>CM055899.1:83546055-84746055 GCA_029582155.1 Panopea generosa
CATTGGACATTTTCATAATGCCTTTGTTGTATCGTCTAGGTGAGGCAATATGAAAGACACAAACGGACACTTAACTAAGAGGAGTTTACAATAAATTAGTTCTGTAGAAATAATTGTTAGAACATTTTTGTTATATACAAATAGATAGAAAGCAATACATTTTCATAAGAAATAAAACAAACTATAACGTCTTACAATACAGTAAATTGCAAATTACTTGGATTTTAAATCAATTACACTAAATTAGAATTAACACTATGAATCTGGTACGTTTTGAACGAAATCGAAAATAAATTAGCGAAAGTTCGTCGGTAATCCATTTTTATTTTCAGTAGCAATTTATTTTCAGAGTTGTCGCCACAATAGTTGACAATAAATAATGCCACCAATAAGACAGTGACAGCATCTTAAGTGGAATCTTTGATACTGTTCTAGGATAGAGTTACATTTTACAATTGTTTAAATGGCGCCGGGGTCAGTTACCACACCGGTGTTGGACGAGAAGACACGAGTCATAGAGAAACGGAAGGATGAACCATCGAGGGAAACTTGGGATAAAAAAATTGACTTTCTTCTTTCCGTGATTGGATTTGCGGTTGATTTAGGAAATGTTTGGAGGTTTCCGTATATATGCTACAGAAATGGAGGAGGTAAGATATAAAATATATTATTTCCTTTATTATTTACTTGAAACTTTCGAAAGTTTTGATAAAACCATCAAAGGATAGTCCACTGTGACTAATACTGGGAGACCACTTATGGCCGTTCGTTGTGTTTCAGTCTTTCTATTGTAATATGTTCGGTATGTGTCAATAATCAGGCGTTATAATTGTAAAACAACATGTTGGAATCACTGAACTCTAAATATAGATTCATGGTTTATATTAAAACCGAAGTAGACATCATATCATCTCTGAAAAATAGACGTATTTCTAATAACAATGTATTATATATACAAATGAAGCAGCTAAAACACTTTGACTATACTTGATCTGACGCTTATCTTATATTTAACAGTTGCATTCTTAATGTACAATCTCTACCAATATAATCCCGATTTCATTTGCCATAAAATATCATTATGTGTTTTAGCAAATAACGAAAATGAAATCTTTATTGATACTGTTTCAATGTTTCCGTGTTAATATAAATGGTGAAGATTCATTGATATAAATAAACAATATTTTCAATTCTTAGAGCGAATGTTGACTTCACTTTACGCAAGAACTTAAAAATATAATTTTTGGCAAATGACATCTTCAATCGTGAGGTTTTCTATGATTGAAAACACGTGCATGTACATTATTACAAGCATCTATTAAACACAATATTTTCTTGTGTTTTTTTTTAAAGATCGTTTTTTTCTTGTTCCAGTTTTGCCTCGTCAGATAAAAAATACACTTTATCTAAAAATGTCACGTACAAAGTACATGGACCTTGAAGAAAGGTCATAGATTTATAAACTCTGTTCGCTGCATATTATCACGAATGTTCAACATTGCTTATTTTATTATTTTTTTATCATTTATGCTTATACAATTAATAAACTCTGATAATAACAAAGTGTGTTGCTTTTCATTTATCTAGCACTGATAGGCCAGAAAATGATATAGGCTACTGCGTCAAAAGGTTTAAATAGGTAAACGGAACAGTATATGCCGCACTGCCTGTGCACTATGACGTCATAACGTTAAATATTATGACGTTTGACGTCATTATAAATTCCAAATCTCGAATATTATAAAAATAGGGACGCCCGAAACTAAAACAAAGCATTGCAGGGTATGCATTAATGGATACTGAAATACAGTTTAGGTGACAGGGACGTAGCCAAAGTTTGATATCACAGAAGGCACGAACAAAACCACGTTAGAGGTGTGTTTGTGGGTGAGTGTGTTTACCCCAAAACTATCAGCTCCTAAAATGCATTTCCTGTGTTTTCCTGATACAATCTACAGCATTTTATACAGTTGCCCATGCCTCACACCCTGTTCTTGATATGTGAAGGATATGACGTTTTTAGCAAGAACAATGCATACTTTTGGGATAACTATATTTTTTTTTACAAAAATACTAATTAAAATCCGAATATCTACACAAGAGGCAAGTGCCTCCTTTTCCGTTAGTCAACACTCTGTTCAGTATCAAATTTAACTTGCATTATCAAAAATGATCTAATGATTAATTAATAGTTAACATGTAATTGATACCACTGTTTTCTTTTCTTTTTTATATATATGCTGTTGGTCTTGCACATATTACTACAAAATCTCGAGTTGTCTTTAATTGAAGAAGGTGTTTTTCATGCTTGCTTTTCTATTTACCTAGGTAAGACTAAAACAGATTTCCCGCTTCAAATTGCAACATATTTTATGATGTATTTAATGAGTCACGTGATTTCATTTTGATTTCAATTTGATCCAATACACGTAGTAAAAATTGTTAATTTTAGAAAGAATCCGAATAACGATGCGATGGTCGTCTAACAGTATTTAAGTGCTGTCTATTTTTAGAATGGGGATTTCATTTCAAGTTTACCACTCCGATTTAAATAGCGATTTTGTCACATTTTGGTAGACCTTATATACTATTCAGATTTTATTTATTAATGTTGATAAGATGTATTTTAACCATTTTAAAAATAATTTTATTGCGTTCTTTCCTGATATACTCCCATTAAAAGTGAATGGTTATCCTATATTAGTTATATAATTTTGTCACTTTTGATGCCAATATCATAATTTCTTTTGCAAAATTTCGAGTATAGCTTTTGAAATACAAAACATAATTATTAGAAAGAATGGAAACGATGTAGTTAAAAAATATTTTTGTTCAACAGCTCAAGAACTTTGTCACTCATGTGTTTCTCATTTGAATTATATTGTATTAAAGGTCAGTGGCCTAAATTAATAAAAGTTATAAAATCTAGAAACTTACATTAAAGTATTTGACTAATCCATTGTTTATTATTTTGCGTGTATGAGTTGTTGTTTTTTTTTGTTTTTTTTTGTGTGTGTGTGTGTGTGTGTGTGTGTGTGTGTGTGATAAAACTGTCTTAGTTACATTTCTGTATTTATGTAAGTGGTCTAAGTTATGTTTAATCAAATTGCTTTTAAACTTTGAAACTAGAAATAACATCTCCCGAATTAAAAAGAAACCAGTATCTTATCATTAAATGTGAATCGTCATTTTCAATTGAAGTTATACATATTTGCATATCACCAATAGCTGTATAATTCAGAATAAAGACGAGTAGCTACATACAACACAAATAACCATTCCGTTTTATTAGCTGGAATATTGACATACTGTACACCATAACATACCACACAATAAATGTTGCCACAAAAAATAATACGAAAATTATGCAAATAAAGGTAAGTAAATGATATACATGTACATTAAAAAGAGTTAACGCTTTGATGATTTGTTAAAAAATAATGTCTAAGTAAAATCGTTCTCAAATTAACACATAAAATCATAAAATATCAGTTACCTGGATTTCGTCGTGATAATTTAAGTGTCAAAGATGCTGAAATTGACACATTGCCGGAACTAGTATTGACTTAGATTATTACATCAGTTTATTTTTTAACTCGTCACTGTTGCGGTTTTTTTTTAATACTCACTTAACAAACTTTGTAGGAAAAAGCACTAACCTAGTACTCCCTATTAATATGTAAATCTACATAAGTGCATTATGATAGCCGTAATTGTCGTTTATTACATAGCCATTGTCAATTGAATTGTGTTTGTAAAATTATAAGGGAAGGGCCGAATCTAAGTTGAGAGAACTTGTGGCCCAACCCATTTGCTATATACATGTTTATTGGCAAAAACATATGCTTAAATTAAACTATCTACATATTAATATACATGATATGTACGTCTTCATTAACATTAATTATCGATAGAAATATGTTTATATAACTATCGTTTTTATCTGAACCTCGTTGAAAACAATACGAATCGGGAGCAATGTACTCGCTATCTACAAAGTATATGCATCTATATTAGCACGTTATGTAGACCATTTTAACGATGTTAATGGAGTGAACGCCAAGTAGTTGTCTAACATGGCTGTATCTAAGTGAACATAAAAATACGGTTTGACAGGGCAGTATGGAAGTAGAGCATTTCACCGAAATGTTGTGTTTTCTTAGCGTCTTGTATGTTGATTATTTTAGTCAGAACACAAGTATGTCGATTTCTTATGATCAGTTTGTCTATTTCCCACCGCTGGAGTTGTCCTTTCGTCAACAAATAAGTCTGAACAAGTAAGTAACGCACCCAGAGTTTAATGTGTATCTGATACTTAACCCGCCATATAAGGTTTTTTACTACTGGTTAACTATCTGGCGGATTCCAAGAATGCTGAATATGTGCGATGTGCGATGGTCACCTTGTTTTATTCGTTTATTTAGCCAAACATGTATGTTTATTTTAATTACAAACACACACACACGGTGATGTTACACACACATTGTGTTTCACCATTGCACATCATTAACACATAACACACGATTTTCTATATACATTTATTTCTTTCATTGTTACAACTGTCATTTTAAATTTTAATGTATTATATTCAACACATGTGCAGCTTCTAAAATATAGTTCAAAATATGTCCCCATTTTTGTATCAGTTATTTAAACATTACCCATTATCTCGATCATATCATGCAACTCAACTTGCATTTCTTCAACACCCAACCATCTAAAACCCATCTGAACAACTCTCTCTTCCATGTTAACTCTTAATTCTACATAACCGTCCACCTGACCTTCCAAAATAAACTGCCCCTCTTTAAAAAAAACTTGTATCTTGAGAATTTACTACCGCTAAAGGTCATGATTTATCAGTATACCTCCTGCATAGATGTCGCTGAATGCCCATAAAAAATGTTAACAATTTTATTTTAAGCCTGCTATATGCGAATCTTTGACAGTGTCATCTATCAAAAGTTCAAACTAATTGGTATCTTCAATCTTAATCTAAATGCTTGCACTTATGGCGTGCCTTATATATCAGTGTTATTTTGGGTTTAAGTTTTACATTATCAAACAAAATAGAATACAATAATTAATAATTGAAGTGACTGACAATAATTCAATTGTTATGTTACACACATAGTGATGTTGACCATGTGCATCAAAGAGTTACGTGGTATATGATTGTTGTGATCTCCATATTGTCTTAATGAGGCGACATGTGTCACAAGTTCAAATCCTACTATGCATATCAGAGTTCTGCAAAAGAGGCCAAAAACGTCATGTTCTATATGAAATGATTTTATTTATAATTTTAGTATTCTAGAATAACATGTGTTTACTTTGTAGCTTAATACCTGGTTTGCAATTTAAAATCTGTCGTTACGCGGTAGAATTATGACCAGCACATAAAAAACTTTACAGTAGCTATTTTTATAATGTCATTGTTAAGATGTGACCATGACATTCAAGGTTCACACCATGTTATTATGTTCTTCACATCTATTATTGAGTATTGTTATGTAACCCTCTGATGTGTAATAAATGAGGTTACATAAGAAAATGAGACATATGATACAAGATGGTTTGTGTATTGTTGGCATAAAGGGTTATATTAGCCTGAAGACATAATGAATGAATGAATGAATGAATGGTGTTTTACGGCACGTCGACACATAAATAAGTCATTTTGTGCGCGCAAAGATTAATGGACGTGATGATGACAAAACTACATTAAATAAATACGGTTAAAATATTTTTAAAATTATTTACAAATAAATAAATGAAAAAATTCAGCGAAAAAGTTCAATAATATAATAATTGGTACTAAAAAGGATTAAAAGCTTAAAGGGATTATATTGGCATATCACCGTCAATTCCCTGTCCTAAATACACACGCCCAGCATGAAGATACACTTATAACTTAAAAGATATACGCGTCTAAAGTGTCTAGTTGCATTACCGTTTTATTACAGACATTGGGTTTCTGATGCCACGTTTTTGTTTTTGTTTATATTCGCCATTTTCAACGAACCGCTTTCGGGTTTCCGATCAATCATCGGATAACATCGTGAAGACTCGTTCTCGATCTCGTTTTCGAGGCTTTGTTCGGGAAGTTTACGAAGTTCAATGTAAACATAGCGCAATACTTTATTTCGGAACGTATTAAAGTTTTTGCCAATATTCAATTACTGTTAATTTGATAACTTTCAAGTAAATAAAGATTATTAGTCGATACATAAGCATTATTTTGTGCACACTACATACAGGAAAAGTTTGGATTAACAGCGTGTTTGTGTTACTTGCCATTATAATCCCTTCACCTCTTTAAGAAAACCAAATATATGTGTAACATCAATTTTATCAAATAACTCATTCATACTGTCGACTCAGAGTAAATATCTGGCATTGGAGAAAAGTCCGCATAGTCGACCAGTATGTGTTTCACAGTAAGCGGTGCAAAACAGGGTACACACTCTGGAACAGGTTCACGTTTTAAAATATATGAATGTGTACAGCGTGTATGCCCAATTCTACACCGGGCTAACACAACTTTTTCTCGACGAATACTCCAATTGCTAGGATGCCATTCGCCAAGTTTTGGTATTATAACATGTAATTTATTACTAATAGCAAGTTCCCAAGAGGACTGCCATGAACTAAAACTATATTTATTGATAGGAGATTTAAATTCCGTAAAAGGCAGTTTAGAATTATTAATATTCAAGCTTAAGGAGGAATATACCTTTTAAATTATTTTCGAAATCAGTGGAATATTTGGTATGTAAGGAAACTAGAAGTAATTTACAATTTGAATATGCTTTTTTTTCTGTGGTAAATATAACACTTCTTGACGTTGTAAACATGGCCATATTTGGTCTTTTTGACGTCCCGATTTATAGCAGCAAAATCGCGTATTTGTCGACCTCAGTCAAGTTATACCGAATGTACAGAATCGAAACACATATCACTACGTACACATTGAACGGATATATGAATTTACATATGCAATAATTACCACGAACGGCAAATTCTGCAAATATTAGCGAAAAACGGAAATTATTATTTTCTCAATTTTTTCGATAGAGTAATATTTCCACCACATGAAGATGCTAATGACATGCATGATTAACTCCATGCAAACATATTGGAACGCCCACAATTCTTGCCTACACAGACTATTATCTCCCTTTTATTGTTGGTTTCTGTCCAATTTTGTACCAAGAACAGAATGAAGTAGAGCGATAGTTATAGCGTATGCAAGACCTAGAATACTGTTAAAATGCACATTAAAATGTTAATGCGACATGTCAATGTTACGAACCGAAAACAAAATATTTATATTCTTCATATCAAAAGTTTTTTTTTGTAATTCCAATATTTATTGTGATCTTTTCACATAGATATCTGGTTTTGATTTTTGCTCGTCCGCTTGATATGCTGAACGTGTGTATTAAGTTATATTAAAATATTTTAATGTGAGCAAATGTAATTGGCAGGACACAAAACGTTATACTGTTCTCTATAACAATTGTGTATTTATAAATTCAATGTTCAGGTGTGACATTGACCTTTAAAGTATAAACTTAATCGATGCATGCCGTTGATGTGGTGAAATATGTGTCTATCTAGAAATCGTTCCAGGTATGTTAAAGTTATGAACGGGACACAGTACATTATGTTTTTTATATGCATGTGTATATATTTTATAACGACGAACACATCTTATTTTTACGTTCTGCATTTTGTCCGAATGTTGTAATATTTCAATATAGTTTTGTTTAGATCCTCCAGGCATGTGATTTGGTATTGCATGAACACGAAAACGTTATTTTATTTGCATAAAGAGATTTGAATTGGATACAAAACATAGGACGAACTGCCGAACGGACGGATATCGTTACACATGTATATAGATTCCTTCTGATTTTCTGTGTGGATAACAAAGAATGATACTATTATTAATGACAATCCAAATAAACACATGAATTATTACTATGTTAAAATGCCACCAGAGCGCTTATCCTTGGTTCGTAGATCTACCTCGCTCTTACACGACCTCATGTTATAACACAAGGCGATATTCATAAATCAACGTGAATATAAGTACTATTTTTCTCCATATGAAAAACGTCAATTAAGCTAATCAAGTTTAGAATTATGATCATACATGGAATTTTAAATTTTGATCGTTATGCCCTTATCGTGGAAGTTGAGGGTGGAGGGGGTGGGGTGGCTTATCACATCTAGCGTATGAAATCTCGGATCAGATCCCTGTTTCACAAAAAATGGCTTAATTATGTGTCTATAATCATGTATGTATGTTTGATTGTTTGCGTAACGCTATAACAATAGAATACAGCCAGGATTAACAGACACAATACATTTAATGATATGCTGTACTCAGCCTAACAAGTAACATATTGTTATTAATAAGTAGTCCTATTTTATTTTCACTTTATATCAATGACCTTTGTACATTATTTAGAGAACGCTGTGGTACTGGAATATTTGTCTCTAACGATATACCTGATATCATGTATTTATTATTTGCTGATGATGTAACAAGCGTAGCTGAGACTGCGTCAAAGCTTCAGATTCAACTAAATGTATTAAATGATTTTTGCATTTCTACAGGCATGAACATTAATCTTAAGAAAACTGAAATTATTGTATTTAGAAATGGTGGCAGACTTCGTTTATATGAAAATTGGTCGTACAGAGGAAATCTCATAAAAACAACGTCGTTATATAAATTCATGGGCATTCTGTTGACACCCAAACTGTCGTGGACTTCCGCCAAAAGCAAACTTGCGACACAGGCCAAAAAAGCTATATATTCTATTCGAAATTATCAAAGGCCATTTGGACGATTTTTACATAATGAACTATTTAAATTGTTTGATTCAATGGTAAAACCTATATTATGTTATGCATCAGAGATATGGGGTTACGAATATTCAAGTGCAATTGAGTCAGTTCAGGCTGATTTTTGTAAATACTTCTTAGGTGTTAATAGTTCTGTAAATAATAGCGTAGCGCTCGGCGAGTGCGGAAGGCTTCCTTTGTGCGTTACTTATCATACAAATTGCATTAAGTACTGGTGTAAAATAATACATATGCCAAATCACCGATATCCAAAACATTGTTATAGAATGCTTAAAGATTTAGATGATGTTGGAAGAAAAACTTGGGCTTCAAGTGTCAAGAAATTATTGTTTCGATATGGATTCGGGTATGTTTGGATTTCACATGAAGTGGGGGATATTAATATGTTTATTTTAGCATTTAATCAACGACTATCAGATTGCATGACCCAGTACTGGCATGGTAGTATTGCAGAATCCACACGTTGTGACACTTATAAGTACTTCAAAACTTTACTAAATCCAGAAAAGTATCTTTGTATTGAAATTCCCTTTTTACATAAAAAATCTCTTGCCCGTTTTCGATGTTCTAGTCACAAGCTCAAAATAGAAACTGGTCGTCACGAAAATATTGAAAGGCAAGACCGAAAGTGTACATATTGTTATATTCATGCGAATATAAACGTTATAGAAGACGAATATCATGTATTTTTTCTGTGTCCGAGATATGCGGATCAGAGACTACAATGTTTACAGTCTTGGTATTACGGTGAAAATAACTTAGAAGATTTTTATCAGCTACTACAACTAAATGACACCTTCAAACTTAGGAAACTAGCTGCATATATCCATTTTATTTTGGTACGAAATGAATCACAATTATAATAGAAAAGAATATTGTAAAATATTTCCACATAAATTGTATGCCATATTTCATTTCATATTTTGACACTACTAAATGTTTGTAAATAATGATATGTATTTTGGGCCGGAGGCCTCTATTTACGAAATAAAGTATTTGTATTGTATTGTATTGTAATACATTATGTAAATTCATTTATGAGGTATAACTGTCACAGGAAGAGCGATATCCTAAGCGAAAATGCAATTAATCATACACATGCGTGAAATCAATGTATGACAACTGTAATTATCATATTTTAGCATGGATTAAAAGTCGGAGTCTGGCGGATGGTGACTAAACAAATGCGTATAACCTTAGAAAGTAATTGCTGCATTGGGTATTTGTGTAAATCACTTCGATTTACTGTTTTAATTGAGATTTGACCTCATGGCTGACGGGGATATTGATATGTAAATATATAGTGTTTTAATTGAGACGACACATCAGGGTATCGTTCATGTACATTCCAGAAATTCATTTGAAGAAATGTTTGGGGGAAGGGAAGTACTAAGTTTATCGTGATAATTATCGATGGTGTAAAGCAATTCTTTTACAGGGTTATCTGTACTCAGTTTTGTTGAGATTTGTTGAATAGTACAAAAGCTATAACGAAAAGGTTTACATGAAGCGGTGCATAGCAACAGAGCTGTGTGCGGTACCAAACATTCACGTGGGTTAGCTACAATTATAGTAAATTTGAAATAATTTGAGTTTATTATAATTCCTGTAAATCTTGCTTGACTCATTTAAACATGCACTGATTTTGTGCAAATTTCTCTCTCCTTTTTACACAATTGTTTGTTTCGCTTGCTTTTTACATGTACGAAAACTACATGTACATTAGGTTTCCTTCGTTACCTGTAAACACATCGGTGGAATCGCACGACATACTTAGTAAAATAATACAATATTCAGGTTACACAAAATAAAAAATACTGCCGGTAAAGTACCTGTTCATTAATTATTAAAATTAAGTCGAATATCAAAGGTAAATAAAACTAATAATTGGCCAGAAATTCCAAATATCACTGACATAATGGAGCCGGTATTAAACTGTTTGGTTGGATTTCTGAAAATATGAATTTAAAGATGCTGCTTGCCAAGGTCACGTTCATACTTCGATCATAACAATAAATATCTCCTCAAACCCAACGCCAGGTTGACTGTTCGACAATTAGACGGGACGAAGGTATTTTCATTACCTTGAATAATTTCATTTTTAAAAAGAAAACATTAAAAGTAAGCAGCAGTCTTGCTCGCTGGGTTACACATTCCCATTATTTAACACCTCTTTATAAGTTCGTTTGGACAATAGATACACCGGGGATCTGCTAAATATATTGTAACGTATGTAAGTAGTTATTACAATTGCTTGATTTTGTTTGCCGGTATTTTAAATAACTTTAATAAACTATTTGTAACATCTTAGATGATTAAATTATCTTAACATTCTTCTATTCAAGGTTATTTTCTTTTTATTATTTCTCCATTTCTTCACTTCAAATATGAGTAATTCTGATCCCTCCTCCCAACATGTCACACAAAACCACGAGTGCTCCTCCTTCAACAATTGCTTATATTGCGTTAAATTGCAAGTTCCCATTGATGTAAGATAAATCATTCCACAATTAATTTACATTATCGAATTTTTATCTTCACTTATTTGTGTCATTATATATAAACTTTTTTTAAAAATGTTCTCGTTGTTTTATGTATTAAGTGCTCAATTTTTTAATATATTGAAGATTTCATATCATATTTATGTGTATAAAAACAAAGATCAGTTGAGTGATCTGATGCACTATCGTTTAACGACCACTAACCTGTCACCACAGAGGTCATAGGCTCGAGCACAGCTAGGTCCAAAATCTTTATGTCAGAAGGTTTTCAATTACTTTCAGAATGACGGCAGGTCTACTCAGATTCACTTGTACGTCTCTCTCCAGCAGTAAAATTGGACATGCCCATAAGTAACATGACATATGATGTAGATGGATTTTAACCCCATTACAATACGAAAGTTTTTTCTAAAAAAAACAGCGATCAGGCAAATATAATTATTTTGCTTACAATAGACTAGAATCATAGGTCACATGTAATGTAGGATTTCTGTTTCGTGATATTTCTATAACTATAACATAAGAAATATACTCTACTTAAAATCACAGTATCTTTTATTAATTTGATAACACACGGAGTTCACTGTCACTCCATATAGCAACATGTAACCATATAACGCAGGAACAAAGCTATTCATTTACACATCAAAGTAAATTCAGATTACAGCAGAACTACTTGCCTGCTCATAAAGACGATTTATTCTGAGAGTAATTGGAACCGATGTTAGCGGAAACATTTGAAATTAATCTAGGACATATTCGAAAAAGAAAGATGCTTTGTCATCGATTGTTGCAATTATATACTTTTAAGTAAATGTATTAATTAGACTATTTGCGAAAAAAATCGTTTGAAATTTAGTTACAGTGTAGATGTATCTCCAATATCAATTAACGTCACTGTTTACACTAAAGTGAACGGTAAAAGCCTACGCGACACAGCGACATTAACTTATTACAATATTGTATTTGAATTTGTTACGGACACATTTACTTTTCTCCCGTTATTTGCTATACCCTTAAACATGCTTTCAAGATGTCTCGCTTTATACTAGATATTTCGGTATTGCACAAAATTACAAATTAACAATTTCTGGCAAATAAAAAAATCAATGACAAATATACATATCATTGCGGAAGACTATGTATTACGGATGTTAAACACACACTCCTGATTAAACAATTCCTGTAGTAGCTATATCACAGCTTACATAATTACTTAGTTACAATATTTACATGTACATATTTACATCGGGCGCCGTGGTCATTATGTACTTGACATGTTGGAAGGTAACCCTAAAATGATACGTTTTTGTACACATGCATTTAATGTTAATTGATTGCAGAACAAAGACATCGTGGCAACATCTACAAATCACGATCGAGTATTTTACGGTATAACCGATGCAAAGCATAGTGGTATTGATTTTGTCTTGAAACAAAATACAATAGACAAGAATCAAATGGTTTCCTGAATAAACAAACCAGTGGCCTCTTTCACTTGACATAACATATAGGTTATAAAGTATAAATATATAAAACATTTACAAACATTTGACACATAGAAGGTCACGATTATCGTATTGAAACATGTGATAGTTTACTCATTGAAAACAGTTAGTTTGTATTATGGTATTCATATATAAGATATTTCTTTTAAGTTACACGATGTCTTACTAAGACACTCAACAAACCACGCTTCAATATACAACTACTATTGAGTCTGATAAACAGATCGTCTTCATAGCTAGACTTGTCCAATATTTAGTTAAGCCCTTTATTATTTAATTGATGTATAGCCAATTAGTATGTTCGGATAACAATGAAATTGCCAAAAGTTTGTTTGCTAGATTATTTTATCATTCATTTTGCATTGTCATCAAATGGGCAAGTAAATATCGCTTACACTAATACGTGTTAATGAAGAGATATACCATTACTTTGATTAATAGAAATTAAAAACTAAGTCTAATATAAGTAATATAAGGAAAAACTAGTTTATTTTAGTTTAATTGATAATTACAGATATTCATATATTATAAGCAATTTTGTTGTTTGTATGCTATAAAGCGCTACATCAATTAAGGGAAATGCATTTATATAACAATTGATTACATATAGTAAAGCAAATGTATTTAGACACATTGTTCTAATATTACACTGATTATATTTCTTGTAGAAACGTATAAGATGATATACAAACTATTATACATCTGATAAAAGGATACCGTAGACACGCAGTTAACACGTTACAACATTAAACTTAGTGTAAGACTTGTCTCCATGAAGAGCGAATCATGTGTCATTTTGGAAGCATTGTCAATTACGATAGTATTTGTTGGTTTTCCACTTAATGGATTATATTGGTTTGCCATTTCCATTGCTGTCAAATCTACGGTGTAGATGGCACAATGTTGAGGACACGACATTTTGATAGCAAGATGGTGATTGTGTGATGACATGCCGGTGGTGGGACAAGGCACGATGACAAGGACAAGATGCCACGACAACACGATGACAAAGACGCCATATTAATTCGTGTCTTCGTCAACGTGCCATTGTCCATCATTATATCAACGTGTTGTCGTACGAGCAACAATATGCTGTCGTAGCATCGCATCATCACCATCGTGCCTTAGCGTTTTCGTCAACGTTTCGTCACTTCATCACCATCGTATCATTGCTGTCTTAGTATTGATTTTCTGTCTGACCTGCCCATATACTCACAACGACGTTGATGACGTTTTTGGCGATTATAACTGGTTATAACACCGCTTGAAAGTGCAAAGAGTTCAGCAGATAATTGGCATATCAAATAGTTTTAAATATTAAAATCTTATTTTCCGTTCTAAACGTTGTAATATGACTTTAACTGTATTTATATATTTACTTTCTTTGGATCGTCGCGCGGTGTGTTATGTAGTTTTGTTAGCGTATCTCGAATTGTTAACCTCCAATATACTGACCGTAGCACATAAAATGACCTGTGTGCTATACCTAAACTGAACATTGCACTATTAATTTAAGTTATAATATACAATTATGATATTCTCAAACAGCATCGAGCACGTTGTTAATGTATGCGCATGTCAGACAGACAGGTAATACTGCGACAGCGACGAGACGATGGTGATAGAGCGGTCGCGTCGTCGCCATCATGCTGTCGTGACATCGCTTTATCACCATCGTGCCATTATGTCATCGCGTCTTCGTTATCGTACCTTGGCTCCATCATCATCTTGCTATCGTACTATCGTGTCATCATCATCTCAAGTTGATCTCGTGTTGTCGTACATCGCGTGGGCCTGCTGAAGCGATAACGCATTAACCCTAACAGAACACCGTACAAGTCCCAGTGTCATTTGATAGGAAACGAAATGTCATAATGTATTCGATATATCGGTTATGATTTATTTCATTGTTATTAAAATATCTTTATATCAAACTAAATATGAGATTACGTAATGTAATACACAACATACAAAACTAAAATCAAAATATTTCAGTAATACGCGGATACGGACTATCAAACAAACCGATGATGTAATACACAACATACAAAACTAAAATCAAAATATTTCAGTAATACACGGATACGGACTATCAAACAAACCGCTTAAAGCCCCAACATTTACTGCTAGGGTAGCAATCATTTTTTAAGAGGAGACTATCAAAATACAACGCCACACAAGGCTATCTGCTGATTCTGAAATAACACAGATCCATGTGTATAGATGTTGTATGTTTTTTAGCGTCGCTTTCAACATTTATTCAGTCATATCCCGACGGTGTCTACTTGAGACAGTATTCTAAGCACTGTCACACTGGAGTATCATGCCGCAGACACATGGTATGATACCCACCCAGTCACATTATAATGACACCGGGCCAACCAGACCTAGAACTCTCCTCTAAATGCTGAGCGTCAAGCAAGGGAGCTTCTAGTACCATTTTTAAAGTCTTCGGTCGGTGATTGCACCCATGACCTTCCGCATGCTAGGCGGATGCTCTACCACTAGACCACGCCGCCGTCTCCATGTGTATGGAATGCATCTCCCTCGAATTTCAATTTTTGGCAGTTGATGTTAAACTTTTTTTTTCCAAACTGCATAATGAATTATAACAAACACTTTTTGGAAATTATTGTGTTTGCCATTAAACATATTAATACTATTTAAGTAGTATGCAACATAAAAACATAAACAATGCTTTGGTGACTGTGAAATTTTAAAAACGGTTCTCTGATTTGACTCACGTACTGAATTATATAAAACTGCCCCAAAGTGATCTTGCTTCTTTTATATGGCAGATTGGGCTTTAACACAATTCGCTGCTCCCGGTTATACTACTCGGTTCACAACTCCCAAGTATACCCTATTCAAATATTACTATTATTAAAACTCTCAAAGTATAAACTATCAACAAGCATACGTGGCTTTACCACCGATTATATACTCAGATCATTGAGAAAATATGTTACCGTCATGTGACATTTTGGAAATAATCATGATTATTCGAATTTGTAAAACGTTGAAGATATGTATTATATTCATGATTTAAATGTATAATAACTAAAATGTACTTCAGCTTAGTTTTAATCTGATATTGTGTCAAAAATCCTTAAAATGTAAATAATGTAAAGTCCTAATCGTGTTTTACAATCACATAAATATTAAGAAAATAAATAAATTATTTGTTGTACATTTTCAAATTTCAAATTTTAGATATTTGGTTGATTTTCAATATAAAATGAATGTAGAAAAATATATTTTTTGTAAATGTTATATATTTTTATGATTACAAAACGACACACACCATTACGGTTGTTTTGTGTTATGAACATTACCCTTTAATCATTACACAAGTGTCAATGTTTTCGTGTGTACTCTCTAGAAAATTTAATTATTATTGAAATTAATAAAAGTACAATATATACATTTAACATACTGAATATCTACTTGTATTTCTGCGACAAGTAAAAAATAACTTTATTAGTTGTGGTAGGTGGTTTCATAGTTAATTTTACAAAGCACAATTCTATTTTGCGTATTCAACATAAAATGAAATTAACATTTCCATTCTTTTACACTTTCTTTGCAACAAAGTAGCTGCAACAAAACACGCAGATATATTATTATGTGAATCATAATAAACGTTTTTGTTATGAAAAAGATATCAATAACTCTTTAAAATCCAAATTAAAAATATATATAAAAAAAAATCATTATCGAAAACTAAAAATGAACATATATCCACATCTCGACCCAATGCCTCTATGAACAACATTTAGTACTGGTTGTAACAAAGAAACTGACTCAATAGTGTTTCGTGTAAGCAACGAAATCTCTTCGTAATCGAGCTTAAGCAAATTAATATTAACTAAAGAGATAATTTATATTGTCAAATAGTTCACAATTTTATTGACTTATTCAACTTGTGTGATACATTTTAACTTTAGTTATGTCTTATACAATTGTATAAGTAAACTTTTGTAGCTAAACACATGTTTTATATCATCATTACATAGAAATGCATCTGTTTAACATATTTTTTCTGTCTACTTAAATATTTTATATCTTATATTTGTTTGGACTAATTTCTTATCTGTACTGTAATCATTTTTAATTTGTATTATTCGATTATGTAAGCACAGTCTTAAAACAAAACGTTATCATTTAGGAGCTTTATTACGTTTAGATATCGGAACTATAACACATAAAACCGGAACTTATAATGTATAATCATCGAACTGGTAACTTTATATTGGTAATAAAAGTGCGGAAAGGATGTCAGGATAGTAACAATTCCATATTGAACTTAGGTCTATTTTAGGGTGATCCCGGCTAACTTACACCCCATATCAAGGGTAGTTAAATAAAAACACTGCTCTCTATGTACACTGTTTATTCCACTGATTAAATGGTAATAACAGAAACAAAAATCACTATTAAATAATTTCATGCTTTATATTAAATACTATTGTCGATTTCAATGCTATTATTTAACTTATTCAATCATAATTAAGATATAATAGACCTAATACTTATAATGCAATTTGTAATATCATAGTCATATTTTTACTTATCAATGTTAACTGATACATTAACATATGTAAAATATACAATATTCTAGCACTGATATAATTCTTTGCACAGAAAATACAATATACAAAATAATACTTATTCATACGGATACATACATGTATATGGTGCAAAGAGTGTAATTTCTTCTACCATCGTCACATCACATCTCTATTCTACCGTCATCTCATCTCTATTTCTCCAGCACTACATATTTCCTGTTTATATAATGTATGAGCATATATTTGAAGAAGAACCTTTAACATTTAAAATAACAACAATACCCTTTTCATACAGACAGTTGTTTCAAACATCTAGCATATTTAACGTATAACAATAATAATAGTATTATATTCGCTGTTCAACTTTCTATTGCTTAAAATAAATAAAAGATATAAAATGTTCCCAGCCGGCATACGGACGAATCCATATCAATACAGACAGACGCATTTGGGCATTTACAATATGCACACTAACACATAGCCAATTTTCGATATCAGTTCTAAATTATAATTTATCCTTTGTCAATTATCAGTCCATTTCATTAACATTTAAACATTAAATAAATACTTATAGACACTTAAGATATAAATGAAACAAATAACAGTTCCTACCTTCAATCCTCCAGATTCTAAATATCAAGGACCGCTACCTCCAAGCGATAAAATAATATCTTTACTACAAATGGCATAATAAACTATACATTGTACAAATAACTAATAACTACTTGCAGCTTGCAAATTAAATAAATTATAGCAGGAAAGATATAAACTGACAGCACATAACACAAATTTACGCTCCAAATTTCTTTCCAATCTGATTTAGAATAGATGTTGACCAATGAGAATGCATAAGATTGTCAGGTGACAATATGTTCCCACCAAAACTACTCAACCTTGACCAGGATAACTTTTAAGCTAGAAAGCTGTGTATGTTAATATTGGAAACATGATTTTGTGTTAGTACGTTAAAATATTTGAAACAGTAAAATTACACTCTACCACATGTCTAACCAGAATTAAAATCAAAGTCCAATGTAAGATAACCACCGTATTTATTTAACTTTCTGTTTTATATACACCTTTCTGTGTTTTCACGTCACTCTGATACATTACTATTATTATCGTCTGTTCCAGGTGCTTTCCTGTTGCCATATTTTATCATGTTGGTATTTGCCGGGTTTCCGTTGTTTTACATGGAACTTGCATTGGGACAGTATCAGCGGTGTGGGTGCCTTACAGTCTGGAAACGGATATGTCCTATGATGAAAGGTAAATGTTTTGACTGTAGAACAGACCCAGTTCACCAGCTTATGTCTGTTACATAGTTATAACATTCAGGTCGATTAGTCAGTTGCTACATGGAAAGTTAAATGACGTCACATTTTGGTAAAGATTAGACATGTGTGATAGGCATATAATTCCTTGCTTTTTTATAGGTACTGCTGGTAGGTACTGCTGGTAGGTACTGCTGGTAGGTACTGCTGGTAGGTACTGCTGGTAGGTACTGCTGGTAGGTACTGCTGGTATGTACTGCTGGTATGTACTGCTGGTAGGTACTGCTGGTAGGTACTGCTGGTATGTACTGCTGGTACTGCTGGTAGGTACTGCTGGTAGGTACTGCTGGTAGGTACTGCTGGTAGGTACTGCTGGTAGGTACTGCTGGTATGTACTGCTGGTAGGTACTGCTGGTAGGTACTGCTGGTAGGTACTGCTGATATGTACTGCTGGTAGGTACTGCTGGTAGGTACTGCTGGTATGTACTGCTGGTAGGTACTGCTGGTAGGTACTGCTGGTAGGTACTGCTGGTAGGTACTGCTGGTAGGTACTGCTGGTAGGTACTGCTGGTAGGTACTGCTGGTAGGTACTGCTGGTATGTACTGCTGGTAGGTACTGCTGGTAGGTACTGCTGGTAGGTACTGCTGGTATGTACTGCTGGTAGGTACTGCTGATAAATTTCTTATTTTCTCACATATACACTATGCGGATGCACTGCTGGTCGTTTTTAGATAACAAACACACCGATATACGTGTTAAATTACTGCTGCAAAATATACACACCAAAGCTTTTTTTGCAAGGTAATACTTGTCAGTTTAGTTAATATACACACCAATACATTATTGATTGGCATTGCTGCTAATTAAATTAATTTACACACCAACAGACTGTTGGTAGAAACTGCTGCTAAATTAAACTATTTATACAGTTTATTTACACTACAGCTCAATTGTATATAATATACACATCGATACGCTGTTGGTAATTACTGCAGCTAGATTTAGCTAATATACACACCGATAAACTGTTGGTAATGACTGTAGCTAGATTTAGCTAATATACACACTGATACACTATTGATAATTACTGCAGCTATATTTAGCTAATATACACATTGATACACTGTTGGTAATTACAACTAATATACACATTGATACACTGTTGGTAATAATTGCAGCTAGATTTATCTAATATACACAGCGATAAACTGTTGGTAATTACTGTAGGTAGATTTAACTAATATACACACTGATACACTATTGGTAATTACTGCAGCTAGATTTAGCTAATATACACATCGATACACTGTTGGTAATTACAACTAATATACACATTGATACACTGTTGGTAATAATTGCAGCTAGATTTATCTAATATACACAGCGATAAAATGTTGGTAATTACTGCAGCTAGATTTATCTAATATACACATCGATACACTGTTGGTGATAACTGCAGCTAGATTTATCTAATATACACATCGATACACTGATGGTAATTACTGCAGCTAGATTTATCTGATATACACAGCGATAAACAGTTGGTAATTACTGCAGCTAGATTTAGCTGATATACACATCGATACACTGTTGGTAATAACTGCAGCTAGATTTATCTAATATACACATCGATACACTGTTGGTAATTACTGCAGCTAGATTTAGCTAATATACACATCGATACACTGTTGTTAATTATTGCAGCTAGATTTATTTAATATACACATCGATACACTGTTGGTAATAACTGCAGCTAGATTTATCTAATATACACCTCGATAAACTGTTGGTAATTACTGCAGCTAGATTTAGCTAATATACACATCGATACACTGTTGGTAATACTGCAGCTAGATTTATCTTATATACACCTCAATACACTGTTGGTAATTACTGCAGCTAGATTTAGCTAATATACACACCGATACACTGTTGGTAATTACTGCAGCTAGATTTAGCTAATATACACACCGATACACTGTTGGTAATTACTGCAGCTAGATTTAGCAAATATACACAGCGATAAACTGTTGGTAATTACTGTAGCTAGATTTAGCTAATATACACACTGATACACTATTGGTAATTACTGCAGCTAGATTTAGCTAATATACACATCGATACACTGTTGGTAATTACAACTAATATACACATTGATACACTGTTGGTAATAATTGCAGCTAGATTTATCTTATATACACAGCGATAAACTGTTGGTAATTACTGCAGCTAGATTTATCTAATATACACATCGATACACTGTTGGTAATTACTGCAGCTAGATTTATCTAATATACACATCGATACACTAATGGTTATTACTGCAGCTAGATTTATCTGATATACACAGCGATAAACAGTTGGTAATTACTGCAGCTAGATTTAGCTGATATACACATCGATACACTGTTGGTAATAACTGCAGCTAGATTTATCTAATATACACATAGATACACTGTTGGTAATTACTGCAGCTAGATTTAGCTAATATACACATCGATACACTGTTGTTAATTATTGCAGCTAGATTTATTTAATATACACATCGATACACTGTTGGTAATAACTGCAGCTAGATTAATCTAATATACACCTCGATACACTGTTGGTAATTACTGCAGCTAGATTTAGCTAATATACACATCGATACACTGTTGGTAATACTGCAGCTAGATTTATCTTATATACACCTCAATACACTGTTGGTAATTACTGCAGCTAGATTTAGCTAATATACACACCGATACACTGTTGGTAAATACTGCAGCTAGATTTAGCTAATATACACCCCGATACACTGTTGGTAATTACTGTAGCTAGATTTAGCTAACATGGATACAAAGTTGGTAATTACTGCAGCTAGATTTAGCTAATATACACACCGATAAACTGTTGGTAATTACTGCAGCTAGATTTAGCTAATATACACACCAATATACTGTTGGTAATAACTGCAGCTAGATATAAATAATATACACTACGATACACTATTGGTAATTACTGCAGTTAGATTTAGCTAATATACACACCGATAAACTGTTTGTAATTACTGCAGCTAGATTTAGCTTATATACACATCGATACACTGTTGGTAATAACTGCAGCTAGATTTAACTAATATACACACCGATATACTGTTGGTAATAACTGCAGCTAGATTTAGCTAATATACACATCGATACACTATTGGTAATTACTGTAGCTCGATTTAGTTAATATACACACCGATACAATGTTGGTAATTACTGCAGCTCGATTTAGATAATGTACACACCGATACACTATTGGTAATTACTGTAGCTAGATTTAGCTAATATACACACCGGTAAACTGTTTGTAATTACTGCAGCTAGATTTAGCTCATATACACATCGATAAACTATTGGTAATAACTGCAGCTATATTTAGCTAATATACACACCGATACACAATTGGTAATTACTGCAGCTAGAGTTAGCTTATATACACATCGATACACTGTTGGTAATAACTGCAGCTAAATTTAGCTAATATACACACCGATACACTGTTGTTAATTACTACAGCTAGAGTTAGCTAATATACACATCAATACACTTTTGGTAATTACTGCAGCTAAATTTAGTTAATATACACACCGATAAACTGTTGGTAATTACTGCAATTAGATTTAGATAATGTACACATGGATGCAGAAGATACTGCTGACAACTAAGCTGATATTAACACACATATACTGTGTGCATGCACTATTGAGTTTGACATCAGGCCAAATAGTTCTGGTATATGTGGAGTTATGGTTCTTGTATTGTTTGGAATTTCTATAAATGTCGATGTTTCTGTTCTGGAACAGTTTATTTCCAATTTTACCAAGCTTGTTTTGATTTTGTATAGCTTAATGCAAAAGTCCAGTCCTTAAACTAGTTCAATTGCCTCATTTACTCAGACATAGCTATTGTTACAAAACTTAAAATAAAGATTATAAATATTCCAAATTTTGGTTGCAATACTTATTGGTAAATATTTTTATTGTAAGTATAAAGTGTAGAATATTCATTATGTTTATAATATGTAGCGCGCGGAGCGCCTGGTCAAGTGGTAGAGCACCGAACCCATGATCGGAGGATCGTGGGTTCGATCCTCCGCCACGGCTATGTGTGGTGTCCTTGAGCAAGACACTTTTCCGCATATGCTTAGTACTGGTTTTAACCAGGAAGACTTCGAGCGTGATTTGCCAAAGTTGTAAGAACTTGTTTCACAATCGAAGTGAAGTAAATAACTTTAAATTAAATAATATGTAGAATATTCAGGATATATAAAACGTAGACTAATCCTTTTAAATAAAGTACGTAGAATATTCACTATAAGTATCGAACGTATAATATTTATTGAAAGCACAATGAACAGAATAAGCAGTATATGCACAATTTATAAAATAATCATTATAAATAAGATCATACATAGACTAAAGTACTCATCAACAATTAGATATACATAAGTTAGTATCGCCTTGGAACAGCCAGTACTACGATCACCATTGATCAGTTTAATGTTTATGTTATAAATTATAAAATTTCTTTATTGTTTCAACTTGAAAATAGTATTATGATGAAATTACTTCATTTGATTTTAGGAATTTGCAATTTGTTTTGTGACCATGTATTTCTTTGTTTCGCTTCCGAATTCCGTTTTATAATGTGTAGGTCTCACTGAAGAATTACCTCCCTTACATGACGGACGATTCTTGCGTAAAAGAAATAAGAGCTGTGTAAAGCATTTGGGATTTTGTTTGTTACAAATGCATAAAATGTCTTATTTCTTTGTGTATATGGGAACATTGGAAGATTTTCATGATGTCTGCAAAGTTTGGGTGACATTGGGTGCTGTTTGATGATTCTATAACAGTTTAAAGATGCGTAGTGATACAAAATGAAGGGGTGCCATCAAACCATCGAAATTGTGAAAAAGCCACATGGTTAACCCCATGTTTTTTCTGAATAATTGGTCCAACAGAGGGCTATCTATGGACATAAGGTACTTTTAGAACCATTGGTAATGTATCCAGTGTTCCAGAAGTACATGTCTCTATATGTAGAACAGTACAAAATTAATTGTTGTGTGAGACGTCCAGGAACCAGATCATTTTCGGTAGACGTTAGGAGGAAACTGCATCTTTGTGATTTAGATTTACTTTCTCTTTCAAAACATGTCACTTTCTATGGGAAATCCTGTATTTGAAACCTCTAAATGGAAAAATAAATGTATTTTGTGAAAAATGGATGACTTCGCGTGAAATAGAGAAGCTGTCACACAGGCAAAACTTGAAGCTAAAATAGTTAAGCAAATAGGGCAATGAGACTGAACAGCTGAAAATTTGTCTTTGAAATGTTGGAATTAGGATCAATTCAATTCAATGGAAGTAACACAAAGTGAGAGTATCTATTTAATTAAAAAAGAAATGATCATGTATGCAAATATGCTTTGCTGCATCACATGATAAGACTTGATTTTAGCCATCTGTCTCAAAATCCTGGCTAAAATAAATAGAAGTTTGCACTTGAAAGTCATGCAGAGAGACAGTGATGCTAATGCATCACAACAAAAGAATTTCTAGAACATTCAATGCTTCAGATTTCTTGTAAGTTAAACCATTGTTTTTGTGTTAGAAGCTCATTATTTATGTAAAAGTCATACTCCACCCACATAAAAATGGAAACATTTGTCGCAATACTGTTTCCATTCTTAAGCGCATGGTTTTTGACAATACGGTTTGTTGCGTATGAGCAATATTGTTTTTATGTCGCTGTTTATCAATTAATATTATGTTGATCATGAATTTCCTGTTCCATTGTTTTGTCATTGATATTTGTTATCAACAGCTCTGTATCCAGTTTTCGATATACCGACCACCAAACTGTCGCGTATCATTTTAATGGTATGGCGTATGACTGGCATTTTTGTTTTACTGTCACTTTTTTCTGCTCATTGTTGATATTTATACAGCTGGGTCTAATACACAGTATCTTCCTATTCTTGGACATTCTGGTATATGGCAAAATGCGGCATCTTTGAAATGACGCGAAACAATTTCGCTTAATAATTTCTGAGAATTTAGTTAACTGGTGCTTGAAATTTTTGTACCATCATCTGATTTCTTATGGTTGTTGTTCTGACTTCTTTTTCAAATAAAAATACATGATGCTTGCTATAATTTTTTTCTCACTGAAATTGATGTTTTTTCACCATCTGTTATTGAATGTGTACAATATTTTTCTTCTCATTCAACAATATGACAATTTCTAATTTTCATATTATTATTGCAACAACTTTATTTTAATGGGCCATTTTTGCTGACAGTTTTGAAAAATCTGTAAAGTAACAAGTCATCTCGCGACAAGTATTTCTTATCGCGATATTCTTTGATATATTTATTTCAAACTTATTTGTCGTAAAGAGACGCGCTCAAGCAAACCGTCTTTACAGAGAGAGAGAGAGAGTTGGTCTTTTTGGTCACTATCAACTCAAGCAAAAATGGTTTAAACCGATGAACAGTTTCGATTTGATTATTTTTCTATCTGTTTTACTTATTCTGTCCGGTAACGTCCACGAAAATCCCGTCCAGCTTCATCTAGTACGTCCGATTTGAGTTCCGGCTCGTCGTCCATTTTGTCTTCCTGATCATTTGACATCTCTAAACTTATTTCTAGCCATCTCTCAATGTTCATTATAATGTTCAAAGCTTTGCACCAAAGATACACCAACTGTATCCTGATTTATGCATATTTGATGTTTTGGCTTTCACGGAAACCTGGTTGAATAACAATACATCTACATCGGATCTTGCCTTTTCCAACAACCAAACACCCTTCCGTTAGGATCGCCCGACTGACAGATATGACGGTGTCCTAGTCTATACTCGCCGACATTGAAGGTATATGGTTAGAATTGAAAGTGAAAAATAAACCTATTCTGTTCGGTGTTTTCTACCGTCCAACCAATTCCATTGCTGCTGTCTTTTTGCGTATTCAGGATTCCATAGCCTTAGCTGTCGATACTTAGATTAAAGACATAGTGGTTACTGGTGATTTTAATCTCGATTGTCGCAAACCTGCATCTCGAATGAAAATTGACAACATCTGCATGCAATTCGGCATTTCCAAACTAATTTCAGATTCAACCAATTTAACCGAAACTTCCCAGTCCATTATCGACATATTCCTTGTATCCTGTCCCAATCTGGTATCCATTTGTGGTGTAGGTAAACCCTTCTTTGAACAGAATATTCGCTATCATTGTCCAGTATTCTGTTATATCAGATACCCTTAACCTCGACACACACCCTTCAAGCGAAAAGTCTAGAAAGTTTCTACAGCCAATTTTGACTTTTGCGTACCTATGTATCCGAGTTTGATTGGGAAACTTGTTTTGACGCTGATATTGATGTATCTTCTTCTTTTAGTCTTACTGCAGCTTTACTTTTATGTATGTGATAAGTGTATTCCTGACAAAACTGTAACAGTACGACCCATCGACCCACCTTGGATGCACAACACAATTAGAAAACATATTCGAAGACGCAAAACAAACAACCAAAACCATTGGAATACATACAACACCATACGCAACAAAACAAACTCAATGGTACGCAATGCCAAACACGTACACAAAACCAAAATGACCGAAATAATAAAGCACCATCTGTCACAACACAACTCGTCGAACTACTCGAAACTTCTAAAAGGCTTCATTAATCCCAATTCCTTTACAACAAGCATCCCAACACTTTATCACAACAACAACACATACAAAACAAAAACAGAGAAAAAGGAGACACTCAACACATTATTTCAAGCACAATCACTCCTAGATGACACGAATAAAGGCCTCTAAAAACTTCCCATCAGCGATCACGGTTCTAAACTCACCAACATTAACATCCAACCTAAAGAGGTTACTGACGCCCTTAAAAGTCTTAAATCAGGGAAAAGCCACCGGTCCCGATACCATCAATAACATGTATTTATCTTCTTCCATGACAACAACTTCATCTCGTCTTTTCAGTCTGGCTTAGTCCCCAAGGATTCTACTGTCAATCAGCTTACATATATTTACCATACATTTTGCAAGGCTCTTGATGATGGTAAAGAGGTTTGAGCTGTCTTTTGTGATATATCTTAAGCTTTCGACCGCGTGTGGAATATGACTCTTATTCAAACTTGAACGCAGTGGTATCTCTGCCTCTCTTCTTCTTTGGTTCAAGGATTATTTAGCTGGTAGAACACAATGTGATGTCCTTTCCGGGTCCAAATCTGACACGGTTCTAATATCGGCTGGTGTTCCTAAAGGCTCAATTCTTGGTCCATTATTATTTCTTGTTTATATCAATGATATTGTTTCCGAAATAGGCTCTGCCATTCGCCTCTATATTGACAACACAACCCTTTATGTTATTGTCGATAACCATCAACATGCTACTCTCTGTTTTAATTCTGACCTACAAAAATGAAGGGGTACCATCAGACCATCGAAATTGTGAAAAAGCAACCTGGTCAACCCCATGCTAATGGAAGGTACTTCATATCAGGACCTTGATTAACAAAATGAACATATAAATATCATTTCAGGACTTGGGTTTGCCATCTGTATTGTGGCCACATATGTCAGCTGGTATTACAACACAATCATATCCTGGTCAGTCTTTTATTTCTTCTCGTCTATGAGATCGGAAGTTCCATGGAAAAAATGCGGTGAATGGAAAACCAACAGCTGTATTTCTTACGACCAGCGGCGCGAATTATTCGCAGGAGGAGTAACGGTGAAAAATTATACAACACCGAATGAAGAATTTTTTGAGTATGTTGCTTATTTTGCATTTTAAATGACCGTTTGATTGAACATTATAAAAATAGTATAACTGTTGTTTCCTTATTAAAAACTCATGCGGCGTCAATAATTGGTGAACATTTGAGTAATGTATATCCTAAACAATGGAGAGAGATAGATATATGACGCTGTTTAATATTACATCACTCAAGAATAATCCGATTAATAACGTGACTGTGTGAGGAAGTGATACGTAAATAACACATACTAACGAATAATGTATTGAATGATGTTGAGAATGCCAGCTTTGACAGTCTGTGCATAATTGACACCGAAACGACCGGCTACATTAATCAAACAGGCTAACTTTTATTTCAGTAGTACGTCAGATTGATGGTTTCAACTATATCTTAATATTGTAAATGTGAGTAAACTTGAAAGGGTTTTTAATTACTATGAAATTAAAGCGGATCGTTTGGCAAAACCTTACACAACAAATGTACTGTGTAATATTTTACTATTATCGTTAAAAACATTCTCATTATAAAAACTTTGTAAGAAAATTTAGTCACACTGATTTTCGCCATTGAGCATTGTTTCAAAAAATACAAAATGTATTTGTCATCTTGATTTGCTCATAAGTCGCAGTGTGGGATGGCATCGATCCCCCTCACTAGACCAATCACGAGGAAATACATCATTATCTTTCTTCTTCTGTTTCTTCCTCTTTACTACGACATATATATCATCGTATAAGACAAATGTTTTAGATAATCTTCAAATTTAAAGTCGGTGTGAAACATTTTCAACTTGGTTTGTAAATAAAGGAACTTATTTTTTACCTTTACTTTTTACGTAGTAACTCATGTGTTGAATATACTATGTAACTTGCTGTTATTTTCTGAAATGTTATAAAAAGTTATAATGACCTTGCTAATGCGAGGTGGTAAGAATACTGGAAAGAATACACTATAGTAGAGGTAACTTTTTTATCCATTCTACACATACTGTAATAATGACAACATAACTGTTTGGAAAGTGCTTAATCTGTCATTTCTAATTTCAATGTTTTAACATGTTATTACTTCCCTAGTATATTCACAGCGTCTGGATTAGAAATATTTGACGGAATAGTGTGTTTGTACTACATATTTTATAAATAATATCAGTTTTCTTATGCAAAAAATATTTTGACTTCTCCTTTCATCGTCTAAAAACCTCATAAAACAACTGTGTACAACATTAACAATCAACTTTTCTGTAAAGGGAAGTAAAATGTTATTTTTTATACAAATAATAAACCAATCGTGCACAAATAATAATTTATATATTGTTTTGTATTTACATCATGATTTGGGTTTGTTTTCTATTACAGACGACAAGTTCTCGGATTGACATCTGAGTATTCGATGGACCATCTAGGGCCAGTGAAATGGGACCTTGCTCTGTGCCTGATGGGTGTATTTGTTATCGTGTATTTTGCAATGTGGAAAGGTGTCAAAAGTTCTGGAAAGGTAACATTTTAAATGAAATATTGACTGTTAATATCCTATTGTAATGTACGTTGCTTAACCAATATAATGACTTTTACTTAAATTTTAATACAATACAATTGCTTGATATCAATCAAGTGTTGCCTGTATATCTTTAATCCTCTCATTAAATATTATACAGTATATTTTAATCCAAAGTTTCGTGTAGACAAATAATGTTCTTTCATGCAGATGAATGTAAGACAAATGAGCAGAACAGAAAGGCAACCTTTGTTCATTGCCCATACTACTGCTGATATAGGAACTCTTGCGATATCTGCTTTATTTATGACACATATATCAACATGAGAACAATTAACATACCATTTACTAAACAAAATAAATAAATACAAAACTTAACACTAGTTTTATATTATTTTGTCTACCTCTGAGATGTATAGTGAAATGATCATACAATGTTTGCATTACACCTGTGATACTTATATTGTGTCTTATAATTTGTATTATTTACTATAACACACTCTTCGTCAATACTTTACACTCGCTTATGTTTCAGCAACGTTTCCATTAATGCAGTGATTACTTTTCTCTACTTATATTTATACATTATGTTTTTAATTCATGCATGTATCATTATAACCGTATTGCTTCAGCATTTCACATGCAGATCATATTACAACTTTACGATATGATTAGAAAAAACTGGGTATCAATCAAAGATAGCGGTATATATATTTTATATTTGCTTAAATAAATGTTAGTCCTTACTTAGTGATGATCATCATCAAGCAACTCGAATGCAAATATCAGATAAAACTGTCCAATTGATGATTCAACAGTCAATTTGACAACTAACATTTAAACACTTTAAACACACATGTGTTGCATCAAGAGGAACTTTGGAAACGTTAGCAAAAATCACTGGTGAGCTTTAACTATATATACTCAAACGCAAAAGTTGTCAAATTTGAAACATAAGAATATCGGTCATTACGGTTTATAGCCATAACGAAAAATCAGTTAAACTATGGCTAGTTATTACCTTATAGCCCGAATTGCATTTTGCAGGATGTCCACATGGAACATGTATACAGAAGTACAAGTGGCCAATCTTGTTTTCTCTACATTCTTTCACACATGTATAGTGCGAATATGACCGTAGCTTTTGTAAATTTATAACAGCGAATATTCCACGACTATCAGAATGTCCGCGTATTGACGCCTTAATGATGCTGAGCAGAGGAGACTCAGTCGATGCAGTTTCACTGGCACTTAATTGCCATTGAAACACTATAATCAAGTTACGTGGTAGGGTTGTGCAAACAGGTACTATTGCCGATCGTCCTCGATCCGACAGGCCACGCGCGAAAACATCCCTTTGGCTATTTGTGTATTATTTATTTTGACCCATAATCAACGTAGACGCGTCGTACGATTTATCCAAATTCAAAACAATAAAATAAACATATTGATTAGAAAGGTAATTGAATAAGCTAAAAATTGATACCATACATGACAGTATTACATAATTTTTTTTCAGAAAATCAGAAATATAAATATGTATACTTTCTTTTGCGTTTGAGTTCAGTCGTCTCGTTACAAACTTAAACAACCCTTCATATGCTTATCTTACTATCTCTGTGCATTAACGTAACGACATATGACGTACGAATATCTATATATTTTATGTTTATCGCGCTATGACGTATTCACTCATATGTATTATGATATAATTGAACTATTTTGAAAAATAGACCCGAATTAAAATCATAAAAAAAACTCAGTTACGTTACCTGCTAGAAGAAATTGTTTTCATAAATTTTCAGTGCAGATGGAAAATTCCGGCCCTATTGATAATTATTTTGGTGGTTGCTAGGTAACTGTAAAAATAGTAATCTTTCGGGAAGGTTCCATCCGCACCTCAACAACAACAATTGTATGTATAAAGCGATTTCATGATCGTCAATATAACTTGTCGTATTCCCCCCGAAAACAGCACATTAATGCACATGTAGAATTTTTAACGATTTACGAACGTTTTCTTTATCCTGGTCGTATGCATATTTAGATATAGACGTGGCTGTATTACATCAAAGTTTAGCTTCAACACTCGGTGCTCTCTGAATAATAGCGTATTCAGAAAAGGTATTTTCAATTCTATATCATTAGAAATAAAAAATGAGTATATTGATAACCTTGTTATAGTACTGTTTTATTTTTGTCTAGTACTGTTATAGCACATCGGAGTAATTAAGAAGATATGTGTTATTAATAAAGACACGTGAAGATTTGTGCTGGAATTGTTGTTGTATCTTTTACAGGCGGTATGGATAACGGCTACAATGCCTTACATAGTACTAACCATACTTTTGATAAGAGGATGTACGTTAGAGGGCGCATGGGATGGAATACATTACTTTATAACGCCAACGTTTGACAGACTTGGGGACTATACAGTAAGTTTTCAATATAACTTTTAAATGATATATTATATTCTTGTTAGTTGTCCAGAATGCACACCCAAAGCTCATGTTCCTATGTTTGTAATCAAAATAATTTAAAAAAAGCGAGCAGTTGCACAGACTAACAGACCGTCATTTAATGAACGGAAAGCTCGTTCAACTGAATACAGCTTCTTTCATGTTTTAATTGCATGTATACACTTCAGTTTTGTCTTAATAACAATACTTAAGATACTGAGACAATATTCGACGGACAGTCCTTAATACTGATGATTATGAAATAGCATGTGCTATTATTAAAACGTGTATGTCAAATCGTCATTTTTATGCTAAATATGTTATTTTGAATGCTGTTTAAAAAGGAAGATATGCTTATACATATTTTACCTCAAGTTGATAAATCAAATAAGACGTCCTAATTTCGAACAAATATTGCACTGCCACACAGTTTCAAAATTATATATGTTTAAAATGTCATCATTTGTAAAAAGGCTTTTTGAATTGAATAATAACAATAATATAGTACAATAACTCTTAAAATATTGATACTAATTATATAGTTTGGCATTTGACTGCTCTTTTCCAGTTGTAAATGTACACTTTTGTATCACCTATCTGTTGCTGTGGCTATGAATTTTGCCTCTTCTCAGCACAAGTGAAACATTTGTATCATCCATAATTCCTGTTGCGGTGGCTGTGCGGTATCTTCACAGCACAAGTGACACTTGTATATTATTCAATATTTTATCATCAGGTTTGGGTTGATGCAGCAGCACAGATATTCTTTTCACTTGGACCTGGGTTCGGTGTTCTCTTGGCATTGTCAAGTTACAATAAATTTTCAAACAATTGTTTCAGGTAAAATAATTACTAATTTTATATCTATAGTAGTTATATTGTTATAAAATTAGATCTTGTATAATACTGATGTTTCCCATTTAACCTTGTGGCCTAATGTGCTATCTTAAGACCACTTATCTGTGATCGCCGAGGTTGTTTGTACAGTTAATCTCGTTATACTTATTCGCCATTTCTAGTATGATATAACCAGCATTAGGCACGCATAAGTTCAGTGTAAGTTAAGACGTCGTGCAATAATATAATATCCATTTTCAAAATAAAATATATTCATTTACTGTTGTAATATCGTTTGATTTTGGTTTTCCAGGTTTCCAGTTATTTCATTATTACATGTACTTCTGTTTATGTATTCAGGGATGCACTTCTGACGAGCGGCGTCAACTGCTGCACGAGCTTGTTGGCGGGATTCGCGGTGTTTTCCGTGCTTGGTCACATGGCTTACACACAGGACACAGAGGTTAAATATGTGGCGCGAGATGGTCAGTGAACATGCATATAAAGTCTTATACAATCATGTCTTTTGTAACTGAGGGTTTTAATACAGAATCCTTGGAATTATGAAACACAAACGGTGTTGATTGAGAATAAAGCTTGGTTTTTGGGCGTATCATTCCTCTTGAAAAGATATAAAAAAAAGATTTCCTCCCTTTAATGAAGTTATGTTTACTAATTTTTGGGGTGGCATATTGTAATTGCAACGTTCATCCGTTCTTCCTTCCTTCCGTCAGATTTTTCTTGTCCGGCCTGTAACTTTGTCATGCATAGTAGATTTTGTCGATACTTGCTACAAATGATCAACATAACATGACGACGTGTCACAAGTAAGACCCCCATCTGTACCTCAAAGGTTAAGATCACAATTTGAATTTGACAACACTTTGAGTTTGTGTGAGATTTCGTGTCCGGTCTTTAACTTTGTCATGTTGAGATGGATTTTGATGATACTTGCTACAAATGATCAACATCACATGACGACGTGTCACGAGTAAGACCCCCACCTGTACCTCAAAGGTCAAGATCACAATTTGAGTTTGACAACACTTTGAGTTTGTGTGATATTTCGTGTCTGGTCTTTAACTTTGTCATGATTAGATGGATTTTGATGATACTTACTACAAATGATCAACATCACATGACGACGTACCCCGAGTAAGACCCCACCTGTACCTCAAAGGTCAAGATCACAATTTGAGTTTGACAACACTTTGACTTTGTGTGAGATTTCGTGTCCGGTCTTTAACTTTGTCATGATTGGATGGATTTTGATGATACTTACTACAAATGATCAACATAACATGACGACGTGTCGCTAGTAAGACCCATTCCTCAAAGTTCAAGGTCATACTTTGCGTTTGTTTAACAACACTTTGTGATTTCGAATCTGGCCTGTAGCTTTGTCATGCATTGCTGGATTTTGTTAATACTAGACACAAATGGTCAACAAAACATCACAATGTGACGCGCGTTAAACCGGACTCACACTTCAAAGGTCAATGTCACAATTTTTGTCATCTATGGATAAATTTTAAAAACTCTTAGCTCAGTTGATCAACATGACATAGCTAAGTGTCGCTTATAAAACCCAGAACCTTTCCTTAAGAGTCAAGGTCACACTTTCAATTTGTTTGATATTGCGTGTTTGGTCTGTGACTTTGTCTTTGACTTGGCTCAATTAATCAAGATGACATGACGATGTGTCATAAGTAAGACATAGACCCGTACCTAAAGGTCAAAGTCACACTTTTAGTATGTATGACAACACTTTGAATCTGTTTAAGACGTCAAGTCCTTTAACTTTATCATACATGGATGGAATTCAAAACACTTGGCTCAATTTATCAATTGATCAACAATTGATTTGAAACGTTGTCTTACAGTTAGGGATTTTAAAATAGCTTGACACAAGGGATCAGCATGTCATGATGATGTTTCACCTGCATTTAACTGTTGAAATACCCAGACCATTATATCAGTTGTCAAGGTCAAGGTTACACAAAGGTAATGGTCACGCTTTAATGTAAAAAAAACATGAAATTGCATTTATAGTCTGAAACATCAATGCATTACTCATGATATTCAGGGATACAGCACTACCTATTATAACATATATTATTATGTTTCACAGACCATTTTAAGGACATGCGACACTTACCAGTGACATTTTTGTTGTTTCCATAAACATTTAAATTTAGATTGATAAATGAGAAATGTCTAATCTACAAAATACAAATGGCTCGTCGCTTAAATGCAGTGATGCAGTGTAAAAAGTCTTTGTATGAATTTAACCACCTCAAGTTATCCAATAAATTACGTACTTAATTATATTTTTTAGTTTCTGCTAATTTTTTATGTGTATCTTTTCGCCCATTCTTTTTATCAATAGTTATATATAAAACTGTATTGAAATTCCCTCCAACTTTAAAATTATTTTCCTCGTTATTTTTTTATATTTTTTCCATAATTGTTTCGTCGCCGTATTAAGGTAACATGCCTTGTATTAATCATTGTAATATCTTTACTATTCACTTTTAAATTAAGAGCTTGTAGCCTATCAGCTATTATATCCGTACAGTTCATGTTGTAACAAGTTTTGTTTTTATTTATCAAAATGTCTACCCCAGCACTGGTATTTTTATTTCCACTAAAATATGCATCAGAACCGCATTTTTTTATCCATGAATCTTCACTATTATATCTGACTGTGATTCTTGTAAATACATATTTAGTACGATAGATGTTTAACCAATGTTATATTTGTTCTCTTTCCACAAAATTTCTTAATCCAGTGTTATGTAACGAGCATACTTGTAGATCATCGTAAATGTATGATTAAAGTATTTAAAACAACAGTCTCGGAAACCACATTGCACCATACACACATATCGATACATTTATATGTACTTATTTATGTCCATCAATCATCTACGTATACATTAGATAAATGTATCATCGATGTTTTTTCTCAAAGAAACCCATTGGAGAGTACAATAGTTAAATAATGCATTGCATGTTTGTCATTATAACACTACGTTTCCAATATTGCTGATTAGATGAAATAAATATACATAATTGCGCTTTTATATCAGGCGTGCCATGGCATGAACAGTATATATACACTTGTTGTGCTTTTATAAAAGGCGTGCCATGGTATATAAAAATCAAGTCAGCATTGATAAGCATGAACAGTTTGTGGATATGTGAATCTAATATACCCCTATACAAAAGTTTTTCCAATATTCATGCTAAAAAAATGTTTAGATAATTTATTGCCACGATAGGTCAATCCAGTTTTGGTAGTCCGGTAAAGACATATGCTTTACCTCTCCAGTTTTGATTTTATAAAACAACGTTCTATTAGTCGACCGTATCAGTTCTATTTCGTCTGGTTGTTTCTTACGCAGACAAACAAAAACGTGTTCAGTTAAGAAGCTTAAGTCTTCGTTTACAAAACAAAATTTTTTTTTCAGTTTTCTTCTCCATTATAATTCCATCTCTTTCCTGATATGTGAAATAAATTTAACAAAGAGTTGTCTTTTTCTTTCATCAACTTTATTCCCTAGTCTGTTTGCGTTCTCTAGCTCTTCTCTTTTTAAATTTTGACCAAGCAAAAATTGTTTTGTTTTATTTTGTGACGAAGGTTGCATATTCGTTTCTGCATCTTCGTTTCCATTTTCCGCCACTCCATTTAAACGATTATTATAGCATTCATTCTGATAGTAAAACTCGCTTTAGTAGTGTTACAGGGTGTAATCCAAATGCAAACCATTCGGTTTCGATAATGGACAGAAAAGAACATGATTTTATCACATATCAATTTCCAAACAGTGTATATGAAAACAATATTATAAACCAGTGTTCACTTTAGTATATTACAGTTCATGTGATCAGTAGTGATTGTCAATTGAAATATTACAATTGCAGATGTTGGTTTAATATTCATCGTGTATCCAGAAGCCATCGCAAACCTAGAACTGTCATCATTGTGGGCCATTATATTTTTCTTTATGTTGATAACCCTTGGATTAGACACAACTGTAAGTATTATCATACAGTGTAAATTATACATGACATAGTCTAAAACTTAAACCTCATCGGTGATATAGTGAAAGAGAAACCCGTTCATTGTCGGTTGTTCTGGGTTCGATCATTGTTTTAACAATTGTGCAAAGTATTCAATATATCTAATATACGCCCGCTTCATGATAATGTTTTAATCTGAATATTCTTATCCAATATCCAATTAGCAATTCCAAAATGTCGATAATTATGATACGAATTAATTCTAAACTTTTAGTCACATTAAAACAATTTTACGCAAATATTGGTCATAAATGTTCGTTTTCATAGCAACAACAGCTTAATCACGTGTAGTTACAACATAACAATCATAACCTGTTATCACCTAAATAATAACCCCCAATGACAAAAGCAGGAAAAAATATGCGCACAATTCATAGCACGTGAACGCCTACTAAAATATGACGTCATTCAAAATGTCCTGAAGCAACTGACCAATCAATTAAATTGTGCTGCTACTACTGTATGGACCCAATCGAGAGCTGGGTCCTCTCTACATACTATTGCAAACACAAAGAAAAAATACAAATGAAGAAGCTACAACGACGAGTACTGGCAGCGGCAGGCGATATTATTTTGACAAAATTAAATCATTTAAACTTTGTGTAATGTTAATGTTGTAGAGAAACCCTATTATTGTTAGTTACTGTTGACATCTCTTAAACGCGGTATATAATCTATATTTGTTAAAACATTATTTGCAACCAGTTTCAGATCTAATAACACTTGTTTTGTTTTTATCACAGTTGTGTTGATGATTGTCAACAATTATACATGTTGTTAACGTTTACATGCATGCATACGGACTGGGTGGTCAGACTTACAATGGTTCGCTTCGGTTCATATAATTTCATTGGTTTGACTTTCTAATCCGTAAACGTATATGTGTCCGGTAACACCGTGTATTTTTGTTATATTATACATGAGTCTGACATACGATAAAAGCAAATTTCATTTAGCTATGCTTACATATTGAAATACTTACATATTTGTTTATTGGATCGAATGACGTCATTTCCGATTTGATATTGGATAGGGCCGGTCCATATTCTTATATATACTGACCGGGTGGCTTCTCATTGAACAAAGAAGAAAATGTGAAACTGGTGCACAATAATACTGGTAAACTTTTCAGTTTGGAGGCCTTGAAGCAATAGCGACAGGTATACTAGATGAATGGCCTCAACTTAGGAAGAGACGGGAGCTTTTTATTATCGGATTAATGGCTTACTGCTTCCTCGGGTCGTTAGCAACAACAACTTATGTAAGTATGCCATAAAGCACGAAATTAATAGTTTAGCTTAAATATTAGTACATTAGTATCAGTAAAATTCTTTTCAAATGTGTAATTGTCTACAGTGATATTCGACGTCTTTGTACATATTTACGATGTGATATATGGCTCAAGACACAAACGCAACAAACACTAGTATTCATACCCACATAAAAATGCACACTTGTCCTGCATCGATTGACTTTTGAAATTGGAAACTGGAAATGTAATATTTCAACTGGTATAACTTCGTAGATAAAATGTCTTCCTTTTTATCCAAATGTTTCGAACTCTTGTTTGGAAGTGGTCCCGGTTAGCGCGGTTGTTAGTTTGACTATCAATTCAGGGGTCATGAGTTCGATTACTCGCCTGACGAGAGTCTCTCTGATCATCAATATACGATATTGTGTCTCGTCATAATTCGTCTCTCGTCGTTGATTTAAGTTGGGAAGTTATCAGTTACTTGCGGAGATGGATATGTCCATGTTTTGTTTACCATATGGAGATTGCAGAAAAGAGCTGTAAAGTGAACAGGTAGTCTGTTAGACTTAAAAATCGTCTGCTTCAAAGCTGGAGTTAAACTTTGTTTTCAAACCGCATACAGCAAACACTTTCGAAAAGAATGTTCGGCCAGGTAAATGTATTATCAATAATCTAGCAGCAAAATTATAACACAACCACTGCAGTTATGACCGTGGTACATATATCTTGAAAAAGGGTTCTCTGATTTGAATCATATATAGAATTATTCAAATCCTGCCTCAGAGCCATTTTGCTACTTTTATTTGGCAGTTGGGGCTTTAAGGCTGTTAATAAGACTTCGAAACTTCAATGACAATATCACATGACTGAATAAACGTCATTGTCTTAACTACCCAGTATTTAAAAGCAGATTGTTTTATACACATAATTATAAATATTCCTCTAGTTTGCATCGACATTGCATATAAACAGTGACAATGAAGGAGATTGTCCAAACCAAGACAGCGAAGTAATTAAGTTGTAACGGTGTATGACTTTCATGGCTGATGTAACATACATATAGGTTTTACATATGAGTTTAACTATGTCTCTTTTACTTTCTTATGTTTCGTATTCGGTATGTTTCTCTCTTTAATTCTCTCCTTTTTCTTTTTTCTCATGAATACATTTTACGTATTAATTGTTGTTAACATTTTATGTATGCACGTGATCCATACAGAGAAAATAAAGATATTGAATGTAATGCAAACTATTCGTAAAGATTTATTATGTACACACGTAAAACATATATTTACATTCTATACATATGTGATGAATTATTTATGCTTATGTTTACAATATGATGGTCAATCTTGTGATTGCCCTTGTTCTCTGATGATATACATGTATGTCACAGTGGTTCATTCCAGCTCTGCTATTTCATATACTACAAGACAAGTTTGAAGGCTGTATCCACGGAATAATATGTCTTCCTTTGACCATCTTTGTTGTAAATAAATCTGACGTTTGACAATGAAATACATATTTATTTGACCGATGACTGTATTTCAGGGTGGTATATACCTTGTCCAGTTGATGGATACGTACGGCGCACCTATATCTCTTCTCTTCGTGGTGTTTCTGGAGGCTGTAACCATTGCATGGATTTATGGTAAATAATCAACCGACGTGTAGGTGTATAAGGTAGTACTTATTAGATAAAGCAAATCGATATTAAGGTAGGGGAATGTTTGGTTTATTCATTTTATAAAGATATGTTAAAACAAACTTTTCCAGTGTTCTTTATTTGCGACCAATGATAGTACATGTATAATCATGTAACATTATGCTTACTTTCTTTCATACAATCGTATTGATATGGACACTTTGTGATGTGTACATATGCCTGGGACATAGTTACGTCCGAACTTTTAACACAGCTTAAAAATGTATTTAATTTAGCAGAGAATCACCATATTAACATGTTTCTACTATAATACGATTTTGCAATGTTTAACGATCTTAAGACAACCCATTCCATTTTAGTTTGGTTTAAATTATTTTCAAAATGGGCCATAGGGATTAATTATATGCTTTGTTAATAAATGGGTAGATTTATGACAGGAAAAGTGCTATAACATAGTTCCCAGTTTTAGATATTATTTTTGCAGCATTTTATATGTTCATATATAACATGTTGAAATGTTTAAATTCACTGTCAACGCGAAGTTTAGTAAACACGAATCTATTATCATTTTCCCATTCGACAAATATATTAAATTTACCGTTATTGTTAAGAAAGTAGCTGGTACTATTTGACATATATGCATTCCGAGTGTTAATAAAGTTGTAACGAAACCACAAAATGAATATTCCGTTAATATGTATTTTAATAAACATATTTGAGGAAAAAGACTGCTGGCGATGTGTTTACATTAATATTAATGTAACCGAGTACATATTTTCTGTTATTCATAATAAATAAAATAAACGACTTTTACAGGAAAGTGCTTATTACCTTTTGATGTACGGCGCTACCTGTGTATAATTGTTGTTATGGATACCACGACATTATAACTGGCATAAGAAATGCAATTAAACACTGATTATCGCTCAGAATTATATATAAACATATATAAAAAAGCAATGCTCACAAATGTCTTGATAATCAATTATATGTTAACCACTAAAACAGTCCAATGCGAGCTTATTCCGATATTAATAATGTATTGCCGTTTGGCGTACCATTAATTACAATAAAAAGTTAATTGTCAGACAAATAGGCATCGATCGGTTGTTATTATGGACGGATATGCTTAAAAAATTGAATATCAATAAATGCAAATACTGATAAAGATAACTTGAAAGCTGGGTCACAGTACACACATACGATACAGAATACTGATTCATATTAATTGATTAATTTATATAAGATAGTGCAATAAACTTTTTTTTCTTATGCATGCGTCAAATACAGCTTATAATCAACCACGTGATATTTCATGCAATTATCACATATTCCTTGTACTAACTTCACTATTTGCTTCATCTGTTGTAGAAAAATAAAAGATTAAAAAGTACACTACTCTTTTCTAATTTATTATGTCTTGAATGCTTGTTTAAAAATCGTCCTGTGAGTTGATCAATTGGTAAACTTATAGATCGGAATATCTTTTTTAATTCGACTCTTCTTTGCTCGTAATTTTATTTATCAAATATATCTTATGCGATTTGGCACACCACTAGTTGCAATATGTTCTGATTATTACTTGTTCGACGGGCGCCTCTGTGGTTAAACGTACAAGGCTATCGTTTGAATAGATATTTATCTTTAGTTTCTAAAATCTTGAAAAATACCGCACAGTTGCAATGCGAAATCAAACGGTTTGAATTAATCTAATTTTATATTAGTTAAACAAAGAGGAGTGGTGACATTTGTCGAAAATGACAAAGATATATAGTGAATAAGTTTGTGGAAAATCTCATTTTGAATTAGTACATGAAGTTTTCGGTCGCATCTCGTGTGTTGATAAAACAGCTGTTTAATAATATAGTTTACATCAATAGCTATGCACTTATTTTTTGTGACATTCTATTCGTAACAGGGGCAGGAAGATTTAGTCGAGATATAGAGGCAATGCTGGGACACAAGTCGAAGGCGTACTGGACGTTTTGGTATGCTTGTTGGATGGTCATATGTCCAGTTATTCTCTTGGTGAGTTGAAAATGGTATATATTCCTTTTACGTTTGAATAACGTTATTCCAATGTTGTATTTGAAACAGTGTCAAACTCTTACAGTCAGTTATTAATAAGTCTTTGTTATGTATTGGTTGTTATGTATTGGAAACAGTTGATAACATAAAGCAATAGGGGTTACTAACAATGATTCATTAGAGAAAACATAATTTTAATATTTGCCTTTCTTGATTATATATATGAGAATAAAATGTCTGGAATACCATTTGTCTCTGAATTTTAGAAAGCTTTCATCACCATTGATCAAGATTTTCTATTTAAGGCTTTTAGGCATATTATTTTCAGAAATGATATTATTAATTGCGTTAAGATACTTTATACAGATATAAAAGTGTGACTAATAATTGATATTCCCAGTTTCCAGTGTCAAGTTACATGGGGAATAATACATTGATGCCCGTTATTAACCTACCTAGTTATTATATGCAGTTTATTCCTATGGTTTGAAGCTCAAAACACTAATCATATGAAAGGTATAGATATATTTTGGAAAAAATGAACAATACCAACTGTTCCAATTACATTTTTACAGAAGGATCGAAAAAAAACTCTTTCAGAAATTAACTGACATTTTAGACAATTACAGTTTCATATCTATATTAAAACTACATTCATCAGAATATAATGTTTTAAAAGCAGGGTTCAAAAACATAACATATACCAATGCGAAGTGTTCAATGGGGTGTAAGAAAAATGAAAACGTTTGCTATCAATATGATTTTCAAAAGTTTATGCTTTTTTTAAATCTATCATATTGTCATGGAACCATGTGAAAACACATGAAGAAATGATGATAAGTGATACATAACAAGTTAGTTTGAAAATATGCAGAAAGCATTTATTTGTGTCTCCTACAAAATTTGGTATTCGAAAGGTAGAGTATGTATGACATAGTATTAATGACATTATCAATGCTTATGAAGAATAAAGAACAAAACCGACTGGTAAATGACAAAAATCAGTATTTTTCTCTAATGCCGTGATATAAATTCATTAACTATAGCGTAAAGAGTAACGAGTTCATGAACAGTTACTGGGAAAATATATGTAATTCCATGATAACAGTTCAACATACTTTTTTAATTTCAATGAAATAGAAATAATATTTTTTTATTGTTCAAAAAAAAATTAAGTTGAATCAACGTTTGCAGTATGATATTAAGAAATGACAAAGTGTTGCTAAGGATACGTTTAAGTATGATATAGCATAGAGACTTAGAAAAAATAATTGGGTCGGCTATATATTCTACTTCCATTTATGTCCCTGATATGTTTGTTTGAAATCCTAGACACCTCTTCCTTTCATATATTTTTCATATTTCGTTAATTATCTTCATGATTTACTCCATTTTTTAACTTTGAATAAAAATTTTCTTAATAATAAATATCTTCAAATCAATGACAAAGGTATTAAAAAGGAAAAGAAAATTTTAAATTGACCACTTTACGAACAGTGTGTGGAGAAATCTCGCGACCTCCAATTAGCATTTGAGTATTATACGTGGGTATTTAGACTGGTCGATCACGCCTTGTTGATTAAATTTCAAAAGTACAATCCAGAGTGTACTGCTGCTCAGGCTTAGTTAAAAATATCGTGAAATATCCTGACATATATAATTTATGTAAATTGTTGAATTACATATATATCCATATTGATTATCGGAATAATGTGATAAACATGATTGTCTGATCTATATTCTAGGATTGATTATATATGTTTTATAAACGTTTTTTTTTGTTTTTTTTTCAATTTGTAGGTTTTGTTTATCTTATCCTTAATAACGGCACCTGTTCCAAAATATGGAACCTATGCGTATCCCACGTGGTCCGTAGCAGTCGGATGGCTCATCGTCATGTCATCGATGATATGTGTACCGGCTTACATGGTGTACAAATTTCTAATCACTCCAGGACAATGGTTAGAGGTAAGTTACATCTACATGTATCTTACATAATCTTAGAGTTTAATGTCGAATATATACGATTGATTAATGCTTTTTTTGTTAAAGTAACACGTGAACAAAAGCAATATAATATTTACATTGAAATATATCAATGTTATCCCAGCTCATTTACATTATCATAATTCACCTTACATGGAGACTTAATTACAAATACACATACTGATTAAAACAGGTATGGCAAATAATTCATTTTTAATTACATTGCAAATAATTATTTACACAAATGTTGAACTCATAAAGCCGGATTTCATGAAATGAGACAAATAAGCTGTAGCCAGAAAGTTTGTTACATTTATGAGAACTTTGGTAGCTAAATGCTTTGATTTGTCCGTATTGGTAATATTTATTATATCGATAAATTGGTCATGAATTACATATCAACTTATATCATTCAAACCTGCTGAACTGTTTTTATTTCTTGTTAATTCAAAATTTGTAACGCGTTTGTCTAGTGACTTATAGTTATTAATATTATTTGTTTTTATTTCTGTTATCCAATTTTCCATAAATCATTAAATAACAATTTTCGAGATATTTTAAATAACAATTTTCAATATATAAGTAAATAACAAATACATCTTCACACGAAAACGAAATTGATTAGCATATTTCTCATACAAAGTGGTGTGTCGTTTTAAATAATATTTGATGAAACAGTTTACTATTTTCCAAGACCGTAGTCCGTATCGTTCATATGTGAGTCTTCTTCAGTATCACTAAATTGATCATGAAAATCATATTCATGTACTTGTCTATCGATTGGTTAAAACTGCAACGCTTGTTTTCAACTTGCTAGTTACTAATAATACTTTAAGAAGTCTTTGTGTTGGTGTTTCGCAAATTAAGTGTTTAGTTTTTTCTCTTAGCGGAACAATACCAAACACCTAAGGTGATCTAGAAACGACCGTTTGCGCTTCAATAAGTTTAATTACACGTACGGATTTTTTCATGAATCAGACATATGACTACTGACTTGTACATGGTTTTAAATATATCTAAATATTTTTGTAATGTAACTTACCGTAAATGATTTGTAACAAATACCTGGGGCCCACTTCACTAACCGCCGTAAGTCAACGAAAATCTTAGACTTACTAACGTTAAAGGGATTATATTGACAAGTAACACAAACACGCTTTAATCCAGACTTTTCCTGTATGCAGTGTGCACAAAATAATGTTTATGTATTGACGTATATCATTTATTTATTTTAACGTTATCAAATGTACAGTAATTGAATATTGGTCAAAACTTTAATACGTCCCGAAATAAAGTATTGCGCAATGTTTACATTGAACTCCGTAAACTTCTCGAACAAAGCCTCGAAAACGAGATCGGGAACGAGTCTTCACGATGTTATCTGATGATTGATCGGAATCCCGAAAGCGGTTCGTTGAAAATGGCAAATGTAAACAAAAACAAAACCGTGGCTTCAGAAACCCGATGTTTGTAATAAAGAGGTTATGCAATTAAACACTTTAGACGCGTATATCTCTAAGTTATAAGTTTATCTTCATGTTGGGCATGTGTATTTAGGACGGTAATATGCCAATATAATCCCTTTAATGAAACGTTAACAGGTCCCTGGAGACTGAAAACAGCTTTCTAGACCAATGCTAAGATAAGTATATTAAACTAAGACAAATGTCATCGTTCGTGCAAATATACTGTCAATGGTACATGTATGATATGCAGGTATATGTCAGCGGTAACGCACGTCAGGTGGACATAGGGTCATGCCTGATTTTTGACGGAGTCTTTATATAGCTGATGTATCTTAGAGTGGCATTAAAATCTAAAATACACTATTAAAATCACTGTACATGTAATTGTAGAAAGTTGAGTAAAACAGAACTACTTATTAATAACTGCATTTGCTATTCTGATTTGCATGTCAATTGATATAAAAAATGATTAAACATTTTCAACTTAGGTGTTTAAATTATATAATTGTTTTAGGATTTAGCAAACTACAGAAATGAGAAAAAATATTTGACGAAACAAAATGTAAAAAGGACACATGGTTCGACCAACTAATGATATTTACCAAATCAGACGTTAATCGATTGTAAAACGTTTAACCTATTTAACCTTTGAATGATGCTTTATCTGTTTTCAGAGACTTCGTACTATGATGCTCCCAGAAGAAGTACCACAGCATGAGGAAAGCGAACCTGTGTGCGTGTAATTCACAGATCGTAATTTACACACAACACATGTGAAACTTAATCAAGCGGAATGTGTTTTACATGCACGAAATGCGAAATATACAACTTATTATAATAAAGGATGCGCATATATAATCCGAGGAGCACAAAGCAAACATGCAGCATGTATTTTGGGCACCCATTTAATCAACGTGCCTATTTATTGATAAACACATGAAAGACAAAGAGTTAAACTGTAACGTCAAGTCATATGAGAAAAAGTAAACGAAAGCGATAAACAGCTCAAGGGAGACTACTCGTGTGGACATATGTGTTTATTCGATAGCGTTAACTAAGCACGTGCTGTGTAGACTAAAACAATGTCGTATTTTGTTGTTACCTTTATACACTGTTGTATGTACCTATAACAGCATTAGTGATTGTACGACAGTAGCAATGTAATTATTATTCTTGATACAGATTGGTAGATCTAGATAAATGTGTATATCAACTATATAATCTGTGCCAGATGTGTTTGTTAAGGTATTTTATGTTACCGGTGTGCCATTTACGATGTTTGTTATAAAGGATGTTTATATAGTATTGTTTAAAGTACGACACTTGTGCTTATTAAAAACACTTATGTGAGTTAACGTACATACATTTGTAGGGATAAAGGGTACGTTTATTAGATAATTGGCACTTTATATTTAGAAGTCAAACCCTGTTATGTAGACGTGACAGTCACAATGGGGAGAACCTACGTCACGCGCACCGCTAAATACGGTACCGGAACCTGGTTTCAAAATATACATGTGCATATTTATAGTTCCTACCGACCGCCTAGTATTATTTAACCGAAACACTATATCCGTGCAATTTACATAATTCCAGATTACCTCAACACAGTTGCGTTTCATTATAAACGTAAACGTGACCGGACATAATGCTCAACTGTTTTGAGGTAATCTTGAATTTTGTTCGTTGCACTGAATTGTACACCTATGAAATAGTTTAGTTTAAACATGTTTTATTACGTATGTTAAATATATCAATATATACAAATGAACATATTGTAAACAAATATATAACATATGCAAATGGATTTAACTAAAAGTTATAACAACATTAGTTACAGTTCTCTCCTCAGACGGTCGGTGGGAACTATAAAAACTACAAATGTTCCCAAATTTGACACGAAAATTCACTGAAACTATATTTTGAGACAAATTTCCTGTACTGTATTGAGCGGTGCGTAAAGTTGAAAAGCACAAACAATGTTCATTTAAACATATTTTATTGCCGCAATGTGTACAATAGAGTCGAGCCATAAGTTCTCAACAACATTAGTTACGGCTCTTCCCATAAATACTTGATACAAAGATAAAACATGACATAAATGGTACATTAAAATTTTTATATGGCGGTAAAAACAGTAGGCTTGTTTACTGTTCGTGAAGCCCGAGAGGTTTTTAATATTTGTATTTACATATAGTTTGTAACTGTTTTAAAAAGGACAAAATGAATATCTATTTTTATATTTAAAAAGGCGATTAAACGCATTAAACCGCAAGTCAGTACCAGCATTAGGAACAGTCACGTTGTCAATACACTGACTGAGCGGCAACTAACGGTAAACATCACGTGAAGATCACGAAACCGTGACGTCACAACGTCACGTGAAGTTCACGACACCGTGACGTCGCATCAGCAAAAAACAGGTTATAAAACCTTGTCCTTTTCAGTCCCGCCCTAAGTAGTTTTCATAGAAAAAGAAAATGCATTTAATCGATATTCTTCATTTAGACTGAATGCAGTAGAAATTAATATATTAGATAATAAGTTCACTTACGATATAGATACACACACTATGTCTTTATAGGTACATTGTTAAATTATGATAAAAATACCCCTACTATGTTTTACTGTAGTATACTTTCCAAAATTATATATATATACAGTTATACATTTTGAAGCAATTAATGATGGAAACGGCGGGAAATTAGCTTGGACTTTTTTCTCCTGCATTTTGTTTATTTTGTTAGAAACATGGACCGAATATTTTACACACTTTGATATAACTTGAACTGTATAATGTTTAACATTTTATAGTTTAATTAATTAAAACGGTTTCCATTTTTTAAAAACTCAAATTGTTGTAGGTATAAAATGACAGAAAACAAGATTTTTAAGAAAAATCGACATTTCACTTTATTTAGCTCTCAATATATATTGACTCACCCTTACATGTAAGATATAATAAGGCAAAATAGCGGGCGCAGTCATCAAATTTCTTGTGTCTCACCACTGAAATCTTTGGATCGAGCCCAATGATGAACGTGTGGGAGGGAGATGGTTATACACAGTCGAATATATATACATCCGGAACCTTTTCATAAGTGACATGTTAGGTCTTGAAAAAAATTAAACTCTTTAAAAATATAAAAATACATAAAGTATTTATGGTGTATTCGATGATGAATGTATTAACTATTAATAATAACGTTAAGACAACCTGTATATCGATAGAGGTTTTCCAGAATATAGTTTAGTACTGCATTTACAAATTATTCAAACATAAATTAAATATACATTAAATATGACTCGTTGGCAGTTTGTTAAGTTTCTTCGAGCAAACTGACCAATTTATTAATACATGGTCTTTGTTACGATATGCACCATTGTTAAATTGAATGTAAAGATGAATGAGTAACCGATGTGTTTTTTGCGAACACCTGCTGTTCAGGCCACATTTTGGAGTCTTCAAGGCTCTTATAACAGTATATAAAAATGTTATTAATATCTATTAAGATCAATAACTTGGAGTACTGAGACTGTTGTGTTTGTTTGATACGCTAATTTAAGTGGGCGCATGACATTTATATTTATACATTTTAGTTGAAAAAAAACAAACAAATATTCTGAAATTATAAAAGAGGATATAGGTGACGTCATGCTTTTTTACGTCCATTATGCATTCTTTATTAAAGTAGAATTAACTTCATATTTGAATTATTAAACATTATTGCGTTACCCGCTAGCCTGCAGTACTGAACTCAAAAGTACATTTAATGAGCTCATGACACATCTTGAGTGCTTTTGTGATATACATTCACTTAAGAAAACTTTGTATGGTTTAATATTTAAAAACTTGTATAAATAACCTACATGAATATATAGATGTATATTGTAGTAAGAAGGTAGTGCTACCGAAGTGTGCTATATTTGTTTCACGTAACAGTAAACACTCAATGTAAATATATTGTTCAATAAAACTCTAGACTAGATCATACGGCATGTGTTGCTATTGAATTCCAGATCCTACAGTAATGAATTACGATGAATGTACAGACATGTAGTACTATGGCGTTAATATTTATTGCCACAGTGTATATCATATAGCACCTTTGTTATATTTTATTGTATGTGGATCTCAAATGTATGCAATTCTGACTAGATTACATACGTGCCACATGAAACTGTCAGCAACCTACATAATGTCGACTCATTGAAGACACAGGTAACAGGCGATACTTGATGGAAATGCAACCAAGAATAAATGTCACCTTAACTACATGTCATAATGTCTACAAAGTATACAGTTCTAATATAACGTTCTCGTTTTTTTATTATCCCATAAAAGGTAAGTTTATATATATATATATATATATATATATGTGTGTGTGTGTGTGTGTGTGTGTGTGTGTGTGTGTGTGTCAAACAGGATACAGCAGCACTATTACAAGCTTAGCAATGATTTAATATAATTGTTGCTACAACACATCAATCTCATGTTCACATTTATTTTGTTCAAAAGAAAATAAATAATCAATTTTCAAAGTAAATTCAGGAAACAAAAGATGACAATACATGGTAAAGGAGTGTCTGTCACCTGTGTAGCTGTTTTACCACATCATTCTACAATAACAAGAGATGTCGATAAAAGGATTGTTCCGCTTTTATCGTGTCACAGAAATAGTTATATAACTAAGAATGGGATGTGAGATTTCTTTTATATTTATATCAAATTTCTTAGCAATAAAAGGGCAAACAGTCAGATATATCCCTCTTGTTCACTTTGTGGTAGAGGAGATGTGATATCTTTAATAGCATTTATCTTTAATGAGATGAAACCATCGGACTTTCTTAGCATCTAAAATTGATACATAAAGACAAAGCCATGTCATCCCACTTATCTTAATGAGTCGAATGATCCCATTGTAATAGAAGTGATGACAACATTATTGTGAGTTCCACTGATCCGTAAAAGTAATTCGTATTATAGAACTTCAACAGAATATAATATGGGTCATATTTCTGGCCTTAAATTAAAAGCGAGTTTCACTTAATGTACGATTCATGGTTATGACCAAGGGCACATAACTTCTATCGATCAGGTCCATTAAATAGCAGTGTTGGGAGTTACGTAAGCGTTCAGTTGCTAAGAATTGTGGGAAAAGCATAGAATTCCCCGCTTTTCCATGGGGGTTAATAGACCTGATTCGGGATGTATATCACATTTAATTAACTCAATTTTATACAATATGCTTATTGCCGATACTCACTCTATCCTACTGATACTTCTATGTACAGCAGTGACCGAACATGTAGACAATGGCCTTAACGTCGAGCTACCTCGTCGTCGCTAAACCCTGGTACCCCGTGATGACTGGTAGTTCTATCCAACTCCTTACGCTGTAACTTGCTTACCAGAAATATGTTTTTTCTTTAATGGAACCAATTTCTGTTTTTAAGAAGATATGATATAATTGTAAAATCGGGTATCCCAGCTGTGTCCATGATAGTCCTCAGTGTTTGTGTTCATATAGGGAATGATATTGATGTGTGTGTAACAGGGACTGAGATATGAACCGGCTAAACACTTTGACAAAGTTAGCCAATTTTAAATTGAAATAGAGTTGTCCCATTTGCCCATTGAATTCCTTTATTGTAAGAAAGATACAAATTTAGTTTCAATAATATAAGACACATTGTAAATATGATATGAAGGAAAAAGCCCTAATTTTTCTCAGAATAAAAAATGTCGTAAATCCTTTTAAAATGAATCTGAGTAAGCATAGAATGTAAGAGAGGATGTACGGGTAGTGGTTACTGAGATATAAGAGAAGGTCGTAAAATTTTAACAGAAATTTTAAGTTTTCTAAGTATAAAAGTGGCTGCTTAAAATCAAGCACTAGTCCCCGTTAGTTTCATTGTTGAAATGATGGTTGCTACAGACGAATTATGGGCATGCTTAAACAATTTACCGAAACAACAAACCCCGGTTACAATCAGAGCTCCTGTTTTCAAAATTCGACCTACAATGGAAACACAGTTTATCGTCCGACGCTCCGTGAAACATCGCGGCATCTGATGACAACCTTTACAAGCTCATATTACGTGTACTGTTGGCGGTAAAAGTAACCTACTCTGCAACTGTTTTAAATAAAGTGAGTAAGTAAATATTTTATTAAAGTGACATGTGCATTAACAAATCAATAAAAAGCATATAAACAATAAATGAGAATGAAGCACCCGGCCCGATGGGCCTTTAAGTCACTAGTGATAATACAAAATATCATACTTAAAACATGATATAAACAGTTATGGCGATATCAGTTTCAAATAAAAATACTAAATTGTTATACTATAATATATTCATGTGTTTCATAACAAATAATACTGAACAAATGAATATAGTTATGAGTTATTGTAAGCTGAGTTTCTTTTTTTTAGTAACGCTTTGGTTAAAACTTGGCAACTTTCCTTAGATCACTTAGTATGATATGTTTATATTTCTCTGTACAGTCGAGCAATGTTTTTTTATATTTACACGAAATATATCTTCTTATATCATCATAGAATGAACAGGTAAGTAAAAAATGTAATTCATTTTTAATGGAGCTTGTATCACGGAATCTGCAAAGTCTTAGAATTGGGTTCTCGCCAACATATCAACCAGTGCAATCCTAAGAGGAAGAACGCCGCAGCGAAATTGGGCGAGAGTAGAATGTTCACCCTTGTTAAGTTCCATTTGGACATACTCTTCAGTAACAAAGGTGTTTTAGAACTGAATGTTAGTCCTCAAACCCCTTTTCCACACCTTACAGGCTTATACGTCTAACACAATCTTTGTACACACCTTGCATGCTTATAGTCTCACCCTGTCCTTTGCCCACACCTAACATGCTTATACGTCTCACACAGTCCTTTGTCCACACCTCACAGGTTTATACGTCTCACACAGTCCTTAGTACACACTTTACAGGCTTCTACGTCTCACACAGTTATTTCTTTACACCGTATGGGCTTAAACGTCTCAAACAGCCCTTTGTATACACCTTATAGGCTTATACGTCTAACACAGTCCTTAATCTACTCCGTACATGCATATGCATATAACATAGTTCTTTGTACACACCTTACAGGCTTATATGTCTCAACCAGTCCTTTGTCCACATCTTACAAGCTTATACTCATCCCCAAATCTTTTTTACATACCTTACAGGTTTATACGTCTCATCAAGTTATTTGTTCACACCTTAAATGCTTAAACCTCTCACCCAGTGATTTGTACACACCTTGCACGATTATACGTCTCATAGTGCCATTTGTACACACCTTACACGCTTATACGTCTCAAACAGTTTTATCTCCACACCGTACTGGCATTTACGTCCCGCACAGTCCTTTGTCCACACCTTACATGTTTATACGTCTCATCCAGTCCTTTGTCCATACCTTACATATTTATACGTCTCATCCTGTCCTTTGTACACACCTTACATGCTTTGCGTCTAATCCAGTACTTTATCCACACCTTACAGGCTTATACGTCTCACTCAGTTCTTTGTCAACATCTAAAAGGCTTATACGTCTCACCCAGTTCTTTGTTAACAACTTACAGGCTTAAACGTCTCACCCAGTCCTTTGTTAACAACTTTAAGACCTATACGTCTCATCCAGTCATTTGTACACACCTTACAGGCTTAAACGTCTCACACAGATCTTTCTCCGCAACACACTTGCTTATACGCCTCAAACAGTCTTTTGTACTCACCTGACAGGCTTATATGTCTCACCCAGTCCTTTGACCACACCTTACAAGCTTATACTTCTCAAACAGTTCTTTGTTCAAACCTTCCAGTCTTATACGTCTCACACAGTGCTTTGTCCACACCTTACATGCTTAAACGTCACAAACCGTCCTATTTCCACACCTTACAGGTTTATACGTCTCACACAGTCATTTGTCCACACCTTACATGCTTAAACGTCTCATCCAGTCCTTTGTCCACACCTTACACGCTAAAACGTCTCATCCAGTCCTTTGTCTACATCTAACAGGCTTGTACATCTCACTCTGTCCTTTGAACACACCTTACGGGCTTACAAGTCTTGTGCAGTACTTTATATACGCCTAACAGGCTTATAAAACTCACCGAGTCCTTAATCCACACCTTACAGGCTTACACGTTTCACACAGTCTTTTGTACACACCTTACAGGTTTATACGTCTCACACAGTCCTTTTTACACACCTTACATGCTTATACGTCTCATCCAGTCCTTTGTCCACTCCTTACAGGCTTATACGTCTCATACAGTTCTTTGTTCAAACCGTCCAGTCTTATACGTCTCACACAGTCCTTTGTCCACACCTTACATGCTTAAACGTCACAAACAGTCCTTTTACCACACCTTACAGGTTTATACGTCTCACACAGTCATTTGTCCACACCTTACATGCTTAAACGTCTCATCCAGTCCTTTGTCCACACCTTACACGCTTAAACGTCTCATCCAGTCCTTTGTCTACATCTAAAAGGCTTGTACATCTCACTCTGTCCTTTGTACACACCTTACAGTCTTACACGTCTTGTGCACTACTTTATATACGCCTTACAGGCTTATACAACTCACTCAGTCCTTTGTCCACACCTTACAGACTTAAACGTCTCACCGAGTCCTTAATCCACACCTTACAGGCTTATACGTTTCACACAGTCTTTTGTACATACCTTACAGGTTTATACGTCTCACACAGTCCTTTGTACACAGCTAACATGCTAATACGTCTCATCCAGTCCTTTGTCCACTCCTTACAGGCTTATACGTCTCACACAGTCCTTTGTCCACACCTTACATGCTTAGACGTCACAACCAGTCCTTTTTCCACACCTACAGGCCTATACGTCTCACACAGTCATTTGGTCACACCTTATATGCTTATACGTCTCATCCAGTCCTTTGTCCACACCTTACAGAATGATACGTTCCATCTAGTCCTTTGTACACACCTTACAGGCTTATACGTCTCAAACAGTCTTTTGTAAATACATAGCAGGCTTAGACATCTCACACAGTCCTTTGTACACATCTTACAGGATTGTACGTCTCAAACAGTATTTTGTCAACACATTACAGGCTTTTATATCTTACACAGTCATTTGTACACATCTAACAGGCTTATACGTCTCAAACAATCTTTTGTCAACACATGACAGGCTTAGACATCTCACACAGTCCTTTGTACACATCTTACAGGATTGTTCGTCTCAAACAGTATTTTGTCAACACATTACAGGCTTTTATATCTCACACAGTCCTTTGTACACATCTAACAGGCTTAAACGTCTCAAACAGTCTTTTGTCAATTCAATACAGGCTTATACATCTCTCATAGTCCTTTGTACACACCTTATAGGCTTATACGTGTCAACCAGTCCTTTGTCTACACCTAACCGGCTTAAACATCTGACTCAGTCCTTTGTACACACCTTACAGGCATATACGTCTCACCCAGTCCTTTGTCTACACCTTACATGCTTATACGTCTCACACAGTCCTTTGTCCACACCTTACAGGCTTTCACGTCTCACCAAGTCCTTTGTCTACACATTACAGGTTAATACGTTTCACCCAGTCCTTTGTCGACATCTAACAGGCTTATACATCGCACCCTGTCCTTTGTACACACCTTACGGGCTTATACGTCTTGCGCAGTACTTTGTATACGCCTTACAGGCTTATACAACTCACCCAGACATTTGTCTACACCTTACAGGCTTATACGTCTCACACATTCCTTGTCCACACCTTACGGGTTTATACGTCTTGTCCAGTACTTTGTACACACCTTACGGGCGTATACGTCTTGCGCAGTACTTTGTATACGCCTTACAGACTTATACAACTCACCCCGACCTTTGTCCACACCTTACAGGCTTATACGTCTCACACATTCCTTTGTTCACACCTTACAGACTTATACGTCTCACACATTCATTTGTTCGCACCTTACAGGCTTATACGTCTCACACATTCCTTTGTCCACGACTTACAGGTTTATACGTCTTGTCCAGTACTTTGTACACACCTTACGGGCTTATACGTCTTGCGCAGTACTTTGTATACGCCTTACAGACTTATACAACTCATCCAGACCTTTGTCTACACCTTACAGGCTTATACGTCTCACACATTCCTTTGTTCACACCTTACAGGCTTGTACGTCTCACACATTCCTTTGTCCACACCTTACAGGCTTATAAATCTCACCAATAACTGTGTACCCTCCTTACTGGCTTATACGTCTCACCAAGTACTGTGTACCCACCTTACAGGCTAAAACGTCTCACCAAGTACGTTGTACGCACCTGACATGTTTATTCGTCTCACGAAGTACTTTGTACAAACCTTAATGTCTTATCTTAAAGTCAATGTATACAGATCGATATTTCAACAAAGTTTGAATTCATTTGATATTTTAAAATAGCATATATATATATGATCGTACCAGCCTTGTAAAATGTGTATACCGAAACCGATTTAGATACTATACACCATATATGCATACAGGTAACGGGTGGTTAACGTTTTAATTGCGCAATTTAACTATACGTGTTGACACCAACTTATTGTCATCAATGTTAAAATTATCCGCCGCAATGTATTTTTCATTTCGGTGTATGAGTCACTTGTTTACCGTTGGGACATTCATGATAAATCTGTTTATTCTAACTTCTCCATCGCTATAGATGTTGAGCCAATATATTTATATATACAACTTTAATTAGATTCCAGTCTCTTCCGTACACAATTATGATACAGAATTAAATGCCATATCTGATTTAGTCATGTCATTTTCAAATTGAAGATAAATTATTTTGACAAACTTTTTTGTTGTAGTACGAGTTCTCTCTCTTAATACGGATACTGATCCAAGCTTATACTTGTTACTGTTGAAGTGTTACGTCTATACTGAATTGGAAACGTGTTACATAACTACATAGCACAGTGTTGGTATATGAATATTACAACTTCAGAATCGTCTGCATTTTATTTTTATCATATCATCAATAATTATTAGACATAATAAAGAGGTGACATAACAAGTTTATGTTTATTTTGGAGATACCCAAATGTGTGTGTGTGTGTGTGTGTGTGTGCGTGCGTGCGTGCGTGCGTGCGTGTATGTGCGTCCGTGCGTGCGTTCGTGCGTATGTTTTTATTATTGTTATGTTTTTGCATATGTATCATGATTTTGTGCCAGTTGTCTTTGATTTCTCAAGTCTCCTGTAAGTCCTGGATTTCCTTTGTTGTGATACTGACAATGTCACGTTTCCTGTAAGTCCTATATTTCCTTTGTTGTGATACTGACAATGTCACATTCCTGTAAGTCCTATATTTCCTTTGTTGTGATACTGACAATGTCACATTCCTGTAAGTCCTATATTTCCTTTGCTGTGATACTGACAATGTCACATTCCTGTAAGTCCTATATTTCCTTTGCTGTGATACTGACAATGTCACATTCCTGTAAGTCCTATATTTCCTTTGTTTTGATACTGACAATGTCAAGCTTCATCGTCAATGTCATTGACAGAATAAAAAACAATACTCTACATAATTGTTATTGATCTCGCGAATATATCTGTCTTCGGCAAACAAAGTCTGTATCATTACAAAATAATACCGATTATACAATGTCATAAGCACTATACTGACTGAATTCATACATATTGTATTCACGTTGTATGGATAAACAAGATTAAGTGATCTGCTTGAGATACTTAACTCGAATTCATATTTATAAACACCCACGATGCTGTTTTTATTCAAGTACCAGATTAAATGGGAATTTACGTCCTTACTCAATTGGCGGGAAGCCATTGTCTGTATGAAAGTTACGGCCATTCCTATATTTGTTTCTGCCATTTAAAAGCAAGTGCTCTTGATACTGATGGTCGAACTGCTGCTGATGCGTTCATCTCACGAGTTTGCATGGGTGTTTTCATGATATTCACACAGAACTTTATAAGTGTACGATGTTCGTAATAATCAGCTGATGTCATTTTTCAGATAACATTGACAACCAACGTTTGTATGTTTTGTATCACAATATATAGTAACCGTACCAATTGATTTGACGTCGAACGTTCACACGACGTCGTACGTTAGCCAAACAACGTCGCTTCATTATTGTGACACAATGTAGGAAGATATGGACAGTGCAAACTTACGATACCTGTGCATAATTTAATCTGCCCCGCCTATTCCATGGTTAGTTACTATGGTGATGTGAAAAACAATTTTCAACGATCCGGAAAATGAAAGCTGCTAAATTCTGATACACAGTAGGTTGAATGTTTAAAATTGCAAAATATCATTTTTTAGTATTGTCTGTAATATGATAAAATGAGTCTCAGGTTCAATAAGATTAGTAAACATGTGTAAGAGGAGACAGATGGCAGTTGGAGGTAAACAATTTTCAAACTACATACAACAAACACTATTTGGAAATTATTTTTTGTTGCCAATTAAATGTATTAAAATAGATGTAGTAGTATGCAACATTATAACAAAATACAATGCTTTGATGAAGGGTTCACTGATTTGAAGCATGTACTGAATTATGTCAAACCTGCCCCAAAGCAACTTTACGGCTACTATATGGCATTTTGGGTTTTAAGTCTAGACTTAGGATATGACTGGCCGGCCTGTATATTGTAGCTGCACATATTTGTGATATATTTAATGCAATTCTCGATAGCGTTTTTTCCCCCTGAGAAATGGACAAAGGGTGTTATTGTACCACTGCATAAAAAGGGAGATAAATTTAGTGTCAACAAATATAGGGTATAACTTACGTAAGATTTTAACATCAATATTAAATAAGAGAATCGCACAATTGTGTGACGAATCAAATACGCTTTCTGATTCACAGTTTGGTTTTCCCAAAGGGAAATCTACAGTAGATGCTTTATTTGTTTTATTAATAGTGATACAAATGTATTTATAGATAACCGTTTATACTGTGTATTTATCGATTTTAAAAAAGCTTTCGATTGTGTTTACTACGGAATTCAAGGCAAAATTCTTCGTATTATTAGAGATATGTATCATAGTGTTAAATCTTGTGTAAGATCATGTAATAGTTTTTCGGAGTTTTTCGAGTATGCGGTCGGGTTACGTCAAGGGGAAGTAATGTCGCCCATATTATTCTCTTTTTAATTGAAGATTTAGAATTGTTTTAACAAGACATTGATTCAGGTTTACTGATAGACGATAAAGTTATGATTTTATTACTTTTTGCAAACGGCTTGACTATTTTAGGAAATACGCCTGAAGATATATATAAAAGGCCTGGACGTATTAATACATACTGTAGTAAATTGAGTTTAGATATTAATATATTAAAAACGAAAGTTATGGTTTTTAGAAAAAGGGGAAGTTTATTAGATAATGAAAAGTTTACATACAATGGCACTGATTTAGAAAATGTGAATAACTATCTGGGAATCATTTTATCTATACCTGGACATTTGCAGCTAACAACCAACAGTTAATTGGTAAAGCCTTAAGAGCCTTAAATGTAATCAATTGTCGTAAATATAAAATGTAACCTAAAATAATATGTCAGTTATTTGATGCGTTTGTCGGGTCAATATCGGGGTATGCATCTGAAATATGGGGCTACACCAAATCAAAAGAAATTGAAAGATTGCATATAAAATTTTGTAACAAATACTAAATGTTAGAACTAGAATATGCCCATCGGTTATATTTGGCGAGTTGGGTAGATACCCTTTGTACATATCACGCTATATTAGAATTATACAATTCTGGTACAAATTGATAAATACAGATAATATTATTTTACAGAAAGTGTACAAACTTGCGTATGATGATTGTATAAAAGGTATAAAGAATTGGTTGTCTAATGTTAAACAAATGTCATCTGAATATGACTTTGGATATATTTGGGAAGATCCCTCAATGATTGTCATTAATGATTTTATTCATGTATTTAAACAAAGAGTTATTGACAGTTTCATGCAAAATTGGTATTCAAATAAATCAAATAGTGGTGTGCTAGAATTATATAATAATGTTAAAACTTCTTTTGCCTTCGAACAATATTTAGATGTGTTACCATGTGATTTGAGAACATATATTTGTAATATTCGATTATTGTCACATTCATTAAGAATACAAACAGGACGTTATGAGAGAAATAGAACTCATAGAAATGAACGCTTCTGTCTATATTGTAACTCGCAGGATCTAGAAGATGAATTTCATTTATTTTGATATGTAACTGCTATTTAGATTTAAGACAACAATATATAAGCAACTATTTTTTCAGAGCCATAGTATGTTTCGATTCATAGAATAGTTACAGTCAGATGAAATACTCTTTAGAACCTAGCAAAATATAAAAAATGTGCTTATCTATTAGATTGTCTTTGACACATAGTTGAACGTTGTCATCCTCATTTAGTTTCAGCACTCGAACACTGCTGTATGAATGTATATGAACATGTGTGTGCACGAGTGCGTGCGTGTGTGCGTGCGTGTGTGTGTGTGTTTCCGCGTGACATGATCTACATATATTAGTTAACATGTGTAGAGATATGACGATAAACTATATATAAGTCAAATTAAATATGTTCTGTTCTGTTCTGTATAATTAGCTACACGTGTTTGACTGGTGTCTACAAACTTTCTCAACAACCTCTGCACATCAAACATCGTCATTTTAGTAATGAGGTACTGAATGAGCGAGGTACATGTAGATGGTTTTGCCTTAACTACGAATTAGAAATCTAATTGTGATTAATAATATTATTTTAAAAAAACTAATGAATTGTCATTCGTATCTCTATGCCTCCAATATCACGTACAGCGCTAAATATTTTACCAATTGATAGCTATTTCATAACAAAAAACGTATAGTTTAATATAGTATTGTGCGTTGATTGTAATTCCATTTATGGAATTTTTATTTTCATTTCCATTTTCGAGGTAATTCCATGTAAATACATTTATATAATGAAACACAATATAAGAATACTAATTTGGTTAAGTACTGGTTTAAAGCATCGCCAGGTTAGAATTGGGTAAAAATCGTTTGTATAATAATCATGAAGTGACAATACAGTTAACGTTCATAAGTCATGTTTTGATATGGAAATCTGCATCAACAAAGTGTATATTTTAACAATAGTTTATTGTAAGTGGGTTCCATTTTTAAAAGAAGCAATTCGGAATGAATTTACGAATTACTGTGGTAAGTACAAAAAGATCATAACTAATCAACCTGTGTGTTAATATAAGTATATCTTTCTGTGACTACTAAGTAATTATCAATGCAACAAATCAATTTTTATACGACACAAATATGATTTCTCTATTATCGTTGAGCGGATAGGATGGTGAGTTTAATAACCTTTATGAATGGAAAGTGTGTGACATGATTAGCAAATATCAAATTCTAGATTCGTGTTTTAGGAATGCTTTATATAATGATTGTATTGTAATAGTGTAGATGCGATCTAAATATAGCACAAGGACACTGATCGGAGCTGCTCAAATTGTTGCTCAACGTTTGTTTATCATCGGTTGAATAATGCTACAGAAGTGCATATATTGTATTGGAATATGAGATACCATCGTCATGAAGATCTCGGGTTGTATTCAGAATATCTCTTGAGAAGTTTGGGTGACATTTTGATTTAAAATAGTACTTGTAATTCCCAGTGATAATGCATACATATGGATATCAGAGAAATATCTTAGTTTTAACATTTTTTTATTTTTCAATTTAAATACATTCCATACAAATAAAGGAAAGAACAAAGCATAGTGCTTATGTGTTATTCTCCTGAAATATTTCAACTGTGTAAGCAAAATGCAATACATAATATTAAACAATATGAATGATGGTAAGAATAGGATCGACGATTTGAGTAATAAGATTTGCTAAAACTATGCAGTTCAGCAGATATCAAGGTTCTAGGTTCTTTCTACATATTTATTTGTTGGTGTGTTGTTAATTTGTTGTTGTTTTTTTGTGAACAGAGTGAACCTGTGATCTTCCTTCCTGTTGGCGTCGAATAACCTACATTGTGTTCATACGCGGTAAAACCCCATTCATTCATTAACAATATTATTTGAAATATAAGTATAATAGTAGATAATAGCAAAAACATCAATTGACAGCGCAGAATGAAACAAAAGAGACACATCGGTTTTACTCAATGTGTTCATGAGTGGTAATGAAATATGCAACACCCCTCATGTCAGCGAACGACAGCCTTAGGTGTTTCCGTTTCCTGAGCACATCTGAATGAGCTCCACGACTCAAAAATCGGAACTAATACCGAGTCAAAGAACATGCCGGCAGTTTACTAGCGCCACCTAACAAACCAGTTAAACCTATGACAGCAGCCACACATGACACAGCGGCCAAACCTATCATACCAGCCACATCTACAACGCCAGCCACATCTACAACATCAGTCACACCTAACATACCAGCCATACCTACCACACCTGCCACACCAGCCACACCCAGCACACCAGCCACGCCTACCAAACAAGTTACACCTATCCCACCAGCCACACATATCACACCAGCCACACCTACCACACCAGCCACACAAAAAACATCAGCCATATTTACCTCAACTGTCACACCTACCACACCAGCCACATCTACCAACTACACCAGCCACACCTACCATACCAACTACACATATCACACCAACCACATCATCTATAGTTACCATCAGGTTCATCAGCCAAGGGCTGTAACAACAAGTCAAGTTCTGACTGTTACAGATGACATAATGCCAGATAAGGTTCGTCAGTCTGGAACTGTCACAACAAATTATGTCCTGACTGTTACAGATGCCCTAACGCCACGTAAGTTTCGTCAGTCAAAGGCTGTAACGACAACTCATGTCCTGACTGTTACAAATGCCTTAATGTCAAGTGAGATTCGCAAGTCAGGGGCTGTAACAACAACTCATGTACTGACTGTTATAGATGCTTTAATGTCAGGTAAGGTTCGTCAGTCAGGGGCTGTAACAACAACTCATGTCCTGACTGTTACAGATGCCATTATGTTAAGTGAGATTCGCAAGTCAGGGGTTGTGACAACAACTCATTTTCTGACTGTTATAGATGCTTTAATGTCAGGTAAGGTTCGTCAGTCTGTCGCTGTAACAACAACTCATGTCCTGTCTCTAACCTATGCCCTAATGTCAGGTAAGGTTCATGAGCCAGGGGTTGTAACAACAACTCATGTCCTGACTCCTATAGATGACCTAATGCCAGGTATGGTTCGTCAGTCAGGGACTGTAACAACAATTATAACCTGACTTTTACAGATGCCTTAAAGCCAGGTTACTTTCATCATTCAGTGACTGTAACAACAACTCATGTCCTGACTGTTACAGATGCTTTAATGCCAGGTTACGTTCATCAGTCAGGGGCTGTAACAACAACTCATGTCCTGAATGTTACATATGCTTTAATGTCAGGTAAGGTTCATCAGCCAGGGGCTGTAGTAACAACTTCAGTCCTGACTGTAACAGATGTCTTAATGTCAGGTTAGGTTCATCAGTCAGGGGCTGTAACAACTACTCAAGCCATGCCTGTTATAGATGCCCTTAAGTCAGGTAAGGTTCGTCAGCCAGGAGCTGTAACAACATCTCATGTTCTGACTGTTACAGATGCTCTAATGTCGGGTAATATTCGTCAGCCACGGGCTGTAACAAAAACTCATGTCCTGACGATGACCGATGCCGTAACGCCAGGTAAGTTTTGTCAGTCAGGGGCTGTAACAACAGCTCATATCCTGACTCTTACAGATGCATTAATGTTAAGTAAGATTCATCAGCCCGGGGCTGTACGGCAACTTAAATCCTGACCGTTACACAATCCCTTATGCCATATAAGGTTCGTCAGTCAGAGACTGTCACAATAACTCCTGACTGTTACAAATGAACTAATGCTAAGTAAGATTCGTCAGTTAGAGGCTGTAATAAAAATTCATATTATGACTGTTAGAGATGATCTAATGCCAGGTAAGGTTCATTAGTCAGAGGCAGTAACAACTCATGTTCTGACTGTTATAGATGCCCTAATGCCAGGGATAGGTCGTTAGTCAGGGGCTGAAATAACAACTCATGTCCTGACTGTTACAGATGCCATAATGTCAAGTGAGATTTGCAAGTCAGGGGCTGTAACAACAACTCATGTCCTGACTGTTATAGATGCTTTAATGTCAGGTAAGGTTCGTCAGTCTGGGGCTGTAACAACAACTCATGTCCTGACTGTTATAGATGCCCTAATGTCAGGTAAGGTTCATCAACCAGGGGTTGTAACAACAACTCATGTCCTGACTCCTTCAGATGACCTGATGCCAGGTAAGGTTCGTCAGTCAGAGACTGTAACAACAATTATTGCCTGACTTTTACAGATGCCTTAAAGCCAGGTTATTTTCATCAGTCAGTGACTGTCACAACAACTCATGTTCTGAATGTTACAGATGCTTTAATGTCAGGTAAGGTCCATTAGCCAGGGGCTGAAGTAACAACTACAGTCATGACTGTTACAGATGCCTTAATGCCAGGTTAGGTTCATCAGTCAGGGGCTGTAACAACTTCTCAAGCCATGCCTGTTACAGATGATCTAAAGTCAGGTAAGGTTTGTCAGCCAGGGGCATGTAACAACAGCTCATATTCCAGGAATTTAACAACAATTCCTGTCCTGATAATTACAGATACCCTATTGTCTGGTTAGGTTCTTCAGTCAGGGGCTGTAACAAAAACTCATGTCTTGACAATGACCGATGCCGTAACGCCAGATACGTTTTGTCAGTCAAGGGATGTTACAACAAAACATGTTCTGACTATTGCAGATGCCCTATTGCCAGGTAAGGTTCGTTAGTCAGGGACTGTAACAACAACTCATTTCCTGACTGTTACAGATGCCCTTATGCCAGGTAAGGTTCGTCAATCAGGGAATGTAAAAACAAATCCTGTTCTGATTGTTACAGATGTCTTAATGCCAAGTAAGAATCGTCAGTCAGAGGCTGTAGCAACAACTCATGTTCTGACTGTTACAGATGCCCTATTGCAAGGTAAGACTCGTCAGTCATAGGCTGTAGCAACAACTCATGTTCTGACTGTTACAGATGCCTTAATGTCAGATAAGGTGCGTCAGTCAGAGGCTGTAACAACAACTCATGTTCTGTCTGTTACAAATGCCCTAATACCAGGTAAGGTTCGTCATTCAGGGGCTATAACAACAACTCATGTTCTGACTTTTGCAGATGCCGTAATGCCAGATGAGATTCGTCAGTCAGGGGCTGTTACAACAGCTCATGTTCAGACTGTTACAGATGTCCTAATACCAGGTGTTTTCCATCAGTCAGGGGCTGTAACACCAACTGAAGTTCTGACTGTTACAGATTCCCTAATGTCAGATTAGTTTTGTCAGTCAGGGGCTGTAACAACAACTCAAGCTCTGACTATTACAGATGCCGTAATGTCTGGTAAGGTTCTTCAGCCAGGGGCAATAACAACAACTCATGTTCTGACTTTTGCAGATGCCGTAATGCCAGATGAGATTCGTCAGTCCGGGGCTTTAACAACAACACATGTTCTGACTGTTACAGATGCCCTTATTCAAGTGAGATTCGCCAGTCAGGGGCTATAACAACAACTCATATTCTAGCTGTTACAGATACCCCTAATGCCAGGTTAGATTTGTCAGCCAGGGGCTGTAACTTCAATTTATGTTCTGACTGTTACTGAAGCTCTAATGCCAGGTAAGATTCGTCATCAGGGGCTGTAACAATAACTCAAGTTCTGAGTATTACATATGCTCTAATGAAAGGTAAGGTTCGACTATCAAGGGCTATAACAACAACTCATGTTCTTACTGTTTCAGATGCCCTAATATCTTGTAATGTTCATCTGTCAGGGACTGTAACAACAAGTCTTGTTCTGACTGTTACAAATTCCCTAAAGTCAGGTATGGTTCGTCAGTCAGGAGCTGTAACAACAACATATGTCCTGACTGTTACAGATATCCTTATGCCAAGTGAGATTCATCAGTGAAGAACAGCAACATCAACGCATGTCCTGACTGTTACACTGGTACAGATGCCACAATTCCAGCGAAAGTTCGTCAGTCAGGGGTTGTAACAACAACTCATGTTCTGTCTGTTACAGATGTCCTCATGCCAGATAAGATTCGTCAGTGAGCGGCTGTAACAATAACTCATATTCTGACTGTTACAGATGTCCTAATGCCAGGTGAGATTCGTCAGTCATGGGCAGTAGCAACAACTCGTGTCCTGACTTTTACAGCTGCCCTAATGTCAAGTAAGGTTCAACTGTCAGGGCCTGTAACAACTCAAGTTCTGACTGTTACAGATGCCTTAATGCCAGGTCAGGTTCATCAGTTAGCGGCTGTAACAATAACTCATATTCTGACTGTTACAGATGTCCTAATGCCAGGTGAGATTCGTCAGTCATGGGCAGTAGCAACAACTCGTGTCCTGACTTTTACAGCTGCTTTAATGTCAGGTAAGGTTCAACTGTCAGGGCCTATAGCAACTACTAATGTTCTGACTGTTACAGATGCCTTAATGCCAGGTAAGATTCGTCAGTCAGCGGCTGTAGCAACAACTCATGTTCTGACTGTTACAGATGTTCTAATGCCAGGTAAGGTTCGTCAGTCAGGGTTTGTAACAACAACTCATGTTCTGACTGTTACAGATGTTCTAATGTCAGGTAAGGTTCAACTGTCAGGGCCTATAGCAACTACTCATGTTCTGACTGTTACAGATGCCCTAATGTCAGGTAAGCTTCGTCAGTCAGTGGCTGTAGCAACAACTCATGTTCTGACTGTTACAGATGTTCTAATGCCAGGTAAGGTTCGTCAGTCAGGGTTTGTAACAACAACTCATGTTCTGGCTGTTACAGATGTTCTAATGTCAGGTAATGTTCAACTGTCAGGGCCTATAGCAACTACTCATGTTCTGACTGTTACAGATGCCCTAATGTCAGGTAAGATTTGTCAGTCAGCGGCTGTATCAACAACTCATGTTCTGACTGTTACAGATGTTCTAATGCCAGGTAAGGTTCGTCAGTCAGGGTTTGTAACAACAACTCATGTTCTGACTGTTACAGATGTTCTAATGTCAGGTAAGGTTCAACTGTCAGGGCCTATAGCAACTACTCATGTTCTGACTGTTACAGATGCCCTAATGCCAGGTGAGATTTAAAAGTCAGGGGATGTAAGAACTACTCACGTCATGACTGTTACAGATTCCCTAATGTCAGGTAAGATTCGTCAGTCAGCGGCTGTAGCAACAACTCATGTACTGACTATTACAGATGTTCTAATGTCAGGTGAGATTCGTCAGTCAGGGGCTGTAACATATGTTCTGACTGTTACAGATGCCCTAATGTCAGGTGAGATTCGTCAGTCAGGGGCTGTAACATATGTTCTGACTGTTACAGATGCCCTTATGTCAGGTAAGATTCGTCAGTCAGCGGCTGTAGGAATAACTCATGTTCTGACTGTTGCAGATGCCCTAATGCCAGGTAAGGTTCGTCAGTCAGGGTTTGTAACAACAACTCATGTTCTGACTGTTACAGATGCCCTAATGCCAGGTTTTGTTCTCCAGTCAGGGGCTGTAACAACATCTCATGTCCTAACTGTTATAAATGCCCTAATGCCAGGTGAGATTCCTCAGTCATCAGCTGTAACAGCAACTCATGTTCTGACTGTTACAGATGCCCTAATGCCAGGTGAGATTCGTCAGTCATGGGCTGTAATAACAACGCGTCATATGAACCCGTGTCGCTTATGGAGGTATAAAGTGTACTATTTTTTACTTTGCGATCGCAATGATAGTTGATTATTAAATGAACTTGGATATCAAAAGAACTTTTTTAATGTTTGTCAACAGTTATTGGAAATAATAGCTTGAATATGACAAGCATATGTGTTTGATATACATTAATCTTTATTGATTGCTTACCGCGGTGTTTATGATAGTATGAAAGAAAAGCCCACGTAGTGGTTGTTGATGTGCTGATATAGCCGATATGAGTTCATTAACATAAACTACATATAACAGGACAATAGTTCCTCAGTAAATAGCTCAGTAAAATCTGACACTGATAGTTTGTTAAATTGCATTTTTTTACTTACTTTTAATAATAAAAGCAATATAATTAGAAATAGTTCACGTAACTGACTTCAGTGAACAGGAAAAAAAATATCAATTTGAAATATTAATGAAAAAGGAGAGAAACTGATTAATTGAGTCGAACGTTTGGCAGATGAAAAGATCGAAATATATCAAATTATAAATTCATTTTAAACACTGCATAAATCAAAATTGATTTCTAAAGAAAACTTGAAGGTTTCAAACAGGTAAATTAGTAATACAAACAGCAAGAACTGGGATATAATGTTTCTACCGCCAATGATATGAATGGATATTAATAGACAGCGCTCACCTGCGTATATCGATATAAATATTCAAAACTGTGAAACAAATAGATCATGACTTACAAAATAGTTGACCCGTGAATAAATTATGTATAAGTCAAATTCAATAATATTATGACGGTACTGAAATACATCAATGAAAATAATATATAACAACTTTTTTTTTGCTATAAAAAGTCAACCAGATATAAAATATAGATAAACTAATATATTCAAAGTTGAAATTACTGAAATCGCAAGTAGACGTTATCTCAAGCAAAATCATTGGATTTTTTTATATAAAAGCGACGTAGTTGAACGAAACTTTCTATTTTATGGACAATTTATTAAATTTTAAAAGCGCACATAATGAACATTAAGGTCAAGACTCTGCTTCTAATGAATACTTCAGCGTTATATCTGAACTCTTTCTATTTTGAATTCTCCCCGGGCCCGATTAGTTTAGTCGGTTACTCGCGTGACTGTCAATCCAGGGGTGGTAAGTTCGAATCCCCGCAGGCAATATTCTCCGTGATGATTGATATACGACATTGTGTCTCATTATCATTCGTCTCTCACAGTTGATTCAAGCTAAAAAGTTATGTAACTTACGGAGATGGGATGTGCTCGAGTACTGGTTAACCTTTCAGGATCCCAAATGGTTAGGTTAACTGACCGTCTGTAAGCCCTGAATGACATACACATGACGCTAAATATTCAATCAATCAATCAATCAATCAATCAATCTTTGTATTGAACCAGCCAAACAAAGCATCAAAGTTTGTATTCAGTCTATAATGTTTACTTATACTGCTGCAGTCCTTATCGAGGGCTGTATGAGTAACCGATTCCGAGGGTTGTATGTTCTTGGCTCTAATATCACATGTTAACATACAGGTTCAGAGAGATCATTTACGTACTCGGGTTATCCATGGCCGAATGTCTAATGCGCCGTCTCAAGTCCACCTATATCTCATCGCTAAGGTCGTAGGTTCGAGTCCAGCACCTCCAAGAACTTTACTTGCGTAGGAAGAATGGTTCTTCTCAGATTCATTCTGAGATCTTCCTCCGTCAATACAAACTGTATATGCCATATATAACCTGAAATGTGTTGACAATAACGTTAAACCCCTTTGAAGAATTACTAAAATTACAACTGCAGCAAAGACAAAAATATTAAGTTTCTAAAATGTGTTCATTTGTAGATTCACACATTGTCTTCAGCAACGGTACAGTGTCGGAGATATTGGTTATATGTATATAGGTGACGACCCGTACTCTACAGTATGTGTCTATGGCACACTATTGGCGGTTTGTTGTATCTGGCTGCAATAAAATCGGCTAATTATTGAGTAATTAGTTAATATCCTCCTGGTCCGTTTATTGACTTGAAGTAATTTTGGCTTACTGACAAGATAAAAATGTGGGTAGGTGGCTGTAGTCATCTAGTTATGTTTTTGGATAAGAGTAACACGCATGAGCTCAATAAAGTCATGATGAAATCTGTTTTAACGTACGGCAAAACACATGGTTTGTTGAGTACATTGGATTGTTAACAATGCATGTTCCTTATTTCATTTAGAATTGTATGAATGGCATTAGTGATGAATTTTGAACATTACGAAAGCAGTGTCATGTATGAATTGTGAATTTTGATGACGAAAATGATGCATGGAAAATTGTTTATAATCATATCGTTTCTTAAGTCAACATTAAAGTTGTGCACAGTTTGCACACTGAGCAGAAAAACTACATCTCTTGGGTAAAACATGGCCCTTACTTTAAATGATATTTTGACACATCAGATGTTAACATGAAGCTTGGGCCGGAATCACAGGGATGTGGGTTTCGTCTATTCTGCAGATGTTAACATGAGGCATAGGCCGGAATCACAGGGATGTGGGTTTCTTCTTTTTTATCATATTCAATCTCTACAGTACTTTGAGTGTCTTAACCTATTATAATCATTCAAATTCTAGTAGGATATTTACTGCTGTTTCCTTGTGTATCTGTATTGATAGGAATGTTTTATGCGTGTTAGCTTGTTCAAAAGTATATTATTGCCGTCACTTTAACTTGTTTATGCATTTGACGTCGACGCAATGGGGAATGGGTGGCGGAGGAGGGGTGTGGGGGGAGGGGCTATAACTAGTGTTGTTTTAACTGGTAGCCCGTTCATTTTGCTTTCCTTTTCATTGTATATATCTTGAACATGTAATGTTTCCAATAAAAAAGTAATAAATAAACTGCAGATGTGAACAAACAATAAAATGTAAGTTTCCCTTCTTTGGTTTGAGTTTATGAACTACTTTCCTTTAAAAATCAAATGTTTCGTTGACCCATGTTTCGTTGACCAATGCTCTTTTATGTCGGGACGACGCTAAAAAATTAACTTGATTTATTCTTTCATCCATTCTTCATTCGTTTGTATGCAACACGTTAACAGCATGAAATTTCCAAACATTTTTTGCATTATTTGTCAATATCCTTTCAAATAAAAACAATAACAATTTGAATGCCAAATTTATACAATAAGATATAAGGTATAACCTAATAGAATAGCTGAACTATGGAACGGAGGTCTCTGTTTTTATATGTTTGTAATAGTGTACTTGTCTTGTATTGAGCACAAAGGAGTGGATATATTTGTTCTCAATTGACAAAACAGTTAATTTATAATGATATATGTTGATTAAATGACAATATCGGTAAACGGGGTTCATTGCCATATGGCATGAATGAGAAAAAAACATTGATGTAACCCGAGAAAGAAATAATACCCCGCCAGTATGGACCACCTATCAATTGTGACTTTGGGGTGTTGAACTTATAATTTCTCACTTCGTTTGATTAATGTCTGTAGACAAATATAAATTATAGTGTTTATTAACCTGGTTGTATCCTAAATAGATCAAATCAATACAATAGAACTGTAAAAATGTATGAGATCCGACAACAATAAAATACATGTACTATGAAATAACTTGAAAACTACAATATCGTATGCGTTATTATTATGTATATTACATATCCATGCTATAGTTGTTGTGATCGGCCCCGATTGTCTAAGCCTTAAGCGCGTCTGACTATCAATCCAGGTTTTGAATCCCCGCTCGGCAACAGTCACCGTGATGAATGATATACGGCATTGTGTATCATTACCATTCATCTCTCGCCGCTGATTCAAGTGGGAAAGTTATCAGTTACTTGTGGAGATGGGATATGTTAGACAAATGATTAACCGTTCACGATCCCGGGAAGCAGTGGTTAGATTCGGTAACTGAATGTCTATTAACCCTCGATGGCATTAAGATGATGCTATAAATCGGTCAATCAATGTAGTTATATGAAGTCTGGCGTCGATTTCAGCAATGTTTCAGTCATATCGCGACGGTCTCTATTTGAAGTACTGGAGTATCATGCCGCAGACACATGGTATGATACTTCGCTAGATAAAATTATACTGACACTAGGTCGACCAGACCTATATCTATCATTTAAATGCAGAACACCAAGCAAGAAAGCTTTCGGTACTAATTTTCAATTCTTTTGTTTGACCCAACCGGGGATCGAACCCTTGATCTTTAATCAATGGTATAGCATAAGGTTTTGAGCACTGTAGTGCTCTTATTTATTTCATGTGCTTGGTATGTTAGCAAAAACATTCTTGGCTTTCGGTTCTAACAGAAAGGTGCTTCCCTTGGAATAACTTTGTGAAGCATCTGACTAAACAGTTATCCATAGGTATAGAAATGTCTATCCGAACCCCCTTAAACCTTATGCGCAGCCCTGTGTGAAATATCGCCTGCCAGTGCTTATATTCTTTTCTCATATGCAAGAAAGAGTGTTCCTCCATGGTGAAATTACTCTTTCTATTATGAGCAGAAATGAGAGAAAGAAATTTCTAACCTCTGTTGAATTACAGATTTCGTTATTATAAATATGCAAGAAAATGTGCTTTCGCTGCTATATGCATGCTGAATTACGCATGACACAACGCATTTAGCTCTAACTCACGTGGCATGCAACCTTTAATGTGCAACATTGTTGATATATCAGCTTTTTCAATTAATCGATTACAAGGTATAATAGTTAAACGTGATTTGTCAAAGACTACTTGAGCCGAATGCTCCTGTGTGAACAGTATACAGGTAGCAACACATCGAGTGCATACCTCAATAAAAGTCTCTTGAAACTGGAATGTCGTCTGATGAAGATGCTGTAGTAGATCTATAAATAAACAACGATGTGTGCTGCACTGTTACATGGTACAGGATATCGTAGATATGCGTGACGAATAAACAGAAACGTGAAATGATCATATATTTGTATGTGCACATGGACGCGGCCGTGTTATCATTGCGATGTTTACTTTGGATGTAATGTCGTAAAACATAATTTGCAAATTATTAGGAAATTAACAGTGACGTCTTCTGCAAAAAGACATGATAATTAAATAGCAATATAACAAATACATCGAAAAATATTTTTGACTAATGATGTCATTAATAAACAGATACCTGTTTCGGATATAAGGATGTAACGCGCATATCGTGAAATTCGTACATTATTTGTCGGTTTGGCAGTGGTTTAGTGCTACGAGTGAGAGAAGAATATGAAACAGTTATTACTGTACAACAATTTATTACGTGCAACACGACATGTGAATGATAAGTTTTTGGCACTGTGGATTAACCACGATTTGCAGGGTAAACAGAAAGCATGTTAAACCTGTTAGTATGTGGATAGCCTTTGTTATTAGTCATTCTCTTGCATACAAAATGTTAACCTCTGTTATATCAAGTTAAGACGCCGATATTTCATACACTATGACATGTTTAATGGGAAAATTGAAAACACGACAGGGTCCATGCATAATTCATACGATCAACACATATTTCAGAATAAATCGAAAAATATGTTTATTGTTTGAAAAGATTATCTAAGATTTGCATTACAAAGGATAGCGCCGCCGCGGTTGATTTACGCTTATAAATCCGACTTCGCTAGTATTTAGCCTGATGTGTAATTTGACACAGATGTTACGACAGTGTAGAACAGATTGGTATTTGTCGTTTTCTGTACAGTGAATGTATCCAACCGTGTATTTTGAAATATCACGATATAGTAGATAAAAACACATAATATGTGAAACTTGAACATAGCAATTAAGTACTACGCGTTATTGATTGCGTGTAATTATAATGTGATATTACAGTGAACATTTCCTGGTGGTAATATACGAGCTCATGTATATTTATGGTGCGCGATTGTTCACGAGGAAGTCAGTGTCAATTGGTTTTGTGAATGGATTTAAAAATAAATGGTATGTAAGCACGCTCTATTTTATTGCGTTGTTAAAAGTTTGTTACAGCATAAGAAAACACGTCGACTGTGTATAGTGGCAGGTGACAGGTGACAGGTGTGAACATGTTTAATCTGTGGATATATAGATCATGCGATTGAATAAGAAGGTATGTTTAATTTTATAAATTGCCTGACGATACTTGGTTTATTTGACGTTCTGTACATTTCAATATTCCTATATAGAATTGTGTCTTCATAAATAACGTAGATATATTTATTAAGAAGTAGTTGCTGCGGTTCACAGGGAATGCAGTCAACGCAATTATTAGAACATATATTTTATTCATAACCAGTAGGACAGATATAGAGTTGTATTTGTTTTATCTATGGTTTAAACATATGTACTGGCCATATAAACACATATTACAATATATATATCATGCATATAAGTCAAATACAATTAAAGACAAAAGGGTCTGACCACAAGTTCTCTCAACATTAGATACGGCCATTATATTTATAAGTGATACAAGACAAAAGCTTTTCTATAGTGGATTACATATAAGCCACAGATAATATTAGCTGTGTGTAGCTATTAAACGTCTTATAACGCGTGTTATTCTCCCAGATTGTTATAGGATTGTTTGTGTTTGTATTCTTACATTTGACTCACTGCAATTTAAAATAGCTGTTATTACAATATCAGATCGTTAATGTGACTGGGTGAAGAATCGATATCTTCTTATGTTGCATGTACACTTTTGATTTATATATTACATCTAGTGTGTATTACATACACTACGATCCAACAATATATGAATTGTTGAAATAACGAGCTACATGTAATTGTGACTGAAGTAGATTTATGATATGTTTACACAATATCAATTTTCCTAACAACTTCCCACAATTAAATACTTAACCGTTGTGTGTGTCCCTCTAATCCCCTGAATATAACATATCGAACGTGTGTACAAGAAAACGCACAGGTAGCATGTAACTAGATACAACTGTGTGTATACAGTATTTGCTGACTTGTTACTTCTTCAACCACTTCAGTTCAGTTTTCCCATTGTATAGTATTTGACTTATTCTATATTTCAGATAATTTAGATATATGAAAATATATCTAAGTGCATCAGACACAAAGAGAACAATTTATTGTAACAAACTATGATATAGTGGGATTGCTGGTACAGACGTGCGCAATCAACGATTCATTTTATTTCATCGATCGTTAATGTAATGTCATTTTAATATGAAACATGACACGGTGAATACACAATGAGGTAACGACACTGATGCTGTGTGAAATATATTACAAGGAGTAACAATAAACAGTTACATGACCATTGTGTAAACAGTGCAATTATTTAACCCAGTGAACTAGTACGATTTAATTCTCATCGGATTTAGTTAATATACATTTGGTATGCGTATATTTGCTATTCCAGCACTTTTGCAAATATGGATAATTTCTATTGTATTGTTTTCCCTTTGTACGCAAGCCAGTTCAGTACCGTCACCGAACATTGGATCTACCATCGTGCCTTTAAATGAGTTAAGAGTTAACAATACACCAAGCATACATTTAGACAACGATACAGTCAAGTCATATAGAGAGGATACTGTCAACGCTACAGCAATAAAGGAAATACATGCTTACAACAATGAAAGTGAAATCGGAAATAACCCTTCCTCTCCAGGGGGAAACCAGACTGGTGCAAATATCCGAGGATTAGCCAATAATATAAATAATACACTCGATAACAATTCAACTTATAACTCAACACAGAATACAAGTCAATCAAAACTTAATTTGGCAATAATTCCCGGACTTGCTGTTTTAGTGTTAGTAATTGCAGTGTGTATTAAATGCTGCACGTGCTTTCGTGAATACACACGTGCCGGCGATAAAGATGACACGAACAACTATTTTTCTATCATTCAAGATGACGATGATGACTATGGTCACATAGATATGCTATCAGAGTCAGCCTCCACGTGTTACTATGACACTGTGTCCTCATATTGTTCATTTCTGCGCAGGTCCGGAAACGAGAACACCTTTATTGCTTCATCAATGAAATCTCTACCACTTGATGGTATTCGTTGCAGTTCAGGAACGCCGCGAAAAGATATCCATCGAAAAATACTCAGAGAAATAAACGATTTAAGTTCAAAAACTAAAAACGAAACGATCGAAAGTCCCAAGTCGTGTACACCCAGGTCCGACTCGGTGCTCAGCGACTGCGCAAGGACTTTATCTGTGTCGAGTGAAGACGCTGATCCTCTATCTGCGTCAATGTCGGATTCTGCCGACTTTGGTCAAAATCGAAAATTGCAACGATTTAAAGTATCATTTGTTACCGAAAATTCTCAAGTTCCCGAACGAGTGCCTTTACAACCAATTGTGAATAGCGCAACAAACACACCTGCCTCACCCGTTGTACATACAATAACTTGTAAACGTTCAAATCTGAAGAAATTACCGATGGGTATGTATGACCGCTCACGTACCAGAAGTTGCAGCATGTATCGCCAAACTATAGACTATTGTGCTAAAGGGGTGAAATTGAAATCACCGCAAAAAGGAATTACAAATGACAAACGTGTTCATTCGGTAGATGCTAGTACCCAAACTACAAAATCGTTTTTATATAACCTCTGGAAGGGTAGGAGAAGGCATTTTAGTGATTCTGGCGTAGACGAATGCATTAATATACCAACTATACACGAATTGACTTCTATGTGCTCAGATGTAGGAATTTATTCCAGACCAATTACCGCAGACAAAGTTAAAAAGACTGGATTATCACAACTTCCTCATATTTGTGAAAAGTCCGCAAGCAATTTTGATTTTTCTTCTGCAGGAAACACGAATAATATAGGGAAAATTGCCAGGTTTTATAGGCGGGAAAAGTCGTTGTCGGAATTTGACTCGAGTGACGACGTCTTCGTGACTTGTGATTCAACAACTGCATTAAAAGATAATTCCAATATTTTATGTGATATCAAAGTTGACTCGGGCCGGAATGTGATATGTTCATATAAAAAAGGTTCGAAAAGCGATATACTTTCTGACGATACGGTTTCTAACGACAGAACTTTTACTGATGACTTCCTAATACATTCAGATATTAAATCAGATTATGAAAGTTATCCATCTGAAAAAAGTTGTAATAAAGATGGCGTGGATAAAAAGGCGACCCCTGTCGATATAGTTAATCCAGTGTGTGATGAATTCACTGACCCCAAAACAGTTAACGAAAGTTATGTTAATGTACAGATTCACAGCTGTCGTTATGGCGACACGTGCAACAGTTGTTTTATTCGAACTAACGAGCACTGTAAACCTCATCCATTGTCACAAACAACCGATATTAAGGCAATAACTGAAATGCTTTCGGAGAAAAATTGTTCTAAAAATACGTATTCTACTGAGAGTGTTAAAGGCGACGGTAACATTCCTAAATTCGAACGAAACCAGACATTAATAAGTGAAGATATAACTTCTAGTCTGACATCATTAGAAAGCAGTGGTTATGCAGAAATTTCTTCCGATTCGAGCTATTCTTGTTCCGAGTGAAATAATAGTAATAATAATACTGTAATTATGCTACGTTTTGAAATGGTTATGTTATCTGTGCAATTATAGAAGAACCTGAGCCACATGTCATTGAATATCGCTCCATGGTTGTGATAGGCGCGTGCAAAATGAAAACCATGCGTTAAATAAAGTCCGAAATTAACAGTTTTACACAAATAAACGCATAACACAAACGAATAACTGATATATATACATATATATATATATATATTATTGTAAATGACTATTATTTATTATAATAAAATGTTCCCAAACTATATTTTATCGAGGTATTTATTTTCTATATCATTGGGTACAACTTGCTATACACGCATGAGCATGTTTCTTAGAAGAATGTTGGTTTACACATATTTTTTCATTCAAATTTACACACATTTGAATGAATAAATATGTGTAAACCAACATTAATGAATGTTGGCTTGGCCAATGTGTTAAAACTGACCACATGATGTTTATCAAAGCAAACCATGAATTATATCTAAGGTTATGCCGGTTTAGTGATTTTTAAAGGCGCGAAATAGTTGCATGTTGCATGAATTAAAGATAACATTGGACACATAACTATTAATGTTATCTCTGTAAACAGTGTTCCATAGTAACTCATTCTGTGTTTACAAAACTATACTTAATAAGAGAAGAAATTTCCGGACATGACGTAACGTAACGTAACGTAACGTAACGTAATGTCACGTCATGTTACGTCACGTCACGCAACGTCACGCAACGTCACGCCACGTTAGCGTAGCACAGCACAGCACAGCACAGCATATATTTCATTTAATTCTCACATCTAACACATTACAACTATAAATATTCAAAACATATACAAATATAAATAGTGAAATTTTTAGTGAACTAAAATGAGGTTTCAGAACTATGACAGACTAATGTTTTCTCTCATTAATTTTATATATTTAAAATCAAGAACAAAATTTACAGTTCAAACACAGCATCAAATTATACTAAAATGGAATAGTAGTATGATCACTATATTTATAGTTAAGATACATTATAAAATAAAGAAGTGACAACTTCGGTCAAAGTCTTGTGTAGTCATTGTAAAAAACACCTAATTCTTGGCCTGATTAACGTCGCCCAAACTCGCACCTGCCTCGCCCATCCCGCATCGTTACATCATTAAACAAGACGTACATGTATACATATATCATAACAATTGTATTTGTTTGATAAACGACAGCCAGGAGGAATTTCGTCTTATGTTATTCAATATGAAACTAACCCTGACCCTTACTTGAATTCCATACTTAAATATCGAAATACAAAATACATGTATCAAACTTAAATTCTAACGTGGTTATTTCGTTGTTTGTATTATAAATCAGGCTCCAGAACGTAGATTTGAAGAACAACTTGACCTCTGTGTGATATTGTATGTCAGTTAATCTTTGTTTCGTTTTGTTTACATTGTGGCAGTCGTTCATAAATGTCATGTCACCGACATAACTTCCCTCTTCTCATAACAGCGATCCACTGACAGTCTGTATATGTATTAGTAGAGAAGGAACTAATAATTGTTATTACATGACTCATAAATTGTATGTGTTACGATTGGTCCATTACCGACTACGTGTCCACTCATAGAAAGTGGTGTCACCAGAGAAAAGTGATATTCAATAAATGCACTTGTGTCAAAAAATCGCAACAGTTATGTCGACAAAACATTGATACGGTCGACGTCATCTGACAATTAGACAGTGATATTCTATTGTAAATGTTCGATTTTAGCAATACAACATTTACTTAATGAATCATAAACATTAAACACATATGGGCAGTCAGTCTGGTGATGTTGGCTGATCGATATGATATTCACATCGGCATTCCGCCTCCTTCAATATCATATATACCATGTTCACTTCGGGGTCTAAGGCGCCGTTTCAAGATCATTTTACCTCTCATTGCCAATGTCGTAGATTCGAGTCCCGATTGTTCCAAAATGTTATGCAAGAAAGTTTGCCAGTTACATGAAGGAGGACGGTTGTTCAACTAAAATTCCTTCCGAGATCATTCTCCACCAAGAAAAACTGGATATGCCATAAAAATCTGAATCAGTTTAAATTGGCGCTGAACCCTATTCAAGATAATCTCATGTCCACTGAGTTGGCTATTGGCCTATCATCCGTATACTAGTACTATACGAATTATAATTAGGGTTATAATGGCGGTCAGTGTTTGTTGCTTACTATTCTGTTATCAGGTACATGTATATAGCACATTGAAGAACAATACAGCACTATTTTATTGACTTTAACTGTATACAGCTTCTAGTCAGACACACCATACACTTGTTTTACAAACGAAGTAAGATTAATAAGTTGAAATCAAATTTACAATTAATCTTTAAAAAACGGCCATCTGTTTCTTCCATGTGATAAACAAAATGACACTGATGTAACCGAAATTCTGAATAACAGTTAATACTTTATCAACAAAGTCCCCCTTATACACACTTTAAAACGCCCAGGGACTTGTTACATGTGTAATAACCTTCACCTGAACAAAGAGAAGTGAAAAAGAATGACGGGATCAACTCGTGGTCCAATTTCAGGAGTTAAACGAAAATACTCTAATCCGTCGGCACACAAGCGGTCCTAATACCGACTATAGGGTTGGCAATATCTTTATCTACAAAATGATCATTATACAAAAGGGAAAATTCGAATTTTATTATAGAGTTGGTTTTAGTGTAGATTCAAACACCAGTGTTGATGGACAATTAGACACAGTATAGTTATAAGAATTATGGTGTTTCGGGCCTAGAAATAACGCGACAATTGCTGTGATTATCATTTTTAATTTGGGAACTCTATGCGTCAAGATGTCAGACCTGTTTTTAAGTTGTGCTTAACGCATGGGACTTTCCGGGAGCTCTATGAGTCAGAAGCCCTACGCGGTCACACACTGGTTAGTTCAGACCGTAGCGCGTCTGACTAACAACCCAAGGGACGTGAGTTCGGCCTCTCACTCCCCTGGCGACAGTCTTTGTAATTATTGATATACGACACTTTGTATCATTGCAGAATCCAAGGAAACAGTGGTTATGTTAACTGATCGTCTATTAGCCCACAATGAAATACATATGATGCTAAATATTCAGACAAAGTATGTACACACTTACATGTTGCCTGCCTGTGAACACAGGCATATATCGATCATCGAAGGCCGACACCTTCTCTCTTACATACAACTTAACACATGCTGTTTCTAAAGTATGTTTTACTTTTGTCTAATTCTAATTTATCTGTACAAACATAATGGATCACCAGCAATACGTGTTAAGTCCTAATAAATTATAAGCCTAATCCGATTTTAATGACGCTCTTCCTGGTACCAGTGTCAAATGTAGAGGAACCTCAACCGGGTACAACCTTCTTACACATTATGGATATATATATATATATATTTATACTCGTCACGTTGTATATATGTATATTTTATAAACGATTGATTGACTGAATATTAAGCGTTATTTACATGCCATCAAGGTCTAACAGACGATCATTTAAACTAGTAACTGTTCCCTGGAAAGTTAATAAATACTCCAGCTTACCCCATCTCCGCAAATAACTGATAACTTTCTACATGAATCAGCGATGAGAGAAGACTGATAATTAGTCACAATGTCGTATATCAGTCATCACGGAGACTGTTACCGGGCGGGGATTAGAACTCACGATCCCTGGATTGATAGTCAGACGCGTAACCGACTGAGCTAATCTGGCCCGGCTTTTTATAAAAGAAGAATGTGCACATGTGAAACAGTAGATACAGGCGCCCCGTTAGAGCTGTTAGCAGATGCGTAATTGAGCAACTTTGCCTTATGCCGAATTTATTTTATTATTTTATTTTATTTTATTCATGTTTTGCTCTATTTCATTTCAAGCTTGTCCTACACAAATACACAATTTCGTGTGTATGTAGGTTAATCAAAATGTATGCGGTTCTTTTTGTTAATATTGAATCTTGATTAAAACATAAACCTTACCCTGCCTTTTGAGTTCCGTAATTGGTTAAAATGACTTAATCAAACATTGTGTACACTGTTTACCTGTAAGTCTCATTACTAATTTTGTTACCCAATGCATTCCATAGTATTAGTATTCGTTCTATTTCTCATTTCTCATTCTATACAGAGCTATTGAATCACTTTCTGTTGGGTGGATGATGCAAAGCACATATTTTGCAATTGTATAGTCTGTTCCAATCTTGAAATTTGTGCATGTTAAAGAATCATAATAATTAGATCAATGATGAAATTACAGGCGAAATTTCAATGTGTTTTCTTTTCTTTTCCCATTGTCGTTGATATATTTACTATTGTACTATGCTTGAATCTGAGGTCATTATGATAGATCATTATCATCATTATGAATACTGTTGTTTTATTGCCATCCTCCCCCTCCCCCTCCCCCTCCCCTCCCCTCCCCCTCCCCCTCCTCCTCCTCCAGCTCCTCCTCCTCCTCGTCATCATCATCATCATCATCATCATCATCATCATCATCATCATCATCATAATCATCACCATTATTTTGTAGTAGTTGTATTGATTATAATATTATTATTATAATAATTATTGCTATTATTATAATAATTATTGCTATAATTATAATCATTATAGAAGTAGAAGTAGTAGCAATAGAAGTAGTAGTAGTAGTAATAGTAGAAGTAGTAGTTTAATAGTAACAGTAGTAGCAGAAGTAGTAGAAGAAGTAGTAGTAGTAGTAGTAGTAGTAGTAGTAGTAGTAGTAGTAGTAGTAGTAGTAGTAGTAGTAGTAGTAGTAGTAGCAGTAGTAGTAGAAGTAGTGGTAGTAGAAGTAGTAGAAGTAGATGTAGTAGTAGTAGTGATAGTAGTAGTAGTGGTAGTAGAAGTAGTGGTAGTAGAAGTAGTGGTAGTAGAAGTAGTAAGTAAAAGCAATAGCAGTAGAAGAAGAAGTAGTAGCTGTTGTAGTTGTAGTATCAGTAGTAGTAGTAGTACTAGTAGTAGCAGTTGTAGTAGAAGTAGTTGTATTAGTAGTAGTAGTAGTAGTAGTTGTAGTAGTAGTAGTAGTAGTAGCAATAGTAGTAGAAGTAGTAGTAGTAGAAGAAGTAGTAGCAGTAGAAGCAGTAGTAGTAATAGAAGTAGTTGTAGCAGTAAAAGTAGAAATAGTAGTAGTAGTAGTAGCAGTTGTAGAAGTAGTAAAAGTAGAAGAAGTAGTAGTAGTAGTGGTAGTAGTAGTAGTAGTTGTGTTGGTGGTGCTGGTGGTAGTAGTAGAAGTACTAGTGGTAGTTGTAGTTTATAAGTAGAAGTAGTAGTAGTGGTATTAGTAGTAGCAGTAATAGTAGTAGTAGTAGTAGTAGTAGTAGAAGTAGTAGCAGTAGAAGCAGTAGTAGTAATAGAAGTAGTTGTAGCAGTAAAAGTAGAAACAGTAGTAGAAGTAGTAGCAGTTGCAGAAGTAGTAGAAGTAGTGGTAGTAGTAGTAGTAGTGGTGGTGGTGGTGGTGGTGGTGGTGGTAGTAGTAGTAGTACTAGTGGTAGTTGTAGTTTATAAGTAGAAGTAGTAGTAGTAGTAGTAGTGGTATTAGTAGTAGCAGTAATAGTAGTAGTAGTAGTAGTAGAAGTAGAAGTAGTAGAAGTAGTAGCAGTAGTAGTAGTATTAGTAGTATTAGTAGTATTAGTAGTAGTACTTACTTACCACGATGTTATACGCATAGTTGACAAAAACCTGCTTTCTAATTCTTGAAAGAAGATCTTTCTTTTTAAGCAAATAGACAGCATTTATGGTCTATTTAACGTATCTTATAATGTATATAATGATTGTTATTGTTTTATTTGTTATTGGAAATTTTAGTAGTGAATGCACAGTCATTGTTAATCAGGTCGCCCCAAATCTGTTTTGAGACGATAAATGATTTTTTTAAATATTTTTTAATTCTGCCCTTTTGCTAATGTTTATAAAAGTAGTGGATTAAAAGAACTTATTTTAATACTGTTTTAGACAAATGAATACAATGAAGATTCATGTTCTTCTTTTGTCCGGATTAACAATGGTTGTACACCTTTTAACTAGTAAGTATATAATAGTGTGATTGTATGTGTTGTTTTAGTATTGTATAATTACTGTGATATTAAAATATTGCCGAGGCGTCTCTTACAATTCTGTAGAGAATGACATAGTATGTAATATCTGTGTAAATTGTATTTTAAATATTATGTTCATTATTGTATATACTATGATGAGACTCTAATAAACGAATATATATTTTTTATACCGAAAACCCAGTTCAGGTGTGATAACCATTATGACAATAAGAATTTACTTAATTACACATTTTATTGATAGCGTCTGCTTAACAGAGATTTCGGTCTCAAGTTAGCTGTGGCACCTCTTTGGAAACAGGAAATACTTGGCTTATGTTTGCACCTTGTCTTGGCCAGGCAATTAACTTTCAATTAGTAAAATAGTTTAAGGTGACACAGATTATGTGACAGTGGACACCTGTGATTAAGTATGTTTTTAGAACTGAATTGAAGAATGTTACATGGATAGTATAGACAAACAATGTTTTACTTCAACCAAATACCTCTGCTATATGCTAAGTATTTACAGTGATTAATTAATACAACTTCTCATTCAAATTTTTCTCAGAGTTATTAAGTTTGACATAAAAAACTTTAAAGAAGATAACAGAAGAAACCAATATTTTCTCTAAAACCCACAACTAATAGACATCACGAATAAATATATTGTAACTAATATATTTATATGTATCTATATTTATTTTTTCATATATTATATCATATCATATCGTATCGTATCGTATCGTATCGTATCGTATCGTATCGTATCGTATCGTATCGTATCGTATCGTATCGTATCGTATCGTATCGTATCGTATCGTATCGTATCGTATCGTATCGTATCGTATCGTATCATATCATATCATATCATATCATATCATATTATATTATCACGTAATGTAATATAAAATTATGTAGCTGAAATATAGAAGTAGTAGTAGTAGTAGTAGTAGTAGTAGTAGTAGTAGTAGTAGTAGTAGTAGTAGTAGTTGTAGTAATTATAGTAGAAATAGTGTAAGTGGTAGTAGAAGTAGTAGTAGTATTAGTAGTAGTAGAGGTAGCTGTTGTAGTTGTAGTCTAGAAGTAGTAGTAGTAGTAGTAGTAGTAGTAGTAGTAGTAGTAGTAGTAGTAGTAGTAGTTGTAGTAATTATAGTAGAAATAGTGTAAGTGGTAGTAGAAGTAGTAGTAGTATTAGTAGTAGTAGAGGTAGCTGTTGTAGTTGTAGTCTAGAAGTAGTAGTAGTAGTAGTAGTAGTAGTAGTAGTAGTAGTAGTAGTAGTAGTAGAAGTAGTAGTAGTAGTAGTAGTAGAAGTAGTAGCAGCGGTGGCGGTGGCGGTGGCGGTAGTGGTAATTGCAGTAGCAGTAGCAGTAGTAGTAGTAGTAGCAGTAGCAGTAATTATTGCATAAAAATTATAGTCCCATCGAACAGTCACTATCACACATTCGAGTAAGTTATATCCCTGATTCATTTTGAATAAATGGTCACTAATTCTAACAAATGACATCACCTACTCGAAAGAATGTATCTCTATAAATCAGTGATATCACCTATTCGAAATAATGTCGCTATAAAACAATTAGTCAATTGAACGATATCGCCTATTCAAATAAGTAATACCATTCATTCAAAATGAATCAGTGACATCACCAACACGAATGAATGATATCATATTTAGAATATGTGATATAACTTTATAGGGTTAAATAGCAGACGGCGCCCCATAAATCTATCCTATTTGAAGATGTACACAAAAACATGTTTATTTTTTTATAAATATACACCTATTTATTTTTTGGTAAATGACAAACAAACAGTGGATATGTTTACATTTTGCGGTTGAACAAAACAATATTTAAAAAAAATATCAAATAAAAATAGGTGCACATCACAATTTACGTACTATAAAGTATGGAAATAAGCAAGAGGTTACCTCCCCTTGAAGTACAAATTTTCAGTGAGGCATCGTTGTGAAGTCTAACCCTGACTTGATGTATGCAATCTCGTTTATGATACACGCCTATCATGAACACGTTATTCTTTGTTCGCAAAAAAATCAACTAACACATTGTTTGCATTGCTTACGAGTAAACGTGTTTATTATGAAACATTAATATATCATTGCCCTTGCGTCGTGTAAGCGGCAAGACATTACACGTTGGTTTAGTTGCCAACATTGGCATCACAACTTAGTCTAGGTAAACGACGGAGTATCAGCCCTTAAATTACTGAGTCCAGATGTTCATAGCACTGTTAGCTTAACGCCATGTTAAGATGAATTTTCGAGTTAGGATATTTTGAGAGTTAAAAGGTTCAACGTAACAATCTAATGGCAATTATGACAAAATGTCATTCTACTTCTGTAAAGTATTTTGTACTTGATATGAAAATATTGAATTTTGAAGATACTGAACACGTAAGTTTTCTCTGTGTGTTAAACTACAACTTGGCCCTGGTGTGCTTATTATATAATAAGCTCTTATATATTTTATTAGCGACTATAACATTATCATTGTAAAGGGTTGTGTGTAAGGATTATAATAATTGATTGTGAGCAACACATCATATACCCGAACCAGATTACAGGCCATGTGCGCTGACATGGTTACCCAGGTGTACATTGTTTGTGAATGGTATTACTATTCTAAGCAGGACAGGAGCAACCTATTGCAAAACATATTATAATTTAATCATTTAATTACAGAGACGCCCGGCGAGTTTTATCTATTTCACAGAACTAGTTCTTTTTTTTTGGGAAAATTGTAAATGTACATGATGCCAGTATGACATTATAGCATACCCGTATGTGTACATTTCCTTAGTTTCGTTACAGTGTAAGTCTTAAAATGTTTAAATGGCATCGTGTTCCGCCGCAAGTTTCCCGTTGTATTATGTATTGCTGTTCAGCTGCAAGTTTCCCGTTGTATTATGTATTGCTGTTCAGCTGCAAGTTTCCCGTTTATTATGTATTGCTGTTCTGCTGCAAGTTTCCCGTTGTATTATGTATTGCTGTTCAGCTGCAAGTTTCCCGTTGTATTATGTATTGCTGTTCCGCTGCAAGTTTCCCGTTGTATTATGTATTTCTGTTCCGCTGCAAGTTTCCCGTTGTATTATGTATTGCTGTTCAGCTGCAAGTTTCCCGTTGTATTATGCATTGCTGTTCCGCTGCAAGTTTCCCGTTGTATTATGTATTGCTGTTCCACTGCAAGTTTCCCGTTGTATTATGTATTGCTGTTCAGCTGCAAGTTTCCCGTTGTATTATGTATTGCTGTTCCACTGCAAGTTTCCCGTTGTATTATGTATTGCTGTTCAGCTGTAAGTTTCCCGTTGTATTATGTATTGCTGTTCCGCTGCAAGTTTCCCGTTGTATTATGTATTGCTGTTCCACTGCAAGTTTCCCGTTGTATTATGTATTGCTGTTCAGCTGTAAGTTTCCCGTTGTATTATGTATTGCTGTTCCGCTGCAAGTTTCCCGTTGTATTATGTATTGCTGTTCCACTGCAAGTTTCCCGTTGTATTATGTATTGCTGTTCAGCTGTAAGTTTCCCGTTGTATTATGTATTGCTGTTCTGCTTCAAGTTTTCCGTTGTATTATGTATTGCTTATTTTAATCAGGTTTTAACATCAATTAATATTTCAAAGAATATTTGTACCAATTTTCAAAACTAGCATGACCTCACAGGTTTTGTAAAAAATACTAAATTATTTTCTTAAATGTGAAGTTCCAGATACCAATTCTTGGATATAAATATTTAATATGGTTCTACTTTTGTAAATGTAAACATTAACAACATGCGTGAACACCAGTAAAATCGATTTCAACATTTCCTTGATAACTGCATTAATTTCATTTAATACTCCTGATTATAAATTAGTGCACGTACTGGTATTAGGTTTGCGATCTTTTTTAACTTTAATCCCCGTTTGCATTAATATTTATATTGGCGTTCTCTATAATATTATAAGTTGCTCGGCTTATGGATATATCCAACAGCAGCTGTCTTTAGATTAGGCTAATAGGTCGTTCACCGAACAGAGACACGAGTGTGTTAGTGTGTCGTTTAGTGTCACGTGTTACGAAACACGCAAATGATATATTCAGCTGTATTAGTTGCGGAACTCTCCAGGATGAACGGCCTTCCGCAAGCAGCTGAATAACTTTCTCACTTATTTTTTTTGACCATGCGATCGGTTCTCAAACTCATGACCCCAGAAATGTGAAGTAAGTGGTCGTTAGACGACATCACCGTAGACAATCCGACCACGGAGGACTCTTAAACGTAACTAAAACACAAAATAACATTTTGTTACATGAAAATATCGCAGTGTATCATAAACGGTCACATGTATAAGGGAAACGTTTAATTGCCCGCTATAGAATGCTAACCTACTTGTGAAAACGTGATTTGATGGTTTCCTGCGCCATATTGCGCTGTACTGACTTGTTTTATTTTGCACAGGGTACCTTACAGGTCTCACTTACCAAATTATCTCCCTTAGTGACGGAGGCAAGATTCGTGCGCCCAAGAAAATAGAGCTGTCACAGTGCATCGGTCGAGCATAATTTTGTTGAAAATGCTTAAAATGGTTGCATTTCTTAGTACATATGAGAATATTGGGACATTTTCATGAGTTATGCCAACTTTGGATGACATTATGCATTGTTAGGTGATTGTATAACAAATTTAAGATGCGTAGTGATACACTGCAACAAATAGGCAGAATTGTGAAAAAAGATGGTGTCATCAAACCATCGAAAATGTGAAAAAGTAATCTTTTTAACCCCACATTTCCCCCTGCATATTTGGAGCAACAGAGGACTATCTATGACAAGACATTTTTAGAACCATTGGCAATGTGTTCAGTGTATTTCTCTGTGTAAAATTAACTGGTGTGTTACCTAAGAGGATATCAAAACTATCTAAATACATAGACTGATCTCCGTAGAGGAAATACACAGACTGATCTCCGTAGTGAAAATACTTAGACTAATCTCCGTAGAGGAAGTACACAGTCTGATCTCCATAGTGAAAATACATAGACTGGTCTCCGAAGAGGAAATACATAGAATGATCTCAGTAGAAGAAATACACATATTGATCTCCGTAGAGGAAATACACAGACTGATCTCCGTAGAGGAAATACATAGAATGATCTCAGTAGAAGAAATACACAGACTGATCTCCGTAGAGGAAATACACAGACTGATCTCCGAAGAGGAAATACATAGACTGATCTCAGTAGAAGAAATAAACAGATTAATCCCGTAGAGGAAATACACAGACTGATCTCTGAAGAGGAAATACATAGACTGGTCTCCGTTGAGGAAATACATAGACTGGTCTCCGTAGAGTCAAGCCAATAACAACTAGTTTACGAAATTACGATTATATCGCAATATGAAATATCTACATGCACAATGAAAACATTTATAGTCGTTTATACAATTTCTGGTAATTAACCTCCGCTATAGAATGCTAACCTGCTTGTTGTAACGGTATATCACGGTGCATCGATATATTATAGCGGTGGACCACCAGTTTTATCAGTGCATCGATATATTTTAACGGTGCAACGGTATATTTTATCGGTGCACCGTAAAAAAAAAATCTCGGTGAACCGGTACCGGTGGTGTTCACCCTGATCGTACACCATAAGTATTAGCATCAAAAGGTAATATACACGCACACGTACCTTTTCTCGGTGATACACACCTGTAATATACATGCACGCGTACCTTGTGTCGGTGATACACGTACACCTACCTTTTCTCGGTGATACACGCACACGTACCTTGTCTCGGTGATACGCGCCGGTAATATACATGCACACGTACCTTGTCTCGGTGATACATATACACGTACATTGTCTCGGTGATACACACCGGTAGTATAAATGCACACGTACCTTGTTTCAGTTATACACGCCGGCAATACACACGCATAAGTTCCTTGTCTCAGTGATACACGCCGGTTATATACACGCACACGAACCTTGTCTCGGTGATACACGTCGTTAATATACACGCACACGTACATTGTCTCGGTGATACACGCCAGTAATATACACGCACGCGTACCTTGTCTCGGTGATACACGCCGGTAATATACATGCACACGTACCTTGTCTCGATGATACATGTACACGTACTTTGTCTCGATGATACATGTACACGTACTTTGTCTCGGTGATACACACTAACGTACCTTGTCTTTATATTTTAACGGTGCAACGGTATATTTTATCGGTGCACCGTAAAAAAAAAATCTCGGTGAACCGGTACCGGTGGTGTTCACCCTGATCGTACACCATAAGTATTAGCGTCAAAAGGGTTTTAACTTCACTTGTTGCACGCATTCTTGTATGATCTCACCGGGCAATCAATTGTGTGTTTTTTATACAAAGAAATTCACGTCTGTGATATTTTAACGTGTCCTTTATTATTATTATTATTATTATTATTATTATTATTATTATTTTTATTATTATTATTTTTATTATTATAGGTAATCATTTACAAGTCTACAGCTTTACAGCGTTGTTAGATAAGTTTTTAGTTTTCGTTATTAAAACGCATACTCGAGAGTATATATATTTGTGGACAGCTTTAAAAATTTCGACGTTAGTATGTGGGGGAGATGAGGTTCTCCAAAGATAAGTGTGTTGAGGGTAACAGTGCATATATGAGAGATTGATGCGAGAAGTGTAGCGCGTTCGATATGATAAATAGGACAGACGAGGAGGTAATGATTTGTACTTTCAATTGCTCCACATGTACATAGTGGAGAATTTTCAATATTTTTTTTGAATAAGTGTTATTTCAGCGTGCTACAATTCGCACGAAGACGAGTATGCAAGACCTGACATTTCTTGTGCATTTTTTGTGTAACTCATATTCATATAATCACATATTTTGGTTAAGGCTGTTCTATGCAAAAATAACATGTACACATATGTCTGTATAAATGACGCATTTGATTGTTTTAAGGCTATGTACAATAGATATGTAGATTTATTACAACGACAGATGTTTAAACAAATTTACATAAATCAATATGGTTAACGTATAATTATGTTCTATGTGTGACTAAAAAATCAATTAACCGTATACAAAATCACAAGTTTTCATCTATGTATCTGCCATATCTGAAATAAGAGAATAATAAAACAGCATCATTGCATAATTATTCTAAAGAATAGTGATAAGCGCCTGTAATATACATGCACACGAACCTTGTCTCGGTGATACACGCAGGTAATATACACGCACACGTACGTTGTCTCGGTGATACACGCCAGCAATATACACACACACGTACCTTGTCTCGGTAATACACACCGGCAATATACACGCACACGAACCTTGTCTCGGTGATACACGCCGGTAATTTACACGCACACGTACCTTGTCTCGGTGATACACGCCGGCAATATACACGCACACGTGAATTGTTTCGGTGATACACGCCAGCAATATAAATGCACACTTACCTTGTGTCAGTGATACACGCCGGTAGTATACATGCACACGTACCTTGTCTAAGTGATACACACAGGTAATATACATGCACACGTACCTTGTCTCGGTGATACACGCGGTAATATACACGCACACGTACCTTGTCTCAGTGATACACGCAAATGTACCTTGTCTCAGTGATACATGCCGGTAATATACAGGCACACGTACCTTGTTTCAGTGATACACGCCGGTTATTTACACTCACACGTACCTTGTCTCGGTGATACACGCCGGTAATATACATGCAAATGAACCTTGTGTCAGTGATACACGCCGGTAATATACACGCACACGTACCTTTGCTCACGTACCTTATCTCGGTGCTACACGCCAGTAATATACATGCACACGTACCTTGTTTCGGTGATACATGCTGGTAATATACATGCACACGTACCTTGTCTCGGTGATACACGCCGGTATAATACACGCACACGTACCTTCTCTCGGTAAAACACGCCGGTAATAGACATGAATACGTTCCTTGTCTTAGTGATACACGCCATTAATATACACGCATACCTACTTTGTCTCGGTAATACACGCCGGTAATATAGGTGAACACGTACCTTGTCTCGGTGATACACACCGGTTATATACATGCACACATACCTTGTCTCGGTACTACACACAGGTAATATACATACACACGTACCTTGTTTCCGGTAATATACATTCATGTGTACGTTGTCTCGTTGATACACGCCGGTAATATACATGCACACGTACCTTGTCTCGGTGATACACGCCGGTAATATACATGCACAAGTACCTTGTCTCGGTGATACACGCCGGTAATATAGATGCACAAGTACCTTGTCTCGGTGATACAAGACGGTAATATACATGAAAGTGTACCTTGTCTCGGTGATACACGCCGGTAATATACATCCACAAGTACCTTGTCTCGGTGATACACGCCGGTAATATACATAAACACGTACCTTGTCATGGTGATACATGCCGGTAATATACATGCAAGTGTACCTTGTCTCGGTGATACACGCCGGTAATATACATCCACAAGTACCTTGTCTCGGTGATACACGCCGGTAATATACATAAACACGTATCTTGTCATGGTGATACATGCCGGTAATATACATGCAAGTGTACCTTGTCTCGGTGATACACGCCGATAATATACATGCACGTGTACCTTGTCTCAGTGATACAAGCCTGTAATATAAATGTACACGTACCATGTATCGGTGATACACGCCGGTAATATACATGCACACGTACCTTGTCTCGGTGATACATGCCGGTAATAAACATGTACACGTACCATGTATCGGTGATACACGCCGGTAATATACATGCACACGTACCTTGTCTCGGTGATACATGCCGGTAATAAACATGCACACGTACCGTGTTTCGGTGATACACGCCGGTTATATACATGCACACGTACCTTGTCTCGGTGATACACGCCGGTAATAAACATGTACATGTACCTTGTCTCAGTGATAAACATCGGTAATATACACGCATATGTTCATTGTCTCAGTAATACACGCCGGTATAATACACACACACGTACATTCTCTCGGTAATACACGCCGGTAATATACATGAATACGTACCTCGTCTCAGTGATACACGTCAGTAATATACACGCATACCTACCTTGTCTCGGTACACCGGTAAATTACATGCACACGTACATTGTCTCGGTGATACACGCCGGTAATATACACGCACGCGTACATTGTCTCGGTGATACACGCCGGTAATATACACGCACTCGTACCTTGTCTCGGTGATACACGCACATGTATCTTGTTTCGGTGATACATGCTGGTAATATACATGCACAAGTACCTTGTCTGTATGATACACGCCGGTAATATACACGTACACTTACATTGTCTTGGTGATACACGCCGGTAATACACACGCACAAGTTCCTTGTCTCAGTGATACACGCCGGTAATATACACGCACACTTACCTTGTCTCGGTGATACACGCCGGTAATATACACGCACACTTACCTTGTCTCGGTGATACCCACCGGTAATATACACGCACACTTACCTTGTCTCGGTGATACACGCCGTTAATATACACGCAAGCGTACCTTGTCTCGGTGATACACGCCGGAAATTTACACGCACGCATACCTTGTCTCGGTGATACACGCACACGTACCATGTATCGGTGACACACGTCGGTTTTATACATGCACACGAACCTTGTCTCGGTGATACACTCCGGTAAGAAACATGCACACGTACCATGTCTCGGTGATACACGCCGGTTATATAAATGCACAAGTACCTTGTCTCGGTGATACACGCCGGTAATATACACGCACACGTACCTTGTCTCGGTGACACACGCCGGTATTAACATACCTTGTCTCGATGATACAGGCCGGTAATATAAATGCACATGTACCTTGTCTCGGTGATACATGCCGGTAATAAACACGCACATGTACCTTGTTTCGGTGATACATGCCGGTAATATACACGCACACTTACATTGTCTCGTTGATACACGCCGGTAATATACACGCACGCGTACCTTGTCTCGGTGATACAAGCCGGTAAAATATATGCACGCATACCTTGACTAGGTGATACACGCCAGTAATATACATGCACAAGTACCTTGTCTCTGTGATACACGCCGGTAATATACACGCACACGTACCTTTTCTCGGTGATACACACCGGTAATATACATGCACGCGTACCTTGTGTCGGTGATACACGTACACCAACCTTTTCTCGGTGATACACGCACACGTTCCTTGTCTCGGTGATACGCGCCGGTAATATACATGCACACGTACCTTGTCTCGGTGATACATATACACGTACATTGTCTCAGTGATACATGCCGGTAGTATAAATACACACGTACCTTGTTTCAGTTATACACGCCGGCAATATACACGCATAAGTTCCTTGTCTCAGTGATACACGCCGGTTATATACACGCACACGAACCTTGTCTCGGTGATACACGTCGTTAATATACACGCACACGTACATTGTCTCGATGATACACGCCAGTAATATACACGCACGCGTACCTTGTCTCGGTGATACACGCCGGTAATATACACGCACACGTACCTTGTCTCCGTGATACACGCCGGTAATATACATGCACACGTACCTTGTCTCGATGATACATGTACACGTACTTTGTCTCGATGATACATGTACACGTACTTTGTCTCGGTGATACACACTAACGTACCTTGTCTCGGTGATACACGCCGGCAATATACATGCACATGTACTTTGTCTCGGTGATACATGTACACGTACCTTGTATCAGTGATACACGCCGGTAATATACACGCACACGTACCTTGTCTCGGATATACACGCACATATACCTTGTCTCTGTGATACACGCCGGTCATATACACGCACACGTACCTTGTCTCGGTAATACACGCCGGTGATACACACGCACAAGTTCCTTGTCTCGGTAATACACGCCGGTGATACACACGCACAAGTTCCTTGTTTCAGTGATACACGCCGGTAATATACGCACACGAACCTTGTCTCGGTGATACACGCTGGTAATATACACGGACACGTACCATGTTTCGGTGATACACGCCGTTAATATACACGCAAGCGTACATTGTCTCGGTGATACACGCCGGTAAAATACACGCAGGCGTACCTTGTCTCGGTGATACACGTCGGTAATATACACGCTCGTGTACTTTGTCTCGGTGATACAGGCACACGTACCTTGTCTCGGTGATACACGCCGGTAATATACATGCACACGTACCTTGTCTCGATGATACATGTACACGTACCTTGTCTCGGTGATACACGCCGGTAGTATAAATGCACACGTACTTTGTTTCAGTTATACACGCCGGCAAGACACACGCACAAGTTCATTGTCTCAATGATACACGCCGGTAATATACACGCACACGAACCTTGTCTAAGTGATACATGCCGGTAATATACACGCACAAGTAGCTTGTCTCGGTGATACACTCCAGCAATATACACGCACAGTTTCCTTGTCTCGGTGATACATGCAGGCAATATACACGCACACGAACCTTGTCTCTGTGATACACGCCGGTAATATACACGCACACTTACCTTGTATCGGTGATACACGCCGGCAATATACACTCACAAGTAAATTGTTTCGGTGATACACGCCGGCAGTATCAATGCATTCTTACCTTGTGTCAGTGATACACGCCGGTAGTATACATGCACACATACCTTGTGTCAGTGATACACACCGGTAATATACATGCACACGTACACTGTCTCGGTAATACACGCCGGTACTATACACGCACACGTACCTTGTCTCAGCGATACAAGACGGTAATATAAATGCAAACGTACCTTGTCTCGGTGATACACGCCGGTAATATACACGCATACGTATATTGCCTCGGTGATACATGGTGGTAATATACATACACACGTTCCTTGTCTCAGTAGCACAGCCCGGTAAAATACATGCACACGTACATTGTCTCGATGATACACGCCGGTAATAAAGATGCACACGTACCTTGTCTCGGTGATACATGCCGGTAATATAGATGCACACTTACCTTGTCTCGCTGATACACGCCGGTAATATAGGTGAACACGTACCTTGTCTCGGTGATACACGCCGGTAATATACACGCACATGTAAATTGTCTCGGTGATACACGCCGGTAATATATATGCACACATACCTTGTCTCGGTAATACATAAAGATAATATACATACACACGTACCTTGTTTCGATGATACACGCCAGTAATTTACATGCGCACGTTCCTTGTCTCATTGGCACACGTCGGTAATATACATGCACAGGTACCTTGTCTCGGTGATACACGCCAGTAATATACATGCACACGTACCTTGTCTCGGTGATACACGCCGGAAATATAGATGCACGCATACCTTGTGTCGGTGATACACGCCGGTAATATACATGCGCACGTACCTTGTCTCGGTGATACACGCCGATACTATATATGCACACGTACCTTGTCTCGGTGATACACGCCGATAATATGGATGCACACGTACCTTGTCTCGGTGATACACGCCGGTAATATACATACACAAGTACCTTTTTTTAGTGATACACGCCGGTTATTTACACTCACACGTACCTTGTCTCGGTGATACACGCCGGTAATATACATGCAAATGTACCTTGTGTCAGTGATACACGCCGGTAGTATACATGCACACGTACCTTTGCACACGTAACTTGTCTCGCAGCTACACGCCGGTAATATACATGCACACGTACCTTGTTTCGGTGATACATGCTGGTAATATACATGCACACGTACCTTGTCTCGGTGAAACACGCCGGTAATATACATGTACACGTACCTTGTCTCAGTGATACACGCCGTTAATATACACGCATACGTACCTTGTCTCAGTGATACACGCCGGAAATATATACGCACACGTACCTTCTCTCGGTAATACACGCCGGTATAATACACGCACACGTACCTTGTCTCGGTAATACACGTCACTAATATACATGAATACGTACCTTGTCTCAGTGAGACACGCCTATAATATACACGCATACTTACCTTGTCTCGGTGATACACGCCGGAAAAATACATGTACACGTACTTTGTCTCGTTGATACACGCCGGTAATAAACACGCACACGTACCATGTCTCGGTGATATACGCCAGTAATATACAAGCATACGTACCTTGTCTCAGTTGTACAGGCCGGTAATATACATACACACGTACCTTGTCTCGGTGATACACGCCGGTAATATACACGCACACGTACCTTGTCTCGGTGATACACGCCGGTAATAAACACGCACACGTACCTTGTCTCGGTGATACACGCCAGTAATATACAAGCATACATAACCTTGTCTCAGTTGTACAGGCCGGTAATATACACGCACACGTACCTTGTCTCGGTGATACACGCCGGTAATATACACGCACACGTACCTTGTCTCGTTCATACACGCCGGTAATATACACGCAAACGTACCTTGTCTCGGTGATACACGCCGGTAATATACTCGCACACGTACCTTCTCTCGGTGATACACGCCGGTAATATACACGCCGGTAATACACAGGCACACGTACCTTGTCTCGGTGATACACGCCGGTAATATGCACGCACACGTACCGTGTCTCATTGATTTACGCCGCTAATATACATGCACACGTACCTTGTCTCGGTGATACATGCCGGTAATATACAAGCACAAGTACCTTATCATGATGATACACGCCGGTAATGTACAGGCACTCGTACTTTGTCTCGGTGATACACGCCGGTAATATGCACGCATGCGTACCTTGTCTTAGTGATACACGCCGCCAATATACACGTACACGTACCGTGTCTCTGTGATACACGCCGTTAATATACACGCACACGTACCTTTTGTCGGTGATACACGCCGGTAAAATACATGCACACGAACGTTGTCTCAGTGGCACACGCCGGTATATATATGCACACATACCCTGTCTTATTGGTACACTCCGAAAAAATACATGCATATGTACCTTTTCTCAGTGATACACACATTTAATATACTTGCACCCGTACCTTGTCTCAGTGATACACGCTGGTAATATACATGTACACGTACCTTGGCTCAGTGATTCACACCAATAATATATTTACACGGAATTTGTCTAAGTTATACACGCCGACAATATACACGCACACGTACCTTGACTCAGTGGTGCACGCCGATATTACATGCACACGGAATTTGTCTCAGAGATACACGCCGGTAATAAATGCACACGGAGCTTGTCTTAGTTATACACGCCGGCAATATACACGCACACGTACCTTGACTCAGTGATGCATGCCATAATTACATGCACACGGAATTTGTCTCAGAGATACACGCCAGTAATAAATGAACACGGAGCTTGTCTAAGTTATACACGCTTGTAATATAAAGCACAACTACCTTGTCTAAGTGATACACCCCGGTAACATACATGTACACGTACCTTGTCTGAGTAATACGCGCCAGTAATATACACGCACACGTACATTGTCTCAGTGGCATACGTTGGTAATATACATGAACACGTACATTGTCTCGGTGATACACGCCGGTAATATACATGCACACATACCTTGTGTCGGTGATACACGCCGGTTATAAACATGTACATGTACCTTGTCTCGGTGATACACGCCGGTGATATACACGCACACGTAACTTGTCTCGGTAACACACGCCGGTAATATACACGCACACGTACCTTGTCTCGGTGATACACGCCGTTAATATACATGCAAACGTACCTTGTTTCGGTGATACACGCCGGTAATATACATGCAAACGTACCTTGTCTCGGTGATACATGCCGGTAATATACATGCACATGTACCTTGTCTCGGTGATACATGCCGGTAATATACATGCACACGTACCTTGTCCCAGTGATACACGCCGGTAATATACATGCACACGTACATTGTCTCAGTGATACACGCCGTTATTTTACATATACACGTACATTGTCGCAGTGATACACAACGACAATATACATGCACACATACCTTGTCTCTGTGATACACGCCTCGGTGATACACGCCGGTAATATACATGCACACGTACCTTGTCTCGGTGATACACGCCGGTAATATACAGGCACACGTACCTTGTCTCGGTGATACACGCCGGTAAAAACGTACCTTGTCTCGGTAATACACACCGGTAATATACATGCACACATACCTTGTCTCGGTGATACACGCCTCGGTGATACACGCCGGTAATATACATGCACACGTACCTTCTCTCGGTGATACACGCCGGAAATATATACATGCACACGTACCTTGTCTTGGTGATACACGCCGGTAATATACAACTACACATACCTTGTCTCGGTGAGACACGCCGGTAATATACAGCCACAAGTACCTTGTCTCGATGATACAAGCCGGTAATTAACATGCACACGGACTTTCTCTCGGTGATACACGCCGGTAATATACATGCACACGTACCTTGTCTCGGTGATACACGCCGGTAAAATACACGCATACGTACCTTGTCTCGGTGATACACGCCAGTAATATACATGCACACGTACATTGTCTCGGTGATACACGCCGGTAATAAACAGGCATACGTACCTTGTCTCGGTGATACACGCCGCTAATACACATGCACACGTACATTGTCTCGGTGATACACGCCGGTAATATACATGCACACGTACATTGTCCCGGTGATACACGCCGTTAATATACAGGCACACGTACCTTGTCTCGGTGATACACGCCTGTAATATACATGCACGTGTATGTTGTTTCAGTTATACACGCCGATAATATACAGGCACACGTAACTTGTCTCGGTGATACACCCCTGTTATATACATGAACACGTACCTTGTCTCAGTGATACACGCCGATAATATACATGCACACGTACCTTGTCCTGGTGATACACGCCGGCAATATACACGCACGAGTACCTTGTCTCAGTGATACACGCCGATAATATACATGCACACGTACCTTGTCTCGGTGATACACGCCGGTAATATCCATGCACACGTACCTTCTCTCGGTGATACACGCCGATAATATACAGGCACACGTACCTTGTCTCCGTGATACACGCCGGTAATATACATGCACATGTACCTTGTTTCAATTATACACGCCGATAATATACAGGCATACGTTACCTGTATCGGTGATACACCCCTGTTATATACCTGTACACATACCTTGTCTCCGTTATCCACGCCAATAATATACATGCACACGTACCTTGTCTCCGTGATACACGCCGGCAATATACACGCACGAGTACCATGTATCGGTGATACACGCCAATAATACATGCACACGGAGTTTGCCTTAGAGAAACACGCCGGTAATAAATGCAAACGTAGCTTGTCTCAGAGACACATGCACACGGAGTTAAAGCTACAGACTCAACTGAATGTATTAAATGATTTTTGCATTTTTATATGCATAAACACTAACCTTAAGAAGATTTGTACTTAGAAATGATGGCAGACTTTGTTTATATGGAAATTGGTCGCACAGAGGAAAAATCTCATAAAATCAAAGTCGGTATATACATTCATGGGTATTCTATTGACACTCAAACTGTCATGGACTTCCGCTAAGATTAAACTTGCGACACAGGCCAAAATAGTTTTATATTTAATTCAAAATTATTTAAGGCCATTTGAACGATATTAACATAATGAACTATTAAAGAAATATTCAATGGTTAAACCTATATTATGTTACGCATCAGATGATATGAGTTTGGAATATTCAAGTACAATTGAGTCAGTTCAAGTTGATTTTTGTAAAAACGTTTTTGGTGTTAATAGTTCTGTAAATAATAGCGTAGCGCTCGGCGAGTGTGGAAGGCTTACTTTTTGTGTTTCTTATCATACACATTGCATTAAGTGCTGATGTAAAATATTACATATGTTGAATCACAGATATCTAAAATATTGATATGTTTATTTTAGCATTTAAACAACGGCTATCAGATTGCATGACCCAGTACTGGCATGGTAGTATTGCAGAATCCACACGTTGTGACACTTATATGTATTTCAATTTTTTATTAAATCCAGACACATATCTTTGTATTGAAATTCCCTTTTTGCATAAAAAATCTCTTGCCCGTTTTCGATGTTCAAGTCACAAGCTCAAAATAGAAACTGGTCTCCATGAAAATATTGAAATGGAAGACCGGAAAAGTACATATTGTTATATCTATACAAATATAAACATTCTAGAAGACGAATATCATGTGTTATTTCTGTGTCCGAGATATGCGGATCTGAGACAGTGATATTTACAGACTTGGTATTCCGGTGAAATTAACTCAAAAGATTTGTTCAGCTACTGCAACTAAATACCATCTTCAAACTTAGGAGACTAGCTGCATATATCCACTTTATTTTGGTACGAAATGAATCACAATTAGAATAAAAAAGACTATTGTAAAATATTTCCACATAAATTGTATGTCATATTTCATTTTATATTTTGACACTACTAAATGTTTGTAATTAATCATATGTATTTTGGGCCGGAGGCATTTATTTAAGAAATAAAGCATCTGTCTTGTATTTGGTTAGAGTTCCAAATCATATTTTGATAAAGTGTATGTATTTTATAGGATGGCAAATTACATTTTTGTGGTGACGCGATGCGAGATTACCATGATACGATGGCAAATAACATTGTGAAAGCGTGATGCGAGATTACCACAGTACGCTTGGAAATTACATTGTTGTGGTGGCGCGATGCAAGAATACCACGATACGATGGGGAATTACATTGCTGTGGTGGCGCGATGCGCGATTCATGATACAATGGCAAATTTCATTGTTGTGACGTCGCGATGCGACACTACCACAATATGACAATGTTGTGGTGGCCTTTATGGTGCACAAGCAGGGCCTGGATACGTCGGTAAGAATATGTCGGTGAACTTCTATTTACCGCTATATCTCTACATTTTATTGGTGCACCGACATATCAGATAGATAGATAGATATTTCTTTATTTAAGTCTCATCATGGTTAATACACAGTATATACATTATATATTATACATATCAGTATCATTATATATATCAGTATTCACAGCATCGAGCATATAGACAATGACATTGGAAGACACCGTATGTCAACGAATTTACGATCGCGCCACATCGATTAGGCAGGTAATCAATATTTTATGAAGTAATCTCCTCAATTAACACCCGAGTTGTTAGTTTCCTTAACGTTCAACAACCTGCTACTACAACACTCTGTGGCTACAGGTGAAAGCTAATTATATATTACACTTGCAAATACGGATTTCAATGAAGCGGTGTTACTAAGTAAAAGTCAACACCTTACCTGTTATGGAATTTAGATATGTATGGTATATAGATGGATGAATAGATAAACTATTGTTAGATAGATGAACGAATATATATGAACGAATGTAAATCAGATTGACAGAATATTAGACGGGTAAGATGGACGGATATATCGAGGATAGACGAATAGATAGAAGATGTACGGATATATAGAAGATGGACGGATATATAGAAGATGGACGGATATGGAAGATTGACGGATATATGGAAGATAGACGTATATATTGAAGATGGACGGATATATATGGATGGACGGATATATAGAAGATGGACGGATATATATGGAAGATGGACGGATATATATGGAAGATGGACGGATATATATGGATGGACGGATATATAGAAGATGTACGGATATAAAGAAGATCGACTGATATATAGAAGACGAGCGCATATATAGAAAATGAACGGATATATAGACAATGTACGGATATATAGAAGATGGACGGATATAAAGAAGATGGACGGATATACGGAAGATGTATGGATATATAGAACACGGACGGTTATATGGAAGATGGACGGATATATTGAAGATGGACAGTTATATGGAAGATGGACGGATGTATTGAAGATGGACGGTTATATGGAAGATGGACGGATATATGGAAGATGGACGGTTATATGGAAGATGGACGGATATATGGAAGATGGAAAGTTATATGGAAGATGGGCGGAAATATGGAAGATTGACGATTATATGAAAGATGGACGGATATGTGGAAGATGGACGGTTATATGGAAGATGGACGGATATATTGGAGATGGACGGTTATATGGAAGGACGGATATCTGGAAGATTGGCGGATATATGGTAGATGAATGTATATATGGAAGATTGACGGTTATATGGAATATGGACGGATATATGACAGATGGACGGATATATGGAAGATGGACGGATATATTGAAGGTGGACGGATATATAGAAGATAGACGCGTACGGATATATAGAAGATGGATGGATATACTGAAGATGGACGGATATATAGAAGATAGACGCCTACGGATATATAGAAGATGGACGACTATAAATAAGATGGACGGATATATATATGGATGGAAGGATATGTATAGATCGTCCAATATATATAGATTGACGAATATTTCAAGAAAACTCTTAGTAAAACTTACTTGGCAAACATTTAAACATGGACTGGATTTGTATATTATTTTGCACAGATGTATGTATTCCAAGTAAATAGTATTAAAAGTAATTGTAATAAAGAACATACAAAAATATATACTTGAAATCAAGACACGTTTATTTTGATAATACCATTTAAATAGCAGTAGTATATATAAAGTTCGTTACAGTACACATTCCCACCACCTAAAAATGACCAGCGAATTTGGACGAGCCTGGACAAGTCTGGGCGAGTCTGGACTCGGAGAGCTGGTCATTTTGAGGTGGCGGGAAAATGTGCTGTAACGAACCTTATATATACTACTAATACCAAAGTTGTTGAAACATTCTATCAAGTTTCAAAATTAATTACAATTTAATCACCATACTTAGCTACATGAATAAAATGACAAAAAATCACGTGAGCAATACATCAGCAAAATATCGTATTTGTTCATATATATATTCATAGAATTGATGGTATACGTAATTATTATTCATACTAACTAACTATTTACTCTATTTAGATGCTGTTAATATAATTATTAACTGACAAATGCAAATTGCCAACAGTTTGACGTTGGTCTGTGGAATACACGTATGCTAATCTACTAGAACAGACAAATCGACCATGAATTATTTCCAACATGGTGAATCAATCTAGTAAAGTAGTCCCCTGAGTGACGGCGACGCGAACATTTTATGTTCCCACTACGACATCGGTCACCAAACAATGACTGGAATAGCCCAGAAGTATTAATGAAGCACAGACATACTTAAGTCGAAAAATGTAATACTTCTGTCTCAACAATCTCACTATCATAGCTATTGTCCTTATGTTACAGTTTTGTTAATTATTCATAATGCCGTGTCTTTAACACAACTATAGTATAAAACGCTTAAGTAATTAAAATACAACTATTTTATCTAGTATTTACAATTTACTTGAACATATCCGACTCTCATTATACGTGAATTGCTGAGCTATTTCGCGACTTCGCTGATCATCGGAATGACGTCAACTAATTATTGTAAATGGTGTTTTACTGTACCTTCGCCCATTTGTAACACCTCGTTGATTATCCTAAGTCATCTCGGAGATAACTACCAGTCTGATTGGAATTATTTTCTACGATGCCTATTAGGGTCATTGTGATATCGCTTTGTCCGCTTGTTGTCATGGCATCGTGTTTTCCTGTCGACAAAGCGATATCGCGATGGCTTTAGGAAACACCGTTATTTTCGGTATTTTTTATTTTTGTTAACGCATCTCTTGTAAATACTTATTCGTTTCACTTGTTTCAGTAGGGCACGGGGCTGCGGATTTGCATTCAAGAGATCCGGTCCTGTCAATGTTGTAACTTTGTTAGTTTCAAAAACAACACGTGTTAACCTATAGACTCCATAAATGGTTCCTCTTATCAAAACAAAGAAATGTTTCAAGTATTTAGTAACATCGATTTGTCAATATATGCATTTTACCTTTGCAAATATCTAGCAATCTTAAATATATCACACACATATTTGTAACTTTCAAATTATTCAATGTGTCATGGTGGTTCATTCATAGGAAACATCCATAAACGATGAGAATAGTAACAACCTAAGACTCGTTTGCCTGAGCGTTTTATATCACTAGTAATAGAAACCAACGAGAACAGTTTTTATCGAGTATCGAACCTTTATGCTCCGAATATCGGCAAAATACCTAAATTATTTTTTTAAGCAGTTACAGGCTATATTAAGAGAACATTACTCAAAATATATATTGGAGGTGACTTCGATTCCATGCCTTTTCTTGTATGTATTGAATGTGTTCATGCCATGATCCATTATTAGAAAAAGTAAGGCCCAGATGTTTATGAGTAATAAAGTCTTGTATAACAGTTTGATTCATGGAAATATTTAGATGTATCGGTTTGTTGATTTTACGGGTAATAACCATCGATTCTGCTTTATTTGGATTAAAATTAACAAGCCATTTATGTGATTTTTTTCTGAGATAAGAATTTAACATAGATTAAGGTCTCACTACACAGTTGAATTTTGTTCTTTGTTCTATATAAAATAAGGTCTAGGTTTTCACTGGTAAAAAAAGAATTCCACATAGAATTTTATTTAAAGTATTTTTTTTTCATAGCAAGAATGTATACACACATTAAAATGCACACTAACTGGTAGGTTGGCCACGTTGTTTTTTTAAAGAGGGTGCAGTGACACCCTGAGTTTTTTTTAAAAAAAGAAGTCCTCAAATGCTCATAAATACATGCATATGTTGGAATCCTATAAAAGTCACATTTTAACTTAGTGATGTCTTATTGCAGTATATGCTATGCCAACTTTTGCTCTACTCATCTGCAGCAAGAAATCACAGCCACTATGAATAATTCTGAAAATATTTTATAACCAAAGTACATAGACCTATTTTTTAAGAGTAAGAATATTGCTACCGTGTGAAAAAAGGGGCGTGACTGTGTAGTGAGACGTTTAAGCGGCAAGATCTGGTGATTTTACTATATCATCAGCAAATAATTGTATTGATGAGCTTAAATTTTCTACAATATCATTTATATAGACCAGGAACAACAGAGGCTCTAGGATAGATCCCTGGGGTACTCCGGCTTTCAAACTAGACATATCGGATGTACAGCAGGATACGACAACACATTGATTACGATTTTCTAGGTAATTAGTCAACCATGATAGGAGAGTTCCTGTTATTCCAACAGCATTTAGTTCAATAAGGAGTCCCTTGTGTCTAACCCTGTCAAAAGCTTTAGATATATAACAAAAGACAGTACGTAGTTCTTTACCTTCATCCAGGGCCTTACAAAGGGTATTGTATATATCAACTAACTAGTTAACAGTTGAATCTTTAGGGACAAAGCCATGCTGTAGTGCTGTTATAATGTTATGTCTAGTGAAAAAGTTAAAGTATGTTCATGAATAATTTTTCAATAACCTTTTCAATACAACAAAGAAGAGAAATAGGGCGATAATTTGATATTTCGGAAGGGTCGTTTTTTAAGAATTTCAATAACATTTGCCGTGTTCTATAATTTTGGAACAGTACATGTTTGAATGGATCTGTTGAAAAGATTACAAAGAGGAACAGATAATTCATGTGAAAGCTCTTTAAGTATATGATTATTTAACGAGTCTGGGCCAGATGCCTTCCCAGTTTTAGCGTTTGAAGAGTAGATTTAACCTCTAATGATGTTATTTAATAGTATTTAATTGAGGTCTTGTTTGACAAATAGGAATATCAGGTAAGGCTTTATATTCATCGTTAAGAAAAGTTTTGGATGTGAAGAAATCGGTTAAAATGTTAGCCTTTTCGTAGTCGTCAGTTTATAATATGTCGTTTCTTTTTAATGTTGGGATTGAATTTGATTGGTTTTTTGGTTTGATAAAAGTTTTTAGTGTTTTCCACCAGTCCGAGCTTGAGATATTTTGAGTTTTGAGTTTGTGTGCAAGTTTGTTTAAATATTCGTTTTTACTATTTCGTAATAATAATGTGACTTCGTTGCGTATTTTTCTGTAAATTAGCCAATTATTTTCTATGTTTGTCTTTTTTGCTTTGTCATAAGTTCTTTTTTTCAGTCGCATTTTCTTTCTTATTTCATTATCAATCCATGGAGGGTACGGTCTAATATTTACAATTTTTGACGGTATCGTTTCTTCAGCTAATGATTTTATGGCATTAGACATGTTTTGGGCATAAATATCAATATCATTATCAAAGATGGAGTTCCAATCATAAAGTGATGCATTTTGTTTTAAAAAAGGGTAATTTCCTTCCTTACATTTCCATACTTTACGCTTAAAGCAATAGGTATTTGATTTAGTATACTTTAGAATACAAAATATTGGACAATGATAACGTACATTCTTGTCTAAAAGTTTCACCCACACCGCAGTGGATAACGCAAGTCGGATTTAATACAAGGAATAAATCAATAAGTGAAGATGTATTTTCGGGTTCAGTAATCATTTGAGTTAAGTAAGTGAGTGAGTGAGTGAGTGAGTGAGTGAGTGAGTGAGTGGGTGGGTGGGTGGGTGGGTGGGTGGGTGGGTGAGTGAGTGAGTGAGTTAGTGAGTTAAAAAGAGTAACTCAATTGGTAAACCAATCTTCCTTGATTCCCTCGTATAAACAAACAAGTACATATACATTTTCAAAAAGATAGAAAATAACTTTCATTCATCTACTGCATATATCACACATTACAGATTAACACAATTCTCACACTATGCTCCATTTACGCGCACGCATACATATACACACACTCTCGCTTTTTATATTCGAATAAAGAACATATTTCAATTTAGATACACATGCAATTGTACATGTAAATTTGAATATAATAGAGGAAAAACAACACAACAATAATAAAATCGAAAGAAACAAAACAAATTTATTTTTTTTTTTTTAAAAAAATTAATAACAGTATGGTATTTATTAAGCATATGGCTGTTGGAGGTACATGTATTTCTAATTTCAATTTCCTTTTATCCAAATCAAGCAATTATTTGCAAAAACATTTAACGAACACTCGTTTCTTATACTCAGTGGAATACTATTCCAAATAATTGCACCCGAATATGATAGACTACCTTTAAACAGTTCTATTCTAGGTTTCGGAATAAAGACATTATTGTTTGAACGTGAACGCAACATGATGGATGTATAATTGATTGACTCACCGAAGTTGAATAGTAAATAAGGCAGAGCTATACCATTTGCTATGTTATACATGAGTTTTGCCGTTCGTTGAAAAACAGTTTGATCGATAGATAAAATATTCAGTCTTTCGAATGAAATATATATATACATTTCCTACATATATTTGCATGCTCACCTCTGCAGTTTAATTAACTGATTTATGTTTTTATTTGAAGTATTTCCCCAAACTGTACGACAATAATTGAAATGTGGTTGTATGTAAACTTTATAATATAACGTTCTATGATTGATGGAAAGATAATGTTTTACCTCTGATAATAGCCAGATATATGATGAAATTGTTTTGAGAGAGTTTGTAAATGTTTATTCCATAGCATGCAATCGTCAATAAATATTCTGAGGATTGTATCGCCTTTTGTTGTAGTTAATTCTGTACTGATGTACATAAGTTGTAAATTGATTTGATTTAAATGCTGTCGTTTCTGACGAGAGGTGATTAACATTACTTTTGTTTTGTCAGTATTCAATACTATACCATTTTGAATGCACCACATATTAAGACGATTAATTGAAGTTTGCAAGTGACCTTTTAACATATCTGTATTTGTTTGTATGTCATATAACGTTGTGCTATCTGCATATAAGTCAGTTGTTGAAACGTTATTAGTAAACAATGGCAAATTATTTATGAAAAGTAAAATAACAATGGACCTAAAATAGAACCCTGTGGAAACCCTGATGTTATACAATTGTTTTTTGAAGTTGCGGAATTTATAGATACAACTTGCCCTCTATGTGTAAGGTAAGATTTCATCCACATCAAAAAAACGATCACTACATTTATAACACTTAATTTTGCTTATAAAATAGTATGACTTAGGAGATCAAAGACCTTCCGAAAATCGACCATGACAGCCCCAACTAACTTCCCATCATTAATTGCGGTTAGCCATTTATCAATCATACGAATTAATGCAAATTCAGTTGAATGACTTTCCCTAAAACCACTTTGTGTTTTATGCAATAAGTTATATTTATTTATAAATTTCATTAAATTAATATGTATATTTTTTTTTTATAAGTTTTGATAATGTTGGCAAAATAGATATGGAACGATAATTATTTACGTCATCCTTTCGGCCGCTTTTATAGAATGGTTTTATCTTTGCCTGTTTCCATATATGTTGAAATATTCCATCTCGCAGACTTTTATTTACAATAAACATAATACTTTCAGATAGAACAGGGGATGCTAGTTTTAGCCACCTTGGACCAATGCCATCTAATCCTGTGGCTTTGGATATATCTAAATTAGATAAATATTTTGAAACAAAAGTTAATTTTATATCTTTGACGTCAAAAAATATGTTTTGGGACATATCAGAACTGACAAAAGTGTTAAGTAAATCAAAATTTGAATGCTCTATCGAAACCTTTAATTTCGAAGCTATGTTTACAAAATATTCATTAAATACATTAGCAATATCTAAATCATTAGATATACAATTTTCATCTGTTTTTTATCCCAAGAATTTGATTACTATCAGAGCTTTTAGCCGTGCCGAATTCTTTAAACAACTTCCATATTGACCGTGGATCATCTTTTCCCTGTTCTATTTTTGTACTATACGATTTTTTCTTTGCATCGTGTATCATTTGTGAAACCTTATTTCTGTTTTGTATTTATCTATATTTCCGTTGATTTTTATATTTATTTCTAACCTTCATGCTATTTAAAGTGCTAGTACTTATCCAGTCTGGTTGTTTGTTATGCTTTGTTCTATGTTTCTTTATGAGGGCATGTTTGTCTACTAGTTTTAAGAATAAATTGAGCTAATGTTCTAGCATGTCATCAACATTTGTGTGATTATTTATTGTTTCCCATTGGATTTCCCTTAGGTCGTTTAAGAAGTTAATTTCGTTAAAATCTTAAAAAAAATCTATAAGTAATGAAATTGTGATATTTTTTCGTCTGGATACAGTTAAGCTTACGATTACACAATGTCGCGTAGTGATCACTTATAGATAATATTTAACAAACACGTTCGAAATATTGTCTTCTCGGTTACTATAAATATGATCAATAAGTGTACTTGATTGGACAGTTTCCCTAGTTGGGGATAAGACTAGTTGACTTAAACCTGGAGAAGAAACAAAATTACTCTAATCATTGTATATAACAGTATTCAAAAGATTTTTTATTAATGTCGCCTGATAATTTCATTATTGTCCTTTGATGCATTATCAATAATACCTTCAAATCTTTCATTCCAATCAATTATAAAATCTGGAGAACGGTAAAGTATGCCTACAATGAATGATTTCCCCCTTTCCGGTAACATTCCCAACCATAAACATGATATATCATTTATTTCAAAATATTTTCTACGATTAACTTGGATTCCATTTTTTACATACACTATAATACCTCCACCAGAATTTAACATATTGTCTTTTCTAAATGGCATTTGATATCCTTCAATTTTAAATACATTTGATTTTTTATGATCATTAAGTTTGGTTTCACTTAATCCAAATATATGCAAATACTTATTTTCTGGCCTTGTTAATAATATTTTAATTTCTGAAAATTTTGTCATTTTTTCCCACATAACCATGGAACATCCATATGTCTTATATTAAATCCTTTTTTATTGAGGCAAAAATTTAAAACATCGTCCGAACTGTTTTCGCTATTATCATGCTTAGGCATGTGTGTCTTCTTTGTCATTGAGCGTTGTTTTCTCATTGGCTTCAATTACTGTTTGTATTTTATAAACAGTTAATATTTTATCTTCGTTACTTGATAACTGTTGATTATATGTTCCGTCATTTCCAGGTAAAGATATTATTTCACAGGCGCATTTTAAATAACTGCATGTTTCACATATAAATGATTAATCTATAAATGTATTTTTCATAAGTATGGCGCCATTTATTTCGGCAGTAATGCCGAATTTCTATCTATACTAGCAATCTCTTTCATTATGGCCAGTAATTCCATAGTAATAACATCGTATTGCTCGAGATTTATGACCTCCGTGTACATGGCTGAAAGGCCTATTATCTACGTAATCATTGTGGCATGCTACACGATTTGGTGATGCCTACCACGTGCGTAACTTATAACTTGATTTTCCGCGTAGTCGTTTCCTCTTGGAGGCAGGGCCTTGGTCGAAAAATCATTGAAATGTGGCTGATTGTCCGTGAAATTCACCTGTCTTGATCTGCGCGATGTTAATATGTTTGTATGATACCGCTCCAGTCGTTTGTTCTGTTGGCCATTTCTTATAAAATATGATTAATTTCCAAGCCATATATACATGTTTTGAAATTGACTGAAATGCCTGTTTTTCTACCCAATCCGACTAGTAGCCGTTTTGTTCCATACTGAGACACATGCATTCCATCTTTAGCAAAATACTTTGGTTCCGGATAATGATCTTTGTCGTAAAACATATCTTTTATTTCTGAGATGCATTGTACCCCGAAGCGTTCCCAATAAGCACCCAGTCGCTTAACGGACGTGTATATGTTACAGTCAATCTGTGAAATCAGCCATTTCATGAAATGGCTAAAAAATTTAGCCTTTTCGTGAAATGACCAATTCACTAAGTCATTTCATGAAATGGCTAAATATTTCAGGCTTTTCATGAAATGGCTGAAATTTCAATGCCAATGTTACACAGAATGGCTGGTGCAATTTCAGCCAATCTGTGTATAAGATGTTTTATATCATGAAAAGTATAGTTTGTTTGATAAAATGAATATAAAAGCATGTATATCTTTATTATATTCAAACTCAATAATAAATGTTATAAATAATTCTTTTTTTTGCACCTTGTAAATTTTGTTTCACATATGATGACATATATTACAGTCAATCTGAGGAATCAGCCATTTCATGAAATGGATAAAATCTTTAGCTTTGTCATGAAATGACTTTGTCATATGTAATTAATCTTAATAAATGCAAGCTAACTGGATTGTAGAATAGGGGCTCAATATAATTACCTACAATGATTGCTTTGATCATAGTTTAAGTGATGCAAACTTTCACTAATTGTGTACTTAAAGAGATAAGTATAAAATATACCAATCATCATTTTTTATTGGATTATCATAATTGGTTCACAAAAACAAAAACATTATTGTAAATACCTTCTTCACGTGTAGAGCTAAAGACCGGCGAAGTAGGAGACAATGTTGCTATTCCTATACCTATGGTTGACAGGGGTAGGGGTGACCCAAAATACATCCTTGGTGTGATTCTTGATTGTGATGAACAAAACATGTACACTATTGCTGTTAAGTCTGGAATAATAAGTTCAAAATATGCAAGAAATCAATTTGATCTATGTCCGCAAAAGCTCCTGACTAATTGTGACGTTAACACGGAATGTACAGTGACACTTCGCCAAGCTGTGAAAGCAACCACATCAGTAGGGCAAGGTTTTTTTCGATGTGGTTGTGGAAATGGTAAAAAACAATGTCAAACCAACAAATGTAAGTGCTTTAAGGCTGGTAAAATGTGTAATAGCAGATGCCACAGAAGTCTTACATGTAAGAATAAATAGCTCCATGAACATTGTAGGTGATGTTGAAACTGTACATTACTATATTGTGCTTTTATCATGCTAGCTGTTCTTAGTTAAGTCTAAAGCGGAGATAGACAATATTGTGCATGTGCAAAACCTTTTATAAAAAATAAATGATGCTGTTAACATTAGTCTTAGTTTTGTTTCTTAAAAGTATATTTCTTATATTTTGTTCCAATTGACCAAAGACGTTTGATTTTAGCCGTTTCATGAAATGGCTGGAGCAATTTTTTAGTCATTTCATGAAAAGCCTGAAATATTTAGCCATTTCATGAAATGACTGAGTGAATTGGTCATTTCACGGAAAGGCTTAATTTTTTAACCATTTCATGAAATGGCTGATTTCACAGATTGACTGTAACATATAGATATTGAACATCAACGTTCTTTCGTTGTGCTATGAAACATAAATACACTTCGCAGTCCTGATTTGCTGTTTTTATGAGTCTCAGCAAGCGATCATAGTCTTCTTCAAATGTGTCCTGGTCCGTGCCTTTTGATGCATCATTTTCTCCAGCCATTATTATAACCTTACTAAATACTTTCATATCATACAGTCGTATATCTTTGTATATTGACTGGATTGTTGCCCCGCTTGATGCATGTTTCCGAACATAATTATCGAGACCTTTTGGATTTATTCCGCTTAGGATTCAATCTCTTATAATTAATATGTGTTTTGGCGCTTCTGTAGACATCTTGTGCTGCTTTTCAAAATTTTGATGGGTGGTGTCTCTTGGATTAGAGTTAATAATCAATGGCATCTGGTAGCGTTCGTCTTTGATTGATGGGGCTGTTTCTTTTGACCTTGCAGAGACTGTATCGGCCGATACAGGTGCCGGAAGGCTTGGAGATTTTGCAGGAGATTTAAGTACATTAGCGTAGGTTACAGATGTTAATGTGTCCATTAATTTTATTAATTCCTCCTTTACATCTTTGATGTCAGATTTCATTTTCGTGCTTGTCTTCATCAATGAGGTAATTGACTGCTCACTAAATGGAATCGCACCGTTAGGTAACTGCGCCGGTCTTTGGATCACAGGTGTACTTGTACATAAAGGATCTCCTGTGTTTCTACTATATGGGTGTGGTGCAGAGTCCGAAAGAATGTGCGTGTTTGTTTCTTGAAAACGTTTGTTATCTATGTCATCCAACTACCTCTTGAATAATTGATTTGCAAGTTTTGGAAATATTTTATTTTTCCACAAAACATGTCCTATTCCAGAAACAGAAACGGAATGGTGTTTGCTATCCACAGCAATGTCGCATCTCAATCCGCGTACATGCGTTGTGCATTTTGATGTGTGCGTTTTTCGTCTGTTTCGATGCTAGCTGTAAAGTCAGAATATAGTTTGGCAGCGAGACATTCATAAAATGACTTAGACGTGAAATAAAGTGCTTGTTGATGGTTATTGTGTTCAGTCAGAACAATTTCGAATAGTTCTTTAAATGAATGACAACTATTGCGGTCCTCTTCAAAACTAGATGTTATGTGTAAAGTTGACAAAGTTGCATCGTCTGATGCAACATAACTGGTATTGCTTTTACATTCCTGTGATATGTTTTCTTCTGATAATATCGACTGCATATTTACTGTATGCTGTATAGTAGTTTATAATTAAAAAAATCATAAAGTATCCAATTTTCATATATTATCCATAGAATGTACTCCGTATAGTTCATAAACGCTTATTAGTGATTATAGATAATAGCATTAGATCTAAGCTTAACTAGAAAGTAATAAATCCAAAATTTCCGAGAGCCAATAAAACACGTCCGCTCTCAACAACGTTCACCCAGAGTCTTATACTGTTGTGATATGTTTATTACTTTACTGTTTGATCGTTGGTTGAGTGTATTGACATTGAAGTCACCGGTTATTATGATGTCGGATATGTTATTGTCGTATGAAAGACCAATAGAATCGTCTATAGATGAAAGAATAGCGGCAGACGAGTTCGGTGGTCTATAAAATGTATCAAGCAAAATGATTTTATTTTTTAGGCGAATTTCTAACCAAAGGCATTCAATACCAGGTATCTCTAGATCATATCTTCTTATTGCATGTAATCTGTTACTTATATATACAAGGATCCCCCATGAGCGTCAAAACGTCTGTCATTACGAAACAGTATATGGTAGTTGTCGTAGATAATGTCATTTGTATCGGTAGTTGGACTATGCCACGTTTCTGTTAATGCTAAAATATCAAAGTGTTTTAGATCAGCATAGAGTATGTCTTTTTTTCTGTATAAAGCTCTATACGCTGTAATGGACAAGGGAAATGTTGGATTGTTTAGTAAGATCAGATATATTAAAGGGACCAGGATTTTTCTCAATATCACCTGATAAATAAAGTAGCAGTTTAAGCCATGTGTAAAATTCAAAATGAGTAAAACATTTAAGGCCTTTGGATTTAGCCTGTATAATGCAAAATATACATATCCTCTATGAAATGCAATCAAATGCTGCAAAAATTAGATCAAAGCCAAACCATGTCGAAAAAAAATGAAAAATCTACTTAAAAAAAATAGGTTTTTGAGTTAGTGAAAAAAGAGGAAAACAGACGCTACGGTCCAAAATAAAATGTGAATCCGGGAATATAAAGACAGACATAAATTCAATATTAAAAGAACAAACAAGATTATATAAAAAAAGCTTAAAAATTATCAAAATCACCAGGTGAAGACGGCATAGTGGCCGAATGGTATCAGACGTTCTGGTTATTGATAACAAATGATTTCATGCTGGTTATTATGTTACCGGATTTTCAATATAATGGTGTACTTTCTCTTATAAATAAAATGGAGAAAGAGAAAATTTAAAAAGTTGGCGCCCTTTTATCGCTAATTAACGTTTATTACAAATCATAGCAAAATGTTTGCTGAACGACCGTTATTGCCGAACCTCATAAACTAATCAAAAAGGTTACGTAAATGGTCGATTTATAAGCGAGGCAAACAGGATATACAAGATTTGACATAATGAAGGAGTAATAGTATTTCTTGACCAAACAAAAGCTTTTGACAGGGTATAATGGGATTGGATTAAAAAATGTTAAGAACACTATGGTTTTGGAACAATTTTCATTAGCTGGATCTATATGATGGTAAAATCTTCAAAAACAGCGATTCAAACTAATGGTTTTATATCTGAATATTTTGATATTTCAAGAAATGTAAAACAAGGGTGTCCAGTAGCACCTATTTTATACATACTTAAAGCTGAAGCAATGACGTTTGCCATTAGAAACGATTCAAGAATCGAAGGAATCGCTCTCCCTACGGACGATAAAACACTTATAAACGCAACAGTAAACCAGTATGTTGATGACAGCCAACTCTTTGCAAAAAATGAAAATTCACTGCCTAACATCTTTGAACATTTAAACAGATTAGAAAAGGCAGCAGGTGCTCAAATTAATAAAGACAAAATCACTGGTCTTTTTATTGGAAGATTGAAAAACAAAACGTCAACGTATATAAACATTAGCTGGACTAAAACATTCATAAAAACATTAGGAGTATGCCATGGGTAGCATTTAGACAATAATACAATTTGGCTGAAAAAAAATAAAATAAAGAACTGTTTATTTGTAATCAAGAAAGAGACACTCTAGCACATCTCTTCTTTGAATGTGAAATCGTAAAACTATTGTGGGATGGTATTGAAAATATAATATCTAACATAACTGCTATTTTAAATATTGACTTTGAAATCTTAAATCTCTCCGACGTCTCTCTTGGCTTGCATCGGTGTCCCAGGGAACTACAGAAAATGGGGTTATCTGGAATCTGTATTCTAATATTATGTTTTCTTTAAAAGATTAAATAACATACATTGGTATAAACAATGAAAAATAAAACAGTTATAAATTACATGTTTTCTTTACAACTAAAGAAAAAGCGGAAATCTAAATATCGAATCTTGTGTTTCGTTTTAGTAAGATACGACTGAAAACGAATCTTTGAATACTATACAATGCCATGGAAGTTTTCATTGGTGTAAAATTTTCTTTTCTTTTATTACTGTCCATATCTTATGTCTTGCTTTTCGTTTCGGTAAGATATTGAACATTATAAAGAAATGATGAGATATAAAAGAAAACTAATATTATACTGAATTCATACAGAGCCTCTTACGTTTATGATAATCATTATTTATTAATTATTATTATTATAACGTAAATTAAGTTTCTATCATTGAATGAATGAACGAACGAGCGTATTGATGTTATAAAACTTGATGACTTAATAAATCATGCATGATGAAAATGCCGATTATGACGAATGATAACGGAATTGTTCGAATATATACGATTGAATCAATCTATCCATCAAGCGATCTATCCAACCATCACTCAATCGTCAGGTTTGCCGGCCGGTGGGTCAACCAATAGGCTAATTGAATAATCGAATTAGCAATATATTAATAAGTCGAATAATCATTCAATCTATATAACTATATACTATATATCAGCCAATCATTTCATCTATAAATAAATTAATAACAACAACAACAACAACAACAACTTTTATTCGTCATTAAGCAAGATGACAGTGTTTGTAGCCTACACAAATAATTCATAATATGTACATGGAATAAGAGTAGTTTACTTCAATAAAGAGAAGCGTATAAATGTCAACAATATGTAAACATGGGTTAATACTTTTTTATTTTTGATATCATTAAATATTATAAAAGTTATTCAAGTTCTTGTCTTAATTTATTTGAAAAGTAAATAAGTTTTGATAGATTTAAAATGTCTTTTTTTTATTTGATAGCATTAATATATTTAATTTCTCTAGGTTAGGCCAGCTACAGAAGAAAGGTTTTAAGTATGTTCTACGAAGATATCTTTATGTTGGGCATACTAAGAGAAAATGATATTCGTTTTCGGAAACATTTGAATTACAAAATTTGCATAACCTGTTATTTCTAGGTATGTTATTATAGCGACCGCGTTCTATTTCCAAATTATGTGACGGTGATGTATATCTACTTAAAGCACTTTTGAATTTCTTTTCATGTATGGTATCGAGATAGGATTCAAGAGTACACGAGTGTTTAAAACGACAGTATATACTAAGCCTTGTCGAGTTATTTATGTTACGGTACCAAGTTGGTGTTATTGGTCAATACTTCTTTGTTTTATTGAATTAAATTGTATATCAAAAGTAAGTTGATTGATAAATATACCACCATTTTATGAATATTCAACCCTAACATAATAGTAGTGAAACAAACGAAAACGAAAAAAATCTCACTTTAAAGGCAGTGAACTTCATCTTATAAATGACAAAGAAAACGACAATGATTACAACCCGTGTATAGACACGTGATTAAGGGCAGTATACCACAATTGGAAAAAGGAAGTGCTTCCGAGGGGTAGTCGCATAAAGTCGATTATAAATAACTATAAATTATAAACAATCCTTGTTTCTTTCTCTTTAAAAATGCATTTTACGGCCTTATTTTAATGCTCGGTATTTATTTGAATGGCATTATTGATGTTTTTGAACATTTTGAAAGCAGTGTTATGTTTGAATTGTGAATTTAGAAAAACAAATTGATGCTTTGAAATTGGGGTATGAATACATAATTTCGGAAGTCATTTTGTCAACAAGTATACACTAAGCAGAAAAAAAATCGTATATGACAAATGACCCAAACTTTTCTCATTATATTTTGGTAGTGCAGAGGTTGACAAACAGTAAAATGTAAGTTTCACTTCTTCCATTTGGGTCTTTCTATGAATGACAAGCCTTCAAACTTGTATTATTTACCAAAGAATAAAGAACAAACAATGGTGGGCTTAGACCTAAAAAAAATCATATATGTAATACAATATATTAATGAACTAAATTCATTAAAAAATAAATTAGAATAAAGAACAAACAGTGGTGGGCTTAGACCTAAAAAAATCATATATGTAATACAATACATTAATGAAATAAATTCATTAAAAAATAAATTAGAATAAAGAACAACAAACAGTGGTGGGCTTAGACCTAAAAAAATCATATATGTAATACAATATATTAATGAAATAAATTCAAAGTTAAAAATGGTGACTGTGCTGTTCTTGAAACATGAATTGAAAAAGGTTAACCACAGATGTAAAGCTGATCTACAAAAAATCCATATTGTAATACAATAATGTCAACCACTTGCAAGGAAAAAAAACTAATTACAAATAATTTAAACAGTATCTGCTTATATTCATATTTTTCTCTTTCACTGTTATTTGTCCATAATTTTCTGCACGTTTCAAGTTATATATGGAATTCATTTTTTTATTTATGGACACAGATCTCAGAATAAATGTAACAGTACCTATTGCATTTCAACAAGTATTTTTCTCACATTAGGTTTTGTACAACGCCGAACCAAACCCGTTGAACGTCGAACCACCGGTAAAAAATACCTTAACCCACTCAATCACGACGGTTAGTAGTTGTACACAAACTATTTCTCACTATAGTTTATACTTCCCCTGATATGCATCTGCACACAGACGTAATTATCCATTAACTACTGCTCATATGTCATGTAATAGGTTTAACTCAAAGACATTCGACAAATCAATGACAAAGCGATATATCGAGTAAAATTATTTGCAGTTACTGTAATACCCCTTAACTGCATCAGCATGAAGAGTGTGCTAATCAGGAGAATGTGTATTATTTTAACAATGAAAACATGAAAGATATCGAGCTATGCTTAATGTTATGTACAAGTTTTCTAACGTTGCAAAAAAAAACTCCTTTATTATAAATATTGATTGTCTTGAAGTCCGTATATAAAACCTATGTTGCACCGGAGCGTATGTTTTCTGGATCGTGCGGGTGGTGGCAATTTGGCCGAGGTACGATAAATCGGCAATGTTTACTACGATCTCCATTTGCGATCGCGTACAGCGATTGCTCTCAAGACTGGTGGTAAGTCATCGTACGATTGGTGGTAGGTGTGGTCGTGCGATCACCAACGATTGCAGAATATCGATCGCAAGATCAATCGTAGGTAATCGTACGACTAGTGACGATCAGCGACCGATCGTACGATCAACCGGGGTACCTTGCGACTGCTCGCATGATCGATCACAGCCAGTCGCAGCCAGTCGCAGTTGGTGAAGGAGTTGAAAAAGTTGCCCTGTGACTCCCTCTCAAGTTTCCGCACCAGGTTGGCGTAGTTGTCGTAGAAGGACCGCCTCTTGATCCAGGAAGGCATCCAGTATTGGCACCTTCTTCTATCTGGTTTGTTCGTCAGAAAAGTACGGTCGCGGCCACAGCACTCATCTATTGTTCTTGCTCCATCTACAGTAGTGGGTCCTCCGTGGCCGAGTGGTCTAAGGCGCCGTCTCAAGATCACTTACCTCTCACCGCTATGGTCGTAGGTTCAAGTCCCGCTCGCTCCAAAAACTTTATGTGAGAAAGTTTCCAGTTACTTGCGGAAGGACGGTGGTTCTACTCAGTCTGACTCAGTCTGAGGTCTTCCTCCACCAGTAAAACTGGATATGCCATATATAACCTGAAATGTGTTGAAAATGGCGTTAAACCCCATTCCATTCCCATTCCATCTGCAGTCGGGCAAACATAAGTTCGAGTCTTCTCGGCGGCACTGGTACATCGGTCATAGTGACATGCTCTCTTTGGGTGTCGTAGTGAAGAGTGACATGAACCCCAGAAGTCATTATAAAGATGCTGGTCTGCGAGCTTAACACTGGTGGTACGGTACCATCAATCGTAAGGTCATGCAATCAGTCGGGACAGGTCGCGGCTGGTCACACTACTGATCGTGAGGTCGTACGACAGGTGGCACCGCCAATTGTCAGCTGGCAGGACAGATAACACGACCAAGTCACACCACTAAAGATTAAACGACCCTCACCAGCAATTGTAAATACGTGATAATCTCTTTTTATTTGTCAGTGTTGTGATCAATGGAGAAGACGGAAACATTACATGACACTAAACATGGCGAACTATCAACACTTAATTCTAATAGACGTTAAACGAGCGTCAATGCAATCAATAAATTAAGGACACGCACCATGTGAGGCGTTACGTACAGGATGTAGTGACTGTTTACAATCTAAAAACAAGGAAAACATTACAGCATCAGAAGGCGTGATGGGTGGATAACACATACTTATAAGGAAATATTTACAATCTCACTGCAATCGGCCTAAATGAACTTTATAGGTTTACTTCATTTCATTTCTCAATGATAAATGTTGCTGTTGCTGTTGTTGTTGTTGTTGTTGTTGTTGTTGTTGTTGTTGTTGTTGTTGTTGTTGTTGTTGTTGTTGTTGTTGTTGTTGTTGTTGTTGTTGTTGTTGTTGTTGTTGTTGTTGTTGTTGTTGTGTGAATACTAACACTTAGCATTTGTCACCGAGTGAAGTAAGTTTAAATTTGAGCTGGATTACATGAACCGTTTTGTTGATTTAATGGAAGTTTGAAAACATTTCAACAACTGATGATTCAGTGGTGACTCTTCCTCAATATTTCCTGTAATGACTTTCATGTTGATTTGCTCCTTGTCTCTATTGTAGCAATGTTAAAGTCGCTCTACCTCTCTCTCCATTTCTTCTCTTTCTTCTTTGTAAAATTCGCAATAAAAACAAAATGTTCAATTGTTTCAAGGGATCCACATCTTTGACAGTTTTCATGTAAATTCTCTATCCAATTGGCCCTGTGGAATTAAGTAGACTCTGTTTGGAGAGGAGTTAGTTTAGTACAACCTCCATACTTCTGTCTGGAAGGTTTAACATTTTTCGTTCTCAAAGTTTTGTGAATATCTCCAAGACCTTTTCATTAACATCGCTGTTATCGTACCTTCTTTGCCACTTTTCATTTATTACTTTGCTGAGTTCAACAATACACTCTCTCTTGTCTATTTTTGTCTTATCATTTCTTTTCCGCTTCCTTCGCTTACATGTCTACTCCTTCGTTTCCATCCAAATTACGGTGTCCTGGTATCCATTATACATATATAGCATTCATTTTATTCAATTTTTCGATTAAAATATTCCGGGTATCTATAACTGCTGATATGTTACTTGTTGGATATTCTGTAGAAAAAAACGGCATTGACCGCTGCTTGACAATCTACAAACACATATATCTTTTCATTTACCAATCTCTATTCTTTTACAAATTGTAAGGCTAATCCATATATATATTATTCCATATAGCTCTCCAACAAAGTTGTTGCTATAAGGATGTACTGGCTCCTTCAGATGTATTGCTATTGAATGTAACCCTTGTGGGTAGATACAGGCTCTTGCCCCTGTGGGTCCTGGGTTTTCTAAGGATGAACCATCTGTAAACATGCAAATGCCTGTGTTTGTTGATATATTTAGAATGTTTTCTATATTTTCAACTTGGACGTCTTAGGAATTTTTGTGCTGTTCTGTACTATTGCTATACGTAACTTTTCTACTAAGTTGTAAACCTCCCTCCCTTGTATACATAAAATCATTTTCAATGTTTTCTAATTAAATTTCATTTTTAAGTTCCTGAACTTTACTTATAAGAGTTAAAGAGAGACAATTCCTTGTATTTTTACCGAGTTTAACCAGTCATTCAAAGACAGTTTCAGAAGGTTGCTTGAAGACTTACAATATATGCTTCTCAGTTTCTCTGATTATCTCCTTTCTATTGGGCAAACATTGGTCTACACTTCCAGCTTATTAACATATCTTGTAGCCATACATCCAGTTGCCGATAGCAGGGCTTTTCTTTGAACTTTTCCAACATCATCACATGCTGCAGTTAAAGCTGATATACCATTGTTGGTAGTACTATACTCGTGTACTATTAAATAAAAGTTTCCTGAATACAATAAAACCTTTCATTTCCAAATTGGCGCTCTGAATCCAGATTTTGTTCTATTATCCACATGTTCCTTAAAGGATAGTTCATCATCTATTACCACACCCAGTATCTTCTTCTTTTTCACTATTTTAAGTTCTTTCCAATGCATTATAATATTTTGTTCCAATTCTTTATGATTTATATCTGGTTTGATAACTAGCACCTCTGTTTTGTCTGCTGCTATAGCCATATTCCTTTTATCACACCAGGCCTTAGCTACCAAATTTATGTCATTATTAATTGTGGAAACTAGTTCTTTCTCATCTTGTCCTGATTTCCATATAGTGTGTCATCTGCAAATTCTGTATGATTGCTTTTTAATCCTTTCATATCATCTTGTGTATAAATGTTACAAAGCCACGGACTTAAGACTGGTCCTTGAGGAAAACCTACATGTGAAGTGTAAAGTGGAGATTTACTGTTGTTTAACGTAATAAATACTTCCTGTCATTAATAAATTGATGTAAGTATATCCACATTCTTCCTCTTATACCATTCTTGAACGTTTTCCATATCATACCTGCTCTCCATACTCTTTCAAAACAAGATTCATAATCCATAATAGCGACAATGCTGTATTGAACCAGTTTGCACACAGAATTTAGGCATGATCTGTTTTTCCTGTAAGATTCTTGAGTGTTTGCAAAAATACCATCAGCTTCACATTTCCATCTTATTCTGCATGCCACCACCCTTTCATAAAGTTTTTCTATTACACTTTCTAACGTAATAGGTCAGTACGATCTGACTGAATGGTTATTATCTTTTCCTGATTTTGGCATTATACTTTTTGGGTCTATTTTAAAAGCTTCTGGAATGACCCCATTTGTCCAGCATTTTTGAAAAAGACTTAGTTATGCCTGTAATATTTCAGTTCCACTATGCTTTATGAATTCATTAAACATATCTTCCTCTGGATTTGGCACTGAATTGATTTTTGCAAATTTAACAGCTTGCTCTACTTCAGCGATGGATAATTCAATGTTTTCAAATTCTTTCTCATTTACATCACTCATCCGTATCCTTTCAGCTTCTTCATATCATTGACCTCATTCTCTATCCTATCATACCACAGTTTGTCTTTCTTTCAACATCCAATTCTTCTTTTCCATATTGTTTTAACATTTCCTGAATTATTTCAACATCACTTGTGGCAAAAATTCCATTTGATTTATGAATTGGTTGTACTATAGCTTTATCCACACTTTTTCTGAAATTTTTGTGGATCTTTTGGATCTAGCACACTGCTAGGTTTTGTAGATACAAGCCTTTTGCTCTTTTTTTCTTCACTTTTGAATTCTGTTATAGCTTCATTTATTTTTTTGAAATTTGCAGGGTCTGTCCGTTTATGTTAAAATTATTTTAATATCCTAACAGTTTCAGCTTTTTCTTCTAGCTCTCTGTTCCACCATCCTTGCAGCTCGGCGAAGCTAAAAAGGACCTGCTTGTATTTCATTGGTTGCACGATTTTGTTTCGCTGGTAAGACGTCACGTTGCTGTTAGTTTCACGTGACGTTTGTCGTAAGTTGTCCTACAAATACGTGCACTTATTCAGTATGTTGACAAAGTCGTCGTTTCATTCATGACATTGGCTTTGCGGTTTGTTGCGTATAATTTCCTCTTTAAATATCAAAATGGTAAAATCAATGCAATATTTTTTATCTAAAATAGCTGGAGAAAATGATGTTAATATAAGTATGAAAAGCCGAATTTTTAACTTTCATCGGGTGATGAAAAACATTTGGCTATTTTGATATCGCTGAGAAGCTCTTTGGGCTTCACGAACATTAAACGGCCCAATGTTTTTCATCACCCGATGAAAACTCAAAATTTGGCTTTTAATCCTTAAAACATTACACCACCACAAGGCATGACGGGTGAATAACATATATCTAAAGAGAAAACATTACACTGCAGAAGGCGTGATGGGTGAATAACAAATACTTACAAGGAAAATATTACAACATCAGAAGGCGTGATGGGTGAATAACACATACTTACAAGGAAAATATTACAACATCAGAAATCAGAAAGGGTGAATAACACATACTTACAAGAAAAAACATTACACCATCAGAAGGCGTGATGGGTGAATAACACATGCATACAAAGAAAACATTACAACATCAGAAGGCGTAAAGGGTGGATAAAACATACTTACAAGGAAAACATTACACCATCAGAAGGCGTGACGGGTGAATAAGACATACTAATAGGGAAAACATTACAACATCAGAATGCGTAACGGGTGAATAAGACATACTTACAAGGAAAACAATACACCATCAGAAGGCGTGATGGGTGAATAACACATACTTCCAAGGAAAACATTACACCATGATCAGGCGTAAAGGGTGAATACCACACAATTACAAGGCAACATTACACCATCAGAAGGTGCGATGGGTGAATAACACATACTTACAAAGAAAAACATTACACCATCAGAAGGCGTCATGGGTGAATAACACATACTTACAGGAAAAACATTACACCATCAGAAGGCGTGATTGGTGAATAACACATACTTACAAGGAAAACATTACACCATGATAAGGCGTAAAGGGTGAATACCACATAATTACAAGGCAACATTACACCATCAGAAGGCGCGATGGGTGAATAACACATAGTTACAAGAAAAACATTACACCATCAGAAGGTGTGATGGGTGAATAACACATACTTAAAAGGAAAAACATTACATCATTAGAAGGCGAAATTGGTGAATACCATATACTCACAAGGAAAATATTACACTATTAGAAGGGGTGAATAACACATGATTACAAGGAAAATATTACACCATTAGAAGGTGTGATGGGTGACTAACACATACTAACCAGAAAAACATTAAACCATTAGAAGGGGTGAATAACATATACTTAAAAGGAAAACGTTATACCATCAGAAGGCATGATGGATGAATAACACATACTTACAAAGAAACATCACATCATTAGAAAACTTATTGGGTGAATAACACATACTTACAAGGAAAACATTACACCATTAGAAGGGGTGAATAACACATACTTACAAGAAAAAAACATTACAAAATTAGAACGCGTGATGGGTGAATAACATATACTTACAAGGAAAACATATATCATTAGAAGGCGTGATAGGTGAATAACACATATTTTCAAGGAAAACAATACACCATCCGAAGGCATGAATGGTGAATAACACCTACTTATAAGGAAAACATTACACCAACAGAGGCATGATGAGTGAATAACACATACATGCAAGGAAAACATTACACCATCATAAGGCGTGATGGGTGAAAAACACATATTTACAAGGAAAACATTACGCCATCAGAGGGTGTGATGGGTGAATAACACATACTTCCTAGGAAAACATTACATCATCAGAAGGCGTGATGGGTGAATAACACATACTTACAAGAAAAAACATTACACCATCATCAGGCTTGATGGGTGAATAGCACATACTTACAAGGAAAACATAACACCATCAGAAGGCTTGATGGGTGAATAGCACATACTTGCAAGGAAAACATTACACCATCAGAAGGCGTAAAGGGTGAATAACACATACTTCCTGGGAAAACATTACACCATCAGAGGGCGTGATGGGTGAATAACAAATACTTACAAGGGAAACATTACACCATCAGAAGGTTTGATGGGTGAATAAAACATACTTACAAGGGAAACATTACACCATCAGAAGGCGTGATGGGTGAATAACACATACTTACAAGGGAAACATTACACCATCAGAAGGCTTGATGGGTGAATAACACATACTTTCTAGGAAAACATTACACCATCATAAGGCGTGATGAGTGAATAACACATACTTCCTGAGAAAACATTACACCATCAGAGGGCGTAAAGGGTGAATAACACATACTTCCTGAGAAAACATTACACCATCAGAAGGCTTGATGGGTGAATAACTCATACTTCCTAGAAAACATTACACCATCAGAGGGCGTGATGGGTGAATAATACATACTTCCTAGGAAAACATTACACCATCAGAAGGCGTAAAGGGTGAATAACACATACTTCCTTAGAAAACATTACACCATCAGAAGGCTTGATGGGTGAATAACACATACTTCCTAGGAAAACATTACACCATCAGAAGGCTTAATGGGTGAATAACACATACATCCTCGGAAAACATTACAACAACAGATGGCGTAAAGGGTGAATAACGCATATTTACAAGGAAAACATTACACAATCAGAAGGCTTGATGGGTTAATAACACATACTTCCTAGGAAAACATTATACCATTAGAAGGCGTGATGGGTGAATAACACATACTTCCTAGGAAAACATTAAACCATCAGAAGGCGTGATGGGTGAATAATACATACTTCCTAGGAAAACATTACACCATCATAAGGCGTGATGAGTGAATAACACATACTTCCTGAGAAAACATTACACCATCAGAGGGCGTAAAGGGTGAATAACACATACTTCCTGAGAAAACATTACACCATCAGAAGGCTTGATCAGTGAATAACACATACTTCCTAGAAAACATTAAACCATCAGAGGGCGTGATGGGTGAATAATACATACTTCCTAGGAAAACATTACACCATCAGAAGGCGTAAAGGGTGAATAACACATACTTCCTAGGAAAACATTTCACCATCAGAAGGCTTGATGGGTGAATAACACATACTTCCTAGGAAAACATTACACCATCAGAAGGCTTAATGGGTGAATAACACATACATCCTAGGAAAACATTACACCAACAGAAGGCGTTCAGGGTGAATAACGCATATTTACAAGGAAAACATTAAACAATCAGAAGGCTTGATGGGTTAATAACACATACTTCCTAGGAAAACATTACACCATTACAAGGCGTGATGGGTGAATAACACATACATCCTAGGAAAACATAACACCATCAGAAGGCGTGATGGGTGAATAATACATACTTCCTAGGAAAACATTACACCATCAGAAGGCTTGATGGGTGAATAACACATACTATCTAGGAAAACATTACACCATCAGAGGGCGTGATGGGTGAATAATACATACTTCCCAGGAAAACATTACACCATCAGAAAGCGTGATGGGTGAATAATACATACATCCTAGCAAAACATTACACCATCAGAAGGCTTAATAGGTGAATAACACATACTTCCTAGAAAACATTACACCATCAGAAGGCTTGATGGGTGAATAACACATACTACCTAGGAAAACATTACACCATCAGAAGGCGTGATGGGTGAATAACACATACTTCCTAGGAAAACATTACACCATCAGAAGGCGTGATGGGTGAATAATACATACATCCTAGGAAAACATTACACCATCAGAAGGCTTAATGGGTGAATAACACATACTTCCTAGAAAACATTATACAATCAGAAGGCTTGATGGGTGAATAACACATACTTCCTAGGAAAACAATACACCATCAAAAGGGGTAAAGGGTGAATAATACATACTTCCTAGGAAAACATTACGCCATCAGAAGCCTTGATGGGTGAATAACACATACTTCCTAGGTAAACATTACACCATCAGAAGGCGTGATAGGTGAATAATACATACTTCCTAGGAAAACATTACAACATCAGAAGGCGTGATGGGTGAATAATACATACATCCTAGGAAAACATTACACCATCAGAAGGCTTAATGGGTGAATAACACATACTTCCTAGAAAACATTACACCATCAGAAGGCAGGATGGGTGAATAACACATACTTCCTAAGAAAACATTGCACCATCAGAAGGCGTAAAGGGTGAACAACACATACTTACAAGGAAAACATTACACCATCTGAAGACTTGATGGTTAAATAACACATACTTCCTAGGGAAACATTACACTATCAGAAGGCGTAAAGGGTGAATAACATATACTGACAAGGAAAACATTACACCATCAGAAGGCTTGATGGGTGAATAACACATACTTCCAAGTAAAACATTACACAATCAGAAGGCGTAAAGGGTGAATAACACATAATTACCAGGAAAACATTACACCATCAGAAGTCTTGATGGGTAAATAACACATACTTCCTAGGAAAACATTACACGATCAGAAGGCGTGATGGGTGAATAACACATACTTCCGAGGTAAACATTACACCAACAGAAGGCGTAAAGGGTGAATAACACATACTTACAAGGAAAACATTACACCATCAGTAGGCTTGATGGGTGAATAACACATATTTCCTAGGAAAACATTACACCATCAAAAGGCGTGATGGGTGAATAATACATACTTCCTAGGAAAACATTACACCTCCAGAAGGCATGATGGGTGAATAATACATACTTCCTAGGAAAACATTACACCATCAGAAGGCTTGATGGGTGAATAACACATACTTCCTAGGAAAACATTACACCATCAAAAGGCGTAAAGGGTGAAAAACACATACTTACAAGGAAAAACATTCCACCATCAGAGGGTGTGATGGGTGAATAACAAATACTTCCTAGGAAAACATTACACCATCAGAACGCGTGATGGGTGAATAACACATACTTCCTAGGAAAACATTACACCTCCAGAAGGCGTGATGGGTGAATAATACATACTTCCTAGGAAAACATTACAGCATCAGAAGGCTTGATGGGTGAATAACACATACTTCCTAGGAAAACATTACACCATCAAAAGGCGTAAAGGGTGAAAACACATACTTACAAGGAAAACATTACACCATCAGAGGGCCTGATGGATGAATAACACATACTTCCTAGAAAAACATTACACCATCAAAACTGATAAAGGGTGGATAACACATACTTACAAGGAAAACATTACACCATCAGAGGGTGTGATGGGTGAATAACACATACTTCCTAGGAAAACATTACACCATCAGAAGGTGTGATGAGTGAATAACACATACTTCCAAGGAAAATATTACCGCATCAGAAAGCGTGATTGGTGAAAAACACATACTTCCTAGAAAAACATTACACCATCAGAAGGCGTGATGGGTGAATAACACATACTTCCTAGGAAAGCATTACACAATCAGAAGGCGTGATGGGTGAATAACACATACTTCCTAGGAAAACATTACACGATCAGAAGGCGTGATGGGTGAATAACACAGACTTCCTAGGAAAACATTACACCATCAGAAGGCCTGATGGGTGAATAACACATACTTACAAGGAAAACATTACACCATCAGAAGGCTTGATGGGTGAATAACACATACTTACAAGGAAAACATTACACCATCAGAAGGCTTGATGGGTGAATAACACATACTTCCTAGGAAAACATTACACCATCAGAAGGCGTGATGGGTAAATAACACATACTTCCTAGGAAAACATTACACCATCAGAAGGCTTGATGGGTGAATAACACATACTTCCTAGGAAAACATTACACAATCTGAAGGCTTGATGGGTGAATAACACATACTTCCTAGGAAAACATTACACCATCAGAAGGCGTGATGGGTGAATATCACATACTTCCTAGGAAAACATTACACCATCAGAAGGCGTGATGGGTGAATAACACATACTTCCTAGGAAAACATTACACCATCAGAAGGCGTGATGGGTGAATAACACATACTTACAAGGAAAACATTACACCATCAGAAGGATTGATGGGTGAATAACACATACTTCCTAGGAAAACATTACACCATCAGAAGGCGTAATGGGTTAATAACACATACTTCCTAGGAAAACATTACACCATCAGAAGGCGTGATGGGTGAATAACACATACTTCCTAGGAAAACATTTTACCATCAGAAGGCGTGATGGGTGAATAACACATACTTACAAGGAAATCATTACACCATCGGAAGGCGTGATGGGTGAATAACACATACTTCCTAGGAAAACATTACACCATCAGAAGGCGTGATGGGTGAATAATACATACTTCCTAGGAAAGCATTACACAATCAGAAGGCGTGATAGGTGAATAACACATACTTCCTAGGAAAACATTACACCATCGGAAGGCGTGATGGGTGAATAAAACATACTTCCTAGGAAAGCATTACACCATCAGAAGGCGTGATGGGTGAATAACACATACTTCCTAGGTAAACATTACACCATCAGAACGCGTGATGGGTGAATAATACATACTTCCTAGGTAAACATTACACCATCAGAACGCGTGATGGGTGAATAATACATACTTCCTAGGAAAGCATTACACCATCAGAAAGCGTGATGGGTGAATAACACATACTTCCTAGGTAAACATTACACCATCAGAGGGCGTGATGGGTGAATAACACATACTTCCTAGGAAAACATTACACCATCAGAAGGCGTGATGGGTGAATAACACATACTTCCTAGGAAAACATTACACCATCAGAAGGCTTGATGGGTGAATAACACATACTTCCTAGGAAAACATTACACCATCAGAAGGCGTGATGGGTGAATAACACATACTTCCTAGGAAAACATTTTACCATCAGAAGGCGTGATGGGTGAATAACACATACTTACAAGGAAATCATTACACCATCGGAAGGCGTGATGGGTGAATAACACATACTTCCTAGGAAAACATTACACCATCAGAAGGCGTGATGGGTGAATAATACATACTTCCTAGGAAAGCATTACACCATCAGAAGGCGTGATGGGTGAATAACACATACTTCCTAGGAAAACATTACACCATCGGAAGGCGTGATGGGTGAATAAAACATACTTCCTAGGAAAGCATTACACCATCAGAAGGCGTGATGGGTGAATAACACATACTTCCTAGGTAAACATTACACCATCAGAACGCGTGATGGGTGAATAATACATACTTCCTAGGTAAACATTACACCATCAGAACGCGTGATGGGTGAATAATACATACTTCCTAGGAAAGCATTACACCATCAGAAAGCGTGATGGGTGAATAACACATACTTCCTAGGTAAACATTACACCATCAGAGGGCGTGATGGGTGAATAACACATACTTCCTAGGAAAACATTACACCATCAGAAGGCGTGATGGGTGAATAACACATACTTCCTAGGAAAACATTACACCATCAGAAGGCTTGATGGGTGAATAACACATACTTCCTAGGAAAACATTACACCATCAGAAGGCGTGATGGGTGAACAACACATACTTCCTAGGAAAACATTACACCATCAGAGGGCGTGATGGGTGAATAACACATACTTCCTAGGAAAACATTACACCATCAGAGGGCGTGATGGGTGAATAACACATACTTCCTAGGAAAACATTATACCATCAGAAGGCTTGATGGGTGAATAACACATACTTCCTAGGAAAACATTACACCACATGAAGGTGTGATGGTGAAGAACCCATACTTACAAGGAAAACATTACACCTCCAGAAGCCGTGATGGGTGAATAACATATACTTCCTAGGAAAACATTACACCATCAGAAAGCGTGATGGGTGAATAACACATATTTCCTAGGAAAACTTTACACCATCAGAAGGCTTGATGGGTGAATAACACATACTTCCTAGGTAAACATTACACCATCAGAAGGCATGATGGGTGAATAACACATAGTTTACAGGAAAACATTACACCATTAGAAGGCGTGATGGGTGAATAATACATACTTACAAGGAAAACATTACACCATCAGAAGGCGTAAAGGATGAATAACACATACTTACAAGGAAAACATTACACCATCAGAAGGCGTGATGGGTGAATAATACATACTTCCTAGGAAAACATTACACCACATGAAGGTGTGATGGTGAAGAACCCATACTTACAACGAAAAGATTACACCTCCAGAAGCCGTGATGGGTGAATAACATATACTTCCTAGGAAAACATTACACCTCCAGAAGCCGTGATGGGTGAATAATACATACTTCCTAGGAAAATATTACACCATTAGAAGGCGTGATGGGTGAATAACACATACTTCCTAGGTAAACATTACACCATCTGAAGTCATGATGGGTAAATAACACATACTTTCTAGGAAAACATTACACCATTAGAAGGCGTGATGGGTGAATAATACATACTTACAAGGAAAACATTAGACCATCAGAACGCGTAAAGGGTGAATAACACATACTTACAAGGAAAACATTACACCATCAGAAGGCGTGATGGGTGAATAACACATGCTTCCTAGGAAAACATTACACCTCCAGAAGGCTTGATGGGTGAATAACACATACTTACAAGGAAAACATTACACCATCAGAAGGCGTCATGGGTGAATAACACATACTTACAAGGAAAACATTACACCATCAGAAGGCGTGATTGGTGAATAACACATACTTCCTAGGAAAACATTACACCATCAGAAGGCGTAAAGGGTGAATAACACATACTTACAAGGAAAACATTACACCATCAGAAGGCGTGATGGGTGAATAACACATACTTCCTAGGAAAACATTACACCATCAGAAGGCGTGATGGGTAAATAACACATACTTTCTAGGAAAACATTACACCATTAGAAGGCGTGATGGGTGAATAATACATACTTACAAGGAAAACATTAGACCATCAGAACGCGTAAAGGGTGAATAACACATACTTACAAGGAAAACATTACACCATCAGAAGGCGTGATGGGTGAATAACACATGCTTCCTAGGAAAACATTACACCTCCAGAAGGCTTGATGGGTGAATAACACATACTTACAAGGAAAACATTACACCATCAGAAGGCGTGATTGGTGAATAACACATACTTCCTAGGAAAACATTACACCATCAGAAGGCGTAAAGGGTGAATAACACATACTTACAAGGAAAACATTACACCATCATAAGGCGTGATGGGTGAATAACACATACTTCCTAGGAAAACATTACACCATCAGAAGGCGTGATGGGTGAATAACACATACTTACAAGGAAAACATTATACCATCAGAAGGCTTGATGGGTGAATAACACATACTTCCTAGGAAAACTTTACACCATCAGAAGGCTTGATGGGTGAATAACACAGACTTCCTAGGAAACATTACACCTCAAGAAGGCGTGATGGGTAAATAACACATACTTACAAGGAAAACATTACGCCATTAAAAGGGTTGAATAACATATACTTCCTAGGAAAACATAACACCATCATAAGGCGTGATGAGTGAATAACACATACTTACAAGGAAAACGTTACACCACCAGAAGGCGTGATGGGTGAATCACATGCTTCCAAGGAAAACATTGCACCATCAGAAGGCGTGATGGGTGAATAACACATACTTCAAAGGAAAACATTACATCATCAGAAGGCTTGATGGGTGAATAGCACATGCTTTCAAGGAAAACATTACACTATCAGAAGGTGTCATGGGTGAATAACACATACTTATAACTGTATGTGTAATGTTAATGGTTCATTGATAACACTATAATGACAAAAAAGTAATACAAGAATATTAAAAACACATACTAATACACATTAGTACACATGTTACTATATATATAGTAACAAAAATGGGCGTGTTTTAAGCCGGTTATTGCCTTCACGCGCAAATTATCACTTATCGGCCCGTGCCGAAAACTCATAATCATAATCGGCTCGGTGAACGCGTGCGCGTGAAACCAATGGCCACGTAAAGCGTCATCATTTTCAGTTTGTTTTCAACTTGTCGGTATATTTTTTCACGGATAAAAAGTAAGCGTTTTCTTTAAAGAAAATTGCTGATATGGTATTGAGTGCTTGTGTATATTATTTAATTATTTCCATTCTGTTTCTAATGTAAACAAATCAAGAGTAGCAACTGCATAGCGACCTACATTTGAAACTGAAAAGTAAATAAATATCTTAAAATACGACGTCAACGTCATAATGACGCAATAGCTCAGTTGGTAAACGTGTACGGCGTATTACATTTTATCACTTTCAAGACGCGTCAATGACGGTTTCTTTTTGTTTTTAATTAAAAATGTTTTTATTATTATTTTCTTTCATCTTATACTCGGTTAAAATATAAATAAAGTATGTGTAAACATAATTTAGAAGCACGTGTAATAAAGAGGTTGATTAATGAAAATCATGAGCATTACCTTGTAGTGGTAACAGTTCCGGTGAATGAAAACGTAATAACTCCCTTTGAGTGATGCAACCAAACAATTGTATTAAAGATATTAATACACGACAGAGCCTGGCCGGGAGGTGATAACCGGCCCGAATTCATAATGGCCGATTATCACCTCCCAGCCCGGCTCTGTCGTGTATTAACCTCTTAATAATAGCAGGTTCAATGAAAACATAATGATTGAAGTAGAACATGGAAGTAAATACATTATAACTACAGTTGAAAGTACAACGGTCCAATGCAAACATAGTCATGATACAAAAAATATATACTATAATATAAAACTAAAAGGTATAATAGTAAATTGCAAACATCATGATATAAATGAAAAATGATAAAATCAGATGATATAATGGTTCAATGCAAACTAAATGATTAAAGCAGAAGATCTAATGGTTCAATGAAAACATAATGGTTAAAGCAGAAGATATAATGGTCCAATGCAAACATAATGATTAAAGCAGAAGATACAATGGTTCAATGCAAACATAATGATAAAATCAGATGATATAATGATTCAATGCAAACATAATGATAAAATCAGATGATGTTATGGTTCAATGCAAACATAATGATAAAATCAGATGATATAATGGTTCAATGCAAACACAATGATTAAAGCAGATGATATAATGGTTCAATGCAAACATAATGATAAAATCAGATGATATAATGGTTCAGTGCAAACATAATGATAAAATCAGATGATGTAATGGTTCAATGCAAACATAATGATAAAATCAGATGATATAATGGTTCAATGCAAACATAATGATTAAAGCAGATGATATAATGGTTCAATGCAAACATAATGATAAAATCAGAAGATATAATGGTTCAATGAAAACATAATGATAAAAACAGAAGATATAATGGTTCAATGATAACATAATTATAAAATCAGATGATATAATGGTTCAATGCAAACATAATGATAAAACCAGATGATATAATGGTTCAATACAAACTTAAAGATAAAATCATAAGATATAATGGTTCAGTGCAAACATTATGATAAAATCATAAGATATAATGGTTCAATGCAAACATAATGATAAAATCAGATGATATAATGGTTCAGTGCAAACTTAATGATAAAATCAGATGATATAATGGTTCAATGCAAACATAATGATAAAATCAGATGATATAATGGTTCAGTGCAAACTTAATGATAAAATCAGATGATGTAATGGTTCAATGCAAACATAATGATAAAATCATAAGATATAATGGTTCAGTGCAAACTTAATGATAAAATCAGATGATGTAATGGTTCAATGCAAACATAATGATAAAATCAGATGATATAATGGTTCAGTGCAAACTTAATGATAAAATCAGATGATATAATGGTTCAATGCAAACATAATGATAAAATCAGATGATATAATGGTTCAGTGCAAACTTAATGATAAAATCAGATGATGTAATGGTTCAATGCAAAATAATGATAAAATCAGATGATATAATGGTTCAATGCAAACATAATGATTAAAGCAGATGATAAATGGTTCAATGCAAACATAATGATAAAATCAGAAGATATAATAGTTCAATGAAAACATAATGATAAAAACAGAAGATATAATGGTTCAATGAAAACATAATTATATTATCAGATGATATAATGGTTCAATGCAAACATAATGATAAAACCAGATGATATAATGGTTCAATACAAACTTAAAGATCAAATCATAAGATATAATGGTTCAGTGCAAACATTATGATAAAATCATAAGATATAATGGTTCAATGCAAACATAATGCTAAAATCATAAGATATAATGGTTCAATGAAAACATAATGATAAAATCATAAGATGTAATGGTTCAATGCAAACATAATGATAAAATCAGAAGATATAATGGTTCAATGCAAACAAATTGATGTAAGTAGAAATTGTAAAAGTTCAATGAAATTGACCACATTCTTATCTGAATATTTATCAACAATTTATATAAAAATTACTGATTATGTCGAAATATAGCTATTGGGCATTTAAATTAATTAACTTTAAGAAATATAATATTTATCTAAACCATAGAATTAAGCAGTCAGCCAACATTGTATGATTCAAAAGGTACAAAAAGACTTCTTGTAAAACATGGTTAGTTATACAATAGTAAATAAATCCGTTTACTTTTTCTAAAATGTCCATTACTCAATGGATTTTTATGAAATAAGTGTCAAAATTATTTATTCATTTACCCAAAAATGATTATGTAAAATATTTTTAAAACATTATATTTCTATTTACCTAGCGTTAAGTTTAACAAACCTACATTACCTGGCGCTCTACATGCCTATACAATGTAAACATTTTGCACCGAATGACCCGATATAGTAGGCCATCCAAACACAGGAAAAAAAACTTTTGATAGCAAATTTGAGTAGAATTTGGCATCCATGCTAAATGTCTTCCTTGATATGTATACAAACCTGTGAAGGTGGATGCCACTCATGAAATCGCCTCATAATCTCAAAATTAGGTCAAAGGTCAACTGGGTGCAGTTATTGGTATATAGAATATAGAACACTGTCTTGTTAAAATAATTATTCATTTATTGAACTGAGAACTATAGAAATATGTTTGTTGTAAGCCACTACTAGGAATATGAATAAAATATGTTAAAAATTGTGTTGTCAAACTGAGGTCAAATTGAGGTAAAAGGTCAAAAGTGTGCAAAATTGATGAATTTTGAATTTTTTTGTGAAATGCAAGATTCCAGTACATAAAAACGCAATTATTTTTTTATTAAATGAAGTGAATACATAAACAAACCTTATTATAAATTAAGTATATTAAAACTGAAGGAAATAGCTTTATGAGCGATTAAGAAATAGTTAATAATCTCTAACATTGCCCAACAAAGAAAGCTAATGATTGTTGTCGTTTAATATACACTAGTATACTAGTTTATAAGTTGCTACATAATAAGGACATTTATTAGGACGCAGAAAGCAACTATTCGAATAGCATGCATTCCAAAAGCCTGAATCATAACGTGACCATCAATGCTTATGTACCATTGCAGCAAAGAATTGGGAAGGTCATCAAGTTAAAATCACTTTCCAAGACATTCAAAAGTTTCTATCTAGCAAGTGGCAGAGGTACCATGGACAACTTGTGTTTCAGTACAGAACCAATTTCTGAATTTCTGCTAGCATTTGCAGTAGACAAAAATATGTTTAAACGTTTAAATGTTTAAAAGACTCTGAAGTAGTTTTCTGTCATTTTTAACAACCTGAACTTTCTGCTTGTTTAGAACATCAAACATCAAGGCAAATGGTTTGTGTTTTTTTTCTTCAAAGGACCATACTATGAAAATGTCAGAAATATCCATCTGTTTGATCAAAACTTGAACAAGATCAATTCATGAAGGCAGATAGTCATAACTGGTGTTGGTGTGTCTTCCTCTACATCACTTTCTCATTGTAGTGACTTCTATGACACATCCGATTGAGTTGCCAAAGTGACACAGATTTTGTTTCTGGCTTGGTTATTTTGTGTGATTCCTATTTTCCCATGGTTCATTATAAAAATCTTTTTCATCAATCTTGTTGCTTAGTCAGTGTTTAGTAATTATTGCTTTTTTTGACTGTAAAAATTCCATCTTTAAATATCTGATACACAACTGGGGCTGCCTTTTTTAAATTATTCATATCAACTAGTAAATATGTCAGCATTGAGTATAATTCCAATAGTTCTAGACTGTCAACCATAGTAACATAACAGCAAACGCCCCTTGATGGAGTTCCCAGGTGCCCTCTTTTTCCGCTCTGATGAAGTCTAACAAAATTTCAACCATGCTTATGCTTAACTCCCTGTATTGAGCAATTAAACTACTCGAGCGTTTTGTCTTAATTCATCTGTTCAATTGCTTTCTGTATATCCTCTTGGAACCGTTTTCATTTTTATAGAGAATACATCAGCAATATTTTAACGGCATTATCAAAAGAATTAAGCTTAGAGCAATAGTTACATGAGCCCACCACGATATGAAGATACATCAATGCAGTCTCCATAATGCTTTATATGCTTCACGGCTCTGCAGTATGCCTTTCGCTCTAAAATGTTTTCGGTTGTGTTTGGTGGATATATTCCTGCCTCAATTCACACATCATTTAAACCAGTCTATTATACATACTGCCAAGTTGCCTTCAGAAAATTGAAACATCAATGGAAACCCCTAGCCTGAATATGGCATTCTTGAATTGGTCTTGATTGCCTTAAACAAGTTATTTCTTTTTATAATAAAGTGGCTGATCTGCTTTCAAAACGGTGTTGCTTGACCAATATGACTTGAAATTGCTTCAAATATATTGATAACAATTGTAAATGTGTTCAATTCATCTACATAGACTTGTAATATTTGACGCAGTCCCATAGTGGTCATTGACAGATTATCTGGACTGTTTAATTCATTGTAAGCTCTTCAAGTCGGAACTGTTAACACATCATTTTGACTGTCTTGCTAAAATCCATTCAAATATTCTGAATATATGCTGTTCAATGTGTTTTGTTACTGTTTGTGTACCAACTACTTCCATTTATGTCATAAGGTCCATGTATTGGATATGGCCTATCATCATGAGGTAACACTACTTTATCTAACTGGGTAGTTTTCATAGTATCAGCTGAAGCAAGTCCGGTATTAGTATCCACATGATTTTCTTTAGCGACTGACCACCATATTGTGCTTAGAAATACATGTTTATTTCATTTAACGTTGCTTCTAGAACATCAACATTATCACAGGGGTAATAGGCAAATGTATGATTTCTTATATTTTCATGAATGTAAACAGATCATATTCATTTTTGATATGCCTCTCAAGACTATTTGCAACTAAATTGTCAACTCTGCGGATCATATTTATTTCAACAGTGTTGTTGACAGCATGAAAAAGATTGACTATCATTTCAGAATGAGTTGCCTTATGAAGGGCATGTCCAAGGTCAACATTTTTCTTGAGATTTTGTATGCCATTAGATACACCAAATACTATAGCTTCTGCTATTGTATAAACTTTACAGTTCTCCGCATAGTTTCTGACTTCAGCATTGCTGTCTAGAATAATTGACATACGACCAAATAGCAGGCGAGATAGAGAAAGAACCTTTCAGGAATTACCTTGTCTACATAATCAATGTCTATTACTTCCAAAAGGGAATCATGCCCATCTCACCTTGTATTTGTTGAGCAACAGTCTACACTTTCCTGTACTTCCATATATAATACTTGAATCAATATCAGATGAATCAGTATATGACCCGAAATCAGACGCATTAGCCTTAGAATGTAACTTTTGATATGCTTTAGCAAGATATTTGGAAATTACAAAGCTTTAAAAAATACTTGCTTGGATGGACTGATTAAATACCTGCTTCCTCTTAGAATGGTTACTCCAATCACCGGCATAACACATGTCCCACATAAGCTTAAACCTATTCCAGTTAAAGTCATACTTTTGTTATTACTATATCATCTTTGATACTATCCTCGTACTTCACAATTTGTCTTATAAACTTAGACAGACATTTAAGATTGCATTTTACATCGGACGCAATAAGGTCATTTACACCTACAATACATATTCTTAAAAAGATCATTCTTACACAATGAAACTGTTTTACATCTTCCGTCTGAAATAAAATACAACAATTCCAATCAGTGGGTAGTATTTCGCTCAAGTTGTTGAACGGGCAGGAACATCTTTCAACACTACTAGTAGAAGGTCTAGGAGGTGCCAGTTTTACATTGAGTTTATTAATTTTGTTTTCGGAAGTGAATGCACTATAACACATTATATGCCATAAAGTGTTTCAATCTTGTCAAGTGTCACAATCAAAACTGTCAATTCTGTCAAGAATTTCTATACTGGAGGTAACAAGTAGTATTCTACGAATATCAGATACTTTGTATGTCATCTTTATTTATGGGAGACAAATTTTACTAATTTTATGTAACTGTCGTAGACCTGATATTTATCAGTGTATAGAGAGAGACACATACAGCGTCGCGCAGAGAAAGTATTTGATTTATAGACCAGCTTCGCCAGACTATGCGGGACCAACTTAACTCAGTCGTTAGTGCGTCTGCGCAGGCGCTTTTTGTCCTCTTAAAGTTTTTTTTTTCCGCAACGCTTTTTATCCGCAGAAAAAAATAGAAAAACGTCGACTTCAAAGTTCATTTATCAATACTTTATCAAAGCTCATGTATAAACTCTCTAACAAAGGACATCTATCAATACTATATCAAAGTGCATGTATAAATACTATATCAAAATTCATGTATCAATTCTATATCAAAGGACATGTATCAATACTTTATCAAAGTGCATGTATAAATACTATTTCAAAGTTCATGTATCAAATCTATATCAAAGTGCATGTATCAATACTATATCAAAGTTCATGTATCAATTCTATATCAAAGGACATGTATCAATACTTTATCAAAGTGCATGTATAAATACTATATCAAAGTTCATGTATCAAATCTATATCAAAGGACATGTATCAATACTTAATCAAAGTGCATGTATAAATACTATTTCAAAGTTCATGTATCAAATCTATATCAAAGTGCATGTATCAATACTATATCAAAGTTCATGTATCAATTCTATATCAAAGGACATGTATCAATACTTTATCAAAGTGCATGTATAAATACTATATCAAAGTGCATGTATCAAATCTATATCAAAGGACATGTATCAATTCTATACCAAAGTGCATGTATAAATACTATATCAAAGTTCATGTATCAACTCTATATCAAAGGACATGTATCAATACTTTATCAAAGTGCATGTATAAATACTATATCAAAGTTCATGTTTCAAATCTATATCAAAGGACATGTATCAATACTTTGTCAAAGTGAATGTATAAATACTTGTTGTAAGTTCATGTATCAAATCTATATCAAAGGACATGTATCAATTCTATATCAAAGTGCATGTATAAATACTATATCATGGTTCAGGTGTCAAATCTATATCAAAATACATGTGTCAATACTTTATCAAAGTGCATGTATAAATATTATATCAAAATCCATGTATCAACTCTATATCAAAGGACATGTATCAACTCTATATCAAAGTACATGTATAAATACTATATCAAAGTTCATATATCAACTCTCTATCAAAGGACATGTATCAGTTCTATATCAAAGTTCATGTATTCAATCTATATCAAAGGACATGTATCAATACTATATCAAAGTGCATGTATAAATACTATATCAAGGTTCATGTATCAATACCATATCAAAGGACATGTATCAATACTTTATCAAAGTGCATGTATAAATACTATATCAAGGTTCATGTATCAATACCATATCAAACGACATGTATCAATACTTTATCAAAGTGCATGTATAAATACTATACCAAAGTTCTTGAATCAAATCTATATAAAAAAAAATGTGTCAATACTTTATCAAAATGCATTTATAAATATTATATCAAAATCCATGTTTCAACTCTATATCAAAGGAAATGTGTCAACTCTATATCAAAGTCCATGTATAAATACTGTATCAAAGTTCATGTATCAATTCTTTATCAAAGTGCATGTATGAATACTTTATCAAAGTTTATATATCAAATCTGTATCAAAGGTCATGTATCAATTCTTTATCAAAGTCCATGTATAAGTACTGTATCAAAGTTCATGTATCAATTCTATGTCAAAGGACATGTATCAATACTTTATCAAAGTACATGTATGAATACTTTATCAAAGTTTATGTATCAAATCTATATCAAAGGACATGTATCAATTCTTTATCAAAGTTCATGTATAAATACTATATCAAAGTCTATGTATCAATTCTATATCAAAGTGCTTGTATAAATACTATAACAAAGTTAATGTATGAATATTAGATCAAAGTGCATGTATAAATTTTATATTAAAGTGCATTGATGAATACTATATTAAAGTTCATGTATCAATATTATATCAAGTTCATGTATGAATACTATATCAAAGTACATGTATAAATACTATATCAAAGTGCATGTATAAATACTATATCAAGTTCATGTATAAATTCTATATTAAAGGACATGTATCAATACTTTATCAAAGTGCATGTATAAATACTATATCGAGTTCATGTATCAATTCTATATTAAAGGACATTTATCAGTTCTATATCAAAGGACATGTATCAATATTTTATCAAAGTGCATGTATAAATACTATATCAAAGGACATGTATCAAATCTATATCAAAGTGCATGTATAAATACTATATCAAAGTTCATGTATCAATTCTATATCAAAGGACATGTATCAATACTATATCAAAGTTCATGTATCAATTCTATATCAAAGGACATGTATAAATACTTTATCTAAGTGCATGTATCAATATTATATCAAGTTCATGTATCAATTCTATGTTAAATGACATGTATCAATTCTATATCAAAGAACATGAATCAAATCTATATCAAAGTGCATGTATAAATACTATATCAAATTTCATGTATCAATTCTATATCAAACGACATGAATCAATACTTTATCAAAGTGCATGTATAAATACTATATCAAAGTGCATGTATAAATACTATATCAAGTTCATGTATCAATTCTATATCAAAATACATGTATCAATACTTTATTAAAGTGCATGTATAAATACTATATCAAAGTTCATGTATCAAATCTATATCAAAGGACATGTATAAATACTAATTCAAAGTGAATGTATAAATACTAATTCAAAGTTCATGTATCAAATCTATATCAAAGGACATGTATCAGTTCTATATCAAAGTGCATGTATAAATACTATATCAAAATTTATGTATCAATTCTATATCAAAGGACATGTATCAATACTTTATCAAAGTGCATGTATAAATACTATATCAAAGTTCATGTATCAAATCTATATCAATGGAAATGTATCAATTCTATATCAAAGTGCTTGTATAAATAATTTATCAAAGTTCATGTATCAATTCTATATCAAAGTGCTTGTATAAATACTTGATCAAAGCTCATGTATCAATTATATATCAAAGTGCTTGTATATATACTTTAACAATGTTCATGTTTCAATTCTATATTAAAGGACATGTATCAATTCTTTATCAAAGTTCATGTATGAATACTCTATCAAAGTGCATGTATAAATACTATATCAAAGGACATGTATCAATACTTTATCAAAGTGCATGTATAAATACTATATCAAGTTCATGTATCAATTCAATGTTAAAGGACATGTATCAATTCTATATCAAAGGACATGTATCAAATCTATATCAAAGTGCATGTATCAATTCTATATCAAAGGACATGTATAAATACTATATCAAAGTTCATATATCAACACTATATCAAGTTCATGTATCAAATCTATATCAAAGGACATGTATCAGTACTATATCAAAGTGCATGAATAATTACTATATCAATGTTCATGTAGAAAATCTTTATCAAAGTGCATGTATCAATTCTATATCAAAGGACATGTATAAATACTATATCAAAGTGCATGTATCAAATCTATATCAAAGGACATGTATCAATTCTATATCAAAGTGCATGTATAAATACTATATCAAAGTTCATGTATCAACACTATATCAAGTTCATGTATCAATTCTATATCAAAGGACATGTATCAACACTTTATCAAAGTGCATGTATAAAATACTATATCAAAGTGCATGTATAAATACTTTATCAAGTTCATGTATCAATTCTCTATCAAAAGACATGTATCAATACTTTATCAAAGTGCATGTATTAATACTATATCAAAGTGCATGTATCGAATCTATATCAAAGGACATGTATCAATTCTATATCAAAGTGTACGTATAAATACTTTATCAAAGTTCATGTATCAATTCTATATCAAAGGACATGTATAAATACTTTATCAACGTGCATGTATAAATACTTTATCAAAGTTCATGTATCAAATCTATATCAATGGACATGTATCAATTCTATATCAAAGTGCATATATAAATACTATATCAAAGTTCATGTATCAAATCTATATCAAAGGATATGTATCAATTCTAATTCAAAGTGCATGTATAAATACTATTTCAAAGTGCATGTATCAAATCTATATCAATGGACATGCATCAATTCTATATCAAAGTGCATGTATAAATACTTTATCAAAGTTCATGTACCAATTCTATATCAAAGAACATGTATAAATTCTTTATCAAAGTGCATGTATAAAAACTTTATCAAAGTGCATGTATAAATACTATAACAAAGTTCACGTATCAATTCTATATCAAAGGACATGTATCAATAGCATGTTTAAATACTATATCAAAGTGCATGTATAAATACTATAACAAAGTTCATGTATCAATTGTAACTCAAAGGACATGTATCAATACTTTAACAAAGTGCATGTATAAATACTTTATCAAAGGACATGTATCAATTCTATATTAAAGTGCATGTATAAATACTATATAAAAGTTCATGTATCAACTCTATATTAAAGGACATGTATCAATACTTTATCAAAGTGCATGTATAAATACTATATCAAAGTGCATGTATAAATAATATAAAAATTTCATGTATCAATTCTATATCAAAGTGCATGTTTAAATACTATATCAAAGTTCATGTATCAATTCTAACTCAAAGGACAAGTATCAATACTTTATCAAAGTGCATGTATAAATACTATTTCAAAGTTCATGTATCAAATCTATATCAAAGTGCATGTATCAAATCTATATCAATGGACATATATCAATACTATATCAAATTGCATGTATAAATACTATAGCAAAGTTCATGTATCAATTCTAACTCAAAGGACATGTATCAATACTTTATCAAAGTGCATATATAAATACTATATCAAAGTGCATGTATAAATACTTTATCAAAGTGCTTGTATAAGTACTATTACAAAGTTCATGTATCAATTCTATATCAAAGGACATGTATAAATACTTTATCAAAGTGTATGTTTGAATACTATATCAAATTGCATGTATAAATACTATAACAAAGTTCATGTATCAATTCTATATCAAAGGACATGTATAAATACTTTATCAAAGTGCATATATAAATACTTTATCAAAGTGCATGTATAAATATTATAACAAAGTTCATGTAACAATTCTAACTCAAAGGCAAGGATCAATACTTTATCAAAGTCCATGTATAAATACTATATCAAAGTGCATGTATAAATACTATAACAAAGTTCATGTATCAATTCTATATCAAAGGACATGTATCAATTATATATCAAAGTTCATATATGAATACTCTAGCAAAGTGCAGGTATAAATACTATATCAAAGTGCATGTATCTATACTATATCAAAGGACATGTATAAATACTAATTCAAAGTTCATGTATCAAATCTATATCAAAGGACATGTATCAATACTATATCAAAGTGCATGTATAAATACTATATCAAAGTTCATGTATCAACTGTATATCAAAGGACATGTATCAATTCTGTGTCAAAGTTCATGTTTCGATTTAATGTCAAAGTTCATGTATCAATTATATGTCAAAGTTCATGTATCAATTCTGTATCAAAGTTCATATATCTATTCCGTGTCAAAGTACATGTTTCTATTCTGTGTCAAAGTTCAGGTATCATTTATATGTCAAAGTTCATGTATCAATTCTGTGTCAAACTTCATGTATCAATTCTGTGTCAAAGTTCATATATTAATTCTGTGTCTAAAAGCATGTATCAATTCCATGTCACAGTTCATATATCAATTTTATTTCAAAGTTCGTGTATCAAGTCAATGTCAAAGTTCATGTATCAATTCTGTGTCAAAGTTCATGTATCAATTTTGTGTCTAAGTACATGTATCATTTCGATATCAAAGGATATGTATCAATTCTGTGTCAAAGTTCATGTATCAAGTAAATGTCAAAGTGCATGTATCAATTCAATGTCAAAGTTCATGTATCAATTCTGTGTCAAAGAACATGTATCAATTCTATATCAAAGGACATCTATCAATTCTGTGTCAAAGATCATGTATCAACACTATGTCAAAGTTCATATATCTCTTCCATGTAGAAGTTCATGTATCTATTCCATGTCAAAGTTCATATATCAATTCCATGTCAAAATTTAATGTATCAATTCTATGTCAAAGCTCATGTATCATGTCAATGTCAAAGTGCATGTATCAATTCTATGTCAAAGTTCATGCATCAATTCCATGTCAAAGTGCATGTATTAATTCCGTGTCAAAGTTCACGTATCAAGTCAATGTCAAAGTGCATATATCAATTCTATGTCAAAGTTCATGTATCAATTTTATGTCAAAATTCATGTATTAATTCCGTGCCAAAGTTTACGTATCAAGTCAATGTCAAAGTGCATGTATCAATTCTATGTCAAAATTCATGTATCAATTCTATGTCAAAATTCATGTATTAATTCCATGTCAAAGTTCATGTATCCAGTCAATGTCAAAGTGCATGTATCAATTCTATGTCAAAATTCATGTATCAATTCTATGTCAAAATTCATGTATTAATTCCATGTCAAAGTTCACGTATCCAGTCAATGTCACAGTGCATGTATCAATTTTATGTCAAAGTTCATGCATCAATTCCATGTCAAAGTGCATGTATCAAAGCTATGTCAAAATTAATGTATCAATTCTATGTCAAAATTCATGTATTTATTCTATGTCAAAATTCATGTATTAATTCCGTGTCAAAGTTCACGTATCAAGTCAATGTCAAAGTGCATATATCAATTCTATGCCAAAGTTCATGTATCAAGTCATCGCCAAAGGTCATGAATTAATTCTGTGTCAAAGTTCATGTATCATTTCTATGTCAATGTTTATGTATCAATTCTATGTCAAAGTTCACGTATCAAGTCAATGTCAAAGTGCATGTATCAATTCTATGCCAAAGTTCATGTATCAAGTCATCGCCAAAGTTTATGAATCAATTCTGTGTCAAAGTTCATGTATCAATTCTATGTCAAAGTTTATGTATCAATTCTATGTCAAAATTCATGTATCGGATCTACACCAAAGGACATTTTTCAATTTCACATCAACGATTGCATATAACTTTCACATCAAAGGACATACATCAAACCTTTATCAAGTTTTATTTATTAAGCTCACACCATTAGTATCGTTTCAACATGGCATTAAATACTTTCTACAACAGAGGTCGCGTATCAAGTCTACATCTTTAAGTCATGTGCCGCATCTTATTAAAGGGTCATGTATTATCTCTCCCGCTTAGATCGCCTATCAATTTCGCTTCAATGGTCATGTAGTATATCGACATCAAGGGTTACGTATGAATCCTGCTGTCTCTTCGCCTTAAATGTAAAAGTCAAACGAGTGTAACAATATTAGTTTTAAACCACGTATTGGTTTCTAATGTCCTTCTAAATGAGTTCTAAGATCTGGATCTCCGTTCTGTAGAAGTTATTCTATTTTAATGAAGCCATCTCTAATTAGATGTGCGTCTTAAACTGATATAAATCTTGAAGGGAAGTGCGTTTTTTTTAAATGAACACTAGATTAATATGCTTTTACGATTTCAGATTCAATTTAATATCTAAGAAAACAAAATCATTGTCAAGTCGGTATTTCGAAAACATTTAATTTAGATATCAAATTCAATGTGTTGTGCAAAAGAAACCAAATATAGTTGTCATATGAACGGTAAAACAAAGCACGTGTGTATTGATTTAACTAAATAAGTGTAATTGTAGATTGTTGTTGTTTAATTAAAATACAATACTGGTAAAATGTATAAAAATAACGCCAATTTCAAGAAAACAATGTAATTATTAAAAGGTTAACCACAGGTGTGAAGCTGTAATGTAACGAATGCACAACAAACAAGTCAATCAAGAAGTCCTCACGGGACGGTAGTGCAATGGATAGGTTTTGTCGCTAACCCATAGGTTCGATCCAATGACCTACAAACACAAAACTCAGTACTGACTCTACGCGTGAAACTAGGACGAATAATAGTATATCTGAACATACTTTGAAATCGTACTACATGTTATAGAAATTCTAGATACCACAACCCTGCAGCTATTATATACTTGGTTAAATAAGTATTCTTATACTATTTGAACGTATTTAATGTTTCAATTTGTATATGAAACCAACATACATTGAAGATTGGATGCCTTAAATTGAACGCGAGAAGTCAATCCTTTCGCCAGAGTAATAGACAAATTTACCACATAAAAGTATATGACCCCGCCAGCATAGAATAAAAGACTACGGCCATGAGACGTGAATGTACTTGAGAAAGGGCCATGGACCAGTCGTTGAAGACAGTAAATTTAAATAAAACAAAACCATACATAATTTGAATATTTCCTACGTATCTAAATCATTTAATTAGTTGCTTGCCACGTGCAATAAACATAATGCATGCCCATGGCCTGCTTACTATTAATTTTCACAAAAAGATATACAGAGATGTATCGTATTTGATATTTGATATATATTTTTTCAGGTAATATAAGTCATAGGCCCAAAATACAAAAAAGTACAAATAAATATTAGAGTGACAAATATACATGTAATAAATAGCATATATGCAAATACATTTTAATTTATAATCGAGATACTTTACTGATTATACAATAGTAAGCTCTAGTTTTCTTAAGTTCATTGCATGATACAAATATTTTGCAATTGACAAAACTTCATCTGTTTTTACAGACGACAAAAGGGAGTAGAATAAGTTATGAGAACTGTTTTGTAACCAAATATCTTTAAACAAGATATATCTCATATTGTTATACAATGAACATTCAAAGAAAAAATGGTATTAATCTTCATTAACATAAGTATTTGTCTTTAATCAGAGAAATCAATATCTTAAGTATCTATCTATACCAATGTGCCTTCCATTTTCTCTAATTAGAGTATGACATGAGCAACGAAAATTTGAAATAGCTTTTCTATATTTATATGGTAAATCTAGAATTAAATAATGTTCAACATTTAGTAGAGACTTAAAGAATTTATAATGCAAGGCTTTTGGTGAAGTTTCAACATCATCATGCCAATTTTGTGAATAACAATCAGTTAAGAGTTGCTTAAACATATTAATAATCCCTCATTCATCCCCAACGCCATGGGAGATCCACACATATCCAAAGCCAAATCTAAAAATTATATCTTTAATACGCCCTGCCCGAGTGTTTTCTGCCAGATTCATGAAGACGTTTTAACATTAAATAATAATGTTTTGGATACATGTGATCTCCCATACGTGTCAATTTTAATGAATACTTAATACAGTTTGTCATATAAATAGTACACAGTGGTAATCTTCCACATTCACCAAGAGCAAAATAACTTAGATTACAATATTGTTTGCAAAATTCAACTTGAACATATTCTATTTTATCAACATAATTGTAGTCCTAGATTTCTGATGCATAGCATAAAATAGGCTTAACCATTGAATCAAAAATTTTAAACATATCAATAGGATTAATATGACCAAATTGTCTTTGAAAGTTAAAAATACAAGCGAATGCTTTAAGACTCTGTAATGTAAGGATTTCTATGGTTTTAAAACATACTTACTTAGGTGTGAAAAAAACACCCACATATTTATAAAATGGAACAACTTCGATAGGTTTTTTATTGTTAACAACATTTTTCAGTTTGTTTTAAAATACCCCCATTTCTGATCGCTACTATTTTAGTTTTATCTAGATTTATATTCATATTAAAAGACTAACAATATTCTTCAATGCAGTTTATCTGGTGTTGTAGGTTAATAACGGTATCAGAAAAACTAGAAACATCATCTGCAAACATAAGTGCAACTAAATCTTCAATTTCATCTGTCACAAAAATACCTCTTTCACATGTTTCATGCAGCAAAGTTAATAAATCGTTTATAAAAAGGGAACATATTATGGGGCTACTGACACATCCCTCACTTGTTTCAGTATTACAGCTGAAGAAACCTGTCATTCTGTCATGAACGTTAACACATGATTTAAGATTTGCATACATAGATTTGATAAAAATTAGAAAGTTACCATTTATATTATTTCTAGCAAATGCATCCCATAATTTTTGATGCTGAATACTATCAAAAGCTTTGGCAAAATATATAAATATACAGTAAAACCTGCCCTTTTTCTTAGATAAGTATTTCTGAATCAACGACATTAATGTGAAAATATTATTTGTTGCTGAATAGCCTTTTCTAAATCCTGCCTGAGATTCATCAATAACATTATAGTTATCACACCATTTGGTAAGACGAATAGTTAGTATATTAACAAATATCTTACATAATAAATCTATTAAAGAAATACCACGGTAATCAATGGGTTTGATTTGGAACCCTTTTTATATATCGAAGTAATAATAATTTGACTCCATTGATCAGGAAAGTCTCCATTTTCAAATATTTCTTTAAAAACAGCATTTAAAAAAGGCAAAATAACATGAACAAGGTGTTTATACATTTCTAAGCATACACCGTCAGGTCCAGGTGAACGGTTTGCACGTAAATGATTTATACTTTGCATAATTTCTAAGTCTAAAATTGGTATATTAAGTTCATCACAATTAAAATTATCATGATTTACATTTTCAACAACAATAGGATTTAAAAGGGATTTAAAATAGTCATGCCAATTATTACATGTCATCAATGAATCTACATTATCTATACTATTACCTTTTTTCAAAATGTTCCAGAATTGTTTAGCATCTTCTCTTGAGTCAATTAACAACTTTCGTTTAGCTTTGCAATGGGACTACTTTTTATTTTTACACAACGATTTCAATTTATTTTTCGATATTTTATATTCCAGTAAATCATGTCTATCATTTGAAACACGGAACTGTCGAAGAAATTGAGTTTTCTCCCATATAAGGGTTTTGCACTGGTTATCCCACCATGGTGGCTGAAGCGATACGTTTTTGCTACGTTTCCATTTCATGTTATCAGCTGAAAGTTTAAAAATATTAACAAATTCTGGTATAAACAAGGACAAAGTTCGATTTCCGAATCTGAGACGTGTTTGATTAAATTGTTGAAATTCAGATGTAAGTTTATTAACAAAAAATTCTTTAAGTTCTGGCTTCTATTTATATTTCAGCCAAGGTGACATATGTTCTTCATTATCGACACTATGATCATTTAGATTAAGTACGGTAGGGAAAGAAAAATGACAAATAACTGGAAAATGAACAGACTCGTCATTATCATCGATTTTAAAATATACAATATATTTAAATAAATTTGTAGTGGCTGCCATATAGTCGACAACACTAGACAGATGGCCATTGAAACATGTATACCATAAATACAACACAATTCAATTAATGATAGCCCAAAATGATTACATTCTGTATCTTTAGAAGATCTAGGCATTTTATAATCATCTTCCAGATAGGGCACATCATCGCCAAATATGAATGATATATTATCAGTATTCATTTATTGTAATATCACATACATGCACTGGCTAATACTTATATCATTTAAACATACTTAATCGTAGTCACGTGACAATATGATTGTCTAATCACAAGACAATACGACTGTCTAATCACGAGACAATAGGAATGTCTAACAATAAAAGCAAAGGTATGTACCGAAAACTCTCAATGTTGAAAAATGATGCATTGGTTTTAATAATACAGGTTTTAAAATGCTAATTTATTGCGTTGATGTATACAAGTTTTGTCATAGGTAACTTTACATTTATATATAAATATTGTTTCTCTTGCGTTAATTCTAACTGATATGGATAAAATTGTTATATAGAATTAAAACTATGATCTAAGGCAATCTGCCTCAGAGATGCTCTTCGTCGAGATGTACTTCGTGCAGATGTACTTCGTGGATATGTACTCCCGGGTTCAGGAGATATCGAGTACTGGACTAGCCTAACAACTTACTTTATTATACCAAGATACATTTCATCGAAATTACTAAGGTTTACCACGTAGCATCGTTTATATCGGGTGGTACACATAAAAACAACAAATGATTATACACATACAAGACTGATTGTGTACCAGTCCAATACAAGAGTGATTGTGTACCAGTACAATACAAGAGTGATTGTGTACCAGTACAATACAAGAGTGATTGTGTACCAGTCCAATACAAGAGTGATTGTGTACCAGTCCAATACAAGAGTGATTGTGTACCAGTCCAATACCAATCTGATCACCTCGGCCTTTATGCTACGCAATAGACCTCTGACATAATAAGGCGCCATTTTGGAAATACTTTCAGTCACATGATAAAGTAAAATGGCGCCCCCCTTATGCCACCTGTTTATATACATTTACGTTGAAAATATAAACGTTTGTTAATCAAGACTGATATTTTAAATTTCCCTATAAATATGACCCATGTCGAGTGTATGTATAAAAAAATCGATATAACAACGCCATTTATAATCAATTTAATGACGGATACATTTTTTGTTACTTTCACGCGAATGAACACAGACTTGTAACACAGGCGATTCGCGTTGGTGTATTCTAGAGCTATACACGAGGTGTATTCTACGGAGGATACGGAAATACCCGATGTTTCACGATTGGTCCAATACAAGTAATTGTGTACCAGTACAATACAAGAGTGATTGTGTACCAGTCCAATACAAGAGTGATTGTGTACCAGTCCAATACAAGAGTGATTGTGTACCAGTACACTACAAGAGTGATTATGTACCAGTTCAATACAAGAGTGATTATGTACCAGTCCAATGCCATAATTAACATAGGTTAATTAATAAACACTTAAATTAAATTTATATCTGTAAACATTCCGAGCATAGCTTCGCATTTCCAAAAGTATCTTAGCACGCACGTTGCAATTAAAACAAAATTATACTTCATATGTACACAAGGGCGAGAATCTTCGTCAAGCGCTACGCTAAGTAAGGTATTGGAACGGTGTTTCAAAACTGTCGTATCAGATTGGGTATTTTCTTTAACCAGTATAAAACTGTACCGCCGTACATGATGGCGAAAGGAACTGCGAGATTGGGTATTCCCGTTAACCAGTATAACACTGTACCGCCGTATAGGATGGCGACGGGGAACGGCGAGATTGGTTATTCCCGTTAACCAGTATAACACAGTATCGTCGTATAGGATGGCGACAGGGAACGGCGATATTGGGTATTCCCGTTAACCAGTATAACACAGTATCGTCGTATAGGATGGCGACAGGGAACGGCGAGATCGGGTATTCCCGTTAACCAGTATAACACTGTACCGCCGTATAGGATGGCGACAGGGAACGGTGAGATTTGGTATTCCCGTTAACCAGTATAAAACTGTACCGCCGTATAAGATGGCGACGGGGAACGGCGAGATTGGGTATTCCCGTTAATCAGTATTACACTGTACTGCCGTATAGGATGGCGACAGGGAATGGCGAGATTGGGTTTTCCCGTTAACCAGTATAACACTGTACGGTCGTATAGGATAGCGACAGGGAACTGCGAGATTGGGTATTCCCGTTAACCAGTATTACACTGTACCGTCGTATAGGATGGCGACAGAGAACGACGAGATTGTGTATTCCCGTTAACAAGTATAACACAGTATCGTCGTATAGGATAGCGACAGGGAACGGCGAGATTTGGTATTCCCGTTAACAAGTATAACACTGTACCGTCGTATAGGATGGCGACAGGGAACGGCGTGATTGGGTATTCCCGTTAACCAGTATTATACTATATCGTCGTATAGGATGGCAACAGGGAACTGCGAGATTTGGTATTCCCGTTAACCAGTATAACACTGGACTGTCGTATAGGATGGCGACAAAGAACGGTGATATTGGTTATTCCCGTTAACCAGTATAACACTGTACCGCCGTATAGGATGGCAACAGGGAACGGCGAGATTGGGTATTCCAGTTAACCAGTATTATACTGTACCGTCATATAGGATGGCGACAGGGAACTGCAAGATTTGATATTCCCGTTAACCAGTATTACACTGTGCTGCCGTATAGGATGTCGACAGGGAACAGCAAGATTGGGTATTCCCGTTAACCAGTATAACACTGTACCGTTGTATAGGATGGCGACCGAGAACGGTGGGATTGGTTATTCCAGTTAACCAGTATAACACTGTACCGCCGTATAGGATGGCGACAGGGAACGGCAAGATTGAGTATTCCTATTAACCAGTATAACACTGTACCGTCGTATAGGATGGCCACAGAGAATGGCGAGATTGGGTATTCCCGTTAACCAGTATAACACTGTACCGTCGTATAGGATGGTGACAGGGAACGGCGAGATTTGGTATTCCCGTTAACCAGTATAGCACTGTACCGCCGTATAGGATGGCGACAGGGCACGGTGAGATTGGGTATTCCCGTTAACCAGTATTACACTGTACCGCCGTATAGGATGGCGACGGGGAACGGCGAGATTGGGTATTTCCGTTAACAAGTATAACACTGTACCGCCGTATAGAATGGCGACAGGGAACGGCGTGATTGGGTATTCCCGTTAACCAGTATTCGTCGTATAGGATGGCGACAGGGAACTGCGAGATTTGATATTCCCGTTAACCAGTATTACACTGTACTGCCGTATAGAATGTAGAAAGGGAACGGCGAGATTGGGTTTTCCCGTTAACCAGTATAGCACTGTACCGTCGTATAGGATGGCGACAGAGAACGGTGAGATTGGGTATTCCCGTTAACCAGTATAACACTGTACCGCCGTATAGGATGGCGACAGGGAACAGCGAGATTTGGTAACCCGTTAAGTAGTATAACACTGTATCGTTGTATAGGATGGCGACAGAAAACGGCGAGATGGGTATTCCCGTTAACCAGTAAAACACTGTATCGTCGTATAGGATGGCGGCACGAAACGGCAAGATTTGGTATTCCCGTTAACCAGTATAAAACTGTACCGCCGTATAGGATGGCGACAGGGCACGGTGAGATTGGGTGTTCCCGTTAATCAGTATTACACTGTACCGTCGTATAGGATGGCGACAGGGAACGGCGTGATTGGGTATTCCCGTTAACCAGTATTATACTGTACCGTCGTATAAGATGGCGACAGGGAACTGCGAGATTTGGTATTCCCGTTAACCGGTATTACACTGTACTGTCGTATAGGATGGCGACAGGGAACGGCGATATTGGGTATTCCCGTTAACCAGTATAACACTGTACTGTCGTATAGGATGGTGACAGGGAACGGCGAGATTTGGTTTTCCCGTTAACCAGTATCACACTGTACCGCCGTATAGGATGGCGACAGGGCACCATGATATTGGGTATTCCCGTTAACCAGTATTACACTGTACCGCCGTATAGGATGGCGACGGGGAATGGCGAGATTGGGTATTTCCATTAACCAGTATAACACTGTACCGCCGTATAGGATGGCGACAGGGAACGACGTGATTGGGTATTCCCGTTAACCAGTATTATACTGTACCGTCGTATAGGATGGCGAAAGGGAACTGCGAGATTTGGTTTCCCGTTAACCAGTATTACACTGTACTGCCGTATAGGATGTAGACAGGGAACGGCGAGATTGGGTATTCCCGTTAACCAGTATAACACTGTACCGTCGTATAGGATGTCGACAGAGAACGGTGAGATTGGGTATTCCCGTTAACCAGTATAACACTGTACCGCCGTATAGGATGGCGACAGGGAACGGCGAGATTTGGTAACCCGTTAGATAGTACAACACTGTACCGTCGTATAGGATGGCGACAGAGAACGGCGAGATTGGGTATTCCCGTTAACCAGTAAAACACTGTATTGTCGTATTGGATGGCTACACGGACAGCGAGATTTGGTATTCCCGTTAACCAGTATAACACTGTACCGCCGTATAGGATGGCGACAGGGCACGGTGAGATTGGGTATTCCCGTTAACCAGTATAACACTCTACCGCCGTATAGGATGGCGACAGTGAACGGCGTGATTGGGTATTCCCGTTAACCAGTATTACACTGTACCGTCGTATAGGATGGCAACAGGGAACGGCGAGATTTGGTATTCCCGTTAACCAGTATTATACTGTACCGTCGTATAGGATGGCGACAGGGTACTGCAAGATTTGGTATTCCCGTTAACCAGTATAACACTGTACTGCCGTATAGGATGTCGACAGGGAACGGCGAGATTGGGTATTCTCGTTAACCAGTATAACACTGTACCGCCGTATAGGATGGCGACAGGGAACGGCGTGATTGGGTATTCCCGTTAACCAGTATAACACTGTACCGCCGTATAGGATGGCGAAAGGGAACTTCGAGATTGGGTATTCCCGTTAACCAGTATAACACTGTACCGTCGTATAGGATGGCGACAGGGAACGGCGAGATTTGGTATTCCCGTTAACCAGTATTACACTGTACTGCCGTATAGGATGTCGACAGGGAACGGTGAGATTGGGTATTCTCGTTAACCAGTATAACACTGTACCATCGTATAGGATGGCGACAGGGCATGGCAAGATTGGGTATTCTCGTTAATCAGTATAACACTGTACCGCCGTATATGGTGGCGAAAGGGAACTGCGAGATTGGGTATTCCCGTTAACCAGTATTACACTGTACCGCCGTATAGGATGGCGACAGGGAACGGCGAGATTGGGTATTCCCGTAAATCAGTATAACACTACTGTCAAATAGGTTGGCGACAAGGAACGGCGAGATTGTGTATTCCCGTTTACCAGTATTACACTGTACCGTCGTATAGAATGACGACAGGGCACAACGACATTGAGTGTTGCCGTTAACCAAGATAAGGCTTTCAAGTTGCGTCTTTTGTCTCTTCCTCTCTTTGTATTGTATTAATTATAATTATTCTGTATAATTGCTGTGGTCTTGTTGTGGTTATTGCGTTCTTTGAATGGTACATATGTAGGTTCTTGTTTTTGTTTCAATATTTGGATGACTACTTCAGTTGTATATAATTCACTCTTTCTAGTTCCTTAAATCCTCATTACAACAAAGTGATCAATCTGCAACTGTCACATTGACATACCTGATTCGAGCTCTTACCTGGATATAAGATAAAACAATAAAACTCTTAATGCAGTCTAATTCGAAATGACAAGTAATACTTTAACTGAGAAATATTGATATGATAATGACAACATTACAGCAAATAAGGAAACATATGTAGACATTCACTCTGTAATACGGCATACGTAAATACGTGACAAACAGATGGGAAACAACAAAAGTGTAGACATATTAATGAAAATAAAAACGATATTCAGTAGTACATGTAAGACAGCATTGAATGCTGGTTACATACATACGTATAACTGATATAGACTGGTTAATCAGACTCATCCTGCTGTATATACATAATTATTTAACTTACACATTTCTTACAAAATCTTATACTCTCAAAGTTCGCATTTTATATTTCTTTCATACACTCTTACAAGGCAATTGAGTGTAGCATCATTATCTAAAATGAGGTAGCAATATCCATTTAGAAGCCAATTTCCTTCTGAAAGACTTCTAGGATACATTTTCTCCGTTTGTCTAGACGTTATTGTATTTTAATGTCAATGTTTAACTGTAAATACAGCTGCTGCATCAACAGTCTTACGTTGAACCTCTTGAACTTGAGTTCAATAAATAAAATACAAGACGTTGTGACGATTAGATACGTCGCCACAGTGTAAATAACCAGAGGTCCAATAGGGCACTCCCACTTTACTGTTCATACCACCCCAATCTGATAAACTCAAGAAACAGTTTGAGATTTCATCATCAGAAACATTCGTGATCAGTTTTGATATAATTTGAAAGTCTAATGATGTTATCTGGGAGGAAGATATGTTTTTTGATCTTGAATTTGGCACACTTGACATCAAATCAGTAAAATGTTCTATCCAATTAATGAGTATATCAACCAAATCCTATTAAAACGTTTGAAAGGAGACTAGAGTTTTTCGGCATTTTTTTTATATCAATAGTGACATTGACAGTGACCACATTTACTTATTCCCAAGCTCCCCTTACATATTTAAAACCTATACACAAAATTTGGTCAAAATATCCCAAACGAAAAGTTATTGAGTGTAAACACGTTTTATATTTTTAGTAACAAAGCCAACTTAAGAGTGTTATTTACAGAATATTGCATCAACATATCTTAAAGTTAACTACATTGATCAAGTGATAGCGCTTTTATTCTCTCCACCCTCCCCCCCCCCCCCCCCCCCCCCCACCATCACCCCCACCCCTAATCACCCAAGAATCCAAGGGAAATAACTTAATAACAGAACGTAACAGGTGGTATAAACAATTATTAGTTTAAAATCATGCTGATATATACTTTGACTAAGTTCACTCATTCAAGGGCGCGTAACTCTATCTATTCCGGCCCAATGTATCCTGTGCTTTGGTGGCCAGAAACATGCTGACCATGTTTATGTATAACGAAATGAAAGCTAAATATATATGATATAGGGCTTGCAAGGCAAATCTCATGATTTTTCAATCTAGCAATGGCCGTAGTTCCGTTTCGCCTGATTCTGTCTTAAAAAACGTGTCCAACATTTTATGGGTCAATAAGATTCTGACTAAATTTGATGACGATCCGATGGAAACGTAAAAGTGTCGCATTGTTAACAAAAATGCCGATGAAATTGAGATGTGATAAAATCTTCAAGGGACATAAATCAGCATGTTTTCCGCCAATCAAGGGACATAATTATGTCCATTTGGTTCGATATAGCTGGTCCGATACTCGTTAGACGGATATAAATATCCTAACCAGGCTTCTGTTGCAAAACATTTTATTTAAATACTTATAAGTTATATCTAGTTGTTTATCTTTTATATGATAAATATCAACGAAACCATGTGCAGTTTTGCCAGAACTAGTCTAAAGTCATGGTCACCTGGCTGCTTTTCTTACTTTTAAGTTTTTAGTATATGTGTATGCTGGTGAATCAGGACTCAGATCAGAAGTGTCGGTGCTTCAGAACTTCAGAAGGATGACTTACATCGGACGCCGAACGGTGGAATGACCGACGACTAACACATAAATATAACATTATCCCTTCTGGTGTTAGAACAGTAGGGCCTTAAACAAGTCTAAAGTCGATAAAAGCTTCTTGTTAAACGATACCAAGGTCGGTATCATAATCGTCAAGTTGCAAGTAATTCTCTAATAAGTTGTAATAGTCCATTTGATATCTGAGAATTAGAATTTTAAGTTTGTTTTGAAAAAAAAACTGATATATATATATATAACATACGTATATAATAACTATTCAATAATCAATCACATGTGTATTATGTCCTGGTAATGCTTACATATACACAGAATTATTACAAGGAAACTATGACAATGGGTATTCACACGTACACTTGTGGGGAAAAGTATTCAATTTGTGTAATATGACATCTGGTCTGTAACAACAATATAGAATAAATGTTACATAGGCGGCTCAAGAATTGTCAGCAAGGAGAGGTCCCGAATGCAGATACCGTTAATTTAGACGGTAGTCCCGGGGGACTACATATTTAAAATATGTTTTAAAATTTATAATTTTTTATATATTCAGAAAATGTCAACAACACCATTCCCTTTCTAATTTCACCATAATTTTGAAAAAATATACATTTTTGCCATACTAACACAAATTAATATTAAAGTATGATAATTTTAATGCAGCATACAGGTATCTTGGTGACGCAATAAACCATAATCAAACAAAAGTATGTTAGGTGTAAGTAACTATGTAGCTAACATTTGGGCTTATGTCATCTGGAAGTACTCGGTTTCGATGAGGAGTACCTCAAATCAACGTGTGTTAGAAGCAGAGAAATCCAATTAGGATAAGTCGGTTAGTTGTTTGGCAACTGTCAGCTGGCTTGTATGTAGTGTTTATGTTAAAAGTTTCTTTCCCTGTATGTAATAAAAACGTTCATCCCACATGCCATTTGATTTAGTCGTGTGTATCGCTGAACTTTATCCCAGACATTTAAATGATAAAAAGCTTCTAACGCAATAAAAATACGCAATATTTCAAAGTAAGCTAAACTTGCCAATATGTGTACAGTTATGATATAAATTATTTTATACATATAATCTTTATGATTTACGTAATATATTGGGTTTTAATTCAATCTCAAAAAACATATTAAAACTACAATAATTATCTAATCTCCGCCCGGTCAGTGTCCGTGCTGATTGATATACGACATTTCGCCTCATTGTCATTTGTCTCTTATACTACTGTGATAAAAGTAACGGTAAGGTCTCATTACACAGTTACATTTTGTTTTTGTTCTACATAAATAAATCTAGGATTTCCACGATTATAAAATAATTCCACATAGATTGCTATAAAGAATTTTTGTCATAGCATGAATATATACCCACATAAAAATGCCCAATAACTGGTAGAATGACCTTGGCTTAGTTTTTTTAAAAGAGGATGCTGCGTCATTCTGAGATTTTTGGAAAAAAGATGTCCTCAAATGCTTATGAATACATGCTTATGTTAAACTCCTATAAACGTCACTTTTTTAACACAAGTGATGTCTTATTGCAGTATATGATATACCATCTCTTGCTCTACTCATTTGCAGCAAGAAATCACAATCGCTATGAACCATTTGGAAAAAAATTTAAAACCAAATTTTATAGGACTTTTTTTTAAAGCGTAAGAAACATGTTACCGTGAGAAAAAGGGGCGTAACTGTGTATAGAGCCGTAACTTGCGGAGAAGGATGTGCTCGATTACTTATTTACCTCGGATAAAGTGGTAAGGTAAATTGATCGTTGGTTATCCTTCGATGGCATCAAGATGGCGCTAAATATTCAAACAAAGCTTTTCTATTTATAGAAGCACTAACCGGAAGTACATTTACAAGCACGGTTAGACATCGGATCATTGACTCTTTCATTCGCTATTTTCATAATATATATCAACAGAGACTGTTGGTTCTGTAACGTGTTATGTGTTTGGTTGGTTTCTATTCGACAGCCTACCATCTCTTTTTTCTCTTTAATTATGCAACGACCGCTTGATACCTGCCCATGTCAAACGACCGCTTGATACCTGCCCATGTCAAGGTTTTGTCTCTGTTACTTTATTGTTGAGTTTCGTTACTGACTGACCCAAGGCGGTGACTCCTGCTGTCATCACGTCTGTATATTTGTATTGTTCTGATGCGTTTGATGATATTAGTTCTGCTAGGATGGGTTAAACTCTGTTGTTCGTATAAAATGTTACTTTTACTACTTATATTGCTTAATTGTATGCAGATATACACAAACCTAGTGGCTTTAATATGTCGGTAATTGAATAAAATGTTATTCTTATTATCTAAATATGATTTAAACTTAAATTGGTTTTTTGGACATATTGTCATATTTGCATAACTTATCTTAAATATCATCCAATCATGAGGAAATGGCTAGTTTTGTTATTAAAATGTGTTTTTAGATTATTTAATTCAGGTTGGTCAACTTTCTGATTCCTGTTTGTACCTAACCTATTTATTGACATTGAGTTACACTGATAAAAAAATGCCATTGATTCATCGTTTATTATTGTTTCCACCAATATTACTACTTATATTGCTTAATTGTATGCAGATATACACAAACCTAGTGGCTTTAATATGTCGGTAATTGAATAAAATGTTATTCTTATTATCTAAATATGATTTAAACTTAAATTGGTTTTTTGGACATATTGTCGACATTGTTTATTTGCGAATTTTTTAAAGATTAACACTTTTATTGAATATTTAAGTATTTGCATAACTTATCTTAAATATCATCCAATCATGAGGAAATGGCTAGTTTTGTTATTAAAATGTGTTTTTAGATTATTTAATTCATGTTGGTCATCTTTCTGATTCCTGTTTGTACCTAACCTATTTATTGACATTGAGTTACACTGATAAAAAATGCCATTGATTCATCGTTTATTATTGTTTTCATCAATATTAAATGGTAACTGATAACAGAACTCTTATATATTCATCAACCACTGCAATATCATAATATCCAGCGGTTGCACACCAAGTATACAAGACGTAGAGGTAATACATGCAATATTTTAAATTTATATTTTCTATGGTTATCAGTAAAACAACTGTATCAAAACATATGACATGACATATATATTCATATACATGCATTAAATAATTATTTATTGATTGCTATATTAATTGATTGCACGCGCTACTTAGAGAACAAATTAACTATACCAATATATTAAGCCAGCTTAATTGGCTACTCAATTAATTAACGAGGATCCCTAGGCAGGTTTATCTACGACATAATTTCTCAACCCAATTCAACTAATGACTTTGATGATAACAGACGACAACTATAACCAATCAAATATTGGTATGTGAAATATGGTCAGTAGAGAGCCATGGGAAAATCAAAAATAGTAAACAACCTTATTTAGAAATAAACTAAGTGTATATACAGCCAATGGCGAGAGTTCGCTAGACGACTTATTCCATACAAATGTCTAGCGCTTTTTTTATCAATGTGTGATTTTGTGACAGTTAAATGATTCTTAAATGACAAAGTAATACAATGGGAACCAAAGGCCATTCGGACACGGAGAAACCTCAACACAAATAATATATGATAAAGCAATACACTAGAAACCTTACTAATAGGTTATTCGGTCACGATGAAATCTCAACACACATACTATATGATAAAGTAGTACACTGGAAATATTAGGTCACTCAGCCACGGAGAAATCACAATGCAAATACTATATGATAAAGTAATACACTGGAAACCTTAGGTCACTTGGCCACGGAGAAATCTCAACACAAATACTATATGATAAAGTAATACACTGGAAAGATTAGGTCACTCAGCCACGGAGAAATCACAATGCAAATACTATATGATAAAGTAATACACTGCAAACCTTAGGTCACTTGGCCACGGAGAAATCTCAACACAAATACTATATGATAAAGTAATACACTTGAAACCTTAGGTCTCTCGGCCAACGAGAAATCTTAACCCAAATTCTATATGATAAAGTAATACACTGGAAACCTTAGGTCACTCGGCCAACGAGAAATCTCAACACAAATACTATATGATAATGTAATACAATGGAAACATTAGGACACTCGGCCAACGAGAAATCTCAACACAAATACTACTAGTATATGATAAAGTAATATACTGGAAACCTTAGGTCAATCGGTCAAGGAAAAATCTCAGTGCAAATAAAATAAGATAAAGCAATACACTGAAAACCTTAGGTCACTCGGCCTCTGAAAAATCTCAACACAAATGATATATGATAAAGTAAAACACTAGAAACATTAGGACACTCGGCCAAGGAGAAATCTCTATACAAATACTACGTCTCACACACCAATTAATTTTGTACTGTTCTACATATAGAGACATGCACTTCTGGAACACTGGATACATTACCAATGGTTCTAAAAGTGCCTTATTCCCATAGATAGTCCTCTGTTGGTCCAAATATGCAGAAAAAAACATGAGGTTGACCAGGTTGCTTTTTCACAATTTCGATGGTTTGATGGCACCCCTTCATTTTTGACAATTCTGCCCATTAGTTGCAGGTATCACTACGCATCTTTAAACTGTTATAGCATCATCAAACAGTTCCCAGGGTCACCCAAACTTTGCAGAAATCATGAAAATGTTCCAATGTTCCCATATGCACAAAGAAATATGACATTTTATGCATTTTTAAAAAACAAAATTACCCAACCGCTTTACACAGCTCTAATTTCTTGGGCGTAATAATCTTGCTACCGTCATGTAAGGGAGGTAATTGTTCAGTGAGACTTTGAAGAGTAGAAATTGTCATGACATGTGACTGAAATTTTTTTGTCGAACAAACCTTTACCATTTCTGAATATAAAAATATGCCTTTTGAATTCATCGCACAACTGTTTTCGAATTCATGCACCAAAATAAGATGGCCGTCACACATGCATATATCAGTTTCGGACGACTCGAAAACAGGAAAAACTGCCAAATTTTTTTAGCCATTGTACCTTAATAAAAATAATTCTAGAAAAAGAAATACTTTCTTTGTATTGCCTCCTATAGTTATCTATCTGACTGCATATTCATTTTATTGTATATGCAACATTACATAACTTAAGTGTCAAAATACATGACCATATATGTAGAAATAGTTGTTTTTGCTTCAAATAATGCTCTGTTTTGTTGCAAAACTATATATTTGACTTTTTTTATATCTATAACAAACAAATATTAATGTTTGAAGGTGCCCAGCAATGAGAAAAATCTATTTTCTATAGCAAGCATCATGTATTTTTATTTGAAAAAAAAGTAAGAAAAACAACCGAAAGAAATCAGATGATGGTACAAAAGTTTCAAGCACAGGTTAACTAAACGCTGAGAAATTATTACGCGAATCTGTTTTGCGTCATTTCAAAGATGTCGCATTTTACCATTTACCTGAATGTCCAAGAGTAGGTAAATACTGTTTATAAGCCAGACCCAGCCACATAAATATCAACAATGAAGAGAAAAAAATGACAGTAAATCAAAAATGGCAGTCATACACCATACCATTAAAACGAAACGTGACAGTTTGGCGGTCGGTATATCGAAAACTGGATACAGAGCTGTTGATAACAAATATCAATGACAAAATAATGAAACAGGAAATTTCTCCATAATTCATGATCAATATAATATTAATTGATAAACAGCGACATAAAAACAATATTGCTCATACGCGACCAACCGTATTGTTAAAAAGCATGCGCTAAAGAGTGGAAACAGTATCGCGACAAATGTTACCATTTTTATGAGGGTGGGGTATGAATTATACATAAATAATAAGTTTCTAAAACAAAAAATGGTTTAACTTACATGAATCATGAAATGTGGATGCAGTGAATGCTCTAGACATGCTTTTGTTGTGATATATTAGCATCACTGTCTTTGTGTGTGACTTTCAAGTATTTTTAAATGCAAACTTCAATTCATTTTAGCCAGGATTTTGAGACAGATGGCTAAAATCAAGTCTTATCACATGATGCAGCATTGCATATTTGCATACATGATCATTTCTTTTTCAGTTAAATATATGATCTCACGTTGTGTTCCTTCCATTGAATTGAATAAATCCTGATTCCAACATTTCCATGACAAATTTTCAGCTGCTCAGTCTCATTGCCCTATTTGCTTTACTGTTTTAGCTTTAAGTTTGGTTTTGCCTGTGTGACACTTCTCTATTTCACTCAAAGTCATCCATTTTTCACAAAAAAAAAAATTAGTTTTCCATTTACAGGTTTCAAATACAGTATTTCCCATAGAAAGTGACATATTTTGAAAAAGAAAGTAAATCTGAATCACAAAGATGCAGTTTCCTCCCAGCGTTTACTAAAAATGATCTGGTTCTTGAACGTCTCACACACCAATTAATTTTGTACTGTTCTACATATAGAGACATGCACTTCTGGAACACTGGATACATTACCAATGTTTCTAAAAGTGCCTTATTTCCATAGATAGTCCTCTGTTGGTCCAAATATGCAGAAAAAACATGGGGTTGACCAGGTTGCTTTTTCACAATTTCGATGGTTTGATGGCACCCCTTCATTTTTGACAATTCTGCCCATTTGTTGCAGTGTATCACTACGCATCTTTAAACTGTTATAGCATCATCAAACAGTTCCCAGGGTCACCCAAACTTTGCAGAAATCATGAAAACGTTCCAATGTTCCCATATGCACAAAGAAATATGACATTTTATGCATTTTTAAAAACAAAATTACCCAACCGCTTTACACAGCTCTAATTTCTTGGGCGTAATAATCTTGCTACCGTCATGTAAGAGGGGAAATTGTTCAGTGAGACCTACTACTAGTATATGATAAAGTATTACACTGGAAACATTAGGCCACTCGATCACGGAGAAATGTTAATGCAAATAATATATGATAAAGCAATGCACTGGAAACATTAGGTCACTCGGCCACAGGGAAATCTGAATGTAAATAACATATGATAAAGCATTACACTAGAAACCTTAGGTCATTCGGCCACGGAGAAATGTCAATGCAAATAATATATGATAAAGGAATACACTGCAAACCTTAGGTCACTCGGCCACAGAGAAATCTCAATACAAATACTATATGATATAGCAAAACTTTGGAAACCTTAGGCCAATCGGCCACGGAGAAGTCTGAACACAAATACTATATGATAAAGTAATACACTGGAAACCTAAGGTCACTCGGCCACGGAGAAATCTGAACACAAATAATATATGATAATGTATTACACTGTTAACCTTTGGCCACGTGGCCACGGGGAAATCTCAATACATATACTATATGATAATGTATTACACTGGAAACCTTAGGTCTCGGCAACGGAGAAATCTGAACAGAAATACTATATGATAATGTTACACACTGGAAACCTTAGGCTACTCGGCCGCGGAGAAATCTGAACAGAAATACTATATGATAATGTAATACACTGGAAACCTTTGGCAACTTGGCCACGGAGAAATCGGCAACGGAGAAATCTCAAAACAAATATTATATAATAACCTAATACACTGGAAACCTTTGACCACTCTGCCAGGGAAACTTAAAACAAATATTATATGATAACCTAATACACTGGAAACCTTTGACCACTCTGCCACGGAGAAATCTCAAAACAAATATTATATAATAACCTAATACACTGGAAACCTTTGACCACTCTGCCACGGAGAAATCTCAAAACAAATATTATATGATAACCTAATACACTGGAAACCTTTGACCTCTCGGCCACGGAGAAATCTCATTATTTTTTAAAAGAAATTGAATGGGGTTATGCGCCATTTTCAACACATTTCAGGCTATATATTGCATATAAAGACTGAGTCAGACTGAGTCAGACTTAGTAGAACCACCATCCTTCCGCAAGTAACTGGAAACTTTCTCACATAATGTCAAAGATATGTAGTATTACACAATATCAGTTATAAAATTGAATTACCTACCTTCATTAGAAATGCATTAACGACACTTATACCTACTACAGACTTGTTCTATACTCATGAGACACTTTCTCATATAACTTTACAAAAACCAATAGTATTTATCCTTCAAAGCAGACAAATACATTTATTATATCATAAACAGATTCCATGGCAGACATAAGAGAAGCAATGGTTGTGTGATGCATATAATATCGAGAGTTTGGAATAAAACTTCTCAGTTGTTCGATAAAATGATTATCGCATATTGTATGTTACTCAACTTATATGCGAAAACTGAGATATAAGCTTTAATGTACATATTTATTATTGGTATGGTATTGTATTTTCGTTGAAGTATATATTGTAAAATTACTTCAGAAAAACAGTCAATCCATCCAGATTTATTCTGATTACTTCCTCCAATAAAGCTGCGTATGATAAAGTTTGATACAACATATCTTGTGTTGAAACTGGCGTCTAACCTTCTTTAAACATAGATAGTTGATAGTATCTAAAGAAAAGATTCCATGGAAGCACGGTCTAGAGCCAGGAATTATATCAAACGCAAGTGAACCAGTAGCAAAAGTCAAATCATCAGATCCGGTTTAAGCGGTATTCTTTGTTTGTTCCATATTTTCAAGAAACCAGAATTAAATTATGTTGAAATATGTTATATAAGTTTTGCAAATGTTGAAGGTTATTGCAAAAGAAAGGCAACGATGCTGGAATGCGTCAATAAATAGCACAAGCATTGTATTGTCAAAACTGTGAAAGTGTTTCACGTATCGACATTTTGCAGATTAGGTTTTATTCATCTTAGATTAATGTGATTTTCAAGCTTTGTGGCATACTTGGTTATTGTCATTTTAAAATCTTATCAAGAAATAAGTTTTACATTTTTTCTCAATTGTATAACGACCGAAAGGAATGATGGTAAATATAGTAAGTAGTTGGCAGGTATTCGGATTCGTTTTCATATTCACTTATTTTACTCGTTTTATATGTTTAAAAATGTAATCAATAGAAAACGGATGTATATTAATATAAAATCTGAATCCCCCACTGGTTGGTAGTTGGCGCTTCGCTGCGAATACCCAACTGGAAATTTTGAATCGCCTCCTGATGAATATACTCAGAGTATTGCACAAACAGCGCGGAAATGGTTTTTATTTATTGTTGTAAACAGTGTTTTATTTGATTTCAAAGAAATCCGAATCCTCAACTAACAACTGGTTGGTAGCTGTCGATTCGCTACGAATCCCCAATTAGAAATTTTGAATCGCCTCCTGGTGAATATACACTATGTATTGAAGGAACAGCGCGGGAAAGGTGTTTATTTATTTTTAAACTCTTTTTTTTCTATAGAACTGATTTGTTTTTAAAGAAAATCTCGATTTGAAAAAAAAATCCGAATCCAAATGGTAGTTGGCATCGTTACTAGACGAACGCTTTGTACGTACTTTATGTATTCTATCAAATATCTCCTCATTTATAAAAATGGAATATTCAAATAATCACAATTTGTGAAAAAATCTAAAGAAGACACGTCCGTCTTAACATTCACTTATTATCACTAAAACAACTAATGTCTAAAATATATACTGTCATTACAAACATAATTTAGTTAGGTTCACTAAAGCTGTGCGACTCTAATCAGGGTTTGGTCATTTCCTTGTGTTTTACATAAAGAGGAAACTTTTTACCACAGAGTCAATAACGTGTGAAAGATATTACGGAAATCCAATATGTCTTTCTTTTAATCAATCCATTCCTTATGGTCTTGTTGTTCAGTTTCAGGAGGCTCCATACTGATTTAATTTATTTCACAGCATGGATTTTGTTTAAATATTAAAACGGAAATGAACCAAGTTTATAGATGTATGTATGCTTGTATGTATATATGGACATATATCGTATTACAAACCAGCGTCAACAACAACCGCTTCTCTGATAAATAACTCACTAAAATATACCAAAACTTGATTCTGAACATAAAAAACAGACCAGGAGGCTGTCAGTGTAACACACACGGGTGACTGAAGTAACATTGTCAGACGCGTACCTTTTTTTTAATTGTAATTAACGCTGAATTCATGCACCGTATGGTGGAATCGCTATCGTAATTCAATTATGTCACATAATAATTGTAATGTGTTTTGTTTTTCTTTCAAATGAAAACCAGACAAACATGGTTTATCTGGTTGAAGCAGTATGAGGTAAATAGCCATTGGAGAGCCTGGATCTTATTTACGAAATAAAACAAACAAACTACATCGCTCCTTTCTCCGTTATCGTCACATCGTAAAACGCATGTTAATAAAAGTATTCCCCACAATACTTCAATATTCAAATAATATACATCACAACAATAATCAAGTAGTTTATATTCTTTATTCCCACAAGTATTGTCATTAATATGATAATCTTTTCTGTAAAAAAGGATACACCTAACTGAATATTTGATAAGGTTAAAAACAACCATTATAGATTTATGAGAGAAAAAACACCTTATTTGATAAACATATAAAATCAGCTGCAACGTTAAAATCGTTTTTATGTTTTTTTATGTTGGTTTATAAACAACTTCCATAACGGAATTAACCTCAAGCTAAGGTTTGTAAATTGTTCAGACTCTGGTGTGTCTTTTTAAGGTTAACACACACACACACACACACACACACACACACACACACACACAACGCATGCATGTGTTGTACGGTTTGTTGAGCGATGGCCTACCCTAATCCTCACTGTCGCGGAATTCGCTATTATTAATTGATCAAAATGTATTATTTACAATTAAACTTAAAAATTATGATCTTGGAAATGATTGTAAAAGGAGGTAATTCACTTAGTATGTCAATGTGTGTTAGTGTATAAGCATTATATGGAAATTATAAATATGCCATGTCAAAGTATGATTTTAATATAAATATATGTGAGAAATGTTTTAATATAATTTTCAGTATATTGTATTTAAATATTTGTGATATGCTATAAGAAATATAGGTAAAGTATAAATAAGGCATATTTGACAGCAATTAGGTTCTAAAAGTTTGTGATATTCATAGTGGATTACTATAAGTGTTGCATACATTGGATTTAAATGAATTCTACAGTTGGATTTAACTACTAGTGTTAAAGTGTAATATTCATATTGGATTAACTACAACTAGAAGAACTGGAAGCCAAACTAGGAAGAAATACAATTAATGACAAATTACCAACTATAAAGAAAATATCAGTGTGAAACTATCAAAGAACATATACTATTCGTGTTGAACTACAGTACTGTTAACAAACTACAACTATAAAACTACAAACTTTAGATATGTGATTTATTACTATCAATACACTTATATTTGTCTTACATTGAAATGATTATATTGATCGATGTGGTTGAGAAGTATGTTTTTTAAACTATGTAAATTTATTAATTGTTTCTAATATTAGTTCGCCACACTCACGAACCTATTACGGGGTGATTAAATTGGTCAAAATTGAATTAAAAAAAATATCAGGCAGACATATTCTTTGAGATGCTTTTTGCAGAAGTCTTCGATAACTAATTGACAATTAAGTATAATTTAGAGTTCATCAATACAGGTGTAAGGAGAAGGACATATCATATCCGTTCGATTAATGTCCAGTGTATGAAATCACAGGTAGACAATACCGCTTAACTTGCTTTACATTCTCGGTGATACGTGTATTGGGTTAAATGTGCAAAGTTAAAGTGCATTAAATAGATCTGACTTTCAAACGAGCTTAGTATATATTGATGTAACTTTGCTATATATAAAACTTGGTATTGAGGTCATCCTGTTAGCATGCTGTATTACTTGGATATCGACTGTGTACGGTAGGCGATTACTTTGAATATTGTTCAAAGTCAGACAATGATATATTTGAAGACTTTACATGTGAAGTTTGTTTCAGCATATTCCAATACAGTTTAGCATTTTTATATCTACATAATTTCATTGTCTTAGTTTGGTTATCAGTATAATTCTTTTTTATAATTGTTTAACTCAGATTTGTAGTCAGACCGGGACTTTGCAAGTAAAATTCTATTTTCCTCAGATTTACATGATCAGAAAGAATTCAAACATCTATGAAAACTATTTCTCTTTTCTTCACACTTATCATCAAACCAAGTATTTTTGATATTTTTTTTATTTTTTTTATTTTTTAATATTTTCTTTCTGAACAATGCATTGTTGGTTTCATTCATGACATTCGAAAACGTTTTTAAACTATCCCCAATGTCCTTACTATTGAAAAAAAATCTGTATTTTCTGTCAAAATATTCAAATTTTCTGTAAAATTAGCATTATTCAAAGCGTTAACATACTCATCGTTAAGTTCACTATTCCAGCTGTATTTGCTATCTATAGATACAGTCATTTCCGCCAGTATTCTTTGTATTTGCATACTTATTTTCAGCATTTTCATAAAACTCAAAAATACATTCAATTACACAATGATCTGATAAATAGAGACAATGACTTTGAATTGGAGATAGTATTGTTAATTGTCTTCATTTTGATAGGAATGTTGCTCTGAGCAACACATTATGTGGTAAACATTCTTAATTGTTATGTTATACGGATGCAGCTCTGTTGTAGATCTTAATTAATGAATGTTATTTCTTCATTAAACTTAAAAAAAGATTACCGCTTTCACAAACACAGTAAGACTATCATAATTTTTGATAGCTTATAAAACATGATCAAGGTACAATTGAAACAACAGAACGGAAAAAATAAACCGTTTTAATTTTGAACACCGATTTAATATATTTTTGCGATACTTGTTTACTTGTTTTTAACGGTAATATGAATTACGAACTTCACAAGAATCTGTTTCCTTTTACCTGTATCGGCTCTACACAAAGCATGAAGTAATTATAATTTGATTTTTTGTTAGTACTGTTTTATTTTACTGGTACCTTCCTCTTTGATTACGCGACGACCGAAATTACTGGGGAGAGTGAAATGCTTGTAGCATGCTGGATAATTGTTCCTATAATATATGCACAGTGTCGTGTTTGTTGGTGAAAATGTCTTGCGGGGCTACATTTATTGACAATTAATCAATTAATAATATGACGATTGGGGAAGAGCGATAATGAGTGCACCCTTCAATCAGGTTTGTGCTCTCTTATACCGGTCTTGCTGAAGACAGTTCGAAGGCGATTACCACTGTTGCCACTTCGTATGTATGTATTGATTGTAAAAGTTGATATATTCATTTCTATATATCGATAACGTTTATATTGTTGTTGTGACTGTGTCCTTTTAAGAGTCATTTTTGGATATGATAAGGCAATGTGTGTGATTTCAGAGCCTCAGTATCGAACTATTACATGCGGTATATACAGTTGTACGATATGTAAGTAAATGTAGGTCATAAACTATTTTGTCGATAAGATCCTTATTAAAATCATTTGTGAAACAGTTTCACCTTATATTGTTCTTTTTTACAGTAAAATGCACGAGTGACGCCATTACAATAACGCATACAAACAAATAAAGCAAAATATATAAAACTGGATATGAAAATGACAATGACCTTGTATCTATATAAACTTATTTAAGAATATTCTTTAAATTTTTATTTATTGTACTTCACTGTTTATATACACAATATACACCAGCCCTTGCAAGATATAATATTACAAAGTAAATGCAATTAAAGCAATAACACGTGTTTCTGTGAATTACTTAAACACTGCGTCGTGAGCACATTTACTTTTATTGTGTCTGGGTACCTATGCAATAACAACCAATGTTGTTACGTAAAACGGTAACACTTGCCTTTAACTACAACCGCTACGAGGCTATAAGCAAGCACATTTATGTAAATCCTTTAATTATCGTACTGGAATTATGTAGAGTCGCTCTGGCTATCGATAATTATTTTCCATCCTTGTATTTCTGATGATAGTAAGCTGCTAATAAACCAAATACACATTTTCCTAAAGATGAATTGTTATATTATTCTGTGTGGGTTTGGTTCTTACAGAGATTTATAAAGAGTCGTGTTTATGTGAATTACATTTGCGGAATCAGAAGGATATTCGGCTCTGATGTCAGCAGGTGGGAGCCGTAGTCACGAGGACGTGGGGAAAACATTATTGTTAAAAGAACAAAGTGCCATTCAGCGGCATATTTGAGGGTTAACGGTATAGTAGTAAACACTGAATAAGGTATCGACCTATCGGTTACCGCAGGGGAACTAGAATTAAAATACAAAGAAAGAAGACGATGTTCAGGTCAATATTACGTTGAAAACGGTCGTAGAAGTATCAAAACGGTAGAGTACACATCGTCCCATTAGAGCAATAATGTACCAAGTGTATATGGAGTAAGAAGGCACTTGGTGCCTTTTTGCACCAATGGGGCGACATATAGTATTGCATTAATCAGTATTAATAAATGGTATGTATAAAGCATTGTTATCAAAGTTAACATAAGAAGTTTAGGTTAACACTTGAGATAGTGAAGTTTTGTAGCATTACAATCCCCAAAAAGAATACGAAATGCTATGCAGTATTTAGAAGTAAAAGAGAGCACAATTATAACAAAGACAATTATATTCACTCAGTAAGATCGGTGAATGTTTCATTATTTACATTTTTCAAATATTTCATAGTTTACATTTTGATTTGCCCTTGAAGAGTCGTCTGTCTCAAGAAGGAAGGGCTTATGACATTGTAATTTCTCCGTGATCCGTCTGTTGTCCGTTCAACGTCTGATAGTCTTCTAGTGAAAACTGTTGCACTTTCAGTTTTTATCAAATCCTGATATATTCTTGATGCATTTATCCGTTGCAGCTCAGTAACCTCTTGGACCGGTTATATTGGACCACAATAGACGACACAGTTATTGCCCTTAGTTGATAACCTGAAAGAACATGCTCAGGACATCTCTGTCTATCAGAGTTATAACTAAGGACTGATGGAAAATACTGTTTTTTTTTGTTGATTGTTTCTTTCATTTTGCAAACCAGGGGGCACATTCAGTTGCCATTTGATGTGTATGTCTATGAAAACTCAGACATGTTTTTGAACCGGCTGTATCTATTTTGGTTTAAATATGCAATATTTTATTTATAGTTGAATCCCATGAACTAAAATATAGTAACTGATATTTTTTTTAAAATATGAATATCGCTTTTTCATTTTCACGATTCCCTGAATGAAAGTTATTGTGTTGACTGTACATAGCCAATTACATTTAGTTAAAATTTGAAACACATGAGGACTACTATCTTTCAGACTATCTAGCTTGAAGAGATAACAGAAAAACAACAACAGTGAATTGTTTGAATTGCAGATTCGTTTATATAGTTCGATCCATACACAATGACGTTTAGTTCAGCTGAAAAGATAATAGATACGCCAATAAGGCGCCACGTTAATGTATGCTGCAGTGGGAGTTGTAGCCACATTGTCTTTATCTTTACAATCATATGCGTATAGATAGCAATAGTTACAGTTAAACGAGATTTATTATACTATATTCACTTTCATATTTGTATGCATTAATTTAAAAGTATGATTAGAACGATTGTTTTAATTTTAATTGTATAATGAAAAGTCAGATAAGCAATTAGAACTTGCAAGTACATGTACTTTGCATTAATTAAACTTTGTATTACATTTTGTATAAATATATTAACGATAAAGAATAAATGTAAGTTTAAGGTCAAAAGTGATCCGTAACAACAGATAGTGGGAGTGCATCTATCGTTATGTGGAGACAGGCATCATTATGTACGATCCCTAGAGTGGCGTTCTGTAGTGGCGTTCCTTACGTATTTATGTATTATATTTAATATAATTGCATTTGTTATGTTTGTTCTGTCCATTGTATGTTACTTATCCTGCTGGACATATCCCTTTCTTACACATCTGAAAGATGCGTTTTTAATATTTTAATTAGTTGGTGTAAATTTGACACATATGTGTAATTTCAATTTAAAAAATATCGAAATGTTCTCTTCTATGAACTGAAATGTCTTATAAGTATATAAATAGTATTGTATATTTCTCGCTAACTAAAATCATCCCAACTGAAGCGACTGAAAAATATAATACATTATATAAAGTGCACATGAAAGCTCAATGTTTTGTCAATATACCTGTTCGAGTATAAATCAGGAAACATTTAGCAAGTTTTTATAAAATGAAATTCACTGAATAGTTCATTAATGGAGCAAAACATTAATGAATATGTTGAACGTGGATATAAATGTTGAAATGTTCCGGGTCGAAATGTTTCGGCATTTCGCATAAAAATATTTGTTTTCGTCAACTGGATTGGGTTATTGCACTCAATATAGCTCATCATAAATAAAATGTGTAATTAACCTGTATATCTTTTTAATGCATAAGTTGAAAACATGCTATTGTTAAATATGATTAGACACATTATTGGAAAAGATGTTACTGTGACAGCTTCTGGACAAACTTAATGATGAATCTGACACCAAGCGAGTGGTCCAGCAAGACAGATGTTAAAGGCGTGGATAACAATAGTATATGTACTTGTAACCATAATCAGACAAGCATCTTGTTTTATCAACACGAATTGATTGACGATTTTCCGACCTCCCGCTGCGTATTATCACCGGGCTGTATTGATAAACGGTGCGATACAGTCTTAATTGATAGTCGATAATCATTACTAGAGAAAGTTTCCACTTCCAGCAAAGGATCATCTCAAGGAAATATCATTCCTATTAAGTATTTTTCAAATCGTCAGAATAAATTGTGTGTAACCGTTGCTGTCCTTTGGTCCGCATTAACAGTAAAATATACGACGTGAGGGTTGTTCAAAATGTTTCAAATATGATTAAACGGTAATTTTCAATGGCTAATGTCTCATACAAGGTGTCTTGGAAGCACAGAATAGAAAGAAAACAAATAGCAGATTAGATTTTATTGAGTTTGTACACGAGTGATAATAAAACCAAAAGTATCCCCCAATATATCATAGCAACGGTTTAAACAGTATTCTATTCTCGAGCAAACTGAATGTGATCCGTGATTACAGACATCGAAGGAAATAAAAGTAGTATTACTGCGTTCAATGAAGTAATATGTCCATAAAAGCAATGTTTGTCCAGATGGATCATATCCATAATGTGCATATGATGTAAATGCACAAAACAGGCTGAAGGACATATATTGAATGACTGCCAAAATGACTTATAATTACTCTGCATTTTAGTTATATTTTAAATAAGGAATGGCGACCGTTTAATACAACATATAGATCATATTTTTGTGCAGGAGCTGCTATTACCAAATATTACTGACTGTCAAATATTTGATGACAATGCATTGAATGTATCCACACACCGCCCCATTGTTTGCACGTATTCTATAAAAACTGTTACAGAAACGGAAACATTAAATACCCGTATTATAAACTGGCGAAATGTGAAAAAGGTACAGTTAGATTCTTATAAACAATTCTTAGAAAATAGTGATGTGTTAAAATGCGCAAAAAAACTTGATATATGTGATACTAGAGAAATTGACGATTTGTACTCGGCCATTGTGCTAATAGTTAACCTAGCAACAGACTTATATATTCCAAAGGTACGTTTTAAACCATACATAAAACCATATTGGAATAACGAACTGACGTACCTACATAATGAAATGAAAGCAAAACGCTACACATGGTTAAACGAAAATAAGCCAAATGACACCAATTCACTTTCATATCAAAATTATAAAAAGTCAAAATGTTCTTTTCGACGTTTCCACAGAGAAGCAGTGTTAATGTTTTTAGAGAGCCAGGATGCAGAAATTGATTCTGCAGCAGAATGTGACAACAATGAATTCTGGAAGCTTATAAATAATCGTCGAAACAAAAAGTCATATGCCTCGGGTTTCGAAATGAATTTTAACGGTACTATCCTAAAAGAGCCGAAGCTAATTAACACGGGTTGGAAAAACTATTTTAGTGAGCTTTACTCACCTAGTCAAGACGCATCATTCAATCCAACTTACAAATCGGAAGTGGAATGCGAACTTACTAAGCTAAAAGAAAATTTATCTCATAAATATGGCAGACAACATATTATTGACGAGAAAATGACTTTAAATGCATTGAGTAACTGTAAAAAACTTAAAGCCTGCGGGAACGATAAAGTATTTTACGAAAATATCATACATGGCGGTGTTTTACTGCAGCAGGTGATAATTAAACTGTTTAACTGTATGCTTGCTTTTTCACATACGCCCGCAGAAATGAAAAAAGGTATAATTATAACACTATTTAAAGGCGGAAACAAAAAGAAAAATGACCCAAATAGCTACAGAGCCATCTCATTGTGTTCATGCATATTAAAACTTTATGAAAAAATCCTAATTCAGCTGATTGAAAAGGATGGAAAATTGAGCTTTAATCCCTCGCAAGGAGGTTTTCAGAAAAATGTCAACTGTCTCATGACATCATATATGTTACGTGAATGCATAAACTATGCAGATGAAAACAATTCACAAATCTACACCTGTTTCTTAGACGCAAAACAAGCGTTCGATCGGGCATGGATTTCCCTGTTGCTACTTAAATTATTTAAAACTGGCATCGATATTTCACTTTTCAAGTCGATTGCATCATTTTTCGTAGAATGCTTTAGTTGTGTAAAGTCACAAGGCTATACATCGGACTGGTTCCCCATATTACAAGGAACCCGCCAGGGCCAGTGTCTTAGTCCCTACCTCTATCTCGTATTCATTAATCACCTGATGTACGAAATTGAAAAAAGTGAATATTGTTTTAAGATATATGATATACATTGTGGATGTCCAACTTCAGCAGATGACATGGTAGTTATTTCAAACGTCAAACGCGGACTAGACAGCCTCCTCAAGTTGTGTTATGTGAATTCACAAAACGAACGATACATATACAATGCCAGTAAATGCAAAGTCGTTGTTTTTAATGAAAAAGTGCACACACAACGCAAATGGAAACTAGGCAATGATGAAGTTGCAGAAACGGATAGCTATCTACATCTAGGGGTACCATGCCACAAATCCCTATCATTAAATGAAAACATAAAAGAAAGTTGTACTAAATTAAGAAAAACATTTTTCAGTATTGCTGACTGTGGAATTTATAGTAATGGAGTACACGCCCTAACAGCAAAGCGTATATATGAATCGGTTGTTCTTCCCAAAGCACTATATGGGAGTGAACTGTGGAATGATCTCACAGACAATCAGTTATGTCCCCTAGAACGGGCTCATCGACAGTGCGTTAAGCGTATTCAAAATATACCGACAGGATCAAGAACAGATATTGCCTTAAGCTGTCTGGGTATTTACCCTATTAAACATATTATTGACAAGAGAAAATTACTGTTACTTGGGCAATTGTGTCGGCTCAGCTCAAAATTCAAAATTAAACAAGTATTTTCCCGTAGACTTACATCATACTTTTCCATACCCTTAAAAATGAAAGGATTCATGCCTGATATATATAGATTATTAGGTCGGTACAGCTTAACCAAGTATCTAACAGACTATTCAAAAACCGGAGAATTCCATTCTCAAAATATATGGAAAAAATCGATAAAAATCGCAATCCATAAAACGGTAGAGTTTGACTGGAGAAACAGACTCTTATGCGACGCTACCTTAAGCCAATTTTTGCTTGTTCATTCAAAATACGAACCATGTACTCTGTGGAAATTTAGTCAAGAATTTAAAATATGCAAAATACAATGCTCTACAGCATTCATACTGTTTTCTAAATTCTTTTCTAAAAAATATGAAGAAATATGTAAAACTTGTAACCTAGCAACTGAAAATATTGCACTTCATACAATTTTGTTTTGCAATCATAAAGACTATATACGGTCTAAGTTATGGGTTAACCTGTCACGATTGTTGGGCCCGGAAAATTATGCAAAATTGTGTGCTTATACACCGGAATTACAACTACTCGAAATGTTCAGTGGGTTTGTCTCCTTTAACATAGATGATAAAACTAGGGTGCAATGCTTCAAAACTTTCTTGAAGACGGTCCACAATATTATGACATAATATGTATTAATTTCCTAGGATACAAGAGGATATAGAATGAAAATGAAATCATGTAAACATAAATTGTTGCAAGGGTGCTGTAATTAACATATTCATTATTTGATATATATCTATATAATTATTGCATATGTGTTTTTACATGTATGTGTATGTATTTGTGTGTATATACATTTATATGTATATGTGTGTGTGTGTGTGTGTGTGTGTGTGTGTGTGTGTCTGTCTGTCTGTCTGTCTGTCTGTCTGTCTGTCTGTCTGTCTGTCTGTCTGTCAGTCTGTCTGTCTGGCTGGCTGGCTGGCTGGCTGGCTGGCTGGCTGGCTGGCTGTCTGGCTGTCTGTGTGTCCGTGCGATCATGTGTGCGTGCGAACGAGAGACTTGTGAGCTCATCTTAGTTGTCTTGATGTTTCGTTTCGATTAAGGCTGTCTAATATGATGTGCTTAGTATGTATTATCAATGTGAATTTTAATAAACAATAAGACATGTAAATATGTTTCACTAACAATATATAACTATGACTATTATCCTTATCATATATGTAAGTCAAATATGTTTGTGTTGTTGTTGTCATTAATGTTAATAGCTATCGTACAATCATTTCTTACCTGCTTCATTTTTCATATGGTCCTTAACTAGTTCTATATATGAAATCAACATGTTGAAATGAAAATACTGATTGTTAGACAATATTGATATTGTAACTACATGTATTTATAAATCTTTTCAAATAATTGCCACTACATCATGTTTGCATAATATGTATTATCTCTTCATATATGGAGGAAATAAAGATTATATATATATATCAAATTACAATGTTGTAATAACATGTAAATAATTAAACACATAAACACATAACAAGTTGAGTAAATAGCATGCACACACTTTCATACACACACACACACGCATGCACGCATGCACACATGCACGCATACATACATACACTCTCGCAAACCACCACAACTATTCGCTTTTACTATCGACATTTCAATACTCATATATATTAGATATTGTATAATATACTCAAATTTTCTTTTATATAAATTTTTTTTTTTTAGAATGAACACATTTATCAGTTATTTATTATGGAACGTCGTTTTACAAATGCTTCGGATATAAATTTGCTTAATTTAATAATTTCCGATTTATTTTTTGATTGAAGAAGATTAATAAACTTAAACATATTTGGTCTACGGATATAATGCTTATGAATATATTTGCATCTAAGTTCATGGTAAATAGGACATACTAATACAAAATGAAATTCGTCTTTAATTTCAGCACTGTCACACATCTGGCAAACCCTTTCATGTCGTTCAGTCTTTCTCTTGAATACCTTCCTGTTTCAATTCTTAAATTATGAGAAGATATGCGTAATCTTGTTATACAACTTCGAAACTTTCTGGTGCTTAACATATTTAAATATTGTTCATATTCAAAGTTTGTTTTAAAAAATTTGTATAATGTTAATACTCTATTTGATTCTAGATCTGAACTCCATTTTTGAACAAAACTATCCACACGTCTTTGTTTAAATAACGTTTGTAAAGTGTTTGTGATTTAAAGACATATGATTATTCCATGCATACATGAAACCATTTTCGAGTAAAATAGATTTTACACGATACACCCAATTTTTACAACCTTTCTCGCAATACTCTAACGCAGACATATATACATTTTTTAGGATAATATTTTCAGTCATTAGTATCTTAAACCAATACTTAATAATTTTGACATATCTATTGATATACATTGGATAGCGTCCTACTTCCCCAAAAACACCTGCATTACTGGTTGAAGATTTAACACCAAAGATTTGTTTACAAAATTTTAAGTGCAGACGCTCAATATCTTTTGATTTAGTAAAACCCCATATTTCGCTAGCATAGTTAAGTATAGACGTTACAAAAGCGTCAAATAATTGCATGGATGTCTTTGGATTCAACTCATACTTTTTACCTTTGAAGATAAAAGGTTCATGGCCTTGAGCGCTTTGCCGCACATTGCTTGTTGATTCAGTACAAAGGAGCCTGTATAATTAAAAATAACACCTAGATAATTAAAATCGTCGACGACTTCCAAAATATTACCGTTATAAGATCATTTTTCATTGATATTTACCCTACCTCTTTTACGGAAAACTACTATTTTTTAGTTTTTTCTGTATTTACCTCTAATCCCCATTTTTCACAATATTCGTGTAAAGTGTTGAGGCTGTTTGGGAGATCTGCTATACTCGTACCTACTAGGACCATGTCATCGGCGAATAATAGCAGTATAAGTGTTATGTCATTAATTGAAATACCACTTCCAATATTGCTTTGTAAATAAATTTCCAAGTCTTCAAGGAAAAGCGCGAACATAATAGGGGAGGCTATTTCTCCTTGCTTTAACCCGACCGATATATCGAAAAGATCAGAAAATGTACCGCTATGTTTAATGCACGATTTAACGATAGTATATATTGCGCAAATGATTTTAAGCATTTTACCGTTTAATCCTAACTTGTGTACTTTAAACCATAGCATATTCCTATTTATAGAATCGAACGCCTTGCGGAGATCAATGAATGCACAGTACAGACGATTTTTATTGTTTAGTATTTTTTCTATAATGTTTTGTAAAATAAACACCGCATCAACAGTAGATTTTCCTTTTCTAAACCCGAATTGTGCGTCAGATATGATATCATTACTGTCGCACGAAGATACAATACGCTTATTTAATATGCTGGTAAAAAGTTTTCCCATGCTGCTGATAAGTGTTATCCCTCTGTAATTATTAACATCATGTCGGTCCCCTTTTTTCAATAATGGTACAATATAGCCTTTGGTCCATTCCTCAGGGAAACAGCCCGAGTCGAATATTGCATTAAATACATCGGTTATATGGCCCGCTAATATATCCCATTTAGACAAGAAGTATTCATTTAAAATAAAATCGCCAGACGCTACCTTATTTTTGTTTAGAGATCTCATAACTGTCTCCACCTCCGATATAGTTATAGGTTTGTCTAATTCATCATAAACAGGATTATTATCATCAAAATTGTGATTTTCGTTAAACAAATCTGCTTCATCACTTTTTGAGGTCTTATTTCTTGAAATCAGTTGAGAAAATAATTGTGAAAATCGTCTATTTTGACATTTGAATTGCTTGTTCTGTTTTTCGAGAATAACTTCCAAAAATCGCGTGGTTTCGATTTGCGCATGTTTTTCCATATCTTTCATTTGTTTAAATTTGTATGCACGTCGTTTTTTCTTGACAAGAAATTTATAGTTAGATTTACGGTCAGCCAGTTCTATTCTATTAACGTGTGTTTTATTTCTATTAGAATGGTTAACGCATCTTTATAAAGTTGCTTAGTAATTTGACAGTCTTCATCAAACCATTTGGTAGTGTCTGAGTATGTAGACACGAATCCATTTTTGATATTTAATTGCTTTTTAAATAATGGGCCCCCTATGTCAATAAGAATACATGTACAATCTGAAACAGCCTTGTTTATATTGTTTGGCTCTTGGTTATTTATGTTGTTTATAATTTTGTTAAAACTTGGTAAAGCGCCAATTATTCTGTTACGAAACAACTGTCTGTAATTGTCATTCCATTTAACAGATTCATGATTTATCGAATTATTATTAATATTGGACATTTTCCCCTTTATAGTAAAAAGTAGCGGTGCATGATCGCTAAATTCTGTAAACTGACCTACTAAAAATTATTTATAACGGTGAAATCCCTTTCCTTTAATAAGACGTAATCTATCATGCTAGATGCGTTTCTGTTATATGCCCCCACTCCATGATCCGCTCCTAATCTACCATTCGCTATACGTAATGACGTAGATTTACAAAGGTCTAGTAATTTAATGCATTGGGCGTTACATTGACTATCTTGTGAGAAGCGTTCAAAAGGAGTATCTGGTATGTAATTACTTGAATCGATTTCATCAATAGCCCTATCGAACAGAATGTGATCACTTTTATTCGAAACTTGCGCATTACAATCACCGGCAATAATAACCCGCCCTAGGGATTCATAATGATTTATGTCATTTTGTAATATTTGGAACAGATCTGCATCGACGTTATTAAAAGCAGGCGAGTCCTCACCCCACATATATACTCCACATAAAAATATATTATCATCATTATCAAAAAAACAATTTATCAAGTTTTAACCATACCATAGTATCAAATTGATTTTTAACAATAGAAACACCGTTTTTAACCACATTTTTTATATATATTACCAGACCACCGCTTATTCGTTTTGCTCGTTTATGTCTAAATTTCCTGTAAAAGTTGTAACATGAATATTCTGGTAAATCTATTTCACTATCTTTGGATGTCCAAGATTCTGACAGAATGATAATGTCATGCTTTAATAAAATATCTGTAAAATCACTGTTTTCTTTTTTACTGTCCGTTAAACCGTTTATGTTCCAAACAAGAACACTGAGTTCACCCTCGGTACCATCCTATGCTCTTACTGGTTTTCCGTTTATGTACAGTGTGTCGTAGCTGATCCAGGCGCGGAGACCATCCTGTTTGGCTTGTTTGAGCTGCGGGGCAAGTTTTCGTCGTTTGTTAATAACTTGCGGCGGGAATTGTTCATGTAAGAAGAAACTGGTTTTATCCAATTTTATATGCAGCTTGCGCACCATTTCTCGATCCGGGAATGCCTGGAAATTGCACACAATTTTACGCGTGTAGCGTGGTGAAGGGACTCCAATTCTATGTACACGCTCCATTTTTATGAACTGTACAATGTCCTGGGCGAGTTCGAGTTTCTCGCATAAAAAGTGTCTCAGTTTTTCTTCGGTTTGCTCGGGCCGTTCATTTTCAGATTCTTGTATTCCACCGAATATTAGATTATTACGCATTGATTGCGACTGTTTATAAACCATGGTGTCTTTCAGTTTTCCATTTTCGATTTCCAGTTGTGTTAATTTATCATTTACAGTACCTATGGCAAAGTCAGACGACTCTAACTTTTCTTCAACACATGTCAGCCTCTCATTCGATTTTTTATTTAAAGTGTCCATATGTAGCCATATCTTTTTTAATTCCTTGTCGAAACCATCGACCTTTTTCTCCAAGGAGTCTAACGCTGAGAGTCGTTTGTCCATTTTCATTAACATGGCCTTTATATCTGCATTTGTGGGTTTTGATGAGTCAAGGGAGGTAACACTATTTACCTTCGGTGTAGCAGGAGGTGGGGTATGTGGTACGCTGGGCACTTGGCTACCTTCAGACAACGTCGCGGAACTTGTCGAACTATCCAGACTAGCCATGTTTAAAAGGGTAGTAAACACCGGAGGATAAGATGTATTTAGCTTTGAAGGCGTGCCAGGTTCATATAACACGGAATTTGACTGTTCTAGTAAACCGCTAATATTTACATTACTCACTCCCTCCGGGCATTGTCCGTGTTTAGGCGCCTTGTTTGAAATTCATTTGTCATTAGTTTCACTGCTCTTTTTCCTCTTAGTTCTTCCTTTTTTTTGTCATTTTCACTTAAAATCCATTTCGTTTATAACTAAACATTATTCCAGCATCTTATTTATGTATTCTGATTGCACTTTAGTAACTTAATTTGCTTATAAATCCGAATTTTTGGAGAGCGATAAAAACCCGTCCACACTCAACTTGTCACGTCAGATACAGATACCAAGCTAAAGTGTTTGTTTAGAATAAATAGTCGCTTAACAGTACGCAAACCATAATCTGGATTTGACATGGATTTCTTTTTTAAAAAGTCCATATATCGTAAAACAAATTAAATGTAAATTGTTTGGATCAAAATGTGTTTTATTCGTTTTGGAGTGCTGGCTTCTGTTTCACAAACATTTTAGTTAAATGGTTAAATATTTTACTTTATATTGGAAATGTGTTTATTCATCTTTTATATAATCAATGTCAATGAAACCATATGAAGTTTTACTAGAGCCAGTCTAGCATAATGATCACCTAGATGCTTTTACTAGATTTTAGTGTTCAGGTATTTGGTAGTGAAGTAGGTGCTGGATTTCAACTTAGGTTGCCATAACGACAGGTCGTTTTCAATATTTTTTCTCAGTCATGACTCTCAAGTTTAGTGTTAAAGAATTAAATATACTTTTTTTAGGATTTGAAGGAGACTCCTTTGTAATGTCCCAATTTAACAATTTGTTATACAATAACTATGTTTCTTGCATGTTTGTCATGTATAAAATTGTATAAATGAAATAAAAATATATATAAAAAAAAATGGCCGAATATTTATTTCGATATTTATACATGTATATGTACGGTATGATGTTGGACAATATTTGGCTCCAACAACCTCGAACTGTCCATTCCCGTTGTGTTAGAACCATCTTAGTTACCGGATACATGATCCTACATGCGTGTTTAACTTAGCTTTGACATCACAATAATCAGTCAATCTAGCTGTCTATCGATATATGTATTATTTCAATCTACTAATGTTTTAATGTAAAAAGTAATGCACAAGAATGTAATATTTGATTATCAAACAGCTGAGGGAAATGATATATACATTTTACGCAGTTATCACCATAGATAGCGAGAACACACTCCATAACACTAGATCTATACATGTCAGTTGACATAAGCCAGTGTATGACGTAAATGTGTTTAGATGAAGTCGTTAACATTGATTTATTGACGTCATCAAGATGCCGGTCAAGTTGGAATATTTTGTACAAGACTCGATGAATACCGAGAATGTCAAACAATGCACTGAAATTTTGCTAGGTTAATTATGGCAAGCCAAAGGTTGTAACATTGTATAACTCTTCTTTTGGTTCAAACTTAATATTTGCGCTGATAAATTGTACATATATGGTTAAATTTGCTATGTTATTCGTTTTACAGTCATATTGATAAGATAAGAACATAAATATAAAACAATTACAACAAACATATGAAACTAACGAACAAATATTAAATTTAACAAATAAGAATGTAAAATAATGAATATAAATATAGAAAAAATAAATCACAATAGAAAGTTGAACAACACAAATAGAAAACGAAGAACAAAATTGGCACATTAGAAATTTTTATATTCTTGTTCTGCAATAATTATTTGTGGGTAAAGTGACGTTACTTGATAACGTCAGGATAGCACGCTTCCGTTGTTTTCATATCTAGCTTGGACTTAACCAATCGACAAAGTCGTAACAAAATCGATTCCATAATGAGAAAGGACTAATATTTGCTCATATTCGTGTTTAATTTATTTTCTTTTCGTATTGTTCAACTTTCTTTTGTATTTGATGTTTTTGTTATATTTATGTTCATTCGTTTTACATTTCTTGTTGTAAAGTTGTAGATCTAGATCTGTATTGTGTTTGTTTGTTGTAAGATTTTATATCTATTTTCTAAGTTTAATAATATGAATGCAAAAACATCAATATAAAAATTTGTACTATATAGTTAAACTTACAATTTAACAACCGAATGTTAAGTTTGAACAAGAAATATAATTATACGGAATTGCAACGTTTGACATGTCATAGTTGACATCAAAATATGTCCTTGATTTATGACACTTTATATGGTAATTTAGATACTACTATATGTGTATATCACTGGTACACGGGCTTTGTGTAGTAATGACTTCATTATAGAATTGCTAATTGACAGCAACTCTACTCCATTTTACATGTGTTTATTTTTTTGCTTTGTCATATGAAATAGGAAACTTTAATTTTCTTTTATATATCTAGACAGCGGAAATTCACTAGACCCATTTGATTGGATTTTGAATAAGTGTTCTATGTTTCAACAGAGATTGTCGTCAATAGTTATTATACACTTTTTACCTCCATATCTCCTGCCTTTAATCATTAACCCCGTGCTGTCTGGGTTTGCCAGTCGTCTGGTACATCTGCATATAACATCACTTGTTATTCATATAGTGACGTCATAGTGAGCACGTGCTTGCTGTCGTATATGTACGAGAAAGTTGTGATAGACAAGATGAGGTATCATTATAATTTAAATTTAAACTTTCTTAAATCAGGGAGGGAGGGTGAATTGCATGTTAGAACGTTATCGCTGAGGTCGTAGGTTCGAGTCCCGCTCGCTCCAAAATCATTATGTGAGAAGTTTACAGTTACTTGCGGAAGGACGATGGTTCTACTCATTGTGACTCAGTCTGAGGTCTTCCTTCATCAGTTAAACTGGATATGCCAAATATATAACCTAAATTGTGTTGAAAATTGCCCATTAAAAAAAATAAATGTGTGTGGAGCTACATGTAGTAATACATATATGTTCAAGTTGTTTGTGAGCTAACGATCAGGTTATGAATAAAAATAAATTCCAATTAAAATCTTATTTCCCCTGAAAATGAATAAATTGTACCCTGGTATGATTAGTATGTAATTGTTCTACGTCTCTATCAGACAGTGTTTACGACACGTCTCCAGTTCTCAGTGACCTCTTGTCAGGATTATATTTCTGTTAAATGAAAACCGATATTGATTTCACTTTGTTATAGCAGTTTTAAGACGATAACATAATGAACCAAAGTAGGTTATTTGTAGATAAACTGTGCTATATCACATGTATAATACAGAACAGAGATTTATTTTGAGGGTTCCTGCAATTTACTTGATTATTTATCAAGAATTCCATTAAAAGCATACGATACTGTCCTTGCTCGGCAAGGCTTCAAAATGCTTATACCGTTTCATAAACTCAACTAAGGCATTTACTTTTGTTACTGCAATATTGATACTCCAATTTAATGTAATATTGTGTAAATCGTCGTTATCAAAAAAAAAATTGTAGTTTTCCTTAGCCGCAATTAATTTCAAAAGAATTGGTTGATTTTCATATTTGAGTGGTACCGTGCATTCATCTATCAATTTGATTGCATCTCCCGTACCGTATTAAATTTTAATCGTAGCGTTGTGTCTGTAAATAAAAAGTTTCTTATCAAAGTCCGGATCTGCTGGAGGTAACATATGCTTCTATATTTTCTCAGATTTTAACCCGCACACTTATCTGTACCTGGGAGCTCCCTACGGAAACTACCCGAATTCACAGTTGTTGACATTCTTCTTAACCCCACCATTATTGATTTATACTTCTCTTACCCCATTGTTCCATATTTCAAAATTTAAAGTTTTCTGGAAAAAAACAATGATTGACTGATTACGGTTAACAACGAGATATATGCAGTCCTACTTACCAATGATTTATAGTCTCCGACATAACGCATTGTGTATCCCTAAATGCCGATTTTGTCGGCTGTGAGCTCTTAGAAAATTAATTTGAGTAAGTTGAATAGTTTACAGACTTAAACGTTAAGAACATGCTTCCCTGACAAGTATGTGCTTATTATAGAATAGCGTGGTGATGTAGGGAACGTTGTATTAAATATTTAGATGGTCCTGACACTATCAGCGGTACTTTCCTGTAAATCAAAGTATAACCTTTACAACTGTACACAGACAGAATTAACCTCACTAAAATTATTGGTCCTTTGTTAGATAAGTCTGTAAATAACATCGTTCGGTAAATAGAGAGTATACTTCATAAAGACGAACTGCATTTGTTTGTATAGAAATATTCTATTTATACATTAAAGGAACAAATAGTAATTACAACAAATTGCACTGAACTCTATTTCTAAAAATAGGTTACCTGTGAGTTACTGCGTTTATGAATGTTGACATTTAATTGTGTTTCTGCATAAGAAAGGAATACTTGTAACGTTGCTGATTGGTTGAACGAATTTTTGGACACCCAAGATAAAATGTGTAAGATAAATATGTAATATGTTGCTTTATCTTTTTTTAGAATTATGATAGAAATATTGATGAGAAAATTTATTGTTATTTGAATATGACTTTGCAGGTATTTGATACTTGTTATCGTATGTACAAAATGTATGTAAGGAAAACAACATTTTTTAAACTTTCACTTCGCAATATCTGATTAATGGGAACACAACATATAATGGAGTCTAATAAATGGAATTAAACTATAACCTAAGGACTACTAAAGCAATACTAGATTAGTAACCAGACATCTTCTTCACACATTAATTAGATAGTAACTTAAGAAAATACAATTAAAAGCCTCCGCAAAAATGAACCACTCTCTATCTCTCTATCTCTCTCTTTCTCCCTCCCTCTCTCTTTAGTATCTTTAAAGGAAATATTAGCAGTTTAGAAAGTTAGCCAGAACAATCCATAATGAAAGGTGATTTATTTCCGCCAACAGCTCATATGTTATAAATGTTGTGGTGAAAAAACGGCAAAACTACTGCTTACATAGAAAACACGTATCTGTCCTTGTTTATCTAGAACTTGCTAGCTACTCACTTGAAGACAAACTAGTCTTATCACATGGGTTAGCGTACTGTGTCAAGTTGTACTGTGTTGTGAAAAAAACACCTGCCCAATGTCACCGGGACGCAGTTTTATGTGATTAAAACGGGAAGCTGTGTATTACAGCATCTGATTAACGTAGTACAGAATATTTACGTGTCTTATTCCGTGCTAAATTTGTATAGTGTATTCGACAGGAAATGAAAAACTATCCAAATATATAGGCTATGCTTCATGGGGATCATCGATACAAAGACAAATGGTAGGCAGATGTATATTTGTATTGTTGGAATGAGGTGTGTATTTTTTTTTCTTATTTGTCGCAATTTTTTCGAAAATGTGTTTAACATATTTTCTGTTCAGTTAATTTTAGACCGCCATATCTAGCATTTTTACCATGGTGGCCACTTTTTTATAATGGCAACCCCTATTTTACCTTGGTGACCAATATTTTACCATGGTGGCCCATATTTTACCATGGTGTTCCATATTTTAACATTGTGGCCCATATTTTACCATGAAATTCCATATTTTAAGTTAGTTCACCACTTACAAGTACCTTGGCATTTCATTGGATGAGCGCTATCACGTGTTGACTTGCTAATTTATATTTAGGTCAATTGATATTCATGGTAGGGATGCAAACCAAACTGCCGATTAGCAGTATTTCTCTCATTATAATAATCATAAAATATGCTGAAAATGGAAACCTACATTTTTACATCGTTTACCGCCGTTTCCACTGTCGTTGTTTTCATTGAAATTGTACATGTACCATTTTGAATGAGAATGTGATACTTTAGCAGATTTCTTCGTTGTGTTATTTAAACATTCATGTTTCAACTTTTGATATTTAACATGAAACTAACCCCAATACAAAACCTGTTCATCCTCCAATATTAAGCTACGTGCTTAAATATCAAAATACCGGAACTGAATATCTTATGTGAAAAGGCGCATTTAAGCACATAAACACATCAATGAATGCGACCTTAAACCTCAAGCTTTTGATTAAAAGTCAATATTCATAAAAATAGGATTGGAAATGACTTATAGGAATTTTAATTATCACTATATTCCTTTCCACCATCACCTAGGAAACACAACCTGTATTCCAAACTGACGAGTCTATTTCAGATTTGGTTGCCAAGAAATATTGATTATTGTTTAAGATTGACAGTGTGTGCTTCTCAATGTGTGTTTAAAGAACTATTTAGGACCACAAAGGAATTTATTGGAAAATATGGAGTTAATGACAGATTTAAAGTAAGTATAGTTTATTCGTGCACAAACAAAATCCTTCTGAACGACAGCATGTCATTTTATATGCCCCAACAAGAAACAAGACTTGGTACTAGAGATATCCTGTATATTTGCATCAGCATACCAAGACTTGGTACTAGAAATATCCTGTATCTTTGCATCAACATACTAAGACTTGGTACTAAATATGTCCTGTATCATGATATCAACATACAAAGACTTGGTACTAGGAAGATTCTGTGTCTTGGCATCAACATGGCCCATGTGTGGATATTGGTGATAAACATACTTGTTATATCATAATAAATAAAATTACAATCGTTTATATTGGAATTTGTTTCATAGTGTTTTGGTTTTGCTTACATTGTTGTTTTCTACAGTTCCCGTGCATTTTGTTGAAATGTTTAATACACCAAAATCCGTATGCATATGATATTGATTTGTTCGCTCGATTACATTACTTGATAAAGCCTGAGTCATGCGAGATGATATTTCGCCAATCCATATTTCCATGCGACCTGTCCGGTGGTCCAGTAATAAAACTGAACATGACTTTCACGACAACATTCTGTGTTTCCATTCTGTCTGACAGTTTTGTTGAAACTAGTTTATAGTATGTATATATAGTAAAACATCGTTTGCTCGAACACGGATGGCTGGAACACCACATACAGCCAGAACCATTTATCTGGTCCCCGCCGAATTCCTATTTAGATTAATATACATGTACATTTTTGGTATGATGTTAAAAAATATTAGTCTCGAACAACACTTTACTCTAACCAACTATTTTGTTCAATCCCGTCGGGTTCGAGTCAACGAAGTCACACTGTACAGACAATGTATATGACACGTTTCAAGATTAACATAACTCCTATTTCTGCTCATAGAAGATAGGGGTTTTCACAATGGAGAAAAGCGCAATATTTCATGTCGCCACGTGACATCTTTCTCTAAATCTATTTTTGTCATCTCGTTCCGTATCCACAACGCATTCATATCAATTTTCAGTTTTCACTTTACGACTTGATTTCGTTGCAGGAAACCTTCAACTAGATATATAAACGTTGCGTCCGAATATAACGTCAGTGTATATTTTATGACATATTGATTACCTGTGAGAACAGGTCCAGGGTAAAATTATATTTGAAGTGTTTCATTTGAATAAACAATGCGTGGGAAGATTAGTGGATGTAACTTCTTGTAGTTCATATGCTTTCAGTATGTAAAATATGGTTAATTCATATGTCTTTTTCATATGAATTTCGGCATACCGCATCGGTTGTCTAGGGGTAGATCATTCGCCTCCTTTGCGGAAGGTCATGGGTTCGATCCCCGATTGTATCATACGTTATTCTTGAAAACTTGTACTTAAAGATTTCTCGCTTGGTGCTCAGTACTTTGTAGATAATTTTATGTCTGGTCGATCCGGTGTCAGTTTAATGTGTCTGGGTGGCGTATCATACCATATGTAAACAGCATAATACTCCAGTGTGGCAACGGTCAGAATACTGTATCAAATAGACACCGTCACTATATAACTGAAACAAAAACAACATCAGTTTTGCGTGATAAACACGCATTTAAAACGTATATAGTTTTGTGATAACAGCCATTATCGAGGATCTATCATTTGTTTAAGTAAATCGGAAAATGAAAAACATCATCAGTTTATTCATGTGCTAAAGAAAAATATCATTATATCGGTCAAATTTGCATGAAATTTTGACCAATAGCGTGATCCTATCTGCTGGATTCTTATAATCGCATGATCGATATCATTTGTCGATCAACACCATTAATTACATATGCAATAAAAATTGATATGTTCCAAAAGAAGGTTGTGACATTCATCTCAGTCACCACAACAACATTAACACAATCAACACATTAAAATAAACAGGCATAATCATCATATTATGAATTGAAATCAAGTAAAATGCAAACATACTGAAGATGAGACAACAGCGGTCATTGTCTCAGGAAGTTCAGTAGATCTACTAAAAAATAATAAAATCGCTGCCTTTACAACTGTGGAAGTAACGAAATATATAACCGGAGAAGATTTCAGAAATCATTGCCTAAACAAGCGAGAAAATTACAGAAATCACTACCTATACAACCGGTAAAGATTACAGACATCTCTACCTATCCAACCAGTAAAGATTACAGACTTGCTACCTATACAACAGGGGAAGATTACAGACATCACTGCCTATATAACCTGGATGATTACATATGTCACAACATATACAACCGGAGAATGTTACAGAAATAACTACTTATACAACCGGGAAGATTACATAATTCACTATCTATATGCCTGCCTGCCTGCCTGCCTGCCTGCCTGCCTGCCTGCCTGCCTGCCTGTCTGTCTGTCTGTCTGTCTGTCTGTCTGTCTGTCTGTCTGTCTGTCTGTCTGTCTGTCTGTCTATACAACCGGGAAGATAACAGAAATCACTCCCTATACAACCAGTGAAGATTACAAAAATCACTACCTATACAACCGGGGAAAATTGCAAAAATCACTGCCTATATAACCAGGAAGATTAAAAATTCGGTATATATACAACAGGGAAGATTACAGAAATCACTGCCTAGACAACCCGGAAGATTTATGAAATCAGAAACCTATACAACCGGAGAAGATTTCAGAAATCACTGCCTATACAACCGGGGAAGATTACAGAAATCACTACCTATACAACCGGGGAAAATTACAGAAATCAATGCCTATGCAACCGAAGATAATTAAAGAAATCGCTGCCTATATAACCGGATTACAGAAATCACTACCTTCACTACCTATATAACCGTGGAAGAATACAGAAATCACTACATACACAACCAAGGGAGATTACAAAAATCACTACCTTCACTACCTATGCAATCGGGGATTTTTACAGAAATCACTACTTATACAACCGGTGAAGATTACAGAAATCACTGCCTATAAAACCGAGGTAGATTACAGTAATCACTACCTATACAACCGGGAAGATTACAGAAGTCAAGACCTATACAACCGGAAAGATTACAGAAAACACTACCTATACAACCGGGAAGAATACAGAAATCACTGACTATACAACCTGGAAGAAAACAGAAATCACTGCTTATTCAGCCGGAGAAAATTACAAAAACCACTACCTTCACTACTCTACAACCTGGGAATATTACAGAAATCACTTCCTATGCAACCGGGTAAAATTACATAAATCACTACTTATATAACCGGGAAGATTACAAAAATCGATACTTATACAACCGGAAAGATTACCTATATCACTATCTATTCAACCGTGAAAGATTATAGAAATCACCACCTGTACAACAGGGAAGATTACAGAAATCAATGCGTATACAACCGGGGAAGATTACAGAAATTGCTACCTCAATTATCACCTCAAATGAAATTTGCCATGAAATGATAAGCACTAGTTTTTTCAGTGAAGAAATAAAATTAATAACTTTAAATAGTCAATTAAAACAGCATATCAGTATATAAAATAAGCAAAATGTGGGTAAATAGTCGTTATGACAAGCACAGTAAGACATATTCTAAGCACATAAAGTCATATATTATATGACTGGTACATTATATTTATATATATATATATATATATATATATATATATTATATGACTGGTACATATATATGTGTGTGTATATATATATATATATATATATATATATATATATATATATATATATATAATATACCACGATATGTGAGGAAAACTACCATTCCTGACCTTCATCCATTCTTTAAATACATATTTGTTTTTTGTGGCCAGCACTTATAACACTTAAATTAAATAAAGCATATTTAGAACTAAAGCATATCACTGTGATACGTGTAATCCAGGGCATAAGAGAAAGTTACTAAAGCAAATTGAAAACCACCTCAAATGTATATAGAGTATTAACAACTACTGCAGACAAAGCTTATAATAAACAACAAGACAAAACAATGATGTCAGGTATATCGCCACAGTCATGAAATACAGAATGGATATTTATGTGGTATTACAGGCTATACATTTGCGATTCGTAAATTTCTAACAGGATATCATGTTTCTAAACTGGTCAAAGTATGGAGTTGTTGTAAATTCTTCTGGCAGCGAAATCTCTAGTACTGGGTCAGAATACCTGAACTTACCGAACTAAGTAGTATCTAAAATCATATGAATGTTCACTTTAAGCTATTTTGTTATATAAAATTGGAGGAGCAATGCCATATAAAATTTTAAATGTTTCTGTTGCTATTATTCTTATTCCCATTATATGTAAAGATGGTAACGTATCCTTATATAGATCATCATAAATAAACCTATAGGTCTTTATTGCATTTTACCTATTTTGTCCGTATTATCTTCGGTACAAAAATGCCGCCAAGAGAAAGGACAAAAATTAAAGTTTGACCATAAAAGCAGAGAAAATAGTTAATCCATTTGAAAACATTTATCTGTTTGCATGTTTTTTACACATTTATTGAAGTGTTGAAATATAAACTAAATTCAATAACAACCCCTAGTACTTTTACAGTATCCGCACATAATATGATACTATAATTGACATGTTTTCGCTGGTGTTTTTTGTTTTTGCCTACGGTATTTAATCGGGATTTCCTTCATGCAATTCAAGAAATAACTAGTCAAATTAACTTTTACTATCGTGTTGTAAAACTTTAACCAATAAATCAAAATCCGGGTTATGGACGTGCAAGGTGTATTACTCTGCATAGTTACACAATATACCTTTTCCAACAAAATAGTAGAAGTCATCGACATAAATGGTCCGAGAATGAAGCCTTGAGGGACAACCTTTCTTGAATCTGCCCAGTTATCTACCTAGTTAGCCACCGAATTACTGACAACATTGCTGATTTTGATTTGTTGCTCTCAGTGTGATACATAAGATGACATGAGATTGTGCGGAAATACAATAGATTACCAGTTTATTGCATAAAAAGATCATGGTGGGATCATAATCCCTTGAAGTCCATAATCAAGACCATAAGGAAAGCAGCCGCATGACAGAAGCTACGAGCATACTGGTCATTTTTAAAAAGGTTTGCAGTTGCCCGAGCTTCATTCAGTTTATCTGGAAATTACCTGTAGGAATTGTGGAGTTATATCAGGTAAGAAGGGAGCAAGTGAATGTTTTCAAAGCTTCAGCAGTTTGACTGATATTATGTACATGCCAGTGTATTTTTTACGTTATATGTATCTATATGATTTTAGTCACTATCTTGTGATCTATGGGTTGAAAATAAAAATAAATTCTGTTGACGTTTTTTTCCTAAAAGCTTGGTGATGCTAGGATGGTCCTTTTTATCAAATACGAAACATTTGCTTATGCCACTTGCAACATTAATAAAAAAATCATTTAACATTCTTAAACATATTAACTTCATGAAATAATTGGTTTTTTATATCTAGTGATTATTTTATTTAATCCACAAGTGCGTTGTACAGCAACCTTAAGTGTATTTTCATCCTAATATATTTGATTTTCAGGCGTAGATATTTTTCTTTATGTGTATAGACGGGACTTCCCCGACATACATGCAAGCTATTCATCCTTATTCAACTTCATACTAACACTAAACTAAATAACCACAATAATTATTTCTAAAAATGGCGATTAAAATGAGCTAATGTCTATCTGCTTAACCCAATAAAAATATAACAAACACACTTTCAAACTCTCTAATGGCACATTTGTCACTTATCATTCAAAACGGTAACCTCAAGTTTCTCCTTTTTGTTGATGCAATTATTCAATTTGCATGTTTGACAAGCTATGGCCATGACTTTCATACTGCGCATCCAGTTGATTTGTATAATCGTTACCACCTGAAATGTAACCAAATATGTAACTGTCACGATATTATATTTATAGGGTTGAGAATCTGCAGAAAGGAGCGGAACCAGTCAACAACGCTGATATAATTGGTATGATACAGACCAGCATCTTCGATGACATTGGATGTGGTAATGTTTACATTAAATCTTGTGACAGTATAAAAATGCACATACAGGTCCTTTCTTTATGAATATAAGTCAAACGTATCTCAAGCAGCCAGTCAAGGGAAGGAGCGAACGTGGCCTTTAAACACAGGTTGTTGTTTAATGTTTGCTCTGAAAGTATATAGATGGAAAATAACAAATATGACTGCTCAAGACAAGTGGCTGCTTAATAGAGGTGGTCGCTTATATAGGATTGACTGTACTTTCTAAAACTACAAAGAACCTCTCATGACTATATGTAAGAGAGGGAATCCCGGGATTTACCATAGTACACATTAATACTGGAATAGTCAAACGAGGGACAATCGGCCATTTTAAAACTATACCTGCAAATTCGTAGATAACGTGTTATTCAATAGCTACACACTACACGAATCATGTGAGATATAGTATAAAAACTAAACTTACATCTATTTGAAATAAGGTCAGTCATATACACTGGTTGTTTAGTGTTATCATTATGATGGAAACGTTGCCGTACTTAGAGGTTATATTAAGACGCGTGGTGTTACTAGACTCTATTATTTTCTAATTCGCTTTGCTCAAACGAAAACAAATCATTTATGTTCTTTTTAAATCAATCTGTGGGAACTAAAGAGAACAAGACATTGTATAGGAATTGTCACTTGCATTGCCGTTATAACATATTTTTACAGTAAAGATGCACAAAACGATCTGTCAAACATCCTGTCATTATAGGAGGATATGCAACAGCTGATACCATGGACGTTTTATTCGCATGAAGCACCATTGTCTTGCAATGGCTATCTGTCAATATACAAACTCAAATAAAGTATACCAACTTTCAAAAATAGTTACTTCACAACACAATATCGACCTCATTAAGTTTTGTATACAGTTTTAAAAACGAAAACAACACCATGTTTTCTTTTTTATACTTTACTTTAACCTCTTTTGAGTGGGGTTGGGGGATCTTATGAAAATATGTGTAAACAACGTAACTATTCGGCAAACGCAATGACCTCGAATAGAGTGGGCCTAGACTTGTATTACTTATACATCGACTGTATCGCACGAGTTGGCTCGTGCTCTATACCAATGACTGAACATTACCCGTATATGTATTCATTTGCTTTGAACCCATAATAAATACATTTATTTTCTAATTCGCTTTGCTCAAACGAAAGCAAACTACAGTGAAAGGAATGAATGAATGAATGAATGAATGAATGAATGAATGAATGAATGAATGAATGAATGAATGAATAGGGTTTTACGGCGTACCAACACATTATAGGTTATTCGACGCCAACAGGAAGAAAGATTCCAGGTTCACTCTACATGTACAAAAACAACAAATTACATATATTTTAAAAAAAAATCACCAACAAATGAATATGCAGAATGAACCTAGAACCTTGATACCTGCAGAACTGCAGAGTTTAAGCAAATTCTATCGCATTACTCAAATTGTCGCTTCTTACAACATGCACGAGCCACAGTGGTCCTATTCTTGCCATCACTCATATGGCTTCCTGAAACCACACGGGGGTTGATAATTTAACCACAATAGTGAAAAAAATATGATAAATGAACATGACACCCATTCGGAGGATTCTTACCCCTCTGCAGAGATCGGCAGTGATTCCATTCTTAGCCGGACAACGCGGGCTTACAGTGAAAGAAAAAAGAAAGTATACATACCTATAAACGTCGACAGGTCAAGTACAATAAATGTATTGCATATTAATTTTGTATATTTATATTTCATCATATTATTGAATAAAACAAACATAAAAATAATTCATTTCAAAGCAAAACAATAAGAAAAAATCAGTTCATTTTCCATCACATGAATAAACTTAGCCAATAATGAAATGATTTTAAAAACCAATATGTATACTTTCTTTTTCCTTTCCGTGTATTCATGTTCTTTCCAAAGCAATATGTTGGCACTAAAGAGAACAATACATTGTATAGGAATTGTCACTTGCATTGCCGTTATTAAATCGAACAAAAACAAAGAACGGGCAACTAATGTCAGTCTATTACTATTATTTAAATAATTTATCTAAACTTCTCATTAATTTAACCACATGAACAGCGTTCAAGTCTGATCCAAGCAAATTTATAATATTGTTTCACAATATCAAAACGACATATATCTTTAACAATCATGCAACATTCTGCACGTATATAAGCCTGTTTCATAATGTAAGAATATTAGTACGGTACAATCGGTACCAAAACGTTCTCAGACGCCAGTCTGCGCCGAAATGACTGTATACTATTTGATATACGATAGCAAATGACATAGATTTCAGTCAAACAGGTAACATTTCTCTCATTTACTAGAAATGTATAATATATTATTAGTTTTATAATACTTTGTCAAATACATAGTCCTTACCAAGTGATTTTGAACTCCAGTCTGTACCAAGTGGTTTTGGACTGCCCAATATTGTCAGATACATAGTCCGTACCAAGTAGCTTTGGATTCTACAGTCTGTACCAAGCGGTTATGGACTGCCCAACATACAATATCAAACATTTTACATTCCCTATTAATACTGCATCATTTCTATTAAAATACATAGTCCGTACCAAATGGTATGTTTCAAGCGGTTTTGGACAGCCCAATATACAAAATTGTCTAATACATAGTCTGTACCAAGTGACTTTTGACTCCAGTCTATACCAAGCGGTTTGATACTGTCCAATGTGTCTTGGACATAGTCCATACGTAGCGGCTTTGAACCCAAGGCTGTACCAAATGGTTTTGGACGGCCCAATATACGATATCAAACAATTTGCATTCCCAATTAATACTGTCAATTACTATTAAAATACACTGACAAATACACAGTCGTCACAAAGTGGCCTAAAGACTCTATACCAATAATCTTTAAACTGCTCAATGCACGATAGCTAGTGCATTCCTTACATTTATTAGATTAAATTATATTATATGTTATACCGTCCGTGTACCAATATACGGTCCAAAATACACGACATATACAATATCAAACGACGTATAATCCTGACAGTTATAATGTTTACTTACATATCATAATGTACAACTTGTAGTACAATGCTTAGACACATGCATGGCTCATGCCAAGCGGCCTGTCTATACCGAGCAACTTAAGGCTGATAAAAACACATTATCCAAACGACATATATCTCTTACAAGCAGTAAACACTTGCACATACTTACTTATTTACAGTTAATACACAAATATACTTTATCAAACTGGCATGGAATCCAATTTGTAGCAAGCAATTTTAGACTGATCAATATATATATATTTCGGACAAAATGATTCAACATTTGCATTAAAACAATTACAGTTAGTTTTACAAAAGTATGCATAATATCATACACTGTCTGTACCAAAACGATATGCATTCCCAGTAAAAATAGACATATGCACTTACGACATACATAATTATTAGCAGGACTAAGGTAAAATTCAGTTTGTAACCAGACATATGGCTCAAATCTGTAACAAGTGGGTTTTTACTATAAAATATGAAACAAATACCGACAAACCGACAAATTGACATATATTATACCGTATTATTATTATCTTAAATATTCAATGAAATAACACAGTTTGTACCAAACGACCTTCAAATTCAAGTCTGTACCAAGAAACTTTAAACTGCTCAAGGCACAATATTTAATGCAGGTATCACTAAGCTAATTGAAACTGTATTACTCACACAAACACACAGTTCATAACAAACGACATCCATTCCTGACAAAAGTAAAAATTTGCACTTACATAAGACAATATACAGGTATTGTTATGCTTGTAGTAATTTGATAAATACACAGTCCACACCAATCGGCTTTTGAATCCAGTCTGTGTCAGCGATATATAACTTACAGTATACAACATCAAACCACATAACGACACAAGTCGACAAACCCAGATGGATTACATGTAGTAGTATTACATTACAACTAAATACATAATCTGTACCAAGGGGTATTGAATTCTGGTATATACCGAGCAACTTTCACTGTCCATTATACAATATCCAAAAAAACATATATTCCCAACTAACAGTAAACCTTTGCACTTAATTACAACGTAATATATTATTATTATCATTAGCATTATTATTATACACAGATACAAAGTATCTACCAAGCTACCCTAGTCTACGGTCTGTACCTAGCGGCATATAGGAGTAAACCTAACAAACAGAAAAACAGTTGCCTTTAATAATCACATAATGTATACCAACTAATAAAAGTTCAGTACATAGACAATATACTTAATATGTATCAAGCTACACGTAATCCAGACTGAATCGAGAGGCATTAGGTCGTTCTCTCTATATATTTCCGACAAAACATCACAACATTTGCACTAGAATAATTACTGTATCATAAGTATTCCAGTATTGACGCATGTGTACTTTCCCTACCGAAATATTCACAAAAGCAAAAACAATATTTGCGCTAATATAATACATACTTATTTTTTGTATTACGTTCATTATTTGCACAAATACCCATCCGTACCCAGCAGCATTGAAATCAAATCTGCGCCAAGCGGCTTTAGAATGTATAATATAAAATAGCAAACGCTATACATTTTCTGTTACAAGCCAATATTTACACTTACATACCTCATATAATGTCCTATTATTATAACATTACGCAAATTACTTAGGGCAAATACACGGTCTACAGTCGACTACAGTCTGATGTTTGCGAATAATATTCCATAATATACTATCAGCATAATAGATTTCAATTCAATTCAATAGTTTATTTCGGCATATGAACATACATGTTCGTCGCCTTGACATATGTATAGGCGGCAAGTTACAACAAATGTGAGAAGAGCATGATATAATCAAGTATTGTACAATATAAACCTAACATCTTATATAATTGATTCATCAAACAGAGCTTAGATAATTACAAAGTCCGTATCAAGTGATCTTTGGACACCGTCTAAACCACGTGGTTTAAGACTGTTCGAGTAACATACATCTCCTATTCCCATGAACAAAGCAAAATTAGTACAAACATCATACATAATTTGTAAACGTAAAAAAGAAGCATGTAAATAAAGCATTTTTATTTTATACAAAAATTCGACATGCACAATGTACGTTTCCGCCAATCAAGTTTGTATTTTGTAATATAGAATTACAAATCTCTAAAATAAGTAACATTATTATAAGTATAAATAATAACATAGTAATTTAAAGACAATTACATGAGCCATACTCCAAGGGCCCTTATCCCATGTCTTTGATGAATTCAACGCACATACTAATAATTGACATGCATTTCTGCCATATAACAGGAAGCGTATCCATTACAATACATAACTGAGCATCTACAATTCATTCTTCAATTTCTAAATAAACTTTACCTACATACCATGTGCATCTTAATACACTTTTAGAATTACTTATATAAAGTCCTGTAAATATTGCACTGTGTGCATAATGCATAAATCACCATGCTAAACCGGTTTGGTTAATAAGAGTGGGTGTGTCCACGTGGTGAATATTCGGACAATACACCTTGGTAAGCGCGCGTTCCAATCAAACCTTGATAACACATAGCTTGCTATTAACTAAATTGGTGTGTATAGATGTAAAGTACAATAAACGATAAATTCGCTTTCCACAACATCCGCGAACTACATGTATAAGTTTAATGTATCACAATGCATGGGAAGATCCGTATACTTTTGTTAATGGGTGAGCCCTCTTTGAAATTGCCCTTACAATATACAACTTACATCTAATACAATCATCTCATGTATGTTTTATCCAATTATAAAATATTCTGTGTAGTGTGTTTCCCCCTTGGTCCCAGAAAAGTTACAAACGTTTTACCTGCCCTTTTAAACTACACTGTATCAAATTAACATACGCACATATTATTGTCTCATTCCTTATTATTTTAGAATTTTTTAATAAATCTACTATTCATTCTATTTAATATGAAAGACAAGCACTCTATAATGCAAAAGTAAACTTTTGTAATAATGTTATGTTACCCATATTTCCCGCCGGCGTAGTTACAAGTAGGCCCAGGCCTGCATTTTTTCCCAAGAAAAATAAAAACAATCTGAATTAATAAAAATTGCAAACAATCTCAAGTAACTGGTATGTTTTACATAATTATATAAATTACACAAACAATTCCTGATAATGTGCCAATGGTAATTTACATATATATAGACCTGCACTTTTAAATTTATTTGGTAACGCCGCTTTGTCCTACTGCTTGTACTAATCAAACTAATAAAAAGATCCAAAACAAGTTTTACACTGTTACATGCAATAGATATGGAAAAAAAAAAACTACTTCGTATCTTTATCTCTTACATCTTATATTAAGTCTTAGACTCTGTATATTTGCATCATAACTATGGCATTCCATGTTTCTATAATTCTACACTGGCCTTACTTACTTATATTTTATGTAACTTAAGCCATATGATAATAAAATAGTATACTTATCTTAGAAAGTATCTGACTGTATCAGTTGTCTCAAACTTAACCTTAGAGCTGGTGCTCTCATCGTAACATATCACCGCTCGTCCAAACAATGGGGCTTATGTGCGGCTCCAGACAGTCGGCTGATGCTTCTCTCCGTCCAGCATTAGTGTCCAGCTCCTGAAATGGTGTTTGTAACGCTGTCCTATCTATTAATCCAGGCGATGAACTTGTGGCAGTTTAGGTTATAACTTAATAAGTCTCTTTTCTAATAACATGAATAAATTACAACAGTTCTGTTTTCTCCGCAGCTAAACATAAGCTCCATCTTAAATCATTATGATTTATCTATCTAATACATTTTAAAAGTTTCAATCATAGTTCCGACGTATAACAAAATGTCGCGGTCGTCGATACAGTTCTCATAGCCAATCTTATGAAAATATGTGTAAGCAACGTAACTATTCGGCAAACGCAATGACCTCGAATGGAGTGGGCCTACATATACTCACTGTATCGCACGAGTTGGCTCGTGCTCTATACCCTTGACTGAACATTACACGTATATGTATTAATTTGCTTTAAACCCATAACAAATACATTTCTGAACTGTGATGTATATACATGGGTCGTCTAATGTGTTTAACGTTACGGCGAGCAATTGAAAATTTGACACTTAATATGGTCTTCACACGGATCAGTCGTGTATAAAAAGTATACAAGCAACTGGTTTTTCAGGCATAAGCCTTCTGTGTGAAAAAACAGCTACCAATAAAGGCAACAATGTCCAGCAATTTCTGGAACAAGATAATGGTGTGCAACTAACACACCCACAATACTCTCCAGTTATGGGCCTTTGAGATTTCTTCCTATTTCAACGTTGTTTGGTCGACGTTATACCACAAAAGAACTCTTTTGCTCACTATATTTAAGTGTCTGCAATGTACCCCAATCATAAACCATGACACGGCTTTCCGTTTATGTATTTCTCGTTTAAAAACGTGCATTTTGTGCAACCGAGAGTTCTTGGTAGGGTTGCACTTATCAAAAATAGGCTAAAATAATATATATCAAAAATATCATGGGCTATGTCTCAAAAATGTCAGATTGCCCCCTCGTACAGATGCTCTATTCAGAAGTGTTGCATTGATAAAACAAATATTCAATATAACAGGTTTGTAACAATTAGCTTAATCATTTTCCATTTAACAAATACATCATAAACTCCAGTTGAAACAGACCCATTATATTATATAATGTCCATTGGATCTTTTTTAAAAATTCTAACAGGAAAAAAAAACAGAATTTTATTATTAAAGTAAAACATGTATATACAAACTCACATTCTACCTAGCACGTGCATTTACATTACAGCATTGATACACAGCTAGAAACCATACATTCAATGTTACATATAGGAATATGTATATCCATTCTAAAAACAAACAAACAAACACACGCACACACATACTAACACCACCCCCCTCCCCCCACACACACATGCTGGTCGCCAATTGATCACGGAACGGGATGCTTCAATGTCCCCATGGAAAAAAATGAGTATCTGCCTCTAAATTTGCCTTTAGTAGCTACCTTTCTGTGCCATCTGTTAAGGACGATTTCTATAGTTTGTCTCACTTTTGTCTTATTGATAGGATTTTATGAAACCTGCCAGTATTTAAATTAAATGTATGTTCATGCAATATCAGAAATAAAACACACATGTAACCGTACATATGTTTTGGTATTACCTCCTTATAAACATAGCCGTCCTTAAAAGTTGGCGAAATAATGTCGATTTAACAGGCAATGGAAAAGAATAATTGTTTACATCTAGTATTTAATTAAAACTATTTCATATATGTATGAATATAATATTAATTTAATTAAATCAATCATTTCGATAGAGTGTCAATTGTTTTCAATTTTGTAGTGTAGGATAATTTTTTTAAATTTTAAAAGTCATACACACAGATCTGTACATATGTATACCATATGAATTTGATGTGTATTTGAGAAAAATTTCCAGCCAACTACTGCCCAGCTTCTATAAAGACAAGGCATCGTGCATTCCATTATTTTGACGTATAGGGGGTTAAAATCTGTAAATGCTATATAGTGTTGGATGTTTAATTTACAGTTATCTCAGGAGATTGTCAAACGCAGCATGCTTTGTATCAAATATAAATTAAAAGTCATGTTTATTTTCATTACTCAATATGGAAACAGTTTTGTAACCATTTCTAAAACAAACTTTCCGATGTCCTTTCTGTAACATAACAATGCATAACATTGTCATAAATAAGCTATAAATACCAGTTATGCAAGTTTATATTTGTTGTAAAGAAAGAAACAAAGAAGAAGAAAATAAAGAAAGAAAGGTAAAGAATGAATATAGGAAAGACAGAAACAAGTAAATAATGATGGAACGATAGAAAATAGCATTTCTCACCTATCCATACCCAGCATATTGTTTCGCTAACCCTCTAATTTACCATAACAAACACACCTTGGCGATATCATCATTCTTGCCATACGCGTACCACTTCTTATAAACAGTGTGCAATTGTATATATAGAAATGTGCTCACATTCCTAAGACACTCTTTAAAAATGCAAAGAAAGTAAATGAAAGTAGCAAACTGACACTAGCATTTATAAAAAAAATAACAGCAATGAAAATAACAAACATCTACAACACATTTCAGGTTATATATTGCATATCCAGTTTTACTGGTGGAGGAAGACCTCAAACTGAATAGAACCAACGTCTGTCCACAAGTAACTTGAGACTTTCTCACATAAAGATTTTGGAGCAAGCGGGACTCGAACCTACGACTTAAGAGGTGAGAAGTAAGTGATCTTGAGATGGCACCTTAGACCACTCGGCCACGGAGGACTCGAATCAACTTTTAAATCGAGTATAGAAAATAAACCTATTAGTGCTATTTTGGGCAGCACGTGTAACTCCTACCTGAGACATTTGATTTCTTGTGCTCCATAGTCCTTTCAATTTAAATGCCCATAATACGAGCCTCTATATATAATTACAATAAATGTAGTGATGCTTCTTTCTTCGGATCATGATGGTTTTAGTTCCATCAACGAAAATATTGTCTTTGTAATATGTTGTTCACTGTTTTCATCAGCAATCCTATAAATCTTAATTATCGAAGTCTTGTTTTATGTTGTAGCCACAGGCTCTAAAGGTAGGACACTTCAAAATGACCATATCTGGTTTGAATAATATATAAGTGTGAAGCGAGAAAACTTAAATTAAATCCGTGGACAAAATCATAATAAACCTACTGACTAATGTTGATCTCTTTGAAACAGTAATTAGCAAGAAATATGCATTTTCCCGCAAAATCCAAGTTTCTATATTTACGAAGGCTGTACACATACGACACTGACACGGACTGACTATGTCGTCATTGTATGATAAACTAAATATTAAATTTTGAAGGTTTGAAATTTGGTAAGAATACATAAAAAATATTATATAATAAACACGAAAACATGTCAAACGATATACCCTTGATGATTTCAATTAAATAGTTATTGTTTATAATGTTCAACTATAATTTAACGTTATCTTGTGTGTACAGAAAGACCAAAAACGTATTTCCCATCTGTCAAACGGCACCTGATAACCAATCAAAATCATACAAGACATTCGCACCGTGCAACCGGAAGAAACTAGGCAAGGCAACTGTTAGACTCGTTTAAGAACGTAAAATATTAATTTTATAAGCAAAACACGACCTATTTGTTGTTATTGCATGATGTAAATATTTAGAATATTTTTTTCTACGTACGCTATAACTTATTTCATTGGGTATTTTTGAAGTGTCCTACCTTTCCATTATTTACTATATATAGCTATCCAAGAGCTATAGAAAGAAAGGGACAGTGCATTTACATCAGTAAAGATAAAGCCAACTAAAGATGTCATGATAAAAAGTGTATTGAAATTGGAAATAATTTTTTTCTATAATCATAAATGTTACATGTTCTAATTTTCAAAAACATTACACTTATGATTTGCGCTTTGACTAGTTTCCCTTTTTTGACATCAGGTCCACTCTGTAAGGTGAATCCAATTACAGACAGGGGTAAGCGGTTTCAGCTGATCAAGATATTGTGTTTGACGGTCATACCCATCTTAGGCGTTTGGGGATTTACTATGTACTCCCTCTCGGACAGCGTCACGAGTAAAACAGACATAGAATTGGTACGTAGTATGTCTGTTCTTATGTGTCATGCCAATGTAGTATACATGTACGTAATAGTGTGGTGTGTGTTACCTGTTGGAAGAGCGTTAGATCCAAGTTCAGTAGGTCGTGGTTCCAATTCAATGTTCTTAATCAATACCCTTTATCCGAATATGTTTAGTACTGGGTCTGCCCGAGAAGGCTTCGTGCGTGATTTGTCCAAGTTGTAAGAACTTGTTTCACAATCGATGTAAAATAAATATGTTTGAAACAGTAGGATTCCAATTCTTTACTGTCAACGTATTTTGCAATAAAAAGAAATGACAGTGCAGTCATACATATGATAATTGTGCCACCAATATTGTAAACATAAGTATAAGAAATATATATATATAATAATATATATAAGTACAATAACTAACAAAAAATGGTTTGATATACATTGTCACGACCTGTACAGATAACATAATGAAATTGCTTGCAATACAAATCGATAGTTCAAAACTATTATAAGTTTACATCGATTGTGAAATAAAATACTCCTAATTCCAAGATAATTTTCGAGTGTCCAAGGACACCAAACAGGGACGTGGCGGGAGATCAAACCCACAACCCATGATATGCCACCAAACTTGTAAATATTCCCATTACTTACATTATCAAATGGTACCACAACACTGCGATACGTAACAGTGCTGACACTTTGAAACATCTTTAAGCTGAAATTGTGAAATATCCCCATAATTTGCTTGAAATAGTGCAAGTGTTGACGATGACAGTGTTGACGATGCCAGTGTTGACAATGGGCAATGGCTTAATTGCAGCCGACCCAGATTAGCTCAGTTGAAAATGCGTCTGACTATCATTTCAGGGGTCGCGAGTTCGATTCCCCACCAGGCAACAGTCTCCGTGATGATTGATATACGATATTGTGTCTCATTATCATTTGTCTCTCACCGCCGATTCAAGTGGGAAAATTATCAGTTACCTGCGAAGATGGGTTGTGTTCGAGTATTGATTAACCATTTAGGATCCTATGAAATGTTGGTTAGGTTAATTGGTCGTCTGTTTGCGTTCGATGCCATAAAATGACACTAGATATTCATTCAGTCAATCAGTTTGATTGCAGAGATTGTATAATGAATTATGTTACTGATTTCATGACTGTCATTTTACTGAACGCAATGTGTTTTGTTTTTTTTGGTTTTATTCATTTAAATATATTTTATTCAGTCAAATATTACATAGTCTAAGAGCAAATAATGTAACGATTTACACATAGGATCATTAACATAACATAACACAACATAACACAATATACATAGTTTAACTTCTATAGACATCTCTTTTTCTTCTATAAGGATAAAGAGAAGAGAAAATAGTAATGTTTCAATCAAAACAACACATGTTTTCTTGCCCATATGAAGTGTAAGATGCAAATGTACTTAAGGCCACGTTGTTTTTTTTACTTTTGATGACAGTTTCAAAAACGGGTTATATTTTGCTTTCAACGTCGTAATAGCGTGTGCTCAGATTAGATTTGAAGGCAAGTGTCACTGTTTTGGTTGCCTAACCATGGTGATCACGCACATCCGGTGTGCAACTTGTTGCGTGTATTAGCACGGTATAATTCAATTTTGTTCTGTACATGATAATTATAAAAAGGTAGTCTTTTGCTAGACCACCGGTGTTTGTTTTGATATTCTATAAACGTCAGTATGAGGAGCGCTCGCGCGCAGTCAGGCAGCTACAGGCTTGAATCAACGCGGCGCCAGTTGCCAGGAACGTTGGTGTCTAAGAAAAAGGTACGGTGTAACCGGATCAGTTCGCGACCGTCCACTGACAGCACGCCTGCGTGAAACCACACGTCAAAAGGACAGACAAATCGTTCTGTATCATTGACGTGGGTGTTTTATTGTTCCAGTGGTGACTGCCAAGAACACCAATGGCCAAACTCATCATAGTGTAAGCGCCTACAAATCGACGTCGGCTACGTGAAGTTGAAGTACGTCAAAGACGTCCATATTGTGGTGCACGTTTCACTCCCGTTTACCACCGCAATCGTAGACAATGGGCTAGACAACATCAAAGATTGCCATTGCGTTGTTCGTTGGCAACAAGTTACCTTTACCGACGAGTGCAAATTTCAATTGATTACAATGATTGACGTCAATACTTGTACCGACGTCGTAATGAAGGAATTGCTCATGCCTGTGTGAAGGAGCACGATCGTGTTGGTGATTAAAGAACCGTTGTATCTGCTGGATTTACCTATCATGGGAAAGCACGTTTTGGTTTTCTTAAAAAAACGTTAACGTTACGTTGATGGAGTTTTGCGTACTGTGGTTATCGCTTTCATGCAACAGAACCCTGGACTTGTACTGCAGCAAGATAACGAACGGCCTCATAAGGCAAGGCTGAAAAACGTTGACAGTCTTCCATGGCCCTCAATGAGCCCAGATATGAACCAAATCGAGTATATCTGGGCGTACCTGAAGCAGAAACTGCATGACAACAGTCTTCACAATAAAGTGGAATTAAGGAACATTATCATTCGCGAATGGGCTGATTTGGTTCATGCATAAACTATTGTCTTGAGATGGAGATATCTAGCTCTTATAAATGTAAACGGCGAACACCAACGGTATCAACTGCAAATGTTCAAATGCACTGTCGATTAGCGTGTTACAAAGTTACACAATTTTGTAAAAATCTTTATTTATTTTCAATTTAGTCAGTAACCGAGTGGTTACCTTAAATTAATAAATGCTTCAATTTACAACACCTCTCATTTTCTTCTTCTTCTTCTTCTTCTTCTTTTTCTTCTTCTTCTTCTTCTTCTTCTATTTCTTCTCTGTTATGCGTTATATGTGCGAAACAATGTTCAAACCATTCAATTTCATTGCTTACGAAAATATCTCCCCTTTTTATAGATGAGTGTTAAGATATGTACTTTTAATGTAAAGGGTCTTGATGATTATAAAAAAAGAATACAGCTGTACGAATATCTAAAGTCAAACAAATATGCAATTTGCTTTTTACAAGAACTCCACTGTGAAAGTACAACAAATGATATATGGGAAAAACAATGGGGCAACAAAGCGTTCTTCTCCGGTAATAGTAAAAACAGTGTCGGTGTGGGAATTCTATTAAATTCAAATTTTTCATAAAAGGTTGTAGAATACAAAAATATAGTTGAAGGTAGACTACAGTCATTAAAACTTGTAATAAATGAAAATGAATACCACTTTTTAAACGTTTATGGACCAAACAATGACAGTGTTGATTTTTTAAATACATTAGAAAAATATATAATAGATAACGACAGTGACACATTTGTCATAGGTGGTGACTGCAACACAATTATAGACGCTAAAAAAGACAAAAAGAACGGAAATGTCAACAATAGCAAAAATAAAAGAGAAAAAATTAACTCAGTTATTGAAAATAACGATATTTATGATATATGGAGAATTTTAAACCCTGATTCGTGACATTATACATGGCATTCTAATCATAAACCTCCTATTTATAGCAGACTTGACTACTTCCTAGTTTCATCAAATATCTTAAATTCAATAACTAAATGTAAGATTTCTGTTGGCATTAGGTCAGATCACTCTATTGTCTATTTTAATATCAATACAGATCATGAAGCACGAGGTCCGGGATATTTTAAAATTAATAACAGTGTTATTTTAGAAAATGATTATCAAGAAATAATAAGAAAATCTATTAAGGATATAACAGAAATAAATATAAATTCAAATCCAAATACCATCTGGGAATTAATAACAGGTACAGTACGAAACGAAACTATTAAATATACTTCAAAGAAAACAAAAAATAATAAAAATTTAGAAAATAGTCTTAAAGAAAAAATAGATAAATAAGATGAAGAATTGTCAAATGATCCAAATAACCAAAATATTTTAGATGTATTAAATAATAAAAAAAATGAATTAGCAAATATAATAGATATAAAAACAAACGGTATTATCTTACGAGCTAAAGCTGAATGGATTGAAGGTGCGGAAAAAAACACTACATATTTTTCAAATTTAGAAAAAAAGAGAGCAGAATCAAAAAAAATAAATAGACTTATACGATACAATCGTGAGATAACAAATTCAAAAGATATATTACAAGAAACTAAAAGGTTTTATAAAGAGCTATATAGCAAAGTTCAAACGAATGACGAAAATTTTGATTTTTTCAATAATCATAATATTAATGAATTAAATGATAATCAACAAGAATTATGTAATGGTATCTTAACTGAAAGTGAATGTAAACTAGCTTTAAAGGATATGAAAAACAATAAAAGTCCTGGGTCCGATGGGTTATCAACAGAATTTTATAAAATATTTTGGAATGACATAAAACAGTTTTACATTGAATCTATAAATTACTCATACATGCGGGGCACTTTAACACCACTGCAGAAGCAAGGAATTATAACACTTCTACCAAAAAAAGACAAAGACCTTTCACTATTGACAAACTGGAGACCAATAAGCCTATTAAATGTCGACTATAAAATTGCAACAAAAGCCATAGCCAACAGAATGAAAACTGTATTACCAGACATTATCAATGACAGTCAGACAGGATTCTTAAAAGGACGTTACATTGGCGAAAACATAAGGACAATTTTTGAATGCATTGACGATTTGAATAACGACAATAGACCGAGACTGATATTCTTTGCTGATTTTGAAAAAGCGTTCGACAATGTTGACCATAATTTTATTTTCAAACGATTACAATATTTTAAGTTTGGTAACGAATTTATTGACTGGATAAAATTATTTTATAATGACGCACAAAGTTGTGTGTCAAATAATGGTTATGCCTCATAGTGTTTTAATATAAAAAGAGGAGTTAGGCAAGGATGCCCATTGTCTCCATATTTGTTTTTATTAGCTATTGAAATCTTATATAAATCTGTAAATATTACTAATACTATTGAAGGTACGCAACAACATTATAAAATACACTGCTTTTGCAGATGATGCCACTTTTCTGCTAAATGGAAATCAGTCTTCATTTGAATCTTTAATATTATTAATTGACAGGTTTAACTCCATTTCATGTTTAAAGTTAAATTCAAAGAAATCGATTATTCTTCGTGTAGGCTCTTATAAGAATTCTATTGAAATATTTTGTAAAAATAAGAAATTTGTTTGGACTAATGAAAAAGCAACAACACTGGGAATTGTTTTCACAAACGACAGAAATAAAAATAAAGATTTTAAGTACAGTTTAAAAATAGAACAATTTCAAAACTGCCTTAATAACTTGAAAAAACATAAATTATCGATTTTAGGTAAAATCACAGTAATAAAAACATTTGCACTACCCAAACTTATTTTTCCACTAACAGTGCTTGAATCACCTACCATGAACACTACAAACCTAATAAAAAATAAAATGTTCGAATTTCTTTGGGAGGGAAAACCAGACAAAATTAAGCGAAAAACAATTATTCAAAATATTGAAAACGGTGGTATGAAGATGATAGATATATAGCTTTTTATACATTCAATTAAGGCGAGTTGGGTTAAACGATTAACAGATGTAAACAATAATGGCGAATGGAAGTATATATACATGTCTTCATTGGAAAAATATGGCGGAAACTTCATCTTTGAGAGTAATTTTAATTTTAACGACAGTTGTTCTATGTTCAACGAAACGCCGTTTTTATGTAACATTATTGAATCATGGTCAAAAATAAATTTTAACTGTAATATTGAAGATGTTAATCTACTAAAACAGTACATTTGGAATAATTCTTTTATAAAACATAATGGCAATTTATTATTTTACAAAGCATGGCTACAGCTAGGAATTAAAACAATAAATGATATATATGATTGTAGACACAAGACATTTTATAATTTTGAAAGATTAAAACAATTGTACAATATAAGTAATGCAGACTTTCTAAACTATTTCACTATTATCCGAAGCATACCAAAAAAATGGAAACAGATTATTAAAACAGAGAATATACCAGAAATTGAAAAAACACCTTTATTACATCAAGTGAGAAAATGCAACTCTCCAACTAAAATGTTATATAACATGCAAATTAAATTAATTAATATTGATAATGAAATAAAACCTCATCTTCAATGGGAAGAAATATTCAACAACCTCAACTGGAAAACTATTCATTGTTTACCTTTCAAAATTACAATAGACACAAAACTAAGATCATTTCAATACAAATACATTATGAGAATTTTACCTACTAACCAGTTTTTATCTAAATGTAAATTAGTTAATTCAAGTCTATGTGATTTTTGTGATAGACATCCTGAAACTATGAAACATTTGTTTTGGGAGTGTCATTTTGTAAGAATTTTTTGGACAGAAGTCCATAATTTTTGTATTGCAAACAATCAATCTTTTAACATCTGTTATCAAAACATATCGTTTGGGTTATATAACTCATCAAAACTTAACTTACTAAACTGTATAATTTTACTTGCTAAATATTTTATTTTTAAAAATAAATACACGAAAACAATTCCCAGTATTGCAGCATTCAAACATTACTTACAAAAAACAAAGCAAATAGAAAGACTTATTGCAATAAACAAAAACAAACTCGGGTCACATGAAATTAAATGGGGAAATATGTAAGTGAAAATACGAAAAATATAATGCATACAGTTTCTCATAAATTCTATTTCTTATCTTTTTCTCCACTCTTGATACTTTTTCTAAACCTTCTTTGCCGCTATAACTCTTTACACTTATACATAAAAATGTTACTTGTAAGACATTGTATTAATGTTCTCTTATATACAATGACCATGTAATATGTTAGTTTCAAAATTATAGTGTTTGTATTGATACCTGAATATTTTTGTATAACATTGTATTATGTCTTACATGGAATAAAATATATTTATCACAAAAAAAAAAAAATCTTTATTTATAGATAAAATTCGTTAAAATGTGGGTTATTGTGTGTCAATGAATTGTTTTTTTATTTTTTTATTTCACAACAGGCAATATATTTTCTTTTCTCTTGTCGCTTTCATTTTTGTATACCGTGCACTACTTTTGGCCTTAAGTACATTTTTATTCTATCTTAATATATGAAAGTTTTGAGGTAAAATAAAACTATAGAAGAGGAATAAACACAGACATGATAAGTGTTAACAGACATATGTTTATACTTGAATGTTTAAGTTATTTTTGAGTCAGTTACCAAGGATGAAAAGTCTTCATTTTTTTTGTAAAATAATCAAATTGATAGTTTTTCAAAGCTATTACTTTTTCAATTCCAATTTGATATTTAACGTAGACTTGAAAATTGCCAATTACAATGTTAAATATTTCAAATATCGTTTGAATAGATACACATGGCACATTAAAAATCATTTAGGTTAGGTATCAAGTGATGTATTTTAAAATCACCGGAAATTACGAAAAATAAAACTGTTAGTTAATTTATTCATTTTCAGGCGAAGAAGTCGATGACGATAGTAGTAATGTTGGGAAGACTGATACACCGGCTTCAACGAGAACGTGACATGAGCGTTTTGTACCTCAGTGACCTCGGGCCAGGTACCAAGACGTTCTTACTGGCCGAATATACTGCCACCGATGATGCCCTGCAGAGATTGTCAGTGTGGCCGGGTATGTAAAATAACATCTTGTTTTGTAATATACAACGTAAAGGGAGATAACTGTTACGTTTATTATGTTTCACGTCTTCCAGAATAGTGTGTCACGTTACTGTATGTTATACGAATTTGTAGATACGTGGTTTGAAGGCCGTTTGTTAAACATAGCAGTTGAATCAGTGCTATGTCCTTCTATGACAATTATATTAAGTTCAAACTACTCAGCCAACGGATATTAATAATAAATTGATTTAACTGGTTTGTTTCAATAATTAATTCTAGCGTAAAGTAAAAGAGAAATGATTGTTAGTCTCTATTTTTTTGATGATTTATAGGGATATCTCAGTGAAATAAAAAAGATATTTGTGTATATAAACATGCACAGAACACAATCATATAACGCAGTTAAAATGTGTTAACAATTTTAATTGTGTATCAAACAGACTTCGAAAGGCCTTGTAGAAATGTTTTGTCTGAAATATTTTTTCTTATAAAATTAAAAGATTCACTAAACATTAGAAAGATAAATGCTTTATTAAATGATGAAATAAGACTTAGTGTAAGAAAAAAAATATGCCTATAATAACATATACTAAATAAATCATTTAAGTTTTTAAACTTATTTACAATGGAGTCGTTACTAATGTATATGCATGCTGCGATGTACCAAGACAATAAAAACAAAACAAAATACAAAGTATCTTATCACAACTGAAGTCATAACAATTATTCACATCATCAAGCTATCACACTATATATTCTCCCAAACGTGACTGAGCTCAATTGTGCTCCACCATAATAGGATCAGCTTCACAAACACAACACTATACGGTGTTTATACTTGTAAGCATATCAACAACTGAAGGTATTCAAGTCAGTAATACCAATATAGTAAAACACAACACTATACGGTGTTTATAGTTGTTAGCATATCTACAGTTGAAGGTATTCAAGTCAGTAATATCAATATAGTAAAACACAACACTATACGGTGTTTATACTTGTAAGCATATCGACAGTTGAAGTTCTTCAAGTTATCTTACCGTTCAAAACTATTGATAAAGTTTAATGTTTTGAATACGAAAATTGTATTTAAGTTTAGTAAAATATATCAATATCTATATTAAATTCTTTTTCTAACTTTTGGCTGATGCTTTTATCAAGAAAAAAGCAACAATTATTTAAATCAATTTTGTAAAGTCCTTACAAAATTTTATTTATTTATTTATTTATTTATTTATTTATTTATTTATTTATTTATTTTATGAATAAAAGGACTTTCCAAAATGGATGTGATTTAGTTTAAATAATTGTTGCGGTTTCGTGATAAGCCAAAATACATATATAATATATAGTTTTAGTATTGTACTATTGCGTGTTATATTGAAATATACACTTATACATTGAGCTTCATATTTGGTAAATAAAATTTCTTAATAACATAATAGATAAAGCCTTAAACTAGTGGATCAAATTGTTAAGTTTATGCTTTCCCACTCACTTGCTACAAACATAAATACTTACACTTTGCTTAATGGCCACCATCACCAATTAACCCGTGTGCTTCCGGCTAAGAATAGAATCACTGTCAATCTCTGCAGAGCGGTAGGAATCCTCTAAATATGTGTCATGTGAATTTTATCATATTGTGTCATGTTCAATTTTGTGCTTAAATTATCAACCCCTGTGTGGTTCCAGGGAGCCATATGAGTGATGGCAAGAATAGGATCACTGTGACTCATGCATGCCGTAGGAAGCGACAATTTAAGTAATACAATAGAATACGCTGAAACTCTACAGTTCTGCAGATACAAAGGTTTTAGGTTTATTCTGATTATTCATTTGTTGATTTAACTTTAATCTGTATGTTAATTTGTTGTTTTTGTACATGTAGGGTAAACCTTGAATCTTCCTTCCTGTTGGCGTCGAATAATCTATAATGTGATGGTACGCTGTAAAACCCCATTCATTTATGCCTATCATCATTATTATTACATGGCATGATAAAGGGGAGGTCGAATGAATATAAGTTTATTTGTAAGATAGCAAATTTGAAACTTTGAAACCTATAAAATATTAATTTTGGTTAAATAAAATCTTAGTGGCTTTCCTTAGATAGGCACGAAGACGCAAGGCGCAAGGTAGAACCTCTCTTTATTACGTTTACAAGTTGAAATATGATGTATTGCTTCTTTTTTACATGGAACAGTAAAAATATTGAGACACAAGTTATGACCCTGTCTAACAAAATTAAAATTACATATTATTCATCTGTCTTCCTAATTTAGAATTCCTGTTATACTAAGTGTGTATTTATGTTAACTGCTTGACTTGATTTCATTGAATGCTATATAGGTGAGCTGACAAACAACCCGCGGGAAGAATTCCGCAGTAAGGCAAATCTAATGACATATATTTCACAGCATCGAAATTCGCTCAATCCAGCAACGGTAGATTTGTACGTGGAAATCAACTTTTACAGCTCGATCACAAGGTATGATTTTATACCTACTTTGGAAATATTAAAATTTCAATGTATCTGTAATTATAGAATATGAATAAAATGGAAAAACACAAGTTTATTTTGAAAAGTTTATTGCGACGCGTTTATTATTTCCAGAAAGTCTGAAGCACAAGAGTGATAATCACATGTATATAACTACAAATACGGCGCCACATTTGTAGCTAACTTCATAATATAAAATTATATACGATATCATCAATCACTTATTTTTTTTGATATTATGAGCAAATGTGCAGATTGCATTTTCAGGTTTTGTTTGACTATAGATATCTATTTATTTATAAACATAATAAAACTATCGCCATATTCATATTACAGGAGGTGCAATGTAAATTTGTTAATAAACATTACATCGATTTGATATTGTCTGATATCGAAGCGTTTAAAATGAAATAAAAAATCCATTAGAAATTTTGTTAATATAATGTGTTACGCATGTTTTAATCTTTTTAAATAATACTTGCTGGGAAAGAGTATACCATGCACTGAGTATTAGCCGTAACAAGATACAAATGAATATTTTAGCGAGTTTTTGGAATGGTTGGTAGAGAGCATTAAAGGGTCAGGTTTCGGCTCCACATGGAAGATCTTAGTCTCGTACCAGAAGATCACACGATGTAAAGAGGACATTGGGGTAGAGCGAGCTTACGGCGCTATGTTTTACGCATACGGAGGTATATTAACATTGCTTATTATTTTATTTTTGTAATTACCATTGTTCTTAAATAGCTTTAATTCACTATGAGTTTTCACTATATTTTCTAATTTCAAACATTAATAAAATCAAATTTCGAACATTGATGAGTAGAGATCATTTTTTTTCCATCAAGATCACAGTTTAATTAAGCTTTCATTTCCTTCAAATTAATTTACAAGTATATTTAATGGTTAGGAAATGGATTTCAAGGACCAAATTTCCAACGGACAATTTAGCACTGTTAAACTATCTGGAGTTGATATACTAGTAATACAACTGGGTTCCATGGAAAATGTCACAAACTTTGGGGCAACAGATGGAAAATTTTAAGAACGTGCGGGCGCATACCAGGTCTCTCGGTACACAGGGGGTGGTTTATTTCGCAGGGTCCCTCGAAATACAGGGGACGAGTTATTTGGCAGGTTCCTTTAGGAAAAAGGGGGTAGTTTATTTGACAGGGTATCTCAGAACACGTGGGATGGTTTATATGACAGGCTCTTATGACATTGACACAAGGGATGGTGTATTTAGTTAAATATCACAGGACGCATTGGGTGTGTTATTTTACAGAAACGCTCAGATCACAGGGGATAGTGTATCTGGTTAAACTGTTTGACAATACACCCATTAGTGAGTTCAAATACTTTATTAAGTCTGCATATAAGTACTCGTTCTATCATGATAATAATGATGTGAGAATCCGAGAGTATCAGAAAAGTAAGAAATATTGGGTGACGATGTAAACATAATGTTAGATGGTACAAAAATTGACTGGGGACCAATAAAGCGGAGAAATCAAATACCTAGAATGTTAAAAATGGAAAAAACTAGCAACCTCGAGTCATTCAGAGGCCCGATGGCTGTAGAAGGAGAGATAATGATGAATTGATAACTAAAATGTATTTGGCGAAGAAATCAGGTTCGCGTATAATTAATGTAGTGATAATCAATTGTAAGACTAATTAATTCAGGGATAATTAACTAGGGATAATTAATTTAAGGAAACTAGAATAAAGGTGCCTCTTATATTTCGGATCCATTCATTGTTCACTGCATAATATTATTCACAAAATAAGCAAGTTTATTACGTTGACAGTATAAAAATGGGAATTTATTTAATATTTTGGGAGAATCAACATAAAAACGGTGCATATATTGCTGATAAGTATTGACAATAAGTATTTTAATTAAGATAAGAAAAGAAATTAATAAAATAATTGATTTAAAGCAAGAGGCGTGGTGTTAGAAAATATTTGATAAAAGTAAGGCATGCGGTGTACAAAATATTTGATTTAAAGTAAGACGTGCGGTGTAAGAAAGTATTTGATTTAAAGTAAGACGCGCGGTGTAAGAAAATATTTTATTTAAATTAGAAACGCGGTGTATGAAAATATTTGATTTTAAGTAAGAGACGCGGTGTATAAAAATATTTGGTTTAAAAAAAGAGAGATGATGTTATAAATATATTTGTTTTAAAGTAACAGAAATGATAAAAACTTTTGGTTACTGTAGAAGACGCGGTGTAAAAAACAAAATAAAATATGTAACAAGAAACAAGTTATTTTTACATTGGTTATCTTTTTGCGAGTAACGAAAAATAGATTGTCATTGACATGTGTCATAAAGGGTCAGCTGGAAAGTTAGACTAGGTCATTGCGCCAAATGGAATTACCGTGGTGCATATACATCAGTGAGGAGATGTGTACATTTGATAAAGCATTGTGTACAGCTTATATGAATGTAGTGACACGAACGGAATTTTTTAAGATATTTCGAGGTTTATGAAAGGAAAAAAAAAGAAATAAAAACAGAACTGGGCACTTACACGCAGTCAGTTAGATTAGGTCACAGATACTGGGTGTATCAGGCGGTGTATGTCAATTATGTAATAATAATAGCGGTACCGCAGGTGACGTTGGAACAATGGTGGGAAATAGAAAAAAACAATAGTACCACTGTGCCACTCCATTGTCAAATACCTGCTGGTGGCTATTAAAGCCGTGACACTAGGAGTAATAAATTTACCATATGTATTTAGTGTCGTGTGAGCACAGGGACGAACACATACTCATGTAGTAAATGTGTCAGGTTTTGTAACTAAGCGTATAGGACAGACAATTAGCAAGGTCATTCAATAATTGTCTATAGAGAGGTAATGTTTAGGTTGACGGGGTTATAAAATAATTCATTATGGAGAGGTACTGTTTATAGTGTGATTATATGGAAAACTTGTTTAGGAAATAAATGGGGTTGACTGGATAATGACTAGAATAGGTCGAGCTAAGTAATTTATAGAAAATTGTGTTTAAGTTATCGAATGAGATATTAGAATTGTGGGGAAACCAAAGATGCAAATGTAACTTTTTATTATCATATACTTTTTTGTTATATGACTCTTTACTTGGGGATTGACAAGAAATCATTGTAATCCAAAGGTGTGGTTGCCAGATGATAGTAAATTTTTAAATCGGGGTATTGTTTTGATAATATTGGCTTTAAATTGTAATTTTGATAAAGTATTGTTCAGTAAAACCTCTTTAAGTATTCTAAGTAAGCATTGCCATATGAATTTGAATACGAGTGGGCATGTGGCTATTACACCGAAGGCAAACACAACTCGACTATTGGAGCAAGGAGCGCGCCAGTTAGAAGGCAAGGATCATGTTGGATCTACAGGCATCGAGAAGATGTTGACTCTCCAGATGAAACCGACGCGATTAATGGACCGACGTATCGACGCGATGAATGGATTGACGTATCTACGCTCGGGGTTGGAAATTATGCTTATGAAGTGAGCATATAAGTATGTACTGTACTAGTGTAAATAGAAGTTGCGAGAAACAGCGAGTACAGAACTGCGCATGATTAAATTGTCAGTAAAAGGCAATATGCAAACTGTAAATATATCTACAATGTACAAAATGGAGGTTATATTATTATATACTGTAAATATGGTTGTAAACACAGAAATGTGTTTAAACAGAGTGTCACAGGTGTGACATGTGCGAACTGTAAAATATGATATAATGTATCATGGTGATTGGAATGAATACTACCATGAACTGGTTAATTAAAAAGTTGACAGACGGGATAATTTTACACACCAACTTACCTGACGTGTGTAATAAATTCGTAGAGACGGTGCGCATACGAAGATATACATGTGACACATAACGATAACATGTGTCACACGATCATAACGAGGTGAAATGGCAGCTTGACAATAGAAGGCGATTCAATACAAAGTTTACCTAGAAACGGCGGGAAATACCAGACGTACATACCAGAGAAGGCATTCAATAGATCGTAACCAACGGTGGATAAACACTTAACCAGAGACACTTATTTTGAAACATTGTGTGAATACTGATCATGTGTGGACTTATATTACTTCAACAAAACCGAACTTATAATAAATACTTATAGTGAAATATATATTATAACTTATATTGTTTCAACAAAATTGAAATATAATGTTTCAGTAATTTGAATTTATAGCTTCTAGGTAAATTGAATTTATTATGCTTTAACAATTTAAATTTGTGATGTTTCAATAATTCTGATTTAGTGATTCAAGAACTTAAACTGAAGGTGACTTGGTAACTTGGACATAAAGTGTTTTAAAGACTTTATATGAACTTGCCACAACAAGAACATTACTCCATAGCTGATTATACTGATTGACTTTAACTTAAATAATTATGATTCTAACTTAACCAATCATAAATTCAACTTAGCCAATTACGAATTTAACTTGATCATTTATGATTCTTAGCCAATTATTACATGAATCGAAATGCTTTGTTAGACAAAAAAAATGTAATGGTACACTTTTTGTCTTCTGCTGAGGAGGTATGTGATAATATCGGTCATCATGTTACTAATGTATTGACTTTGGTCCATGTCAAACTGTTCCATGTGGGTCAGGCTGCACTTCATCACTTTAGCCATGACCCCAATCTGAAAGCTTGGTTGATTTGTTTACAAGTTAGCAGCTCCATTAAAGTCACGATGATATGATTGTTCATTATTGTTCCTGATGTGGGTACTTCATAAACTATGCACTTTAGCCAGACTGGGCAGATTCGGACAGAGACTCGGAGTTGGAGTCTCTTACGGAGTGGGCACTCTGGTCTGTCGCTTGGCACCTTGATATTTGTTGCTAAGACTTAAAAGTTCTAAAACGACGTGCTTGTTCTAAGTATTGCCATAGTAGTACATTAACTTTGTGATTCTATTAACACCTACATTTAAGTATGTAGACGTATGTCACAAATTCAAGCTTAGCTAGGTAAACCTGCGTTAAAGTATGTTGACGTATGTTGCCGAAACAAGCTTAGTTAGGAAAACCAAACCTTCGTTGTAGTATGAAGACGAATGTCGCCAGTTCAAATTTAGCTAGGTTAACATACGTTTAAGTATGTATACGTACGTCACCAGTTTAAGTTTAGCTAAGTAAACCTACTTTTTAGTATGTAGACGTACGTCGCCAGCTCAATTTTAGCTAGGTTAACCTACGTTTGAGTGCGTAGACGTACGACGCCAGTTCAAACTTAGTTATGTTAACCTACGTTTAAATATGTAGAAGTATGTCGCCGAAACAAGCTTAGCTAGGTAAACCTACGTCGAAGTATGTATATGTATGTCGCCAGTTCAAGTTTAGTTAGGTTAAACCTACATTAAAGTATGTAGACATACGTCACCAGTTCAAGTTTAGCTATGTTAACCTACGTTTAAGTATGTAGACGTATATCGGCATTTCAAGATTAGCTAGACAAACCTAACTTTATAAGTATGTAGACGTACGTCGCCAGTTTTAGCTTAGCTAGGCAAACCTACGTTTAAAGATGCAGACGTACCTCGCCAGTTCATGATTAGCTAGGCAAAAATTCGTTTAAGTATGTAATCGTACGTCGCCAGTTCATTGTTAGCTAGACAAACCTACGTTCAAAGTCTATAGACGTATGTCGCAAGTTCAAGCTTAGCTATGTAAACCTACGCTTCAGTATGTAGACGTACGTCGCCGAAACAAGCTACGATAGGTAAACCTACGTTTAAGTATATAGATGAACGTCGCCAGTTCAAGCTAAGCTAGGTAAACCTACGTTTAAGTATGTAGACGTACGTAACCAATTAATGGTTAGCTAGATAAACCTACGTTTAAGTATGTAGACGTATGTCACCAGCTCAAATTTAGTTAGGTAAACCTACGTTTAAGTATGTAGACGTACGTATACGACAACAGCACAAGTCTAACTATTCGGAGGCATTTCACCATTCGTCAATTACCTATGAGTGTCACCTTCTCATAATTAAATAGGCAAAATGGCATAAACTTAATTTTATATAATATCACAATTAACTATGTAGAACTATGTCGACATCTCACGTTTAATTATGTGGAAATATATCAACATATCATGTTTGACTATGCAGAAATATGTCAACATCTCATGTTTGACTATGCTGAAATATGTCAACATCTCATGTTTAATTCTGTAGATATATGTCAACATCCAACGTTTGACTATGTCGAAATATGTAAATATATCACGTTTAATATGTGTTTAATTGAAACTCTTTGCTAGGCTTCCCAACGTGGAGTGATTTCGAGTTTTACAATGAAAAGATACAGGACTTCAGATATAACTATAAAACTGCCGTGTTCTATACTGATATCGTGGTTCCGCTGCATGAGGAAGAAGTCAAAGAAATCAAATCATCTGGGTTAAATATCACAGCAATCATCAATACATACAGGTAACTGATAGCATATCGTTTGTGTTGTATATCACAGCAATCATCAATACATACAGGTAACTGATAGCATATCGTCTGTGTTGTATATCACAGCAATCATCAATACATACAGTTAACTGATAGCATATCGTCTGTGTTGTATATCACAGCAATAATCAATACATACAGGTAATTGATAGCATATCGTCTGTGTTGTATATCACAGCTATCATCAACACATATAGGTAATTGATAGCATATCGTCTGTGTTGTATATTACAGCTATCAGCAATACATACAGGTAATTGATAGCATATCGTCTGTGTTGTATATCACAGCTATCATCAATACATACAGGTCATTGATAGCATCTCGTCTGTGTTGTATATTACATCTATCATCAATACATACAGGTCATTGATAGCATATCGTCTGTGTTGTATATTACAGCTATCATCAATACATACAGGTCATTGATAGCATATCGTCTGTGTTGTATATCACAACTATCATCAATACATACAGGTAACTGATAGCATCTCGTCTGTGTTGTATATCACAGCAATCATCAATACATACAGGTCATTGATAGCATATCGTCTGTGTTGTATATCACAGCAATCATCAATACATACAGGTAACTGATAGCATATCGTCTGTGTTGTATATCACAGCAATCATCAATACATACAGGTAATTGATAGCATATCGTCTGTGTTGTATATCACAGCAATCATCAATACATACAGGTAACTGATAGCATATATTCTGTGTTGTATTTCACAGCAATCATCAATACATACAGGTAACTGATAGCATATCGTCTGTGTTGTATATCACAGCTATCATCAAAACATACAGGTAATTGATAGCATATCGTCTGTGTTGTATATTACAGCTATCATCAATACATACAGGTAATTGATAGCATATCGTCTGTGTTGTATATTACAGCTATCATCAATACATACAGGTCATTGATAGCATATCGTCTGTGTTGTATATTACAGCTATCATCAATACATACAGGTCATTGATAGCATATCGTCTGTGTTGTATATCACAGCTATCATCAATACATACAGGTAATTGATAGCATATCGTCTATGTTGTATATCACAGCTATCATCAATACATACAGGTAATTGATAGTATATCGTCTGTGTTGTATATCACAACTATCATCAATACATACAGGTAATTGAAAGCATATCGTCTGTGTTGTATATCACAACTATCATCAATACATACAGGTAATTGATAGAATATCGTATGTGTTGTATATCACAACTATCATCAATACATACAGGTAATTGATAGCATATCATCTGTGTTGTATATCACAGCAATCATCAATACATACAGGTAATTGATAGCATATCGTCTGTGTTGTATATCACAACTATCATCAATACATACAGGTAGCTGATAGTAATCGTCTGTGTTGTATATTACAGCTATCATCAATACATACAGGTAATTGATAGTAATCGTTTGTGTTGTATATTACAGCTATCATCAATACATACAGGTAATTGATAGCATATCGTCTTTGTTGTATATCACAGCTATCATCAATATATACAGGTCATTGATAGCACATCGTCTGTGTTGTATATTACAGCTATCATCAATACATACAGGTCATTGATAGCATATCGTCTGTGTTGTATATTACATCTATCATCAATACATACAGGTAATTGATAGCATATCGTCTGTGTTTATATCACAGCTATCATCAATACATACAGGTCATTAATACAATATCGTCTGTGTTGTATATCACAGCTATCATCAATACATACAGGTCATTGATACCATATCGTCTGTGTTGTATATCACAGCTATCATCAATACATACAGGTCATTGATAGCATATCGTCTGTGTTGTATATTACAGTTATCATCAATACATTCAGGTCATTGATAGCATATCGTCTGTGTTGTATATTACAACTATCATCAATACATACAGGTCATTAATAGCCTATCGTCTGTGTTGTATATCACAGTTATCATCAATACATACAGGTCATTGATAGCATATCGTCTGTGTTGTATATTACAGCTATCATCAATACATACAGGTCATTGATACCATATCGTCTGTGTTGTATATCACAACTATCATCAATACATACAGGTAATTGATAGCCTATCGTCTGTGTTGTATATCACAGTTATCATCAATACATACAGGTCGTTGATAGCCTATCGTCTGTGTTGTATATCACAGCTATCATCAATACATACAGGTCATTGATAGCATATCGTCCGTGTTGTATATTACAGCTATCATCAATACATACAGTCATTGATAGAATATCGTCTGTGTTGTATATTACATCTAGCATCAATACATACAGGTCATTGATAGCATATCGTCTATGTTGTATATCACAACTACCATCAATACATACAGGTCATTGATAGCATATCGTCTGTGTTGTATATCGCAGCTATCATGATACATACAGGTCATTGATAGCATATCGTCTGTGTTGTTTATCGCAGCTATCATCAATACATACAGGTCATTGATAGCATATCGTCTGTGTTGTATATTACAGTTATCATCAATACATACAGGTCATTGATAGCATATCGTCTGTGTTGTATAACACAACTATCATCAATACATATAGGTTATTGATAGCCTATCGTCTGTGTTGTATATCACAGCTATCATCAATACATACAGGTCATTGAGAGCATCTCGTCTGTGTTGTATATTACATCTATCATCAATATATACAGGTCATTGATAGCATATCGTATATGTTGTATATTACAGCTATCATCAATACATACAGGTCATTGATAGCATATCGTCTGTGTTGTATATTACATCTATCATGATACATACAGGTAATTGATAGCATATCGTCTGTGTTGTATATCACAGCTGTCATCAATATATACAGGTCATTCGTAGCCTTTCGTCTGTGTTGTATATTACAGTTATCATCAATACATACAGGTCATTGATAGCCTATAGTCTGTGTTCTATATCACAGCTATCATCAATACATACAGGTCATTGATAGCATATCGTCCGTGTTGTATATTACAGCTATCATCAATACATACAGGTCATTGATAGCATATCGTCTGTGTTGTATATCAAAGCTATCATGATACATACAGGTCATTGATAGCATATCGTCTGTGTTGTATATTACAGCTATCATGATACATACAGGTCATTGATAGCATCTCGTCTGCGTTGTATATCAAAGCTATCATCAATATATACAGGTCATTGGTAGCCTATCGTCTGTGTTGTATATTACAGGTATCATCAATACATATAGGTCATTGGTAGCCTATCGTCTGTGTTGTATATTACAGTTATCATCAATACATACAGGTCATTGATAGCATATCGTCTGTGCTGTATATTACAGCTATCATCAATACATACAGGTCATTGATAGCATATCGTCTGTGTTGTATATTACAGCTATCATCAATACATACAGGTAATTGATAGCATATCGTCTGTGTTGTATATCACAGTTATCATCAATACATACAGGTCATTGATAGCATATCGTCTGTGTTGTATATTACAGCTATCATCAATACATACAGGTCATTGATAGCATCTCGTCTGTGTTGTATATCACAACTACCATCAATACATACAGGTCATTGATAGCATATCATCTGTGTTATATATTACAGCTATCATCAATACATACAGGTCATTGATAGCATATTGTCTGTGTTGTATATTACAGCTATCATGATACATACAGGTCATTGATAGCATATTGTTTGTGTTGTATATTACAGCTATCATCAATACATACAGGTCATTGACAGCATATCGTCTGTGTTGTATATCACAGCTATCATCAATACATACAGGTCATAGATAACATATCGTCTGTGTTGTATATTACAGCTATCATCAATACATACACGTCATTGACAGCATATCGTGTGTGTTGTATATTACAGCTATCATCGATACATACAGGTCATAGATAGCATATCGTCTGTGTTGTATATTACAGCTATCATCAATATATACAGGTCATTGGTAGCCTTGCGTCTGTGTTGTATATTACAGCTATCATCAATACATAGAGATCATTGATAGCATATCGTCTGTGTTGTATATTACAGCTATCATGATACATACAAGTCATTGATAGCATATTGTTTGTGTTGTATATTACAGCTATCACTAAAACATACAGGTAACTGATAGCATATCGTCCGTATTAAAGCTATCATCAATACATACACGTCATTGATAGCATATCGTCTGTGTTGTATATTACAACTATCATCAATACATACAGGTCATTGATAGCATATCGTCTGTGTTGTTTATCGCAGCTATCATCAATACATACAGGTCTTTGATAGCATATCGTCTGTGTTGTATATTACAGCTATCATCAATACATAAAGGTCATTGATAGCATCTCGTCTGTGTTGTATATCACAACTACCATCAATACATACAGGTCATTGATAGCATATCATCTGTGTTTTATATTACAGCTATCATCAATACATACAGGTCATTGATATCATATTGTCTGTGTTGTATATTACAGCTATCATGATACATACAGGTCATCGATAGCATATTGTTTGTGTTGTATATTACAGCTATCATCAATACATACAGGTCATTGACAGCATATCGTCTGTGTTGTATATCACAGTTATCATCAATACATACAGGTCATAGATAGCATATCGTCTGTGTTGTATATTACAGCTATCATCAATACATACAGGTCATTGACAGCATATCGTGTGTGTTGTATATTACAGCTATCATCGATACATACAGGTCATAGATAGCATATCGTCTGTGTTGTATATTACAGCTATCATCAATATATACAGGTCATTGGTAGCCTAGCGTCTGTGTTGTATATTACAGCTATCATCAATACATAGAGATCATTGATAGCATATCGTCTGTGTTGTATATTACAGCTATCATGATACATACAAGTCATTGATAGCATATTGTTTGTGTTGAATATTACAGCTATCACTAAAACATACAGGTAACTGATAGCATATCGTCCGTATTAAAGCTATCATCAATACATACAGGTCATTGATAGCATATCGTCTGTGTTGTATATTACAACTATCATCAATACATACAGGTCATTGATAGCATATCGTCTGTGTTGTATATTACATCTATCATCAATACATACAGGTCATTGATAACATATCGTCTGTGTTGTATATTACAGCTATCATCAATATATACAGGTCATTGATAGCATATCGTCTGTGTTGTATAATACATCTATCATCAATACATACAGGTCATTGATAGCATATCGTCTGTGTTGTATATCACAACTATCATCAATACATACAGGTCATTGATAGCCTATCGTCTGTGTTGTATATTACAGTTATAATCAATACATACAGGTCGTTGATAGCCTATCGTCTGTGTTGTATATCACAGCTATCATCAATACATACAGTCATTGAGAGAATATCGTCTGTGTTGTATATTACATCTATCATCAATACATACAGGTCATTGATAGCATATCGTCTGTGTTGTATATCACAGCTATCATCAGTACATACAGGTCATTGATAGCATATCGTCTGTGTTGTATATCACAACTATCATCAATACATACAGGTCATTGATAGCCTATCGTCTGTGTTGTATATTACAGTTATCATCAATACATACAGGTCATTGATAGCATATCGTCTGTGTTGTATATCACAGCTATCATCAATACAAACAGGTCATTGATAGCATATCGTCCGTGTTGTATATTACAGCTATCATCAATATATACAGGTCATTGATAACATCTCGTCTGTGTTGTATATTACATCTATCATCAATATATACAGGACATTGATAGCATATCGTCTGTGTTGTATATTACAGCTATCATCAATACATACAGGTCATTGATAGCATATCGTCTGTGTTGTATATTACAGCTATCATGATACATACAGGTCATTGATAGCATATCGTCTGTGTTGTATATCACAGCTATCATCAATATATACAGGTCTTTGGTAGCCTTTCGTCTGTGTTGTATATTACAGTTATCATCAATACATACAGGTCATTGATAGCCTATCGTCTGTGTTGTATATCACAGCTATCATCAATACATACAGGTCATTGATAGCATATCGTCCGTGTTGTATATTACAGCTTTCATCAATACATACAGGTCATTGATAGCATATCGTCTGTGATGTATATCACAGCTATCATGATACATACAGGTCATTGATACATTGATAGCAGATCATCTGTGTTATATATTACAGCTATCATCAATACATACAGGTCATTGATAGCATATCATCTGTGTTGTATATTACAGCTATCATGATACATACAGGTCATTGATAGCATATCGTATGTGTTGTATATCAAAGCTATCATCAATATATACAGGTCATTGGTAGCCTATCGTCTGTGTTGTATATTACAGCTATCATCAATACATATAGGTCATTGGTAGCCTATCGTCTGTGTTGTATATTACAGTTATCATCAATACATACAGGTCATTGATAGCATTTCGTCCGTGTTGTATATTACAGCTGTCATCAATACATACAGGGCATTGATAGCATATCGTCTGTGTTGTATATCACAACTATCGTCAATACATACAGGTAATTGACAGCATATCGTCTGTGTTGTATATCACAGCTATCATCAATACATACAGGTCATTGATAGCATATCGTCTGTGTTGTATATCACAGCTATTATCAATACATACAGGTCATTGATAGCATATAGTCTGTGTTGTATATCACAGCTATCATCAATACATACAGGTCATTGACAGCATATCGTCTGTGTTGTATATTACAGCTATCATCAATACATACAGGTCATAGATAGCATATCGTCTGTGTTGTATATTACAGCTATCATCATTATATACAGGTCATTGATAGCGTATAGACTGTGTTGTATATTACAGATATCATCAATACATAGAGGTCATTGATAGCATATCGTCTGTGTTGTATATTACAGCTATCATGATACATACAGGTCATTGATAGCATATTGTTTGTGTTGTATATTACAGCTATCACTAAAACATACAGGTAACTTATAGCATATCGTCCGTATTACAGCTATCATCAATACATACATGTCATTGATAGCATATCGTCTGTGTTGTATATTACAGCTATCATGATACATACAAGTCATTGATAGCGTATCGTCTGTGTTGTATATCACAGCTATCACCAATATATACTGGTCATTGGTAGCCTATCGTCTGTGTTGTATATTACAGTTAACATCAATACATACAGGTCATTGATAGCATATCGTCTGTGTTGTATATCACAGCTATTATCAATACATACAGGTCATTGATAGCATATAGTCTGTGTTGTATATCACAGCTATCATCAATACATACAGGTCATTGACAGCATATCGTCTGTGTTGTATATTACAGCTATCATCAATACATACAGGTCATAGATAGCATATCGTCTGTGTTGTATATTACAGCTATCATCATTATATACAGGTCATTGATAGCGTATAGACTGTGTTGTATATTACAGATATCATCAATACATAGAGGTCATTGATAGCATATCGTCTGTGTTGTATATTACAGCTATCATGATACATACAGGTCATTGATAGCATATTGTTTGTGTTGTATATTACAGCTATCACTAAAACATACAGGTAACTTATAGCATATCGTCCGTATTACAGCTATCATCAATACATACATGTCATTGATAGCATATCGTCTGTGTTGTATATTACAGCTATCATGATACATACAAGTCATTGATAGCGTATCGTCTGTGTTGTATATCACAGCTATCACCAATATATACTGGTCATTGGTAGCCTATCGTCTGTGTTGTATATTACAGTTAACATCAATACATACAGGTCATTGATAGCCTACCGTCTGTGTTGTATATCACAGCTATCATCAATACATACAGGTCATTGATAGCATATCGTCTGTGTTGTATATTAAAGCTATCAGTAAAACATACATGTAACTGATAGCATATCGTCTGTGTTGTATATCACAGCTATCATCAATACATACACATAATTGATAGCATATCGTCTGTGTTGTAAATTACAGCTATCATCAATACATACACGTCATTGATAGTAATCGTCTTTGTTGTATATCATAACTATCATCAGTACATACAGGTCATTGATAGCATCTCGTCTGTGTTGTATATTACAGCTAACATCAATACATACAGGTAATTGATAGCATATCGCCTGTGTTGTATATCACAGCTATCATCAATACATACAGGTCATTGATAGCATCTCGTCTGTTTTGTATATTACAGCTATCATCAATACATACAGGTCATTGATAGCATCTCGTCAGTGTTGTATATTAAAGCTATCATCAATACATACAGGTCATTGATAGCATCTCATCTGTGTTGTATATTAATGCTATCATGATACATACAGGTCATTGATTGCATATCGTCTGTGTTGTATATTACAACTATCATCAATACATACAGGTCATTGATAGTATATCGTCTGTGTTGTATATCACAGCTATCATGATACATACAGGTAATTGATAGCATATCGTCTGTGTTGTATATCACAGCTATCATCAATACATACAGGTCATTGATAGCATATCGTATGTGTTGTATATTACAGCTATCATCAATACATACAGGTCATTGATAGCAAATCGTCTGTGTTGTATATCACAGCTATCATGATACATACAGGTCATTGATAGCATCTCGTCTGTGTTGTATATTACATCTATCATCAATACTTAGAGATAATTGATAGCATATCGTCTGTGTTGTATATCACAGCTATCATCAATACATACAGGTCATTGATAGCATCTCGTCTGTGTTGTATATTACAACTATCATCAATACATACAGGTCATTGATAGCATATCGTCTGTGTTGTTTATTACAGCTATCATCAATACAAACAGGTCATTGATAGCATCTCGTCTGTGCTGTATATTACAGCTATCATGATACATACAGGTCATTGATAGCATATCGTCTGTGTTGTATATCACAACTATCATCAATACAAACAGGTCATTGATAGCATATCGTCTGTGTTGTATATCACAGCTATCATCAATACATACAGGTCATTGATAGCATATCGTCTGTGTTTTATATTACAACTATCATCAATACATACAGGTCATTGATAGCATATCGTCTGTGTTGTATATCACAGCTATCATCGATACATACAGGTCATTGATAGCATATCGTATGTGTTGTATATTACAGCTATCATCAATACATACAGGTCATTGATAGCATCTCGTCTGTGTTGTATATTACAGCTATCATCCATACATACAGGTCATTGATAGCATATCGTCTGTGTTGTATATCACAGCTATCATGATACATACAGGTCATTGATAGCATATCGTCTGTGTTGTATATCACAGCTATCATCAATACATACAGGTAATTGATAGCATATCGTCTGTTTTGTATATCACAGCTATCATCAATACATACAGGTCATTGATAGCATATCATCTGTGTTGTATATTACAACTATCATCAATACATACAGGTAATTGATAGCATATCGTCTGTGTTGTATATCACAGCTATCATCAATACATACAGGTCATTGATAGCATATCGTCTGTGTTGTATATTACAGCTATCATCAATACATACAGGTCATTGATAGCATATCGTCTGTGTTGTATATTACAGCTATCATGATACATACAGGTCATTGATAGCATATCGTCTATGTTGTATATCACAGCTATCATCAATACATACAGGTCATTGATAGCATCTCGTCTGTGTTGTATAATACATCTATCATCAATACATACAGGTCATTGATAGCATATCGTCTGTGTTGTATATTACAACTATCATCAATACATACAGGTTATTGATAGCATATCGTCTGTGTTGTATCATACATCTATCATCAATACATACAGATCAATGATAGCATATCGTCTGTGTTGTATATTACAGCTATCATGATACATACAGGTCATTGATAGCATATCGTCTGTGTTGTATAATACATCTATCATCAATACATACAGGTCATTGATAGCATATCTTCTGTGTTGTATATCACATCTATCATGATACATACAGGTAATTGATAGCATATCATCTGTGTTGTATATTACAGCTATCATCAATACATACATGTCATTGATAGCATATCGTCTGTGTTGTATATCACAGCTATCATGATACATACAGGTAATTGATAGCATATCGTCTGTGTTGTATATCACAGCTATCATGATATATACAGGTAATTGATAGCATATCGTCTGTGTTGTATATCACAGCTATCATGATACATACAGGTCATTGATAGCATATCGTCTGTGTTGTATAATACATCTATCATCAATACATACAGGTCATTGATAGCATATCGTCTGTGTTGTATAACACATCTATCATCAATACATACAGGTCATTGATAGCATATCGTCTGTGTTGTATATTACAGCTATCATGATACATACAGGTCATTGATAGCATCTCGTCTGTGTTGTATAATACAGCTATCATCAATATATACAGATCATTGATAGCATATCGTCTGTGTTGTATATTACAGCTATCATGATACATACAGGTCATTGATAGCATATCGTCTGTGTTGTATATCACAACTATCATCAAAACATACAGGTCATTGATAGCATCTCGTCTGTGTTGTATAATACATCTATCATCAATACATACAGGTCATTGATAGCATATCGTCTGTGTTGTATAATACATCTATCATCAATACATACAGGTCATTGATAGCATATCGTCTGTGTTGTATAATACAGCTATCATCATACATACAGGTCATTGATAGCATATTGTCTGTGTTGTATATTACAGCTATCAGGATACATACAGGTCATTGATAGCATATCGTCTGTGTTGTATAATACATCTATCATCAATACATACAGGTCATTGATAGCATATCGTCTGTGTTGTATATCACAGCTATCATGATACATACAGGTCATTGATAGCATCTCGTCCGTGTTGTATATTACAGCTATCATGATACATACAAGTCATTGATAGCATATCGTCTGTGTTGTATAATACATCTATCATGATACATACAGGTAATTGATAGCATATCGTCTGTGTTGTATATCACAGCTATCATGATACATACAGGTAATTGATAGCATATCATCTGTGTTGTATATTACAGCTATCATCAATACATACATGTCATTGATAGCATATCGTCTGTGTTGTATATCACAGCTATCATGATACATACAAGTAATTGATAGCATATCGTCTGTGTTGTATGTCACAGCTATCATGATACATACAGGTAATTGATAGAATATCGTCTGTGTTGTATATCACAGCTATCATGATACATACAGGTCATTGATAGCATATCGTCTGTGTTGTATAATACATCTATCATCAATACATACAGGTCATTGATAGCATATCGTCTGTGTTGTATAATACATCTATCATCAATACATAAAGGTCATTGATAGCATATCGTCTGTGTTGTATATTACAGCTATCATGATACATACAGGTCATTGATAGCATCTCGTCTGTGTTGTATAATACAGCTATCATCAATATATACAGATCATTGATAGCATATCGTCTGTGTTGTATATTACAGCTATCATGATACATACAGGTCATTGATAGCATATCGTCTATGTTGTATATCACAGCTATCATCAATACATACAGGTCATTGATAGCATCTCGTCTGTGTTGTATAATACATCTATCATCAATACATACAGGTCATTGATAGCATATCGTCTGTGTTGTATAATACATCTATCATCAATACATACAGGTCATTGATAGCATATCGTCTGTGTTGTATAATACAGCTATCATAATACATACAGGTCATTGATAGCATATCGTCCGTGTTGTATATTACAGCGATCATGATACATACAGGTCATTGATAGCATATCGTCTGTGTTGTATAATACATCTATCATCAATACATACAAGTCATTGATAGCATATCGTCTGTGTTGTATATCACAGCTATCATGATACATACAGGTCATTGATAGCATCTCGTCCGTGTTGTATATTACAGCTATCATGATACATACAAGTCATTGATAGCATATCGTCTTTGTTGTATAATACAGCTATCATGATACATACAGGTAATTGATAGCATATCGTCTGTGTTGTGTATTACAGCTATCATGATACATACAGGTCATTGATAGCATATCGTCTGTGTTGTATATTACAGCTATCATCAATACATACAGGTCATTGATAGCATATCGTCTGTGTTGTATATTACAGCTATCATCAACACATACAGGTCATTGATAGCATATCGTCTGTGTTGTATATTAAAGCTATCATCAATACATACAGGTCATTGATAGCATATCGTCTGTGTTGTATATTAAAGCTATCATCAATACATACAGGTCATTGATAGCATATTGTCTGTGTTGTATATTACAACTATCATCAATACATACAGGTCATTGATAGCATATCGTCTGTGGTGTATATTACATCTATCATCAATACATACAGGTCATTGATAGCATATCGTCTGTGTTGTATATTACAGCTATCATCAATACATACAGGTAATTGTTAGCATATCGTCTGTGTTGTATATCACAACTATCATCAATACATACAGGTCATTGATAGCATATCGTCTTTGTTGTATATAACAGCTATCATGATACATACAGGTCATTGATAGCATATCGTCTGTGTTGTATATCACAGCTATCATCAATGCATACAGGTCATTGATAGCATATCGTCTGTGTTGTATATTACAGCTATCATCAATATATCCAGGTCATTGATAGCATATCGTATGTGTTGTATATCACAGCTATCATGATACATACAGGTAATTGATAGCATATCGTCTGTGTTGTATATCACAGTTATCATCAATACATACAGGTAATTGACAGCATATCGTCTGTGTTGTATATTACAGCTATCATCAATACATACAGATTATTGATAGCATATCGTCTGTGTTGTATATCGCAGCTATCATCAAAACATACAGGTAATTGATAGCATATCGTCTGTGTTGTATATTACAGCTATTATCAATACATACAGATTATTGATAGCATATCGTCTGTGTTGTATATCACAGCTATCATCAATACATACAGGTCATTGATAGCATATCGTCTGTGTTGTATATTACAGCTATCATCAATATATACAGGTCATTGATAGTAATCGTCTGTGTTGTATATCACAACTGTCATCAGTATATACAGTTCATTGATAGCATATCGTCTGTGTTGTATATCACAGCTATCATGATACATACAGGTCATTGATAGTAATCGTCTGTGTTGTATGTCACAACTGTCATCAATACATACAGGTCATTGATAGCATATCGTCTGTGTTGTATATTACAACTATCATCAATACATACAGGTAATTGATAGCATATCGTCCGTGTTGTATATCACAGCTATCATCAATACATATAGGTCATTGATCGCAAATCGTCTGTGTTGTATGTCACAACTATCATCAATACATACAAGTCATTAATAGCATATCGTCTGTGTTATATATTACAGCTATCATCAATACAAACAGGTCATTGATAGCATATCGTCTGTGTTGCTTATCACAACTATCATCAATACATACAGATCATTGATAGCATCTCGTCTGTGTTGTATATCACATCTATCATCAATACATATAGGTCATTGATAGCATCTCGTCTGTGTTGTATATTACAGCTATCATCAATACATACAGGTCATTGATAGCATATCATCTGTGTTGTATATCACAACTATCATCAATACATACAGGTCATTGATAGCATATCGTCTGTGTTGTATATCACAGCTATCATCAATGCATACTGGTCATTGATAGCATATCGTCTGTGTTGTATATCACAGCTATCATCAATACATACAGGTCATTGATAGCATCTCGTCTGTGTTGTATATTACAGCTATCATCAATACATACAGGTCATTGATAGCATCTCGTCTGTGTTGTATATTACAGCTATCATCAATACATACAGGTCATTGATAGCATCTCGTCTGTGTTGTATATTACATCTATCATCAATACATACAGGTCATTGATAGCATATCGTCTGTGTTGTATATTACAGCTATCATCAATGCATACAGGTCATTGATAGCATATCGTCTGTGTTGTATATCACAACTATCATCAATACATACAGGTCATTGATAGCATCTCGTCTGTGTTGTATATTACAGCTATCATCAATACAAACAGGTCATTGATAGCATCTCGTCTGTGTTGTATATTACATCTATCATCAATACATACAGGTCATTGATAGCATATCGTCTGTGTTGTATATTACAGCTATCATCAATACATACAGGTAATTGATAGCATATCGTCTGTGTTGTATATTACATCTATCATCAATACATACAGGTCATTGATAGCCTATCGTCTGCGTTGTATATTACAGTTATCATCAATACATACAGGTCATTGATAGCATCTCGTCTGTGTTGTATATCACAGCTATCATCAATACATACAGGTCATTGATAGCATATCGTCTGTGTTATATATCACAGCTAGCATCATTATATACAAGTCATTGATAGCATATCGTCTGTGTTGTATATTACAGCTATCATCAATACATACAGGTCATTGATAGCATATCGTATGTGTTGTATATCACAGCTATCATCAATTTATACAGGTCATTGATAGCATATCGTCTGTGTTGTATATCACAGCTATCATCAATATATACAGGTCATTGATAGCATATCGTCTGTGTTGTATATCGCAGCTATCATCAATACATACAGATTATTGATAGCATATCATCTGTTTTGTATATCGCAGCTATCATCAATACATACAGGTCATTGGTAGCCTATCGTATATGTTGTATATTGTAACTATCATCAATACATACAGGTCATTGATAGCATATCGTATGTGTTGTATATTGCAATTATCATCAATGCATACAGGTAATTGATAGCATATCGTCTGTGTTGTATAGTACAGCTATCATGATACATACGGTTAAACTTGCTAGCATATCGTCTGTGTTATATATCACAGCTATTAAAAAATCATACATGCCAACATTATCGCCGCTATCACGAATACATACAGGTAAAAATGATAACATATCGTCTATATTGGATATCATAGCTGTAACGAATACATACAGGTAAAATGTTAACATATCGTCTCTATTGGATATCACAGCTATCACGAATACATACAAGTGAAATAATAACATATCGTCTATGTTGGATATCACATTTATCATAAATACATACAGATAAAAATGATAGCATATCGTCTTTGTTGGATATCCAGCTATTACAAATATATAATATATGTGTTCAAACACGAACGTTGAGGTATGAAATCATATTTTATGTGCAAAGTCAATACAACCGGTCCTCTTCTGGTTTGTTATATTCGACTATGTTCTGCGCTTCCAAAGGGAACTTTTATCAGATACTATTGTAAAAAATATGTTCCTTTTTATGTTCGTGGAACATTAAATTCCACTAGATTGCACAAAATGTAAAACAGTTTCCATAATCATTATATCTGATAACGAATAATGCAATATGTTGGTTTCTTTACAAACTGTTGTAAAACTGTTTTTGAAGAATGTTCCTCTAAAAACATGCTGTTAATAGTGTTCATTACTCGGCCGTCTTGTCTGCATTAATATACCGTATTAATTTGCTCAATTGTGTACGTTTTATATATATATCAGGCAAGAAATTCAATACCACGACCCATTGATGAACTACACATCAAATGAGAAAGCAAAGTGGTTCTTTGACAACATGACAGAGTACCTTGATTCCCTGTTAGGTATACAGGAAAAGGTGGCACATAAGATAATAGAGGACGTAGATGCCGTTTTATCATCTGTTGTTTTCAAGGTAATAGATAACAATATACATTAAAACTGGACTTGTATTGACACATACCTTATATTTATCTATAATTAAATTTGAATCTAAAGGCATAATACACATGTTAAAATGAACCTGAACAGAAGTTTAAGACGGTGTATTACATAACGACATTCTGGTGTCCTTCTCATTGTCATCGAGTAAGACCGATATGTTTGTTTATCTAGAGACCAGGTATTTTGTAAGCAGTGTGATGTGAATATTGTTGAAGATGAAATACATTTCGTATTTTGTGGAGCTACATTTGCCAATTTCAATGAAAATTTAGAAGCAAAAACGAATTAAGTGATACAAATCAATGGTATGTAAGTAAAATTACTAAATTATTTCAAAATAATTGTGAACTATTATCTTTCAGAAAGTTAATAGAACGTGCTTTAAAACAAAGCAAATTTAAACAATCACACACTTTGTTTTTGATGTTAAGTTATGTCATGTAATTTTATTTATGCATTTATGCGTTGAAGTAATTGCAATTTGATTAGAAATTGTATAACTGAGTATTTCTTAACATTAATTAAAGCTTTAGTTAATGTTGACAATTAAACATGCACTATACCTATCACTCTAACAAATATATATATATATATATATATACATACGAGTATATATATATCTAGAATATATTTTTTGACACCAATACGAAATAGGAAAAAAGAAATTGAAGGAGGTACATATTGTCCAACTAAAATGTATTTGATGGACATACTTACATTAAATCAATATCTAACTCTAGGTTGAATTCCTTTTAATATTCTCCCTATATATATAAATAATATCCATCTATTACAGGTGGTCGTATATGCTGTGTTGGTGGTTGTAGTTATAGGCATGTGTCCTATAATCATGTTTTCATCTGAAGCACTTGCAAGTGATACGCAGCGATACACACAAACGCTCGTGCAAAGAACGACGGAGTTAAACTTAGAAAAACATAAGGCTGATACTCTTTTATTCCAGGTATGGTTATTGTTTAGTTTAACCTTCAACCTATGGCGTCATAGTTACGTCATTTTCTAGGGCAAATAACCACGTGGAGCATGACCTGTTGGTAGAGCATCAGATCCAAAATCGGAGATGGGGCAGTCTTAATCGCCACCGAAAGGATCATAAGCGACAGTGACTACATTTTATTCCTCAAAATTCACAGTTTTTTTATATATATTTTAAGTATGCAACTAATCAAACAATGAACTACATTTATATTTAAGACACTGTTTAATACCATTTTCAAAAATATTGCATAATTTATATGAAACGTCACAATACCATGGATCAAATAAGAGAGTCGTAAGGATATATATCATAGCGCGGGGGTCAGTGCTCAAGGTTATTTGAAAACACATGGTATTATCATAGTTAAGTAAAAAACGATGAATGCATTAAATTAATTTTGTCTTTTCTCACAAATTCTCACATTTGTTCTACAGATGGTACCAAAATCGATAGCCAAGAAGATGAAGGATCGGAACTCCTATTCTGAATCAGATTACTTTAAAAGTGTAACAGTTATGTTTGCGGATATTTTCGGATTTCAACAACTTTTGACGGAGTTGACGCCAACAGAATTAGTAGCGTTTCTAAATAGTTTACACAGCGCTGTGGATGAACGCATAGAGAGCTATGAAGTTTACAAAGTTGAAACTATAAATGACTGCTACATGGTTGCGTCTGGTGAGTTATTAGAGTTAAAAAGAATAAAAATATTGTCCCAAAAAATGTTTATAAACTTGATGCGTCTCCATTACTATACCATCAACTTTTACATCTTCTCTTTCTTTTTTTCTCTACCTTATTATTTCTTTCTTCTTATTATTATTATAAGTAACATTATTATTTTTTTCTTTCATTATTATTATTAATATTATTCAGACCGCGGCGTGGTCTAGTGGTAGATCGTCCGCCTCGCATGCGGAAGGTCGTGGGTTCAATCCCCGGCCGGGTCATACCAAAGCCTTTAAAAATGGTACTAAAAGCTTCCTTGAGTTCTAGGTCTGGTCGACCCGATGTCAGTATAATGTGACTGGGTGGGGTATCATACCATGTGTCTGCGGCATGATACTCCAGTGTGACAGCGCTTAGAATAATGTCTCAAGTAGACACCGTCACGATATGAATGAAAAATTGAAAGCGATGCTTAACACCATACAACAACAACAACATTATTATTATTATCATTAATATTATTATTATTATTATTATTATTATTATTATTATTATTATTATTATTATTATTATTATTATTATTATTATTATAATCATTTTAATGTTAGTACTTATATTAGCATAATCATTTATATTGGTATTTGTTATTATTATTATTATTATCATCATTATCATTATAATTAAACTTTATTATTATAATTATTATAATCATTATTTTTATATTCATTATTTTTATAATCATTTTTATTTGTTATTATCATTATCATTACTATTATTGTGATTATAATTAGCATTATATATATCATATATATAAATATCTGTAAAGTACAGTTATTAGAGCAATTGCGATTTTACAGTATCTAAATTCATAATGACTGAAGTGGAAAATATCTCTGAATGTAAAACCGTCTGTATTCATTGCACTTTAAACTTTTTTCCACTGCAACATGCGTTTATATATTCAAAAAAAAAATATATATATATATATATGGAGATAATAATTTGTGAATAACCAAGACATAAATGTACAGACCAGACTACGGTGAGTGCACCTAGCTACAATGCAAACCATAGATACAATATCAAGGACTCTGCCAAACCAATAAATTTGGTGTCGACCATGACTTATATACTATGGAATTACATGCAACACATCTGGACAGGGTGGACAAATTTACATACATGAAGTGATAGCTTTTTATGAGTAGGATCCAGTTAAGGTTCATTACTACTCACATGCTATATAAAGGACAGATTTATAAACCCGTTGGATCATATAGATACAGTGAATTCATATATATTTAATTTCATAAAGGGAGATAATTAAATTCACAACAACGGAATATATATATGTTAACATACCAAACTAATATATTGATTAAGACTTCCCTAGCTTGGACTACGCTTTTAGAGTAGGCTAAAATAGGTTTCCCGCTTAAAATGGCAACATATTTATGATGTATTAAATGAACAGAATTGCACGTAGTACAAATTTTTCATGTTAGAAAGAGCCGGAATAACGATGCGAAGGTCGTCAAACAGTATTTAAGTGCTGTCTATTTTTAAAATGAGCATTTCGTTTCAAGTTTTCCACTCAAATTTCGTCACGTTTCAGGTGTTCCGAATAGGAACGGTTTAATGCACGTGGCCGAGATAGCCACACTGTCCTTGGACCTGCTACACGTAATAAACAGCACGCAGTTTCCCATAAACCCGTCACGACATGTTAACATCAGAATAGGCATCCACACAGGTAAGCACCAGTTTGTCGTTTGAAGGATCGACGTATTCAAACCTCCAATCTGTACCCATTCATGTATAGTTAGTTTTAAATGAAGAACACATGCAGATAGTTTTAAATACTTTTAATAATAGTCTTATGTCTTGTAAAACCTTATTAAAATGTATGTAGTTGGTACGACAATAACAATAAAAGTATACGGTATATGTAATTCTGATATTACTCGGAAGTTACATCAAAATATCTTCGTAACAATGTATAGCAATCATTTATAAAGAATACGAAGGAACTTTAGGGTATGTAGGGTGTTTTTGATGATATACTTTTTATATGCCAATATTGATATTTAGCGAACCTTTCCATACAAGAAATTCAATCAAATTCAATAAGAAGTTCCATTTTGTTTAAATTTTAACCGATTGCCCATGATAAATCATCTGTAGATTACTATGAATTAACGACCATTTATTGAAACATTATCTGTAGTATGTAGAACACGAAGTAGCATTATCAAATGTATCTTTATATCATCATGTTCAGGACCTTGCATGACGGGAATAGTTGGAAAGGTCATGTTGAAATATTGTCTTTTTGGCGACACGGTGTACGTTGCCAGACGAATGAAGTTATCGGGCTTACGTAAGTATTGATTGATTGATTGATTGATTGATTGATTGATTGATTGATTGATTGATTGATTGATTGATTGAATATTAAGCGGCGTTTTCATGCCATCTTCGGCTAACAGACGATCATTTAACCTAAATATTGTTTCCCGGGATCCCAAAATGTTAACCAGTACTCAAGCACACCTCATCTCTGCAAGTACCTGATAACTTTCTCATTTGAATCGGAGATGAGAGACGAATGATAATGAGACACAATGCCGTATATCGTTCATCACGGAGACTGTAGTCGAGCTGGAATTCGAACACACGAGCCCTTGATTGATAATCAGACGCTCTACCGACTGAGCTAATTGGCCTGACAGTTTAGGAACAGTACAAAAACAATGATCCTCTTAAATGGGAATTATGAGGTCATTGTTTTATAAGTTGTAGACAAAATCTACTAAATCGCACGTGGTTGACGTAGATGGTCTACACTCAAGATCACACAGTCAACATAAAAGGACTCGAACTGAAAATTCGCCACATTTTTATCAACAGTTACGTTGCTTCCAACATCCAGGGCTCACTGTGGACTATTTCAAAAGCCGTTTTTCTTTGGTAAAATATTACGTAATGTATAAATGTGCGCTCTTGATATTTTGGGCATTTTCGTGATAATTAATACTATAGAACACACTAAACTAATTAAACATTAGTTTAATTATAATGTTTACTGTCACAATCACATTCTCCTTGGTTCATTTCCTACTATTTAAATGAACACTTAGAGTCACTGCCAACTATATTATCGAAGGTCACAGTTTTTTTTGTTGAATTTATTTTTACCTTCGTTAAGTTTTATTACTCCGTTTAAAAATATAAAGTGTTCTGGATGAGATTTAAGACCGCGGCGGTGGTCTATAGAGCGTCCGCCACGCATGCGTTAGGTCGAGGGTTCAATCTCCAGTCGGGTCATGTCAAACACTTGAAAAATGGTTGTTAGTTTAAAAAATATTTTATTCACAAAAGTACATATATTTAGCATTCATTTAACAATAAAGTCAAACGTTTAACGAATTATGTGGAAAGGATACAGAAAAAAACTTTAGAAGCTTGTGTTAATCTGCTTCCATAACAGTTATTATACATTTCTTATAAACTTTATCATATTGTTCCGAAATAATATCAATTTGGCCAAATGTGCAAAAATTTATTAAAGAAATAATGGTTTATTCAGAGTATTTCAAAAAATAAAAAAGAGAGTATTAGTTAAAGAGAAGGAAAGAAAGAAAGAAAGAGACTCCACTGATTTTCTTTTCTTTATCGGTTAATTCCGATATAGGGGATAAATATTTTGCAAGTATGTTTATCAATCAAATCCATTTATAAACAATTGTTTCTTACTATCCAAGATCAAATAGAGGCGTGTTGTTATAATTAAGTAAGTAAAAAACATGACAAATCATTATCTATTTAACTGTGTGTGATACTCAAAACGTTTGGTCTTTATAATATAATTTTGAACTGTCATGAAAATCGAGTTGTTGTTAGTTAGTGTAAGATTTTCATTACCATACAGAATATCATTCAAGGAAGGATCATGTGGATAAGCTAATTTTATTTCAGGCATCATTCTTTGTCTATATTGGTAAAATAGTCTGCACCTGAATAAATAATGATATGTGTCCCCAATTTCACCACAAAGACAATTTGGACTTGCAACTATGTTTTTATTGAATAAATGTTGATTTAAGTTACTGCAATTTGTTCGAAGTCGTGTATGATATAATTGGACAATTCGGTTTCCTGTATAATAGTGATTTGGAACCTTTTGTTTATTTGCGTTTATATTTGATTTGAATATATTAAGGGAAGGCGACTCTCTTATGAGGTGAGGAAGATTATTCCATTCACGCACAGAAGAAGGTATGAATGAATTAAAATATAATTGAGTATTACATGAAAATGTTTCTTCACTTGGCGATCAGCATTTAGAGGGTAGTTCTAGATCTGTCGGCCCAGTTCTGGGTTGGGTATCATACTATGTGTCTACGACATGATAATCCCGTGTGGCAGCGCTCATTATAACCGACACCGACACCGTCGCAATATTACAGAAAAATTGAAATCGACGCTAAAGCCCATACAACTACAACCGGATCAAAATTATAAAATATTATATACAAGTTTTATCTCGATCGGTCCAGGCATTTTCGAGAAAATATAAATGAGGTAAATGCATATATTTGCCAACAGACATATTTTTACATTTAGGTTTGTTTTCAGTTTGTTATTCATTCATATTCACTTAAATATACGTCTATGGAGATTCATTGATTGACCTGAGACACAGACAAAGCATATTTCCACTTCTTTTCTTACCTATAATCATTTTTGTATTTTATCTAAAATTATCTTAGTTTAGCATGCCGTTCTTTGCAATATATATTGCAGGGCTAAAATGTAGGACCCCAAATATGAAAGTGGTCACACATGTTAAATGATTTCAGCACATATGTTAAAACGTTCCGCATATGTGACACTTACTTTTTGTAAAAAAATAACGATAGTCATACATGTATTTGTCATAAAAAGATATCACCGATTTTTCATTCTAGATATATGAAACCGAATATTGGTTGAAGGTGGTTGTTGTACATTAAGTATGTTAAAATGCCTAATCAACTAGAACATAAGCAGAAGTGTTTCGTTTTTATTTTCTTTCTCACTTTTCTCAAAAGAAAGTATAGTCTAGTTTATTATATTGAACTATTTTTGACACCATGTAGTAGTTCGTGGTTAGCAAACGGTGACATATGTATATTAATCTATGAGATTCAGTGTTTAGGTTTGTATGTAAACACATTCCTACAAGGTTGTCAGTTCTGGTTGTTTATAAATATGGTTTGCTGATACAAAAATGAATTTTATTAATTTCAGCAAACAAAATCCATGTTAGTGACAAGATGGTTACTCTTCTGAAGAAGTGTGGAAAGTTTAAGATGAAGTGCAGAGGTACTGTTGACATTAAGGTAACACATAAACATACCAACACAAGAAAAATTATTTGTTCACAATAATTGTTTAATGAGAGATTTCATGAGATATGAGCCAATTAAGAACAATAAAAGACACCTGTGAATATAAACATATATAGAGGATCTTACGTGAGTGCTTATTTATTATTTAATTGATTAAACAAGTTTGATAATATATATTATGTGAGGCTCTGCCTAGCATTATATCATTTTTATCAAAGAGTTGAATGAATTTAATGATAAAGCAACACTTATGTAAGATTCGTTTTATCACATAACTTAGGAAATGTTTACATAAACCATTTATTTAACAAATCAACTCTCTGCGGAACGAGAATAAATCTGACATTTTGGTTTCCGTGAGTCATCATATGGCGTAACGTCTTAAAATAATTTATTTTATTTAATTTTATTTCATTAATAACTTAATGACAAATCGACGTCATTATATATTTGGCCAAGTCGGAAAGTTCTTTGGCAATTTACGTACGAGAACCGATTTATACGGAAAACACCGAGCTATGAATCGGAAGTGATACTAGGTTAATATAAAAAATATGTCATGGTGTTGTTACATTCTTACACCGTTATGTGATAAATAATATATCTGTATGCGTGAACATTTGCAAATATGACAAAATCAAAATAAAGCACCCTTCCATATGATTTAATACCCTGTAACTGAATATTTAGCCAAATTTCGTATTTGAACTGCATGCATTGATCTGATGGATAAAATAATTAAAAACATAATTATATTCATTAATGAAAAGTCTGTTTCATTCCGTTAACAGTGTCTTCATGAACACATATTCAGTATTCAACTTCTGCACTTGTTGTTTTTTGTTCAGATTAAAAACACGAACATTTATACAACTGGCATATTCAAAACTTATTTAACCTACACTACTGTATAATGCACTGAACACTTAGAATACTAAAGTTCTTCTACACAGGTACAAAGAAATGTCAAATTTTACTTGCTTGTCTTTGTACAAACTGTAGCTTACTAAAGCAACATCTGTTTTTAAAAAAAATATTGAAAATTCTCCTCTGTGTATATGCGGTGAAATAGAAAGCACAGCTCATTACTTCCTCAAGTGTCAACTCTATCAAAGGCAACGCGTAACACTGCTGACACTTGTCAGTCAGTTATGTACATCCTCTGTAAAGATACTTCTTTTCGGTGAACCACTTCTGCTTACGACAATAATGTTACACTTTTTGATGCAGTTCACAAATACATTATATCTACAAAACGATTCCCTTGATAAAACGTACGATTGAATAACTAATGAAACAGCTGAAATAACATCCAAATTTGTGCTCTCTGTCCACCGCTCTTGTTTGTACATGCCGTCCTCAAACGTCCTTTCTCTTCCCCAGCTTGTATTTATTATACATACTTGTATTAATATTATGAAAGTATATAATTAATCTTTGTTCATTCATTATTTTATTTTTCTTTGTTTCTAAAACATATTATATCTAATAGATTTAATTAAAAAAGAGTATATTTATCCAGCCATGAGTTTTTAAGATAAAGTTGATACCTATTTTAGCGCAGTTAAAATAACAATGAAAATTCCATTATTGTCAATAATCAGCCAAATTTTGTACACATATTACACATTTCATGGAGAAGAACTGTATAAGATTATATATTCCATTCTAATCCATATTTGTATTGATGTTGATTTCTATGTATGTATAACTGAATTGAATAAATATGTTAAAACCAAGCACTGAACATATTTTCTGTAGAAACGGTTTTATCTCCTTAATAGGGACCGTTATATAGCAGTGGCATACGAGCTCGCTGATTGGATAGTTGCTTCAGTGGAAGTTAAAATACGTCACCATTTGGTAATTGCATAAATTGCTATGAATTGTTGGACAGACAGAGAAGATAGGCTTATTATTAGGGTAATAGACTTGAATCGAAATATGTCAGGTACTGAAATAGACTACTGATCACCCGATGCTTGAAATACTAATGGCTAGAATCGCGACAAAACTGGTGACATAAAGTATGACTACTACTAATGGACATTCGTATACTAAGACGTCTAATAAAGTCGAAAGTCAGTCTAATGTAAAACAATATTTTTTCTTGCTCCTGGAGTGGTACTTTAAGCAACTGTAACAGTACATACACAGTTGGAACTTTGACATGCCACTCAATTTGCTATCGTGTATTTTTTTTAAGCCACTAAGTTATTGGTTTATTGTTGTAAAAACGCTCGGATCGCCATTGTGAAAATATACTTTTTGCTTGAAATAAAATTTAGCTTGAAGCGCACGAATCATACGAAATCATGATCTTATATTTCACCAAGCTCTCAAGAGTTGTCAAACCTGAATGACCGCGTGGCTGCAGCAGTACCGTTAAGGAGACGATCAGACAATGTCTGAAAGACCTCGTCTTACAAAATTCTTACTGAATTATTAATCAGACAGGTGATGATAGAAAATATGATAGAATTACAAAAGCGTCGAATCTGGAGGTAAAGTCAGTGTAGTATATGAGCACCTAAAAACGTCCGTCGTTTTTCGCATATACCTATAATGTATGGTTTAGATATGTGTTAGTTTATATCTATCCCTGACCTCTTCATTATACCTCAATGAAAAAACTGTTCCACATTCAAGGCACATCAGAGCGTTTTGATTAATAACAATAACGGTCGTTTTATTTTTCATTTACAACTTATTTTCAATTAAAAAATTATGTTTCTTTGACTGACTAAATTGATTCAATTGAGAAACTGTATTAAAAGTAAAATTGATTACATACTAGTATTATAGTAACATGGAAATATGCTACCAAATGATTCAAATAGTTGTGAGTCAGATGAAGTTTTAATCGCTTAATTCTTTTTTGTACAGGGAAAAGGTAAAATGGTCACCTACTGGCTTTTGGATAAGAATGAATTTGACAGTGGAAACAACGATCCTCACGAATGGCCGAACTCGTATAACTACAACGTGCATGACCGCATGGGCAGTCAGAGTCGATGTAAAATCTTAAATAGTAAACGAGGATCCATCCGGAGCGAATTATCAGGTGATTGTCTTAGTAATGATTTTTTTTTATATGGGGATGTTTACTTTATGAAACAGGTGTTCAATACATGATGTCTCTCGGCCAGAATTAAAGAATAAACGATTTTCGTTAAGCCAAGCTTAGTAAATAGCTAAAGAGATATCCCTAACGAATGTATTTAATTTAATCAAAAACTATAGGAAAGTTAGTGTAGAGAGATGCTGGTGTATTTTATTCAAATAATAAGACTTAATTAATTCTGGATAAGAACAGTAATGATTGATTGCGTGATTATTTTGTTTTAAGTGGGAATCAGTCCCGAGAGTCACTCTCTATATCTTGGTTATTACATATGTTCCGCTGTTTTTTACCCATTTTGTATTGGACAAGTGATGTAGAGGTTTGGTCCCTATTTCTTTTGCATAATGAGATGTAGAGCTTTGACCCTTTTTCTGGATACATGATGTAAAAGATTGATCCCTCGTTAAATCCTAAATAAAATATTGAAAGTATAGTTTAGTAAAAAAATATATTTTGTTCACAAGACACATGTATGTTATACTTAATGGAATCCAAGAGCAGATGCCATTGCTTAGACAAAGTGTTATTAAGTTTTAAATGTAGAGTATTAACCCCTATATACTTTATTTGAATGTAGAGTTTTGGCCCCTATAATTGGGTTGAATGTAAAGTTTTGACCAACAAATTTGAAGATGCAATATGGAGTTTGTGCCTTTGTTTTGAAGTTCGCAGGGCACGTATGTATCCATTTTTAGGTTAAGTGCCTATTTAGAATTTCGCAAATGATGTTGTCATGATATATCTGGCAAATGACATTACTCTGTACTAGTTTAGTTAACAACGTATGCCAATATTATAATTAGAAATAGATATGAATAATTGCATTGTAATTGTTGTTAATATATTTGATAAATAAACATGGGTTAAAACCCCATTCCCTTTAGAAAACTCCTACCGCATGTACAAGTGAATATTACTTCAAGACAAAAACACAACTAAACATATTTAATCACTTTGTTGCATAATGAACTTTATAATTTTTATACAGTGGGCTCGGCAGATCTTGCCATATCGTTCCAACAAATGCCTGTAAATGAATGGACAGAAGAGGAGATATTCAACAAGTGCTGACGTGTTTGTAAGGTGTCCAGAAGTTTACGTAACAAAAACAAACTGTTTACTTTTAATATAGAAAGTTGATGTACATCAACATTATTCGTGTAGATGTGTTATTAACTAGGACTGAGTTACGTGAGGTTCACAAAACATGCCATTTTCTTTATTTTTTCTTTACAACAGGGACCGATTAGCTCAGTAGGTAGCTCGTGTGTTTCAGCCAAAATCTCCGTGATGTTTGATATATGACATTCGTCTCTCACCACTGTTTCAATTGGAAAAGTTTTTAGTACTTGCGGAGACCTTGTGTGTCTAAGTACTGGTTAACTTCCAAGATCCCAGGACACTGAGGTTAGGTTAACTGATCCTCTGTTAGCCCTCGATGGCATACAAAATAAGGCTGAATATTCAACCATTCAATCAATCAATCAATGTTTCATTATATATGTAATTTGTTTTAAACATTCCCATCACAAACTTGGCAAATAAATTGTAAAACAATACAATGGGCAATCAGAAATATTTGAAACACTGCCATGTAAACTATCCCTAAAGTAATTATTCGAAAGGTACACACTGCATTTCTGTAACCGGCTAACATAATACCGAAGTTAAATCCGTTTAAAATAATGCCTTCCTATACACTGTTGTTTATTTTGTTATCATTGTGTAGAAGAATTTGAATTTGAAGACTGAATTAAGAGGTTATATTGAGACGCGTGACATTAATGTTCTTTATAAAACTATATTTACTAAACTTTGCTATGTAAATTGGTCGTTGCGTGTCTCCAGAGCAACGGATTACAGGTGATATAAAAATTTAAAGATGAAAAATTTGGCATCAAAGATGGTCTTCACGTTGTTAGGCATACGTCAGCTGTTACTGTTGAAAAAATTCCTTAGTGGTGGCAAAACATTGATGTTATATTTTGAACCCGAACGTCGGTTAGATATCAAATAAATTCCATATTGAAATCCAGCGTGACTGGCCCGATTAGCTCAGTCGGTTACGCGTCTGACTATCTATCCAGGGCTCGTAAGTTCGAATCCCCGTCCGACAACAGTCTCGGCGATGATTGATATACGATATTGTTTCTTATTATCTTTCGTCTCTCATCGCTGATTCAAGTGTGAAAGTTATCAGTAACTTGCGGAGATAAGGCGTGATCGAATACTGTTTAACCTTCCTTTCCGGACTCCGGGAAAAAGTGTTTAGGTTAACTTATCCTCTGTTAGCCATCGATGGCATGAAAACGGCGTTAAATGTTCAATCAATCAATTCAATTCCAGCGGGTCGGTTATTCGAATTCTTACTCTAAATGGTCGACTGAAGAACTCTGTTTTCAAAAAAGGTCAAAGAGGTATATGGAGATCAAACAGGTATATAAAGGTCAAACCGGTATTTAAATATGAAGAACTGAAACCGGTTTACGGGGTTTATGATTCCTGCATGATATTGCTGCTACCAAGAACAGACAAGTTACCCAGTAATTTCTGGAAGAGAATGTCGTGCCGCTACCACACCACCCGTCGAACTTTCCAGACATGATTCCTTGTGAATTGTCCTGTTACCTCAGCTGAAAACAAAAACGTTGTTTGGCCGACGTTATAGGCATAGTTCCACCTTTGGAAAAAGAAGTGCTTCCGTGGGGTAGTCACATAATGGCGGTTATAAAAAAATCCTTGATTCTTCTTCTTTAAAAATGAATTTTTCTTATTCTAATGCTAATTGTTTTAACAATTTGAAAGTATTGTCATGTTTGAGTTGTGAATTTAGAAAATGAATTGATGCTTATAAATTGGGATATGAATACATGATTTCGGAAGTCTGCTTTGTCAACAGTGTACACACTGAGCAGAAAATAAATCTCTTATATAACACATAACCCCTACTGTTCTCATCATATTTTGCTAGTGCAGTAAATTGTAAGTTTCTCTTCTTTCATGCGAGCCTCTCTATGAATGACAAGCCTTCAAACTTTTATTATTTACTATAGAATAAAGAACAAAAGAACAGTGGTTGGGTTACACCTTTACCATGAAATGAGCTCTTGATGACGCCATTTTTCAGAATCTGCAAAGTATGCAGACCATGCTCCCGTTATGTATTCATCTTTTAAAAAGTTATTTTTGGTAAATGGAGAGTAATTTACAATTTAGTAAGAATCTTAAAAGTTTTAAGCAAACTAAACACTTTAGTTGATCTTACATGGTGACTTATTGTTAAAAGATTTGGTAACCATATTGCATTCTTCGAGGCATGCAGACAGTTTTACACATACGAAGATTGACTCTACAAATAATGCTTAATTCTCAGTTACGACTATTACAAACACAGCCGTAATTAAAACATAATTTAACATGTTATTGACAATCTTATATCAAACATGGTAGTAAAGGTTGAAATATAATTATATGCATGTTTGTACCAGTTTTATATATATATAAATTACATGGTTTGTAGCTTACTAAAATATCAGCTGTATTTTAGCGGGTGTAAGACAAATGAATACGAGCCTTTGGCTACTTGCCATATAATTAATCTGTCATGAAAGACTATTTGTTATTGGCACTTCCTGTTTTAAAGGTGTCAATGAATTGATATATCATCATTGCACAAATACCGCAGTTAGCGGATGAAATTTAAGTACATCGCGTGATAATGTATCACTCACATAAAAAAAATGAACCATATCTTACAACAGTTTTGATTTTGCTATTTGTATTAATTGATTACACGATAATTGTTTCTATCTTGAAATATATATTTTGCCAAATCATTCAACCGAAAAGTCTTATTACAAATATAGCATTTACTCAATTATTTTAATTACATAAATGAAAATGTAGTACATGCTACTAGCATAATACAGCTTGGAAAATAGCATGCTAGCAGCAGTCAGCTGCATTATGTAAGTAAAGTTAAAAGTTATATGATAAATGGAAAATGGAAAATGCTTTTGTGTAAAGTTAAAGCGAAGGTTGAAATATAAATATATGTATGTTAATACCAGTTATATGAAGTATTGTGTACAAGCGGTATATGCAATCCAAATCCAGGTTTGTTTTACAAGTTACTGAACAACCGTTTGAAGAAAAAAAAGACAATTAAAACATATTGTAATGTGGTATTGTTTATGTAATGGTTGAAAAATAGTACATGGTGACATAGTATTTAAAACTGATCAGATGATTAAAGGACTGATGCTTTATGTCTCACTACACAGTTGCACCTATCTGTTGCCACGACAAACTGATTCTTGGATTTAAAATGTCTGGTATGAAAATTTTCAAATTGGTTCTTACTGCAGATGAGTACAAGTGTCATTAGAACAACACTGATGATAAATGTTGACTTGTACAGAACTTAACCGATACATGTATCTATGGGCAATAGAGTACATCTTTAAAAAAAACATATAACGGTGTCACTGCACTGTCTAAAAAACGAATAAGCTGGTCAACACACACGTTATTATGCATTTTATGTTTGGATACGTTCCTGCTACGAAAAGAAAATACTTTAAAAACATTATATGCGGAATATCTTTACCAAAATTCAACTGTGTGGTGAGACCTGAAGCTGTTTGTCGAGACACTGTATTTGTTACTTGCAGTATGAAAGCATGTTTTATTGATGTCTAAAAGACAGGTTGTGTAGGATTAGAACATGTCAGAATAATCGAATAATTAGGTTACTGGTAAGGTGGAATTGTTTGTGTATGTGATGTTATAGTGACTGAATAATGTAGGTTTTTTTTGGTCTGATGGAATTGTTTGTGTATGTGATGTTATAGTGACAAAATAATGTGTATTTTGTTTGGCTGAAATCGTTTGTGTATGTGATGTTATCGTGATCGAATAATGAGGTGTTTGGTAGGCTGGAACTGTTTGTGTACGTGATGTTATAGTGATCGAATAATGAGGTGTTTGGTAGGCTGGAACTGTTTGTGTACGTGATGTTATAGTGATCAAATGATGAGGTGTTTGGTAGGCTGGAACTGTTTGTGTACGTGATGTTATAGTGACTGAATACTGAAGTTTTGGTAAGATGTAATTGTTTTTGTATGTGAAGTTATACTGAACGAATAATGAGGTTAATTTGCAAGATAGAATTGTTTGTGCACGTGATGTAATAGAGATCGAAAAATGCGTTGTTTTTGGTAGGGTGGAATTGTTTGTGTTTGGGATGATAAAGTGAAAGAATAATGAAATTTCTGGTAGGATGAATCTGTTTTTGTATTTGATGTTATAATGTTCGAATAATGAGGTTTCTAGTAGGATAAATCTGTTTTTGTATATGACGTTATAATGTTCAAATAATGAGGTTTCTAGTAGGCAGAAACTGTTTCTGTATCTGATGGTATAGTGTTCGAATAATGAGATTTTTGGTAGGCAGGAACTGTTTCTATATACGATGTTATGGTGTTCGAATGATGAGTTGTTTTGTAGGCTGGAACTGTTTGTGTACGTGATGTTTTTATTGATTGAATAATGAGGTTTTTGTAGGCTGGAACCGTTTGTGAACGTGATGTTTTTATTGATTGAATACAGAGGTTTTTGTAGGCTGGAACCGTTTGTGTACGTGATGTTTTTATTGATTGAATAATGAGGTTTTTGTAGGCTGGAACCGTTTGTGTACGTGATGTTTTTATTGATTTAATACAGAGGTTTTTGTAGGCTGGAACCGTTTGTGTACGTGATGTTTTTATTGATTGAATAATGAGGTTTTTGTAGGCTGGAACCGTTTGTGTACGTGATGTTTTTATTGATTGAATAATGAGGTTTTTGTAGGCTGGAACCGTTTGTGTACGTGATGTTTTTATTGATTGAATAATGAGGTTTTTGTAGGCTGGAACCGTTTGTGTACGTGATGTTTTTATTGATTTAATACAGAGGTTTTTGTAGGCTGGAACCGTTTGTGTACGTGATGTTTTTATTGATTGAATAATGAGGTTTTTGTAGGTTGGAACCGTTTGTGTACGTGATGTTTTTATTGATTGAATAATGAGGTTTTTGTAGGCTGGAACCGTTTGTGTACGTGATGTTTTTATTGATTGAATAATGAGGTTTTTGTAGGCTGGAACCGTTTGTGTACGTGATGTTTTTATTGATTTAATACAGAGGTTTTTGTAGGCTGGAACTGTTTGTGTACGTGATGTTTTTATTGATTGAATAATGAGTTTTTTGTAGGTTGGAACCGTTTGTGTATTGGATGATATAGTAACTGAATAATGCGTTTTTATATAGGCTGGAACTGTTTCTGTATGTGATGTTATAGTGTTCGAATAATGTGCATTTTTGTAGGCTGAATTCATTTGTGTATGTCATGTTATAGTGAACGAATAATGTCCATTTCGTTATGCTGGAACTGTTTGTGTATGTGATGATATAATGTTCGAATAATGAGAGATTTTGTAGGCGGCTGAAACTGTTAGTGTACGTGTAAAATTATGCAGGGTTTTTTTGGTTGGTTGAAAGTGTTTGTTTATTTGTTGTTATGGTGACTGAATACTGAGATTTTTGTAGGATTGATTGTTTCTATATGTGATGTTAAAGTGACCGAATAATAAGTTTTTTTTAGTAGGAAGGAATTGTTATTGTATGTATGTTATAGTGATCGAGGCCCATGGTCGTTACATCTCTTGGTTCTTATAAATGCATGTGATAATGGAAAAAACTGAAGGCATGGCAATTTATAAAGCTCACCTGTGCTTTAAAAGTTTCGTATGTTTTTATTCAGTCGGTAGCGTATGTCACTATGTATAATTAAGAATGTACATGTATTGAGATGAAATTAGATGTAATTTGGTTTTTCAAAGTTATCTAACGTTCGTTGTTCTAAATATAGTACGTTTAAATATTTTATTTTGTTTGCTACATCGAGTATTATTTTCCGTTGTTTGAACTGTACATGCTATACATAATACTCAATGTGCATATATTGCTAAAAATAAAATAATTTCCGTTTAGTCTTTGTTATTTTTGTCAATATATATTAATACTACATCAAGAGTGAGTGAGTGAGTGAGTGAGTGAGTGAGTGAGTGAGTGAGTGAGTGAGTGAGTGAGTGTGAGTGAGTGAGTGAGTGAGTGAGTGAGTGAGTGAGTGAGTGAGTGAGTGAGTGAGTGAGTGAGTGAGTGCCGACTTTATTGGATCCTGTTGTTTCGAAATGGATCTAAATCATATTTATCTAGTTCTAGACATCAGCATCACATAAAGTATGATTTTTTTAACGAAAAAATATTGAATTTCTCAAACATACAAAATATATCAAGATTAGACGATATTATTTGGGATCGAAGGAAACTGAAATAAAATGAGACTATGAGAGTCGACCCCCTTCTATTATATATATATATAAATGCGCCAGCATACATATATAAAATTATGTTGTTTGATGGGACAATTTATACACCTGATGATAAACACATTAGTGGTACAGACCAAATATGGGGCTTCCAGTATGAATTATTGGATCTACAAAAGGCCTCAAATTCCGTGGGGTAGTTTTATTATCAGCATTGTTTGTCTAAATTCATATTCAACGTTCGATCTTAACGAAGTTACGAAGTTGTCTTATTGTTAAATACGAAGCAATTTTCAACAGAATTCTACCTTTCCTATCAAATAAGCTTTTAACTTTGAAGTTGTTAAAATCCTGAATTTGAACGCCATGCTTTTTTGTGTAGAAATAACGTTTAAACCTTTCTTAAAACTCGCTTCTCCGACGAAAATAAGCATAGAATGACATACGTAGACGATCAATGGTAGAATGACATACGTAGACGATCGGTGGTAGAATAACATACGTAGACGATCGATGGTAAAATGACATACGTAGACGATCAATGGTTGAATGACATACGTAGACGATCGATGGTAGAATGACATACGTAAACGATCAATGGTAGAATGACATACGTAGACGATCATGGTAGAATGGTAAAATGACATACGTAGACGATCAATGGTAGAATGACATACGTAGACGACGGCTGGTAGAATGACATACGTAGACGATCAATGGTAGAATGACATACTTAGATGATCGATGGTAGAATGACATACGTAAACGATCGATGGTAGAATGACATACGTAGACGATCGATGTTAGAATGACATACGTAGACGATCGATAGTAGAATGACATACGTAGACGATCGATGTTAGAATGACATACGTAGACGATCGATGGTAGAATGACATACATAGACGATGGTAGAATGACATACGTAGACGATCGATGGTAGAATGACATACGTAAACGATCAATGGTAGAATGACATACGTAGACGATCGATGGTAGAATGACATACGTAGACGATCGATGGTAAAATGACATACGTAGACAATTGATGGTAGAATGACATACGTAGACGATCGCTGGTAGAATGACATACGTAGACGATCGATGGTAAAATGACATACGTAGACGATCGAGTGTAGAATGACATACGTAGACGATCGATATTAGAATGACATACGTAAACGATCGATGGTAGAATGACATACGTAGACGATCGATGTTAGAAAGATATACGTAAACGATCGCTGGTAGAATGACATACGAAGACGATCGCTGTTAGAACGACATACGTAGACGATCGATGTTAGAATGACATACGTAGACGATCAAGTGTAGAATGACATACGTAGACGATCGCTGTTAGAATGACATACGTAGACGATCGATCAGAAGGACCTGGTATAGAAACAGTTTTATGAAAATAAAAAAGATATACCTGTGTTAATAGGTGTATAAGAGTCGAAATGTATTGCGTTTCTAAAATACCGCAACAAATTCGTCAAAAATAAATGATGGAACTAACATAATACAATGTTTGCTAACACTTGTATTAGTGGACTTTACATCTAGAATATTTGATTGTTATTCGTGTATAATAATGCATCACGTCTATGCCGATATCGATATTTGTTTTATATATAAATAGTATATATACCTGCTGAAAAGTTCATTACTATGATCCGGTGAATATGTCCCCGCCCCCACACGTGTTAAAACATATATCAATATTACACACGCAGTTTGTTCTATATATGACGCTAAAAATCGCTGCATGGGGTATGGCTTGTACTAGGCTAATAGAGTTCAACACCAACAAATATTTGACCATCTGACGGAGTTATGAGGTCAAACATGAATGTTGACTGTTTTGACTATAAATACAACATAAGAATTATTGATTTACCAGAAAAGACTGCAGATAAAGAAGATGACTTCAGTTTTGTGGTATCCAACTTCTATAAGAAGAAGGGCATCGTCATTGATCCATCATAAATCATGGCTATCTGTCGTATACCAGGGAAACCTGTTAAACCAGTACTCATTAAGATGCTAAATAACAAAGAAAAGGCAACGAAAATGAGGCACAGATCCACCTTCAAAGCCAGAGGAAACAGACGCATGGATGATGTAACCAAACTTAACGCCCAGCTGATCCATTGTCTCAGTGCCCACAAATTCATAGACCAGGCCTGGTAGTTCTTGGAATGACCAAAGAAAGGACCCGCCACAAATTTGACTTGTTTGATGACGTATCGTCTGTGATTAAGAAATAGATATACAATATCATTTTGATTGAAGAAATTAAAACATAATATGCTGTACCAATAAATAATATCTGTACCATAAAGAACGTATCTAATGACTAAACACTATTAATGATCAGCTTTTCTTGGAAACCTTATTAATGTAACTGAGAGGAATTTTGCTACAAAAAGATGGAATGATAAACAAGAAAAACAAATAATTACAAAAATTAAACAACTAGAACAACAACTCACGCCAGACCTAGCACCATTTCTTGAAGAACTAAAAGAAGAATTATCCACACTGTAAACAAAAAATGAATGGCCATTTAGTTAGATCAAGAGCACAGTTTAAAAAAGATGGAGAAAAATCTTTTTTTTTTTGTAACTTAGAGTCACACAACTTTACAAGTAAAATTATCCTCAAAATAGCAAAAAAAACATGACAATAAATAACTGATAATTTTAAAAAAGAAATATCAATGGAAACAAAAGCTTTTTATGAAAATTTATACTCAAGTGGAGATAATGAACTAGAAGATATAAACTTAGAAAATTAACTCTTTAATATAAATGTACCAAAATTAACAGCTGAATAGTCTAATTCACTAGACGGAAATCTTACATTCGATCAAGCCTCGTTCTCTCGATGCAGGGATTGAAAAATAACCGTTCACCCGACTCCGATTGATTTCTAGCAGATTTTTTAAAAAATATTCTGAAAACACATTTGTCACTTAGTTGTTAGAGCAATAAAATAAGGCTACTGTAATGGCGAACTTTCAGTTACAGAGAGAGAAGGAATTATTACACTTATACCCAAGGATAACAAACCTAAGCATTTTCTTTTTAAAATTATAGACCAATATCTCTTTTAAACTTCGTATATATAATTGTTTCAGGTGCAAATAAATTTAAACCCATATTACACAAGATTATTAATAAAAGTCAAACTGGGTCTATTTCTAGAAGATTTATGGGTGAAAACACACGGATGATATGTGATGTTATGCAGTTTGCGAGGGAAACCAATTTACCTGGCTCCTGTTTCACCAACATATACTTAAATACTTAAAAACTTAAGTATAAGAAAAGCAGCCACATGATCATGATTTTAGACTGGTTCCAGTAAAACTGCATATTGTGTCATTGATATTGATTATATAATAGATAAATAACCAGTCAAAACTTAGTTAAGTTTTTAAGTATTTAAGTTAAATGTTGGTGAAACAGAAGCCTGGTCTTGTACTACTTGTTGACGAAAAAGCATCTGATTCGCTTGGACATTAATATATAAAACGTTAAAATTCTTCAATTTTGGTGCCTCAATTATATATTGGAGGCAAGTATTGTATAATAGTACTAAACTATCTGTAAATCAGAGTGTTTACTCATCAAGTATTTTAACATTGGGAGAGGCTGTCGTCAAGGCGATCCATTATCCCCATATATTTTATTGGATGTTCTGAAATTTTAGCAATAAAGATAAGAAGCAATAAAATCTGAAGGGTATTTTCATTAAGAATAATGAATATAAATTATCTCAGTTTGCAGACGATACGCCAGTTATATTAGATGGTACCGAGACGTACCTTAATAAAGCGCTAAATGTTTTGTCTAATCTCGCCAAAATATTAGGACTGAGGATTAATTTTGATAAAACGCAGGTAGTCTGGTTTGGAGCAACAAATACAGTACATACACAATTAAAACAAGATAAAAACTATCTTGGGGTAGTAACCAATTACAATTATAAGGTATAAAATTTAATGTAGATCTTAAGAGAATCACAGATATTAACTTCTCTGATAAAATTTTAGAATTAAAAAATCATATTAAGCTACGAAAACGTAGATACTTGACACCAATTTGAAAAATCACTGTCATCAAAACCTTATTATTACCAGCTTTAAATCATTAAATCATTTCTCTCCCAAACCCAAGAGATTCTTGTATTAAAATATAAGCGACATGTTCTATGAATTTCTATCGGTTGGGCCAGCTAAAATTAAGTGTAGAGTTGTCATCAAACAGTATAACGAAGGAGGTTTAAAATAATTAATCTTAAAGCTTTTATCATTGGATTAAAGGCAACATGGATAAGAAGGTTCACCCTTAAAAATGGATTCTGGAAAAACACAATAAAAAAGAATAAATTTAAGTCAGTATAAATCTAGGAAAGCTCTATTCAGAATCCTTGATAAACATGATAAATAATATTTTCTGGAATGATGTCCTGAAATCGTACATAGCTATTATTGAGCAGGATAATCCGACAAAAAAAATATTTTATCAAATCCGCTTTTCTATAACCATAACATTTAAATGTGTGAGCAAGAAATATCTTATAAACAATGGTATGACAATATAATTATATATATTAATGACTTGATCAATGAGACAAACTATTTGTATTCCTTCAGAAAGTTTACTTAACTTTACAAAATTAATGTTAATGTTATACAACATAATGGAATCATTGCATCTGTAAAATCATTTCCAAACAAATACAAGTTTAAAAATTTTACTAGGAAAAAAACATAACCTTTTATTCCAAGTAATATTCAACCTTTCCTCAAAAACTAAATATGATCCATTGATAAATATTTTATTTTAAATAATAATTCAAGTAAACCAACTTCAAAAAAAATCGGAAGAAATTTATTCTAAAGAAGACGAGAAATGGAAGGAAATATATAGTTCCACATATAAATATGCACAGAGCACGATATTACAGTGGTTTCAAATAAGAATCAATCATAGACTTCTTCTAACACAATCATTTCTGCACAAAATAAATATAGTAGATTCTCCTCTTTGTAAATATTGCCAACAAGAGGAAACATTAGTCCACATGTTTGGTCATGCCCTGAAACACAAACTCTCCTCAAGAAACTGAAACACTGGTTGTTTACAGGCAACACTAATATACCACTTATAGAAGAAACATTTATATTTAATATTGGAAACAATTTATCTCCTACAAAGCTATATATTACCTAAGAAACTAAATACTATATTTTAGTGCTGAATGTATACACAATCAACTAAGTATTGAAGCTCTTCAGAACATAATAAAAAAGTCTTACAAATGTCTCCAATGCAATGCGCTGGGAAATAACCAATTTGCAGGTTTTCAAATATTATGGAAGGAATTTAAAAATATAATTAAGTAATTATCTTGACCAATCGGACTACCTGCAATTCTGATCCGTCCCCACCCCACCCACTTAACCAAGGTTCACATAAATATAATAAATATAAAAAATAAAAATATCATCTAATTCAATAACAGTTTGGAGGTTAAAAATAGGTATATAGAGATCAATTTCTTCTTCCTATTTTTTTAGTATTATTTTTTTTTATTTATATAAAATATATTAATTAAGCCTTAATATTTATAATGAACTATTCCCCAAGAAGAATGATGAAGTATGTAAGTATAATGAACGAGAGAACGAGGGTAAAGAATGGGTGCAAATTTTTATTTATCTATCCTTACCATGTAAAGTGTGCTGTGAGATGGCCCACCCCGACCCACAACATACTTATTCATGGGGTGAATAAATGGGGTATCAATAGGTAACTGGGAAAAAATAAAAACAAATTTGTATTAAATGTAGCATGACACTGGCATAAATTACACCATGTATCATTTTTAAGTCCACTAGGTCAGTGGAAAAATTGCTGAACATATGACATTATATTTAGCTGTTTTAGGTTTTTACCTGGACATTATTGCGTTAATGTTAAATTATGACGTAATAGTGACTGTGTAGTGAGGTCATGTTAAAAACAACAAAACGTGGTTGCAACATGATACAATCATCAAGAAAACATATGGTTACAAATATAATTACTTGAGACATAGGAACTGTGGATTTAGAAGCTATTTAGTAAATAAGTACAAATTGAACGCTGAGACAGTCAAAATAATTGAACGCTACAACCGGTATACAGGCATATTTCGTGTCAGGCACTGCAATTAATAATTTTATACAGCTATTTTATTATATTTTATTATAATATTTTATTCAGGTAATATAGGTCTCTGGCCCAAAAAAGTACAAATTGACATTAGAGTGACAAATATACATGTAGTTACAAATAACATATAGATACATTTGAATTTATAATCGAGATACTTTTACTGATTATACAATGGTAAGCTCTAGTTTTCTTAAGTTCATTGCATGATACAAATATTTTGCAATTGACAAAACTTCATCTGATTTTGTAGACCACATGAGGGAGTAGAATAAGTTATGAGAACTGTTTTGTTACCAAATATCTTTAAAATAGATAGCTCTCATATTGTTATACAATGGACATTCAAAGAAAAAAATGGTATTCATCTTCAATAACATAAGTATTTGTCTTTAAGCAGAGAGAGCAATATCTTAAGTGTCTATCTATACCAATGTGCTTTCCATTTTCTATCATTAGGTTATGACATGAGCGACGAAAACTTGAAATAGCTCTTCTATATTTATATGGTGAATCTAGAATTAAATCATGTTCAACATTTAGAAGAGACTTAAAGTATTTATAACGTAAGGCTTTTGGTAAAGTTTCAACATCATCATGCCAATTTTGTGAATAACTAATCAATAAACCGTTGCTTAAACATATAAATAAACCCTAATTCATCCCCAACGTCATTGGAGATCCACACATATCCAAAGCCAAACCTGAAAAGTATATATTTAATACGCCCTGCCCAAGTTTTTCTACCAGATTCATGTAGACGTTTTAACATTAAATAACAATGTTTTGGAAACCTGTGATCTCCCATGCGTGTCAATTTTAACCAATACTTAATACAGTTTGTCATATAAAGAGTACACAGTGGTAATCTTCCACATTCACCAAGAGCAAAATAACTTGCAGTGCTTTGCAATAGATTACAATTTTGTTTGCAGAATTTAAATTGTACAGATTCTATTTTATCAACATAATTGTAGCCCTAGATTTCTGATGCATAGCATAAAATAGACTTAACCATTGAATCAAAAATTTTAAACATATTCGATCAATATGACCAAATTGTCTTCGAAAATTTTAAATACATGCTTTAAGACTCTGTAATGAACGGATTTCTTGGATTTTAGACCATACTAAATTAGGTGTGAAAAAGACACCCAAGTATTTATAAAATGGAACAACTTCGATAGGTTTGTTATTGAAAAAACATTTTTCAGTTTGTTTTAAAATACCACCGTTTCTGGAAACAACTATTTTAGTTTTATCTAGATTTATATTCATATTAACAGAGTTACAATATTCTTCAATATAGTTAATCTGGTGTTGTAGGTTAATAACGGTATCAGAAAAACTAGAAACAACATCTGCAAACATAAGTGCAACTAAATTTTCAATATCATTTGTCACAAAAATACCTCTTTCACATTTTTCATGTAGAAAAGTAACTAAATCGTTTATAAAAAGGGAAAATATTATGGGGCTACCGACACATCCCTGTCTTATTCCAGTATTACAGGTGAAGAAACCTGTCAGTATGTCATGAACTTTAACACATGATTTAAGTTTTGCATACATAGATATGATAATAATTAGAAAGTTACCATTTATATTATTTCTAGCAAATGCATCCCATAATTTTTTTATGCTGAATACTATCAAAAGTTTTAGCAAAATCTATTAATATACAGTAAAACCTGCCCCTTTTCCTAGATAAATATTTCTGAATCAATGACATTAATGTGAAAATAGTATCTGTTGTTGAATAGTCTTTTCAAATTCCTGCCTGAGATTCATCAATAATATTATAGTTATCACACCATTTGGTAAGACGAATAGTTAGTATATTAACTAATATCTTACATAATGAATCTATTAAAGAAATACCACGGTAATTATTTGGGTCCGATTTGAAACGCTTTTTATGTATCGGAGTAATAACATTTTGACTCCATTGTTCAGGAAAGTCTCCATTTTCAAATATTTCATTAAAAACAACATTTAAAAAAGGCAAAATAACATTAATAGTGTGTTTATACATTTCTAAGCATACACCGTCAGGTCTAAGTGAACGGTTTGCACGTAAATGATTTATACTTTGCATAATTTCTAAGTCTGAAATTGGTAAATTAAGTTCATCACAATTAAAATTATCATGATTTACATTGGCCAAGAAATAATCATCTTCATTAACATTATTTTCAACAACAACAGGATTTAAAAGGGATTTAAAATAGTCATGACATTCATTACATGTTATCAATGAATCTACATTATCTTTACTATTACCTTTTTTCAAAATATTCCAGAATTGTTTAGTATCTTTTCTTGAGTCAATTAACAACTTTCGTTTAGCTTTGCAATGGGAATACTTTTTTTTTTACACATCGATTTAAATTTATTTTTCAATATTTTATATTTCAGTAAATCATGTCTATCATTTGAAACACGGAACTGCCGAAGAAAAAAAGATTTCCCGTTTTAAGGATTTTGCACTGGTTATCCCACCATAGTGGCTGAAGCAATACGTTTTTGCTATGTTTCCATTTCATGTTATCAGCTGAAACTTAAAAAACTCTGGTATAAACGAGAACAAAGTTCGATTTCCGAAACTGACACATGTTTGATTAAATTGTCAAAATTTAGATGTAAGTTTATTAACAAAAATGTCTTTAAGTTCTGGCTTCAATTTATATTTCAGCCAAGGTGACATATTTTCTTCATTATCGACACTATGATCATTTAGATTAAGTACGGTAGGGAAAAAAAATGACAAATTACAGGAAAATGAACAGACTCGTCATTATCATCAATTTTAGAAAATACAACATATTTAAACAAATTTGTAGTGGCTGCCATAAAGTCAACAACACTGGCTCCATTATTTGCTAAACAAGGAATATCATGAGACAGACGGCCATTGAAAACATGTATACCATAAATACAGCACAATTCAATTAATGATAGCCCAAAACGATTAAATTCTGTATCTTTAGAAGATCTAGGCATTTAAAAATCATCTTCCGGATAGGGCACATCATCGCCAAATATGAATGATATATAATCGATAAATACAAAATCATTTAAGTTTTTAATGCGAGAGTTAAGATATCCCGCCAAAAATAAACCCGCATTGGGATAATAACCTTTAATTTGACTAATATATGTGTTTAAAATTTCAATGCCAATATTATCTTCAATTGAATAAATAGGAGAGTATTCTGGAGATACATATGTGAATATAAGTTTGATATCGTTAACATGAATATTAGATTTTGCATCTATTAATAATACAATGCATTCAGGTATATGGTTACATATGCGTTTTAAACCACAATTTGTAATCAACTAGTCTTTAACAAAAACTATCACACCTCCTGAACCTCGTGGAGCTGTCCTCATTTTTTTGTCTGCAAATTTAAAGTTAAAGTTTCTAAATCCGGGTAAAATGTCTTCAAATTCATTATTACAGATACCCCAAGTTTCACAGATCCCAAATATATCAAAATTAAGATATAAACTCCATATTTTCATCATATTTTTTCAACCCTTCAATATTCCAGCAGCAAACTTTAATCTCAATATTTAGAGAATTATCACTTATTAAAGTAAATGGATGATATTGTCAACGGTATGGTGATCTATAAAGGCTGGTTCATTAACAAAAATGTTTGGCTTGGTTACGTAAGACGTAGTCGTACTAAAAACATCAAGAGTATATGGGTCTCGGCGAATGTCCTATTTAAATACAGGGACTGGACATCCTTTAACACTGTCGTATGTATATGAACGCTGGTTAACTATAAGTTTATCAAAGCGTAGGTGAGCGTCCTCTCCATAAGCAATATATTTTTCAAGAATGGGATCAAAAGAGCCTGAACTTTCCTCACACTTACAGGGAAATCCTCGCTAATCCTAGTGCTTGTAGCGGAAGCGTTACCCACGTCCTTCTGTTGATCCGAACCTGTCCCACTTTGTTCATCGTCATGGTTACAGTGCTGCAAACGAGCTGCTTTAGTGATTTCGCAGTATTTCCTCAGCACAGACTCCTTATCCTTATAAAAAGAGAATTTAACTATCAATGGACGAGGTTTGTTTTGACCATGTAGACGATGCGCACGTTCAATTTTAATTTCTGATTCGTCGAGTTTGAGTACGTTACGAATATAATCGCACACCAATTGTTCGGACTGTTCCCATGTTTCTTTTTGTAATTCTTCGATGTCTTAAAATATTAGGTACTGGCGTCTTGACTGAATTTCTAATTGTTCATGTTTTAATATTAACGACTGTGTTGAAGCCTCGAGTTCAGCAACAGTGTTTGCGAGTTCATCAACCTTGTCTGATAGTTTCACATTTTGTTCACGAAGCTTTACATTCTCGGATTTAAAGTCATTGATTGATCGCTCAGTTGTGTCAAATGTCTTGTCCACACTCCGAACATGCGTGTGAATGTCTAACAAAATTGACATGGACCTATTATCGGAAGTCGGTGCACAATGCGAATAGCGGTTATGAAGTGTATCACGTCTAGATTTATTGCATGCAGATGCCGTATCAGAGTAACTATTTAAAGGCTGGATTACACTGGGAAACCAGTCGTTCATGGTGGGTTGTGTGTTTAAAGATCTGGATGATTGAGAATCTTCGAAAATATCGTTATCGGTGTATTGTCCTACCTCGTGTCTAGATAGACTGCCAGCGCCCCTCCCACCTGCTCTAGTTGTAGCATCGCGTGTGTAATTAGTACTTACCCTCCTTGGGGGGGCTGGGTTAGGTTCAACTCAACCAATCATGGTTAACAGCAGGAAAAGAGCAATGCGTACACTCAGACAGACGTAGCTTATATTTCAAGTAAGCGTTTGTATTTTACCCCTGTTCTTGCGCGGCTGAGTAAAGCATCCTATACGTCCTCGCCATATTTTGGTTGAAACACGCGTGACGGACCTTACTGGAAAATCAGCCGAGGATTGCCGTATATTACCGATAAACCTCCGGTTTAACTTGCTACGATAGCGTCACGGGTCAAAGGTCAAGGTCAAAAACAGTTTATCTACGTTCACTTTTCAGATTTACAAGAATAAATACAGCGAACATGTCATAATAAAGCGTTCTGCCAATTTCAGAGAATACCTGACAATTTAAAAGTCTTTATTTTAATATTCTTATTTCATTTTTCTTCGTGTAGAAAATAAACATCTCATTCCAAGGGTGGTCACTCTATCCATACAGTGTATGCAATTAAAAAAAATATATTTTTTTTTGTGTGTTTTGCTGGAATTTTCAGTAGGTTTTGAAGTATATTCTATTTAGAAATACCTTGCACTTTAGCTATTATATTTTTACATAGTTTTCCAACATATCAGGAAAGTTAGATATACTTACTCCATTGATTATTGGATATTACCGAATTGTTCTTCTTTACTTAATCAAGATAACGGTAATATCACAGAAACTAAACATATGGTTTGTATATTACATAATTACTTATTTATGTAATACGAACATGTCTACCAAATTGTTGCGGTTTTGAAGCGTTTCAGTATATATAACGTTGCCATTTTTTTAAGTGTTTAACTTTTTTCATAATACAGTTAATTATACTTATTCTATTATACAGTTAATTATACTTATTACATAATACAGTTAATTATGATATTTTTATAAAACAGTTGCTTATACTTGCTCAATAATACATTAATTAAACGTGTTCTATAGTACAGTTAATTATATATATAGTGCAGTTATTTATACTTATTCTACAATACAATTAATCAAACTTCTTTTATAACACAATTAAGTCTACTTGTTCTATAATAGAATTTATTATAGTTATTCTATAATACAGTTCATTTTACTTATTATATAGTACAATGAGTTATACTTGTTCTATAATAAGGTTAATTATACTTATTCTATAGTACAGTTAATTAGATTTGTTCTATAATACAGTTAATTAAACTTGTCTATAATACAGTTAATTATACTTGTTCTATAATACATTAAACAAACTTGATCTATCATACAGTTAATTATATTTGTTCTATAACACATTAAATAAACTTATTCTATAATACAGTTAATTTAGAAATACCTATTATGTAGTACAGTTAATTACACTTGTTCTATAATATAGTTAATTATACTTTTCGTGTAATAGAATTAATTATATTTGTTCTAAAACACAGTTTATAATAGTTGTTCTATAATTCAGTTAATTATTCTTGTTATAAAAAAAGTTAATTATTCTTGTTATAAGATACGGTTAATTAAACGTGTTGCATAATACAGATAACTATACTTGTTTTATTGTACAGTGAATTATACTTATCTTATAGTACTTTGAGCCTGGCTCATCTAGAAGTCGGTTAACAAGTGTTAGGAACATAAGCGCACAATAGACAATTTGGGCCGAATCAGGCGAAAACACGGCTTCGATTCCCGCCGCAAATGTCCCCCTTTGGCAAATATTTGGGATTCAATGGACAACTTAAGTGTCTTCTAAACATTATAGCCTGCCCAGGGACATCAAGTTTTTTAGCCTGGCTCATTTAGATGTCGGTCAACGGGTGTCAGGAACATGAGCGCATACACCAACGTGCAGGCTGTAGACAATTTGGGCCGAATCAGGCGAAAACACGGCTTCGATTCCCGTCGCAAATGTCCCCCCTTGGCAAATACTTGGGTTTCAATGGACAAATCAGGTGTCTTCTAAACACTCTGGCCTGCCCAGGGACACCATGTTTTTGAGCCTGGCTCATCTAAAAGTCGACCAACGGGTGATGGGAACATGAGAGCACACATCAAGGTGCAGGCTGTTGGCTATTTGGACCGAATCAAGCGAAAACACTGCTTCGCTTCCCGCCGCACTTGTTCCCCCTTGGCAAATACTTGGGTTTCATAGACAACTCAGGGGTCTTTTACACAATCTGACCTGCCCAGGAACACCACTTTTTTGAGTCTGGCTCATCTAGAAGTCGGTCAACGGGTGTCGGGAACATGAACCCACACACCAATGTGCAGGCTGTAGGCTATTTGGGCCGAATCAGGCGAAAGCACGGCTTCGCTTCCCGCCGCAAATGTCCCCCCTTGGCCAATACTTGGGTTGCAATGGACAACTCAAGTGTCTTCTAAATACTCGGGCCTGTCCAGGGACACATAGTTTGATAGCCTGGCTCGTCCAGAATTCGGTCAAAGGATGTCAGGAACATGAGCGCACACACCAAGGTGCAGGCTGTAGACTATTTGGGCCGAATCAGTCGAAAACACGGCTTCGCTTCCTGCCGCAAATGTCACCACTTGGCAAATACTTGGGTTTCAATGGACAACTCAGGTGTCTTCTACACACTCTGGCATGCCCAGGGACACCAAGTTATTTAGACTGACTAAATCTAGATGTTGGTCAACGGGTGTCGGGAACATGAGCCTACACACCAAGGTGCAGGCTGTAGGCTATTTGGGCCGAATCAGGCGAAAACACGGCTTCGCTTCCCGCCGCAAATGTTCCGCTTGGTAAATACTTGGGTTTCAATGGACAACTTTTATTATTCTTGTTATAAGATACATTAATTAAACGTGTTTTATAATACAGTTTACTAAAATTTTTCTGTAGTACTGTTAATTATACTTATTCTAGAGTACAGTTAATTGTTCTTGTTCTATAATACAGTCAATTATACTTATTCTATAATACAGTTAATTATATTTGTTGTATAATATAGTTAATTATACTTCTTCTTTAATACAGTGCTACAACTGTAGACAATGATAAAAATATAAACAGTGATATAAATGTAGTCAATTTTATGAATGTAGACAGTGATGTAAATGTAGACAATGACATCAATGTAGAGAGTGATATAAATTAAGACAATTGCAGACAATGATTTTATTGTAGATAGTAATAATAATGTAAACAGTGATATGCATGTAGACAGTGATATATGGGTAGACAATGATATAAAAGTAGACAGTGATATAAATGTTGATAACGATATAAATGGAGACAGTGAAATATATGTATATAAAGACAACGAAGTGTAATACACCGATTTAATGTGTCTCACGCTTCCTTTTCAGCAAGTTGTTGCATATTTACGCGTCTGTTTAAAACTGCACATCAATCAACTACAATGCATTCATTGTGGAAATATGCAGATTGATGCGACATGAAATAATTATGTAATGTTTTAATTGTATTACTGCCAGCAAAGCTATATTGATGGTTTAAACATTGTAGTGCAGTGATGCATATTTAAGCGTGTATATTACGCTGAGGCATCGTTTTTAATCGTTCATCTTTATTTGACCTACTCAGTTAGAAATTTAGAAATGGGAATACAATGTGATGGAATTAACCAACTGTCATATATTATATGCATTATGTTGATCGTAGCAGGTAGGTTATTTTTACTTAATGGTACGGATATTCACAAAAGCAATATTGTTTTACATATTAGATGTCTCTTTAAATGCACGTATTACAATTGACATGCTTTATCTATTACACTGAACTAAATTCAATTACGATACAATGTTCTTTCATTAAACACGTATTTAAGCCTGGTAAGCCTAGGCTCGCTGGTGAGCCAGTGTGACCACCCTGTACGCTGATTTTCCGTCTGTTCGTCATCCATAATCAACGTTTGCTTAAAATTATTTTTTTACAAAAAGGTGCCAACAGACATCTAAAACACGATACAATTGTTAGATTTCAAAAATCTCCTTCTCAAGAATCGACATGCCAATTGTTTTTTATTTTGTGATGGGTTTCAATTTTGTTCGGATTTAGTGGCTATGATTAATGCAGCACATGAAAGGGAACTTTGATATTTACATTAAAATTATGCATAAAAACAGGAAATCTTGTTTTTCATCTACTTCAGGTATTACTAAAATCATATATAGGTCTTGGGTATCGTCGTAACAATGGAGATAAGGGCTTATAAAAAGTATCTATTTGCATAATAGGCAACAGGTGCCTGAAACAGTATAATATTTCTGAAAAACTAGTGAGACATTTCTTGGGCCCGGGAAATTATTTTGCATAGGAATACGATGAGAAAACAGGACACTTTTTTATCTTTCAATGTAGTACTATGATTATCTTGAGTTACGGAATAGTGTTTATTCATAAAAATTAATACTTTGTCCTTTAAAGGGGCTTTAATACCCATAAGTGGTCAGCGTGGGCCCAAAAAGGGATGTATTTGTGAATTTTGAATAATCGTATTTTCAAGATCCGATCGGTCAAATGTGTACATGATTGGTAAATGATAAAGGATCTATGGGACATAAAGGCACAGAAATGGACACCAGTTTGTGTTTACTATGGGAAAACTGTAAATTCTGTTTTTCTCGTTTGTTATAGGAATTCTGTGTTTTATTCATCTTGGGATATGGAGTAATATTTTGTCATAATAGCTGATGCTGGGTCCTAAACAGGGAAATAATATCCGTAACGTGTCTGCAGGACCCACAAAGGGATAAAGTTGGTAATTATTAACGTCATTCTTCTCTAGAATTGACCAAATTTCTTCATAAATGGTTCATACGATTAGGAAAATTCATGGCCTAGTATGATAGTATTCAAATTCTTCATGGGAATGCTATGGAGAACCGATATTTCGTTTTCTCCTCTATAAGTTCTGCATAGGGTTAGTCTTTTGAACTTTGAGACGAAGTACAAATTAATTGTGTGTTGTTAATGATCTACAACATGGATTTGACTAGATAACGACTTTATTGTTAGGAACTTCTTGTACTAAATCTTCATGGATGTGCAAACTCTGCGAAGAAATAGACACTTAATGGTGAACAGCTTTTTATTAAAGTACTATTACAGAGGTGCACATTGAATAATCAACTCACAAGATATGATCGTGTCGAACAATAGTTATTCACTTAAGGGAATGTGCAGTACAATCAAACTGTACGTATAGCGTGTCATTGCTCGCGGCGGTGGGAATTATGACAATTAATACAATAATCAAGTACACTACTCGTCCGTGTTGATCCATGCAGATTCGTTATAACATATACGTAATTAAACAGTGAGATCGTCGACTAGTTAAAGATTTACATGCAATTCAACTATATTCAGTTCAATTAAATTTATTTTCTGAACAAATGTCATCGACCAACAAATTAGACCCACATGCCTGCAATCAGTAAGTTGATAGATACTTGCAATCAGTTAGTTGTTAGGTATCTGCAATCAGTTATTTGTTAGGTACCTGCAATCAGTTAGTTGTTAGATACCTGCGATCAGTTAGTTGTTAGATATCTGTAATCAGCTAGTTGTTAGGTACCTGCAATCAGTTAGTTGTTAGATATCTGCAATCAATTATTTGTTAGGTACCTGCAATCAGTTACTTGTTAGGTATCTGAAATCAGTTATTTGTTAGGTACCTGCAATCAGTTATTTGTTAGATACCTGCAATCAGTTAGTTATTAGATACTTGCAATCAGTTAGTTTTTAGATATCTGCAATCACTTATTTGTTAGATACTTGCAATCAGTTAGTTTTAACGTACCTGCAATCAGTTATTTGTTAGGTACCTGTAATCAGTTAATTGTTAGGTACCTACAATCAGTTAGTTGTAACGTACCTGCAATCATTTAGTTGTTAGACACCGGCAATCAGTTGTTTGTTAGGTACCTGCAATCAGTTATTTGTTGGAAACATGCAATCAGTTAGTTGTTAGGTACATGCAATCAACTAGTTGTTAGATACATGCAATCAGTTATTTGTAAGGTACCTGCAATCAGTTAGTTGTTAGATACCTGTAATCTGTTAGTTGTTAGATGTCTGCAAACGGTTAGTTGTTAGGTACTTGCAATCAGTTATTTGTTAGGTTTCTGCAATCGGTTAGTTGTTAGATACAAGCTATCAGTTATTTGTTAGATAACTGCAGTCGGTTAGTTGTTAGGTACCTCCAATCAGTTATTTGTTATATATCTGAAATCAGTTAGTTGCTAGGTACCTGCAATCAGTTATGTGTTAGGTATCTGCAAGCAGTGCATAACAGATTATTCACAAAACAAAAGAAATTATTTCTTCACATTCTATCCACTGTATTCCTTTGTTTAAATCTCCTAGAACTGTCATTGGTGGACGTATGGGGACATACTGGATTAAACAAATACCAGGTGGAATCACTTGCTAAGGACTGTGTTGTACAGGCAGAGGTTATGGATAATCTTCGAGACAGCGGTAACACACATAAGCTCAGAATAACGTTGATTAACAAAGGTATCAGCGCCATACCTAAATCTGGGTGGATACTTTATTTCCACAGTCTAAATCTTGTGTTTCCGTCAGTATTTCCCGCCAAAAGAAGCAAAGATTTAGAAATTGAGAGAATACGCGTCAGCATGATTCAGGGCGATCTGTACTCTATGCAACCGATTGCCGGATTTGCAGCATTACAACCGGGTGGTAGCAGAGAGTATGAGCTGGAGGTGGCCTGGTGGTCAGTTTCCCGCTCGGACTTTATACCCAACTGGTACCTGGCGTCTACAGACCAACGCCTAGGACCTTCCGCTGCGTTCCCACTTAATCATATGAACCCAGTGTTAAATTCTGAACCACTTAACTATGTAAAACCGTTCAAAAGAATTACGCAGTGGAAGAGATATATTGATGACAGATACAATCCATTTAGCAACAAGGACAGAGCAGATCGATTTTATGTGCATAATTCTCCAAAGGTAAGGTATATACATTTTACACATTTAAAACATAAAGCAAACCATCGTTTAAGTGTTTTTTTTTTGCGATTTTCGCGGTAAGCTCTTAGCTTATCTGATCCGCTCTTGATTTTCTTTTATCAGTTGAAGCAGTACTGCAAGTGTTTTAGAGGTCATCCGGTCGAACGAGTAATTGAACCCATAATATCTAGCGTGTGCAAACAACACTCTGTCAACTGGTTGTGGCTACTTCATCTAAATATCTACAAAGTTATGTCATAAATGTGCAGTCTATTGTCAGATTAGGAATTACAAGTTTACATTTGTTGTTTAAGTCAGCTGATGATCAGTTTGGGAATTTTTAATCATGAAGAAGAAGAAGAAGAATATTTTGATTTAAACTATACTATATAATCATGTAATATGGCCTCAGAAATTTATGCTATTTGAACACGCGAATCCGGTAATTTTGTTGTTATTGTAATACACAGTTTGAGAGGATTATCATTCCGACACCCAAAACAGTTATAATAGCAAGTAGAGGACCGACCATTAACGTAGATACAACATGGCGAATTCACGCAGCTACAAGGAACGCTTTGTCAGCGGCTCGGATACTTTCTGGTATAAATATGTTTTAGTTTCTTTAATTGTGTTTTATTTCAGAATTCACAATTGTATTTGCATGTAACGATATATATATAAACAGTAGAGAGATTATCATGTGGTTGCGCGCATTTGTAGTGTATATAGTTAAACGATTTAGTTTGAAATATTTTACTGTAGGTTTCTCAGACTGCCTGCAGTGTTTTATATATAGAAAACATTTTATTCTTGTGTTGTTGTTTTGTTGTTGTTTTCTTTTATTTTTGTCCTCTGATGAAAGCGTAAAGCCGAAAACTAGCTAAGGACATCTTGTTATAAGTTTTAGCACTGTAAAATGGTAATTCTCTCTACTGTATTCACTATTTCTACCATTTATGTATCCTTCGCGGATCCAGTGCTCTGAAAGGCGTTTTGTTAGACGTATGATTCTCCCTATCATATATATATACAGAATATATATATGTCAAATAAGTGTAAGAGAAAGAGACACATATGTTAGGAGTTTAACATTTGAATGATGAAGATAACAAACATTACCAACAATTATTAATGAAATGCTAACACATATGTAGAGTGGTAATAGCTGACCCATCTTGCATTTGGCGTAGAAATATGTAAGTATAAATGAAAAACATACATAATTCATTTAAACTTAATTATTTTACATCGACTGTGGAACACGTTTTTACAACTAAAACAAACCACGCTCGAATTATTCCTGAGAAGAACTAGTATTAAACATATGTGGATAAAGTGTTTTACTTAATGAACTGCACATAGCTGTGCCAGAGAATCGAACCCACGACCCGCGATTCTGGGTTTATTGTTCTACCACATGACAGCGCACACCGCAAATGATTGGTTTATTATTATATTGATATCTAAATATAATGATAGCTATTGGTGCTTTAAATCGCCCCTCACCATTCTCCTTAACCAGTCATTTATTCAAATCATACTGAAAAGTATTTGTTCGTTTTGAGTTTTATAATTAATATTCATATGATGGGAATAAAACGCACCATCTCTCAGGTATAAAACAAACGTTACATACCGAATGTCATAAAGTTAAAAAAATAGTTCATCAACTGAAAGAAAAATATTATAGACGTACTACCATATATATATATACTATATTATAATCTACAGCCTTAACAAATCTACAAAAGACGACTACTCCGGGTACAGATACGATTACATTAAACATATCGTCTATTGGTAATGTGTCTGAAGCATATTCTATTGAAATAATACCAGAACAACATACCATTGTGCTGAACGGTCATGACGAACACGGTTTGTTTTATGCCATTCAATCCTTACATAGTATACTAGTCAGCTATCGTTATAGAAGCATTCCGAGAATATCCATACAGGACGAGCCGCGATTTCAATATCGGGGTATGTTTCTTGACGTGGCACGTAACTTTCATACCGTGGCAGACGTCACCCGGCTGATGAAGGTCATGGCTATGTATAAGCTGAACAAGTTACACCTCCATCTGTCAGACAACGAAGGCTGGAGATTGGATATTCCAGAGTTACCAGAACTTACAAAGGTTCGTTAAAACGACTTTAAAAATACAATGAAATATAATATTATTAGACACGATTTATCAAACTTTTACTTGACATAATCCTTGTTAATCGCCACATACCAAATAAATAAGAAACATATGTATGTATCACGTTTTACAGATGATTAATTTGAAATTAGATTATAACTTGACGATTGGTTGTAAATACTATGATGTATCAGTTTTTAGTATTTAGAAATGTAAGATTACATGCCCACATCTGGATATTGTTCCAATTTTGTCAATTTCGATAGCAATCCATGGCAACTTAGTTGACAATTAATGCTTATTATCAATTTACTCTAGTGTATTATCCAGTTTATGCTCAGCTTATACGACGCGAATTTGAAACATATGTATATTGATTATTTTACATTTCAAACATTATACACATTTATGTATATGGTTCTATAAGATATGTACAGGTTGTGTATAGATGTGTATGATAGCATACACATACGAACGATGTCGAGTTTGTAAGATTATAGCATATCTTCATAGTTAATTCTATATTCTTCGTTTGTTAAGGAAACTAAGTGCGATTATGAATTGCTCTCAATTCCGCTCCCTCGGTCCCAGGTTATGAAATATTGTGCCATTTTTAAAATGCACTCGCTTTACCAAAATGCGAATGGAGTCATTATTACAAATTATGACAAACAAATATAAATGTCTGAAACTTTTCATATCAGTTTTAGTAAATAATTTAGGCCGAGACAAATGTTTGAGTTTTAATTGGTGTTTTATATGTATTATACAGATACTTGTGTTTATTATACAGATTGGTGGCAGAAGATGTCATGATCTAAGCGAGAGCACGTGTATTCTACCTCAATACGGATCCGGACCAGCAATAACGGATACTTCTGTCGGTTATTTCACATCACGTGACTACAAACATATTGTTAATTATGCATTAATTAACCATATAGAAATCATCCCAGCCTTTGAAATGCCGTCTAATTCTCATGCAGCAATTGTTGCCATGGAGGCGCGATACCGTAAGTTTTATCAGGATCGAAACGTGACTACTGAATGTCGACTTAAAGATCCCGACGACAAGTCGACAAATAAAACCGCCAACCAATGGACAAATAGCCTTATGAATCCGTGTATGCCATCCACATATAGCTTTATTGAGAAAGTGATTGACCACGTGGCAGAACTTCATAAACATATTCAACCACTCAAGACGTTTCATTTCGGAGGTTGGGAAGTTCCAAAAGAGGCTTGGCTTAGATCTCCTATTTGTCACGAGTTTCTGACCAGAAATCCACACCTTAACACATTAAATGGTAAATTACTTTTTTATATGGTTTTAACAAGTTTTTATAACAATATTATCAATTTGACCCAGAAATTGAGTTCAAAGATTGAACCATATCAACTATTTTTGGACTCTTATAGCACTAAATTTTCACTAACATATAATATTCAGTAAGGGAACACATTCTTGTATGTTTTGTTTTCTTAAGGTTAAACCGTGTGTTTGTAAATATGTTTTATAAAAGCATCCGTAATGTGTTAAGACAGATGTCAAGTTATATCCCCTACATATGAAAGTGCTTGTATGATACTAATGAAGTCCTAAGTATCATTTTTACTTCGTATTTAACACTGCGGAGTTGATAAAACCTTATATAATGGTTAACTGATTATCCTTTATCCTATTTTAACTGTGTCGAAATAATGTCGTTGTTTTAAAGCATAAATGTCTGTAATAAACAATTATTTGAAAGAGAGGGAATAAACTCGTTTTTTGCTATTATTATACAATATTATAACAAATATAGGTTTTAAAAAATTTTCATAACAAGATCAATGATAATATTATTGTCAATGATTAATATAATCATGAGTTGAACACCATTTGGAAGTAAGTGCTAACCTGTGTATATAATATCAATACAAAACCAAAAAACGGACATTAAACTGCAAACCCAGGGGGTCGCACGCTCGTCCACCCCACCCCACAGTCCTCCAACTAAAACACTTATCAGGCATTTACAAAACTCGAAGTACCCGGTATCGGTGCTATACACTGGGAAAGTAAAAGTACCAGGTATCGGTGCTATACACCGGGCAAGTAAAAGTACCAAGTATCGGTGCTATACACCGGGCGAGTAAAAGTACACCGGGCAAGTAAAAGTACCAAGTATCGATGCTATACACCGGGCGAGTAAAAGTACCAGGTATTGGTGCTATATACCGGGTAAGTAAAAGTACCAGGGACGCTACAAAAGGGACATTTGTATCTCTGCACTATCCTCCAAACATCTAAAATTACTAATACTCTTCTGAAGGCGTATTTCATATGGAAACTGATGGTGACGTTTAATAAACGTATCATCATCATCATTGTACAGACAAAAACCGTATACTGCTTCGTTTATTGATAAAGACTCTTTCGTCGAAAGTGAAAAGGAGCCTGCTTGAGAATTTTAGTGTCAAAGTGTACTTGAAACCTCGTGTGGTGTTTGATTGCGTTTGGGGGAAAGTAAATGCGACAACGATTCTTTCTGGATATAAGCTTTAGGAAAGCTTGGTGTTTGAAACTCCTTTGAATAAATTCTGTGCATAAACTTGGAATTGTTTCATGCACATAAGTTTGATTTGGTACTTTTGCTTTAAAACCGTTTTCAAGCATAAAAATTAAGTTTTTGTGCTAGAACTGGGCTTTGTTTCATGCGCGCTTGCGTAGTTCGAAGATTTAGGTTTGAATCAATTTTCAAACATATAAGTGTATTTTTTTTTTATGATCGAACTTAACATTGTTCTAAGCATATTTTTGGTTTTAGTTTGATACAATTCTCATATATGCTGTCCAGGCCCGTTGTCTGAACAACCGGTCTCGTCATATCATATAGAATAGTGTTGAACAACAGTCCGCCAACACTACAGGGATTTGAAACATTATACTGTATATAGATGATTGATTTTATCATTATTACAATTTCTAAATATTAGAATCATTTCAGTTTTTATCTGACATTTAAGAGTCATGAGGCAAGAAGCCTGAGGAAACACTTTAACATATTATACATTTTGAACAAAATTGTTTCAAACTAGACTGTTTCACAGTTTAATCCAGTGACCATGCAGTCGTCTTATAGCAGATCCCGTTTTAAGTCCAAGTACTTACACTTACATCTTGTCAAACTGATATTAAAGGGGATTATTCAGCATTTAATATTAATTTGCTGTTCATTTGTATCGACGTTCTCCTTTGAACTGGCGTTAGTGTTTTACATGATTATCATTCAAACGCTTTAATTGTAATTGGTTGTATAATATTTACAGGCATAAAACGTTATTTCATTCAACGGGTTTCAAACATGACTTCCGCTCGAGGTATTCGGTTGAGTGGCTCGGAAGATGCATTTCTTGACAACAACGGAATTCCGTTTTCATTGACGGGTGTTGGTAATAAAGAGATGTCTGCAAACTCGTGGAACAACGTTTGGGAATGGGGCGCCGCAGGGCGGGCCTACACCCTTGCCAATATTGGCTATAAGGTATGCTATTTGATTGTTGAAGTCGAATTTGATATACACTGACGACAAAAAGAAATGCCTCATTGTTACTCATTGTACAATAATTTGTTCACCGTGATTCATTCAAAATTAGAAAAGAACAATTCCATTCGTAAATTTCATCATTTATGAGAATTGGTGGTTCATTAAACAGCATTTCATGGTCGCATTATGCTTCAAATTTTGAATTTAAATATACTGTTCAGCGCAATTTCACTGACACAATCAGTAGCGCGTGTGGCCATCTCTACTGGCAACCACAGCAGCAAGACGTCGCCCTATGGAACCACACCACTTACGTAGCAGATACCGTGGGATTCTGGCCCACTCCTGGTAAAGTGCTACTGTAATTTCCTGGACGTTGGCAGGCTGCGGTTGACATTGACGTAACCGCCATCCAAGGTAATTCCAGGCGTGTTCAATCGGTCTGCAGTCAAGTGAAAACGCCGACCAAGGCAAGACGTCGGTGTTGCAGGTCTGTAAAAAGTTCCTGGTGGTACTAGCAACGTGAGTTGGCACGTTGTCATGCTGGAAGACCAGGCCTTGACGTTGGCGGAACATAGGGACATTCACAGGACGTGATAGCTGGCTGGTGTAACGCCTGGATCTGAGATTACCTTGGTACACGACTTAAACCTTGATGGCTGCTCAGACCAAAACTCCGCCCAAACTGAAACGGTTGTGCTGCAGAACGCAGTTGATAGCGTAGCGTTCATGACGTCGTCTGTTGACACGGATACGTCCGTCGGCGTACGTGACTCGTCAATTAACACTACTATACGTTCTGCCAACGCTGACCGCGATAGTTGCGGGCCCAAATAAGACGTTGGTGACGGTGAGGTCGCGTAAGAACTATACCGCAGAAGGGGCCGTTGCAACTTATTCCCCGTTTTCTAAGCCGATTTCTGACTTTATGTCGACTTACAGGGCGTCCTCGGTTACCTACCACTAACGTGACGTGGATTCAGCGGTCAGAAATCTGCCAAGCAGATGGCGTTGACGTTTGTAATTATCCTGCCGTACTGACGTTACACGCAGTCTACCTGAACTTTGTCTATCGACAAACGTTCCCGTGTCTCTTACACGGCGAACGAGACGCAATATTGTCGAACGAGAGACGTTAAAACGTCTAGCGACTTGTTCTTGCGTTCGTCCACATTCAAGCATAGCCAAAACTTTGGCCGTGTTTTCAAAATTTAGCCTAGGAATTATCAGAAAATGGATAATTGTCAGAAAATCTCTGAACATATGGTTGTATGTTGACCTACAAGTGTACCTGTCTAAAATTCACTCGATAAAACCATATGGTTGATGCGCATGGGCTGCACGGGGAAATCATGAGCAGGCACATGAATTTAACAATGAGCTGAATAAAATCGTACGAGTTTCGTTTGGTTGGGTTTGCCGGTCAGAGTACGTGTACATGTTTGACATTTCCCCCCAAATTTAAACTATGCAACGAAAATAACGCCACTTTTCGGTGAGGCGTTCTTTATCTCGTCAGTTTTTTTAAATATTACAGTCTAAGCATATTAACATATCAATATATATTATTATTAACAACTGTTTCTATTACTTATTTAAGAATAAAAATATTGCTTGTACTGTATGTAAAAGCGGGCGGTAGTGTAATGGAAAATTGTTGGCCTCTCATGCCAGGGTTGAGGGTTTGATCCCCGCTTGACCCGATGTCTCTCATAAAACAACATTTAGTACTGGTTCTACCCAAGAAGCAGACTCGAGAGCGGTTCATATAAGCTCTGAGCTTTCATCGCAATCGAGTTTAATTAAATTGTATAAACTAAATCCATATTTCGACGTGCATATGCTTCTGATTCAGGTGATTATGTCCCAGGTGACCCATCTGTCTTTTGATCATCCTTATGAACCGGACCCTGAGGAGCCGGGTCTGTACTGGGCAACACGGTTCACAGATACGCTAAAAACATTCAGCTTTTTACCGGAGTCACTCTACGACAATGTTGACACAAAACTGAACGGTGAATCTATATCAGAGTCAGATGTGTGCGGCGAAAATATGATGCGATGTAGTCCATTGCAAAAGAATGAGAATATTATAGGTACAGCAGCAATATTATAGTATTGCCTAATAATGAAAAAGTATATGTAGAGCATCAATGTTATATCATTGGTATAGAAGAAGAATATTTATAGGTATATCATTAGTATTACAGTATTGCTTAATAATGAAAAAAGTATATGTTTAACATCAATATTATATCATTGCTAAATAATGAGAAAAATAAAGGTATGCATCAAAAATATATTATCTAACCATGTAAACCTCGAGCAACATTTGTCTAACATGTAATAGCTTGTTTCATAATCGAGGTAAAATAAATAAGTGTTTCACAAAAGCTGTTGCTGAAGAGTGTATACAACATATTCAGTTGTATCATACCAACATATGTCATTATGTGTACCCGTAAGCAAATGATTATTGTTTGTGGTTTAAAATGATTTTCTTAAACAATGGACATAAGTATTTGAAATTAAATGTGAATACACCACAAGCATGCAGATATTCTAAGAAACTTTTCTCATGTATCAGGTGTGCAGGGTCACCTATGGAGCGAAACGGTGAGAACCAGGGAACAGATGGATTATATGATCTTCCCTAGAGTCCTAGCCCTTGCAGAAAGAGCTTGGCATAAAGCAGAATTCGAAGAAAATGGACTTGGTGCCATTGGAAGAAGACGTCTCATGCGGATAGATTGGGCTGCGTTTTCAAAAGCACTTGGTCACAAAGAAATGTCACGTTTAGATGACATTGGAGTAAAATATAGAGTTCCACAACCATACATAACGTATGTTTTACTATATATATATATATATAGTTACGCTTTGTCGTGTGACTTGGTTTATGTTAGTAATATAACTTAATTAGAGAAGATCGTATACAATGTAGAAATGTATCCCGATTGCAAACAGTTAAGAAGTGCATTCTTAATATGTAACACAGACGTCTACGAGTATACTTATGCGTCTGCCAGAAGGGTTCAGCGATGGTAATTTCAAACCTTTACCAGCATGAAACTACTCTTGCTCCTGCGAAGTCATCGAGTACGTTTGTGTTTGTCGTTAATCATTTCGATTTTATATAGTTTTTCCTGAGCTCTTTTATACACTAAACCCTGATTGTTTAATATCGTTGACTCTGTCAATGTTGCTGTTGTGACAGTTTCTTTTAGATAGATAGATAGATAGATAGATAGATAGATGGATAGATGGATAGATAGATAGATAGATAGATAGATAGATAGATAGATAGATAGATAGATAGATAGATAGATAGATGGATAGATGGATAGATGGGTGGGTGGGTGGGTGGATGGATGGATCATATCTTAGTGGTATGTCCTTAAGTGACGAAGGAATATAGTTATTTTAGGAGAAATGTAGTAAAGTATGATATAGCTGTTCTCTTTGTGAATACAGTTTTAAATATAGTTTCGTTTTACACCATACACAAGTAGATGCTATCGCATTTGTAATACGATAATGACAAGTTTCATAATATGACCTTGTCTGTCGAAAGAAGGGCGAGATTGAAACAGATTTAAGTATCCAATGGTTTGCTACTTCGTTCCATTGCGGTAACTCTTGTTTTTAGTTATTCTATATGTTGTTTTATTTCAGTGTTAACTCGAGAAAGAGTTACCTAAAGACGATCTTAAAACCACATAATAATACAACTGAGTTTTATATTGTTTTTCTACATGTTGAAATTTTTGTTGAAGGTTTGTTAAAGGCTGGGTGTTTGTGTCATCAACGTTTCCGGGTTTACCGGTCCAATATCGAAACAATAACACTTGGATTGACGTAGCCGAGGGTTGGAATAATTGGGGGAATAACGACCAGGTTTCACATTGGAGGACCCTGTACGTAGATTATACACAGTATATGAAGAACACACACACACACACACACACACACACACACACACACACACATTACTTACCTACTTATATTATATATATTTATGTGCTAGATCCTTGCTTTCTTACTATATTTAGTAAAACGTTTATATCATCAATTTAGCTGTTGCGTATTACTGCTATATAATGAAAGGACGAACAATTAGCGACTAATTGTGAGTCTGTATAAAAACAAATACCTATTACAGACTTGTTTATGGTGTTGTGTTTTCAATAATATTTAAATGCGTTTGCATAACAGTTAATGCAAATACAAACCTGTCTTACTTCTTTATATTGTATATGATTTGTACGTTAACCTTCTTCAAGTTTTATTTTGTTATTAAGCTCTCCTAACAAGGCACGTTCTAGCAACGAAGTTGAAATAAATGATAAAGGAGGTAAAATATCACTTTTGTATTAATAGTTGTTTATTATACGCGTTCCTTAAAAAATAACTAATTTATGAATATGGTGTCTAAATGTCTAATAATTTCAACTTGCTACCTACTATAATGAATATATAACTAATGTGTTGAAAGTAAATATGCTAGCGTTGTTCTAGTTTATTCTTCATTCTACAGACAGTTTAGACAATTCATTTGCAAATGGCATGTACATGCATATAAGTGTTTATAAATTGTAAATACACATGCTACAGTCCAAGTAAGTCACTTTTGTTATCTGATATAGGATACATTGACTATGTAAGTAACAACTTTGTTATACAAAATTCGGACTGAGTTTTAAGCTATGACAGGTTTGAATATTACTATGATTATCATTATTATTATCATTTTATTATTATTATTTTCATTAGGGGCATTAATATATTCTGTCACTGGTCATTAGTGACAGAATTATTTGAATATCCCTTGTATGAAATATTTATGAGACTGGGTAAAATGATCATGGAAATCTGCTCTTGTATAATTAATTAAAAAAATGTGATTAACTATGTTGTATGTGTTTATATGATTGCAATCGTGTAGTATTCCGTTTTGTCAATTAGACCGGTACAGTTTATGGACAATACAGCCTGATATTGACTACATTGCTGACCACGTGACTGTCCAATTAGAGGTAATTGACAACATGGAAAAGGTTAAAGGTGATTATATCACAAGTAGGCTGCAGTTACGTAATACGGGAACACGTGACGTTAGATGGGGACAGTGGAAAATCTTTTTCTACAGGTAATTAAACTTGAACGTTGTTCTCGTACAGGTAACTATAAACATTGTTAAATGTATATTCATAGTCTGCTTCTGTTTCAGTTTTTGTATTTTGGTTCTGATAATGTATATTGACATTAAAAGGAGGAACATGCGAGGAAATGTTCAGAATGTTTACGGAGATAAATGTAAATATTGATGGTACTTTTTTGCGTCCAGCAATAAACTATTGTCACTATCTGTGTTAGTGTCAGTTAGATAAGTCTATGGTAAATTATGACATTGAACATATAAAAAAAATCTTCACTTGCAGCTTAAATGTGTAGTTTGCCACTAGACTCCCTTTAAAACTAAGGATATAAAAGTATCTTTCAATGGTCACAAGCACCCCAACAACGTAAACACAATTGACACATACAATATTCATGATTTTAATAAAATAGTACAGATTACAGAAAATTTAAACGTTTTGTTAAGTTTTGTTTTGTTAAGTTTAGCTCCTTATAATATACTAAATATGAAATTGTTTGAAAAGTAACCATGTATATCTATAACACATACTATAGGACTCGAATTATCACTCATAATTTCAATGATTATGATTATTAGTATCGTTTAATGTGTTCTCATATGTAATGTATCTTTGTAAGTGTCTGTTTTTTGTGTGTGTTTTTAAATGATTATTTATCTTTAAAATTAAATATGATGTTTGTAAGGTATTTTTGATTTTGTAAATGTATTTCTAATATTCACTAAACTGTTCTCTGCAGCTTGTATGGAGTATTGCAAGAAGATTTGAAATGTGGACTTTCAGTTTTTCACGAAAATGGAGGACTGTTCTATTTCTCACCAAACAAAAGGAAGGGAACAGTCATAATAGGCGCTGGTAAAACGTTAAACTGTATATATCACAATATGCGATGGCTTGTGGCTCGCACTGACCATATGCCAAACTGGTACGTCAGCTCATCGGGCATGGTAGCCAAGGTTATGCGAAATACTATAGATGAAAGTCTATCTTTTATCAAAGGTTTCAACACAGCTGCCAAATGGAAAAGGACAAAAGATGACAAATTCAATCCATACACACCAGGAAAACGATTTGACATGTATAAGTTAAACTTGACAGTCACAAACACCAATAACTTGACAATAATACCTACACCTATGACAATATCACACGATGAGTCAATCGCACTGACTGTCAGCTTCGAGAGCGGATGGACTGTTGCGCTATCAGCTGACTTTGAATATGTCTCCGAATACGTTGCAGGTAGGAATACAATACAGCAAACTCGGTAATTTATATATGGAACCTGGTATCTCCTAAGTCAGGTCTATTAACACCAAATGAAAAAAGCAGAGAATTCTATGCCTGTCCCACAATTCATAGCAACTGAACGCTTACTAAATTTTGACGTCATTCAAATTTTCCTAGAAGCAACTGACAAATCAACGTGCTCAAGCGTCCTGCTATTTAATGGACCAAATCGGAAGAGCCGTGTGTCTGTTCTACAGACTAGCAAACCAGGAGTTGTATTTACCAACCATTCTTGTGAATAATCTTAGACTTAAGCACTAAAATTGCAACCTAAGATATTTAATTTACCATGACATATTGAATAATTGCAAGTGTTACTATGGCTGTTTATTAGGTGTCTCTACAAGCTTGCAGATTTTAGTCTCAAAAATGGACTCTGAGTGTGTTTTTCAAAATTCATCCTTGCTTTCTAAGTCTAAGAATAGTCTTAATAATGTTGGTGAATATCCCCCTAGTCACAATATATCAACGGAAATTAGCTGATTGAAACCAATACTTGATTATCAGACATTCAAACTTAGACAGAAGGGAATTTACTATCAAGTACATCATACCATGTGTGTTTTGATATTAAATTATGATTTTTTAAAATCAAATTCTGAAATTGATATACTTTTATTGATTAATTTTCTTAATAGATTTGTTTTAAAATTTAAATATTATCATTTTATCATCATTTCTGTTTGATTTTTAGCCTCATTTTTATATCGTCGATGGCTAATAGACGACTCGTTATTTTAAAATACATATTTGTATTTTTTAATTGATACAATTACTATTCTTTGAAATAAGACATCCTATTATTTATTTCAATATATGCTGCTGTTAAATAAATTGTAAGCTTCCAGGGAAATAACAATCGACTGATTAGTTTGTTTGAATTGAAATATTGAAATATAATAATACTTTCCATTTGCTACAACAGGTATACTGAATCTACCTTCAAGAGGAAATGAAAGACGAGATAAAAGTATATTTTTCTCAAAATCTTCTTTTCTTCAACAAGAGGAATACTTCCTGAAAATCAACACAACTTATATAATGATAGTGGCTAGCAGTGGTCAAGGTGCTATGCATGGAGCACAGACACTTATAAGCCTTATAGAAGGCGATGAAGGACGACTTACTACGATGACGATATCAGACAAACCAAGGTTTGTTCAAGTATTTAAATCAAAGTATGCGCCGAAATTCCTTTGATTTACAACATTATTGTTATAACCATTGTGATAACCTGTTTTAAGGTCAGGCATTTAGTTGTCAAAATTGTTGTATATTTTTCTGTGTACGTCTGACATGACTATTAAGTTTTGCTTTCATCTACAAAGTAATATTTTTGTATGTATTTGCAAATCAGATATTACAATTTAGTTTGGCTTTCATCTACAGAGTATTCCAAAGTACGCTTCTGTTATACAACTAATTTGATTGAGAATTCAGATCGATACATGTCTAGTTAGGTATTTTACTGCAATATTTGGTACTTGAGCTATCTTATTATGTTCAGTTCATTATGTTAAAATTGTATGTAATGTCTGAAAGAATGATTGGTTGTCTTCAAAGCAACACACTGGAAATGCAATTATTCTATTCATCAATTCAGTTTATGCATGTGTGAATCATTCCATATCTGAATTAAACTTAATCTACTGTGTGTAAGCTTGAGAACATAACTACGGAATCTTTGACATTTTATCAAATTGGGAATTAGTATTTACTTTGATAATAATTGTTATATTTTACTAACATGCAAACACATGTGGATTAACTGTTAACATATAACATGTGGTTTGCTTCATATTGAACTAAGAGACTAACACGTACATGTACCGGGTACATTGCTTATTTTGAGAGCTATCTGTACTCTGTTTAAATTTTACAATGTACGTTTAGTTTACATATACTACGAACGTACACTGCACTCCAACCATACTAGGAATGACCTATTTATTTATATTTAGGGTTTGGGTGGGTTGTTTGTTATCTAGGTTACGTGGTTATGCCAATACCAGTTTTACAAACGCCTTGACCAAGCGTAAATCTAGTGAAATAATTTTTCATCGCAAACGTTAGATTTTCATCAAATTGAATTTTAATTTAGTTTCTAATCACGTGCTTTGTCCCAAAGTCGTGATAATGTGAATAAATCTAAGCTTAAAATAGTTTCCGTCATACCTCTAAACCCTGCGACAAATCGTGTTTGATGGCTACATGATCACTGTCAATATATGTATATTGCATCATACTTATATGACAATTATTGAAGCATGACATGTAAATTTAAAAATTATGTTCGCCAATGAAAAGTAAACATAATCAACACATTTATATGATTTACTATAATAGATTTAGCTACAGAGGTGTGATGTTAGATGTAGTGAGAAATTTCAAACCGAAGCGGTGGATATTCAAGTTTCTTGATACAATGTCAATGTACAAGCTGAACACATTGCATTTGCACCTTACTGACGACGAAAACTGGAGAATAGAAATTCCGGGAATACCCGAGCTAACAGAGGTAAGTGACATAGTAAAATACAAATAGGAACTTAGATAATTTAATTACATTTTCTTCGAAAGCGGAAACTTTAATGATTTTTAATAAATACAACGTATTTATATCATTGTAGCATTAACAAAGTACGAGTATATACATTATATTAAAATATAAAAAATATTCACATGAAAATAAAAACAAATCCCGTTGAGAGCTTAATTGTACGGTGCCCTGACAGGGCTATCTCGGTATATTTACTAGATTAAATAAAAAAAAATGGTTGTCGTTGTTTCGTTGTTTCCATTTCTCATCATCGTAGTTTCGTTGTTTCGACTTAATATTAAGGAAAATGCCGTGATGCCCCCAAAGGGACACCGTAAAATTGTTCAATTTTAATCTCTAGGAAACTATTTATTTTCAACTAAATGATTCCTAAGCAGTTTTGTTATGATTTGAACTCGGATCTATGGGCTGTGATGAATTGTTCTTAAACATTATTTAACATCAAAGAATGCGGTGTCACCGGTTTTTATTTATATCATAAAAAAAAGAAATATCAAAATAGTATGGTATTGTTGAGTTATTGCTATTTGAAAGATATATAAAGCTACAAAATATATTTGAGATTATTAAAGTGAATAAATTTTTCAAAAATACCAGTATTCTCTTTCAAAGTAGTTTCATATGCAAACACTTTGTGTGTTTTATATATATCAGATGGCCAGTTACAGATGTCATAGTGACCAGAACGATTCATGCACGTTGCCACAGCTGGGGTCGGGACCTGATACGTCAACATACGGGTCCGGCTACTATTCTATCCAGGACTACCGCGATATTCTGCAATACGCTCGGGAACGCTATATTCTCATTATCCCGGAAATTGACTTACCTGGTCATTCTATGGCGGCCATAACTGCTATGATTTACAGAGAAACAAAGATAGATAAAATGAAAATGCATGAGTCCAAAGACACCATAGAATCATACCTGCTTAGTGATATTGCTGATAATAGTGTTATAAGTGTTCAGAGGTGGACTGGAAATGTAATAAATCCATGTAAGCCTTCTACCTACACATTTATAGAGGCTGTCTTAGATGAACTCATTGCCTTACATGCACCGATAATGCCTCTCTCCGTGTTCCATATGGGCGGAGATGAAGTACCAGAAGGTGCTTGGAACATTTCAAAAGCTTGTAGAGGTAACATAAGCACAAGAAATATGAGGTATGTGAATGTTTGTTTGTGATGTATATTTCGTTTTGAAATACTAATTCTTAATATTGTTTGCTTTACAAGATAAGTGTCGTCACTACCTTTTGTTAATAACACCTCTCTATAAACACATCTTTAGCAGCTATTCCATCGTTAGGGATCCGTGTCCGTGATTCGTATCCGTGTCTAGGAATAAACGGGGATTCCCCACATAAAATTAATACGTTTCTTACATATTTCTTGTGAGCAGCTTATTTGAAGGCATGTTTTAACCAACCTGTCGTCCGTCACTGATCTGTGTATACGAAAAAAATGCCCACTGCGCGATTTGTAACGGACATGAATCACGGATCAAAGAGGAATGGAATGTTCCAACATAATTTCTATGTGAGCAATTTTCACGTACGTGATCACGGGCCACAGACCACGAACAAGGACCACGGGTTATGGACCAAGGACCACAAATACGGGTTTTGGACCAAGGACCACAAATACGGGTCACGGACCACGGACACGGATCACGGACGAATGGAATGGCGGCTTTCGCTCAGACAGCCGATTTAATTTAATATCAGTTTATTTCCCCAGGGTTTTTTTTCTCCCGTCAGATATATTGACTATAGCTACATCAGACTTACGCGATATAGGGGGTTAAAGAATGTACGTGCGTTCTCGTTGTTGTTTTATTTCTTGTGTTCTGTAATTAGACACGATCTAAGCATAAACAATATCCTTTTGTCAGCTATACAATCTATTGCCAATCTAATTTAGCACCGAATCTCTGCAACGAATGTTTGTGAAGAAAGTTTCCAAAATCGTTAGTGCCCGCAACCTGAGCCTAGCGTTAGTTGACGATGGCGTATATGCCGAAGGTGAACCAAATCCAATAACAGATTTCAGTACAAGGTAATTAATTGAATCCAACATTTTACTTTAAATTGGAATAACCTTGATGTATCTTATCATTAATCCCGTTATATAATTCTATTTTCATGTTTTACTATATAATATTATATCACTTTTTAAAGCTTGTCTCTTTCCATGACATATGCATATAAGTGGTCCAGTGGTAGAGAACCGAACCCATGATCGGAGGGTCGTGGGTTCGATCCTCCGCCAAAGATATGTATGGAGTCCTTGATCATATGCTTATTATTGGTTCTCCCCAGGAACACTTCAAGCGTGTAATGTCTAAGTTGTAAAAACTTGTTTCACAATTGACGTAAAATAAATACGTTAATCTTAACCAGGTTTAAGCTCCCAAGTGGATTATTTTGCTTCTTGCAGTACAAATGCGGTGAACCTTGTTAACAAGTTTGTCTTTACGCGTGTGTTATGGTTATATCAGTTGTGTTTGTGCTGCTTTGGTGGGCATATCCTTTGAACTGTTTATATATTTCCTTATTATAAAAAAACACGTTCCAGTGTATTCTGACAAGTTTAAAAGCGATCTATTACCAACAAGAGATGGAGCGTTAAAAGGACACAACCACCAAAATATGTTATTCTCACCCTTATAAAAATTCATTGCATTATATATCAATGTTTTAAGCATCAATTTCCTGATTGTGGTATATTCCGGTTATTTTAAAGCATTACTATCGTGCTATTTATACAATTCCACACGGTATAAAACATTACTCACCTTATAAATCAAAAATGTTAAGTGTTACACTCCTAATTGAATTTTTATTCCGAATAATTTAAAGCATTACTCGCCTGATAATAGTATATTCGCAATAGCTTTAAGCGTTTTTCTCCAGATAATTGTATGTTCTGATTAATTTGTTGACAATCGAATTTACGAATTTTGTAGCGTGTAGTTACTTTTAATTTCCATTGAGTTGTATGTTTTTCTGACATCAGGGACGTTTTCGTCTTCCCTTGGGACAACAGATGGGAACTTGGAAAAGGAAGTAGAACAGCACAACTTGCAAATGCCGGTTATAAGGTTTTACATTATTTATTAATATATATATGATATCTTGTACATTTTATCGCCATTTTTTACATTTATATTTTAAATCATTCGAGCTGTTAAAGTGAAAACTGTGAGATTTTAATGTCATTTAAAATGACAGTAATCATAACTCAGAAAATTATATTCATTAATACATAACACGGTATACATTAGATAATAATGCATACGGATAATTCACTAGATTTAATAAAAGTGCTTGCAGAATGTTAATGAAATGTATTATGTCAAATACTACTAGTTTAATATATGTATGTACAATATTGAAATGATAGGATACAGTGCCGTGCTATACTTATGTCAAAGTCGGTATGTGCAACGACTGTTGCAAGCATGCTCATTACCATACTTTGAAAATTGTTTTACAGAGAAAACATGTGAACTTTCAATGCTGAGGTGACAATTCCTTACAATTTAATACTTTGCTTAATTCAGAATATGTAATGCAATTTCGAATGCCATCTAAAGCATACATCGTGGTGTTAAAATGTTAACCAAGCGGTAGTGTTTATTGGAATATATAATTTGATGTTAATATATTAAGTAACGCATGCGTTATAGAGCTATAAAACAAATGCTCAGTGGTTTACACATGTGTGTATTTGTCATAAAGAAAAGAACATAAGTACACTTATTTTACATATAAGACCCTTATGTTCTCCATGAAATAGAAATACAGACAAACATCTTTCTGCAGGTAGTTATCTCACTTGCCACTCATCTGTATATTGACCAACAATATGAACCGGATCCTGAAGAGAGAGGTCTTTATTGGTCATCAAGAAATACTGACACTAGGAAAATATTTGGTCTGATGCCGGACAATATTCTTGCTAATGCAGACGTTGATGAAATGGGAAATCCTATTGACCGTAATAATCTTTGTCATAAGAAACCGTGTCCGACAATCAAAAAACCAGAAAACGTTGTAGGTATGAAAACGGTTTAACAATTAACAAATGAAAGGAAATCATTACAATTATCAAAATTTGTAAGAGCAGTGTTAAAACTTCAAATATTTCATAGTTTTGCTAATCACTGCATATTTAATTATCATAATTATTTAACTGATATTTTATGAATTACTGAGTCGTTATCGCATAATGTATATATCATTATCACCATTGCATGGATGCAACAATGCAGCTAGTATAATATCATTTACATAAACGTTGTACACATCTGTTTCGAAACAATGAAATAAAAATTATACGATTAAAAAAATTAATATCTCAATAACTAGAACACAAGAACAATTTAGTTTCTGCAAAGTTAGCAGGTACATCTTCGTATAGTATTGCTTGTTTCCTTATCATATATATAACAGAATAACCAATATAGGGAACAGAAGAACCATTGGCCCCGGATATGTCCAAACTGAAATCAGTTAAACTGTTAACTTCCGGTTTCGGGTCTATGGATATCAAACAAGACTCGGATAATGTGGTTATCATTGGCCCAGTGTCTATCAATCCTTTACAAGTATGTCCATTTACTGTCACTTCTGTTTCGTTGGCTTGTCCAATCATCGAACTTAGGACCTCTCATAAATGACTGGTCACCTACTGGTCCTTTGTAGGAAACCCTTTCCGGTTTAAATCTCTTTGGGGCTCCTCTGGTTTTTTCATCACCATCCCTTTTCTGTGTTTGGTTCCATTTCTGTTCGGATCCTTGGTTTCCCCATCGCCTAATGTTCCAACCTCTGTTTCTATCCTGATATGTAACTTTCTTCTCTTGCCTTATCTCCTTCAACTCTGTATCTAGTACTCTAAATTTCGTGTCTTATTTTTTCATTTGACTTGAAAGTTCTTCAAGCTGTTTAAGAAGCTTACATTCTATTGAGGTCATGCACTGAGAAACTTTGTCAGGCGTTTTAGTCTCTTTTGTGGCCACTACCTTCTCTTGATTAATCATTCCACCATGGTTAGATAGTTCTAGGTCTTGTTTAATCTGTCTAAGCTCTTTGCAAAGACGACTGAAATCTCGTACAGTCTCAAATTTGCACCGAGACACGTTTCTCAACTCACTATCTCTAAGACCAGACCACAATCTATTTCGGAGCATCTCATTTTTAGTATCCTTTTCTAATTCTACGTTGGAATTACATGATAGCTGTTTCAACCGGATACTGTAGTCAGCAACTGACTATTTTTCCTTTTGTCGAGCACAGTAAAACCGTTCTTTTAACTTCTCACAATTTGAAACATTGCTATAGATTCCCTCCATTTCAGTCATGGTGTCGGAAATGGTAGCTAATTTACCAAAGTGAAGGAGAACTGACCTGGCTTTACCTTTAAAACTCTTTCTTATAGATTCGAGAATAATATATTCTTGATATTCTCGGTCTCTTATAAGACAATTGACGTCATATTTCCAGACTTCAAAATCACAATCACCCTTGTGTCCCTCTCCGGAAAACTGAGATAACTGCGGGAGTCGATGTGACGGCACAGAATATGAGTAGTTTGTTATTGGGTATGGATTCAATGTGGACAGATTTGGTGGTGGAGGTCTAGGAGGGATACACTGCTAAGGTGCTTTCTCATTGCTACCACTGTCAATCATAGTTTTCGGGCAATTAATATGAGTGGGAAGTACTTGAGGATTTATGGTAGCCTGTCTCTCGTCTACAATGTTGGCATATATGCTAGACTCACGAGGTCTGACAGCATGTGCCGGTGTTCTAGTAAAACGGGGATTGAGGCTGTTCTCTATCCAGATAGTACTCTTCACCGGTGTAGGAGTCTCCTCATCTTGTGTTTTTTCAACATTAGTTGCAGTGTTTAAAACACATGGTCGTACGTCATATTGTCCTGACTTTATCAGGAGTTTTGGAAATCCAACTCTGCTTCTCTTATATGAGACAATACTTTAATACTGTCGTCGACGATAAAAAAATCAAAAACAGTACATAGATTTCGGGTTTCAAAAAGTGACACCTATGAGACACCATACAATTCGAACTGGAAATAAAAATCCAAAATGGTACATATAATTCAGGTTTCCAATTAGTGACACTATGAGACACCATACAATTCAAACTGTAAATAAAACATTCCAGATTGGTTACCTAGAAACAATGAAAACAATGATTTTTTTTTTTTTATAAAATTTAAGAATGCAGACAATACACATCGGTTAACTCCAGTTTAATTTTGTTTTCATTTCGAATATTTCAAACCTCACCTTTCTGGCATATTGGTATCTTCTTTGCTTCCGATTCCGTAGCAAATAGTGCGAAAATGCTTTGAAAACTGAAACGAACCAGCTTCAATACAAAACTGTAGGCGAACGAAACTCAAATAAATTCTATGCAACTATATCCAACTCACAACAACCTGACTGCAAGAGGCTATTACTTCTTGCAACATTATGTTGACCAATTTGATAGATCTCAACAAATTATCACACAAGATAAGTCACTTATTTACAAGTATCAAAGTACTTAAAGTACACCCGACACATGTCTCAACAGTGTACTCAGTAATTAACTCGCACCATGTACTCTATTACTGTTCAATTTCTCTAATCAATGGCTACTTACTATCTCTCAGTAAAATAGTTATGACCAATTACAGTAGATTACCTCTCGTTTATGCTACATCCATGCTCAACTTAACAAAAAGTACTACTAACTACTTTTACCTCAGGAGAATGTCCAGGGTCGACTGATGTTTTTGATTTTTTCTTCAAGAGTCACTAGATCTATCACATAATAATGGAGACTTGTAGATCAGCGTAGTGTGCAGACGTGTTTTTGGCGCTCTGATTAAATTTAATTTTATGATGGAAGTATTGGATAATATATGGAAAGTTTTATATGAGTGTGTGCGTGAAAGTATGTACATTGCGAAGAGGTAAAACTTTGAACCTATGTTCTAATAAATATGGAAATAACAGTGCATTTATTGAAGACAAAAACATTTTCAAAGTGCATGTGATTAAAATTTCACTTGTAGTAGCGGTTATATACCGAGTCGCAAGGTGAGACATTTGCCGGAGGGACAAATATCGCTGTGTAAATTATGTGACCAGTATAATCTTAAAGTGGCAAATTGTTATACTATCGACTGAACTGTAATTATGAATGTTCCGTGTAGAAGATGCGTGCTTAATAATGTGTAGTAATTGTGTGTTTGTATAAAGTACACCAATGTAACACGTGTATTAACATAGAGGTATACTCAGCAAGATAAATGCACAATGTCGGGCAGTTTCTCCAGTAATCAGTTATGTGAACTGGAACCTGTGATGTTAACGGACAATAGGGAAGTTAAGATACCGATAAATTTACCGGTGTCACCCCCGCACGATTTTCCGTGTGACAATGTGGATCTCGATGATAATGTGACGGCACAATTGCAGACATATAACCGTCTTGTTTCGCTCTATCGGAACTTTCCTGGTGACTTGTTTGTTGCTAGTTTATTGAAAGATTATGCATCATGCGAAACCAAACTTGAAGAAACCCGAGAGATGCTGTTCAACACTCTGAGAGAAGATGATGACTTCCCTTTTGGATTGCAGGCAGAGTTAAAACGCCGAGTCTTTACAAGGAAAGGCGTGTCGATTGCAGTTAAACTTGCGAATGACATACATTCTGTGTTAGGTGTAATTGAAGGTGATGATTTTTCAGCACTGAAAGACCTACTCAGCACTTCCAAACCCAGACCCAGACCCAGATCCCAATCAGCGTCCCTTTTTCGAGCAACTCCAGCGAAACAGAACCATTCCCCAACACTTAGTGCACATACTAACACAGAGGCGTGCCAGTGCTCGTGTAAAACTGAAAGTACAATTACAAATAAAATTGTATCACAAGTCCAAGCGGACATGCTTTTACTAAAACAGAGACGGGTAGCGTTAGAAACATCTAGATCAGCACAGATTCGCGATATTGAAAATACAATGTTATGCATAAAGAGTGATATTGAATGTCTAAAAGAAAGTACTGAAGAAAACTTGTGCATCTTAAAAAGTAGCTTATGTGATATCCGTGTAAGTGACAATACAAACAAAGATATGTTACATATTAAACAAAGTATGCTAGATTTATCCCAAAGCTTGAGAACTCTCCAAGACAATGTGATTTTGCTTGGAAGTAAGTGTTGCAATGATCAATATGCTCAAACATTAAACTCTTGTAAAGCGGTGGTGATGCCAACTGAAACAGGCACTGTCCATCAAGCAGCCAATGACAATGAATTGTATAACACAGAGTTTTCGAGAAATAATGTAAATACCGTGGTAAATACAGATATAGTTGACTATTGTGACAATGGTAATCAAACAACCGAAAGTGGGATGCCAGCTCCTGTAGACGGTGGTGAATTGGATGTTATGTCACTTACTGAATTTCCGAATTTACCACCCCAAGATTCAGGTGTATCCCAGTTAATTCCTCCTCCATTATCTGAGTCACCGATCAGCGGCTCCTTGTCTCCGCTCATTGCGTACAAAATGGCCGACACACTGTTTGATGACAGAGAAATGGAGGACGAATTTGTTTATGGAAATGTTCCTATTCCAATAAATATAAGCACTGTCCCGCGAAAGGAACAACCTGCATCAGATATATCTTACAAGGATGCTGTTCAAAGTAAAAATTACGGCAACAAATCAAGACCAAGACGAGTTAAACTTAAAACGAAAAAATCTCAAAATAACAATATTGACTTTGCGCACATTTATTCTACTATCGGGAAACCATCAAATATCTCGGTTAGAATCTCAGACCGTAATGCCCACGACAGGCATTTTGATGCAGGTCAGTCTACTCAGGACTCAGACTTGTTTCAGTGCGTAAAGAAAAGACCCAAAAGGTATTACGTTGGTAGTTTTGACCAATCAGTAACGGAAGCGAAAGTGTACTCCTATGTTAAATTTCGCGGACCTAAAGTGACAAGGGTTACTATATTTATAAACAGAAAGTACAATTCTGTTGTCGTGCGTCTAAATGTAGAGGACGATGATAATGCGTCACTAGTAGAACTGCCGTACTTCTGGCCCAGAGGTCTCATTTGCCGCCCATGGTTAACGAGGCGTGGGTACAATTCGGATAAACATAACGGTCCGTCACCAAAGAAAGGGTATAGTCACTACAAAAACCGTTATGCAGATAATGGCTTTGTGAGTGATAATGACTACTCGTACCACGGTTTCAATGATTACAATCCGTACGAGTATTTAGCTGAGTGTATAGATTAGCTCACGCAATATACCAGTCTGTAAGATTATCAAAACATAATGGCTAGTCTGAACAATTTAAATATAATGACATGGAATGCTACAGGCATAATGTCCAGTTCAACATATCTCGTAAATATGTTAAATATTAGTAATATTGATATTTGTGGTATATCTGAACACTGGTTATATGATAAAGATTTGCATTTTTTAGACAGCATTGATAACAACTATAGGGCTCATGCAGTTTCTGATGCAGATCTGATTTTACCAAGCAGACGCAAAGTTGGTAAAGGTGGTGTGGGGATTTTATGGTATAAAAAAATAGATCATATGATCTCAACCATTTCTACAGATGATGACAGAATAATTGGAATAGAATTAATATTAAACCCATGCAATTGCTTGTATATTTTTCAAGTTTACTTGCCATGCCGAAATCACTCTATTCAGAAATATAGGGATTATATTAATAAACTTGAGGATATCTTAAGTATGTATAGTGATAAGGGACTGGTTATTGTCATGGGTGACATGAATACCGAATTAAGAAGTTCATTCGCTAAGCCCGTAGACTCTAGAATCTATAGTTTAAGCAAGTTTGTATTAGATAATAATCTTTTATCTGTAACTTCAACATGCACGTGCACAGGGATGTCCTTCTCACATGTTAATTATAATGGAAAATCTGAAACAATGATTGACCATATATTATTTCCTGTCGAGAAAAAAGATCTTGTTAATTCCTGTTCGATACCGGATGATGATGCGTTAAATGTATCAAACCACAGACCAGTGCTCTGTAATATCACATTACCGTGTATCGCAGAACTCGATGATAGCAATATGCCACTTATAGTAAACTGGCGTAAAATCCGTGAAGAAAATGTAACGGAATATAAACAGTATATTGAAAATGATGTACATTGTGGTAAAATCCTTAATAACGCTATTAGATCGACCTCAGATGTTGATAACCTATATAAAACAATTGTTAATTCCCTCAATAATGCTACTGATGCATGTATCCCTAAGACAAAATTCAGACACTTTTTGAAGCCTTACTGGGATGAAGAACTAAGAAATGCACATAAGTATATGACAACTAAACGTAAAAGTTGGATTGGGGAGGGCAAACCTAGGGGAGTATCATTTTTGTCTTATAATGAATATAAAGGGGCGAAATGTTTATTTAGAAAATTGCACAGACATAAAGTTGAACTCTATCTACAGAAACAAAATGAAGAAATAGATAAAGCTGCGGAAATTGATAGTGCCTCATTCTGGAAGCTTATTAATTCCAGAAAGAGAAAATCAAACATGTCACCTGGGACATAAATGAAATTTAATGGCACCACATACCGGGATCAAAAATCAAATACAATTCAATGGGGGTATTTTTTTAAAGAGCTATACACACCTGATAATCCTATTTTGTATGATGGATTAATAAATGACAGTTACAAAAGTGAATACCACTCGATAAATAACTTATTATCGCATGTAACATACACAAATGTTCCGTCTATAAGTACTAACGAAGTGCTTGTAGCCTGCCGAAAAGCAAAACAGTTTAAAGCTTGCGGGTGTGATAATGTTTATTACGAAAATATTACCTATGGTGGTGAAATAGTACTGAAACTCTTAGCAAAACTATTTCAAAATATGACTACATATGCGCATACGCCAAATGATATGAAGAAAGGTATAATCATACTTTTATACAAAGGTGGTAAAAAGGCAAAGACTGGCCCGAATAGTTATCGAGCAATTACTCTCTCATCAGTACTGTTAAAATTATATGAATCTGTACTACTCGATAGAATTGAACGCGATTGTGCGTATCAGAAAATTAATAAGTTACAAGGTGGGTTTCAACGGGGTATTGGCTGCATGATGACTTCTTTTGTTCTGCGTGAATGCTCTTACTTTGCTAAAGAAAATGACAGTCAATTAAATATTGCTTTTCTAGATGTACGCCGTGCATTTGATACCGTTTGGCATGAGGCTCTTATGGTAATATTGTTCAAATTTGGATTACCGTTATACATTCTTAAAGTTGTTTTTAATTTATATACCAATATGACCAGTTGTGTCAGAAACCAAGGTCACTTTTCGGACTGGTTCCCAGTATTACAAGGTACCAGACAGGGAGGGATTCTCAGTCCTTTTCTGTACATCGTCTTTATAAATGATCTTATGGATAAGTTAGTAGCCTCAGAATATGGTTTTTATATGTACAATATTAACTGCTCCTGTCCTACATCAGCTGATGATATGGTTTTATTATCTTTATCTAAAACTGGGTTAAGTCACATGATTGATATCTGCTACAAATATGGTATCGAACACCATTGTTTTTACAATGCTTCTAAATGCTCGGTCATTATATCTCCTGAATCACGCAATAAATATAAATTAAACGCACGTAAATGGATTCTTGGGGACAGTAAAGTAGATGAAGTGGAGCAGTATACACATTTAGGTGTGCTTTTCAATAAATACGAGAATAATAATGACATTATAAAGGAAGCGAACTACAAAATTAGGAGTACCTTTTTAAATATAATAAATTGTGGCGTATATTCTGGGGGAATTCACCCAGCAACGGCGAAACAAATATATAAGTCGGTTGTCTTGCCGAAAGCTTTGTACGGCTGTGAGCTATGGCATAATCTTACTAATGCCCATATACTTACTATTGAAAGAGCACATAGGTTCTGTTTAAAATACATTCAGTCAATACCAAAGTATACAAGAACAGACGTAGTACTAAGTATGTTAGGATGCCTATCAATGGAAGCTGAAATTGATAAAAGAAAACTTATATTTTTAGGTCAGCTCTGTAGGTTGTCACCCTACTTCATAGCAAAGCAAATATTTGTTAATCGTTTATTTCACTATAAGTTAATACCTACTAAAGTTAAAGGTTTCATTGCCGATATAAAAATTGTTTGTAAAAAATATGATATTTCATCGTACTTAGATGAATACTCTCAGACAAGTGTTTTTCCGTCAAAATTTCAATGGAAAAAAATAGTAAATACTGCTGTTTATGGGTTCGAAAACAAACAGTTACTAAATAGATGTCAAAATGATGAATCTCTCAATGGATTCAATCTTATCCATTGTAACTTTGATTTGTGCTTACTCTGGAAACTGAGTAAAACTGAAAGGATTTATACAGAATCATGTAGTACAATGGCATATATAATGTGTAGGTTTTTCTCAAGACCATTTCAGCAAAATTGTTCCAAATGTGGATTTCCATCTTCATACTTAGTTGAACATGTTCTACTTGATTGTATTTATAACAATAGCAAACGGGATAATTTATGGCAAAAATTATATGTGAGGTTTGGTGTAAAATGGTTTTGCTATATAATGTATATGCCAACACGTGTACAATTAATACATATGTTTACAGGAATGAAATATTTCTTAAATGAAAAAGACAGCTTGGACTGTTTAAAAATATGTGTTTTAGCATTTCATAACATGTGGTATTGCAGTTATAAGTAATATGTCATGCAGTTAATAAACTATCAAATATTAATCAAAATCGTGCAAACTGGCTTATTAAACCATATTAAACGTTCTCTATGGTTACCTTATATTTCGTTTCGATAATGTAGCCATATAATAAAGAGAATATGTACCAATATGGATTCAAATGAATTTGCTTTTCATGTTAATATTTCTTAATTTTCGTTTCGATAGGGTTATTTAATATGAAGATAATTCATTTAGCGTCTGTGTAATTATGTGTGCGTGCGTGAGTGAGTGTGTTTGTGTGCGAGCGAGTTTGTCTGTGTGCGTGCATGATATTATAGCTATCAAATAGACTGTATATCGTTTTGTCAATTGTAAATTATCGTTACTTTATATATGTATTAAATCTGTATAGTATTACCTTTTTTTCACTTGTCTTTTGTCAACAATGTATATTATTGTTTGTATGCTCTCATGTATGATTTGGAGGAAATAAAGATAGATAGATATATATATATATATATTAATACTAATTAGCAATGAATGATGTTAGTTTGAACGCTTACTGAACAATAAAGCAAATTGAAAATAATCACAGATTATAACAATTTTCAACAATCATTAATACATTTGACAATTGGTTTTAACACTTTTCCTGTATACAGTTCATAATAATGTAATCATAAGCGCACACACAATGTGAAATAAAAGTTTTGTGAATGTCTTGTGAAGAGCTCTATTGAAGTCTAATTCCAACACACCGGTCTGGTTCAGATAAATCTATGTGACAATGTGTATTTGTGTACTGTGTAAACAACACCTCGAACATACTGGTAAAACTAACGTCAACGTTTACTACACATAAACTCACGTGCATACAATTTATCATTTCTCAAATTATTGATTGTGAGTTACTCGAAAAGGTTCAAATTTATTCTAAAATTAATAAATCAAGATAATTTGCTGTAATGCACACATGGAAGTGCCTTCATGATTACATTCCTGGGGAATCCCTCTCCACAATGTATACCATGCATTACAGTGACGTCACCATAAAATTCTGCTACTCGTCCTTCTGTCTATCAAATAAACTCGTCTACCATGCGTTGACAGAGACCCCAAAAGTCACAATGGCCACCATTTGTCACGGATGTTTTATATACGTTAGCTATCTGTGAATCGTATAAGTCCGTGGATTCTATTACGGTGTTTAGAAACGGTCTGTAAAATACAGAATAGCATAGACTTGGAAGAATAGCCGGAGCTAACAAATTAAACGACTCTCGCCAATTCAATGTAATTATAAAGTGCGCATGCGTCAGAAAGGCTTAGCGCGAAGATACAATCTGAGACCCAACTAGTGCTGTTAGTAATAACGTGTTAGACAACATAACTATTTGAATGACATGAATACTGTATACATGGAATGAATGATGAAAAATACATGATGATACATTATTAAGAGAAACAAATATACCATATTTATAGGGAAGACAACACGGACATATTACATTAAACATATACAACAATAAACAAACATAAAAACTTTTAAACATGATGAACTGACTCAGCGACATATATATATATATATATATTTACCTGAGAATTAGTGTTTTACGTAAAAGAATGTTGCAGTACATGTAAGTGAGTAGTCATGTATATGTTATTTACTTTGTCTTGTCTCATGGTGTAATGATGGGAAGAGATGGTGTGTGTTACCGTTAATCAGGTCTAACGTCCCCAGTGGCGCCATTGCTACTGGTTGTTCCAAGGCGGTAAACCTGTTGTCACCGCTTTAACTCTGCAAGTATTATACTTATTGTAATGAATGAATGGGATTTTAAATAACAACAATTTAAGATACAGATAAAATCAAAACATCAACAAATGAATATGCAGAATGAACATAGAACCTTGATACCTGCAGAACTGCAGAGTTTCAGCAAATTATATCGTATTACTCAAATTGTCGTTTCTACCGACATGCATGAGCCATGGTGATCCTATTCTTGCCATCACTCATATGGCTCCCTTGAACCACGCAGGGGTTGATAATTAAACCACAATAATGAACATGACAAAAATGATAAAACGAACATGACACCCATTCGAAGGATTTCTACCCCTCCGCAGAGATCGACAGTGATTCTATTCTTTGCCCGAACCACATGGGCTGTACTTAATGTAATTAACCTGTATACTGAGTGTGTGAATGTAGGGGTTGTGTCTATGTCAATTTAAGACTACGTCTCATGCTGTTTATATATTTAATATTTATAATACATTTTAGTATGGATTGAAACCTGCCGTTAGGAAGTGTATTGTCAAAGTATTACAATTGTTCGATCTGGTTTATTCAGGTATGCAAGCATATATATGGAGCGAAACAATACGAACAGAGGATCACTTCCACTACATGAGTTTTCCAAGACTTCTCTCATATGCTGAACGTTCCTGGCACAAGGCAACGTGGGAAGATGTAACTGACAGGAAAGCAAGAAATGATATGCTTGCTTTGGACTGGGACAAATTTGCAAGCAGACTTGGTTATAAAGAGCTACCGAGATTAGAACGGAACAATATAAAATATAGATTATCACCCCCGGGTGCAAAGTGAGTACCGATTTATTTCACCATGACTCTCGACAACAAATAAAGAGCATAATGATAAATTTGTTTAAAGATACTATATTAGTATATAGAGTTGAGATGATCTAACTTTGTCAACTTAGTACTACTGGATCCTTACAGTTAATCGGAAACAACCACAAGTAAGTATTACTTGCATTTGAATTCGAAATGATAACGCATAACTACCAATAAAAATCAATAAGTCTTTCATTTGGCCAGTCAAGTAATACGCTGTTTTAGTCTATAACTATTGACTCTATATATTCAGACATAATGGCGAACGTAATGTGGAAGTAAATACGGAGTTTCCTCAGCATCAAGTGGAGTTTAGTGTTGATGGGCAGAAGACTTGGTTAAAGGTGCAAGGAACGTCATTTAAGGCACCTTTAACATCAAAGTACATACATCTTCGAACAAGGTTATCTGGGCTTTTTTATTTCTATTGATATACATATGTGCAGAAATGGGGTTGGGCCATAAGTTCAACCAACATTAGATCCGGGCCTCTCTCTACTGTTTGACAAACAACATCTAGATTACGATCTGAACTGAATAAAGAGTTGCTTAACCATTTGTTATATATGATACTAAAGGAACGAACCAAACCTTTGTCATGCTATCTCTATCGTTGTCGGTATATGTATACATTACTAACCGATTTCATCTACACCAAAGCTAGGATCCTCCATAAATTCAGACATAAAATGTTTCGCTTTTAGAGTATGTTTCATAAACATGCCATTTCATTCCTTTCTCCAAATAGACATGTTCTTGAGCAAAGTATGTGTAACTTAAAATTGTCACATTCGTTTTTTTATTGGAATATTCGTAATTCAACAACATGGCTGTAGTGTTTTAGTACTGTATGATTTTTGATAATATAACAATTATTCGGCGAACTAATGAAGCACACCAGGTGATTCGCCGGTCATTTCCGATCCTTATCTGTCTGCTACATCTTTGTCCACATTTTGTCTATTAGCATTACTTAAGATAATGTAACAGAAGTTGCTATACAACGCATATGTTTATTATCTAAAAACTTTGTTCGTTCACAGGTCAAGGGAGGGAAGAACAAGCAGAGTGATCAACTTGGAGATGCCCTAAAATACAAAGTGCCAACAATCAGATCATAATATCTTGGATATATTTAGCAGCAACATTCTGCTCAAAATCCCAACTTACGCTTCGTTCTATATAACAATATTGTGTATGCTAAATAAATAATACAATATGTACACGGTTGTTCACTATGTTCACTTTGTGTAATAACAGAACCGTAATATAATTTACAGTGTTGCTGTCCACTTTGTGTAATAACAGAACCGTAATATATTTTACAGAGTTGCTGTTCACTTTGTGTAATAACAGAACCGTAATATTCTTTACAGAGTTGCTGTTCACTTTGTGTAATAACAGAACCGTAATATACTTTACAGAGTTGCTGTTCACTTTGTGTAATAACGGAACCGTAAATCACTTTACAGTGTTCTTGTTTACTTGTCTAAATCACAGTTTCTGTATTTATTGGAATGAAATGTAAGTGGTGATTAAGTTGTTTTCATAACGTACGTCTGTCATCCTGTGTACGTGTGTCCATGCTTGTGTGCATTCCACCGTGCATGCGTACGTATATATATATGTGTGTGTGGGGGGTGGGTATGTATGTACTCTGTCCCACTCCTATTACTAAGTAACAAAGATACAAAGATACAAATAAAACATAATCTAATTAAGATGACATTTTCATTACCCAGAATTGATTCAGTGTAAGACAAATTAGGTAAAAACGATACATTCTCCTCAATAACATTACGCCGTGTTTTTCTGTGTTGGTGCGCATCCCAAAGACAGAGAGAAAACAAACTGCATTTATCACTCCAAATGAGCGGCGTAGTTTGACTGAAAACGATGTGTAGGCACAGTTGTAAGGGATCCAGGACATGCTCCCCGAACTTTACTTTCAGCTAGGCCGTCGTAGGTGCGTTTCTAGGCGTATATTTCTTATGTTTTAGCGGCTGATTATCCTTAATATTATATTATCACTGTTTTATGACCAAATACATTGATAAAATGATGTTAAATATTTGGATCATATTCAATGATTTTTTTGTTGCAAATTTATAGATAACCCTCTCTAGCGGTCCGATTTTTATTACATCTTTGGCATTTTTTTTTTTTTTATTTCGATTTCTCAGAAAACTATGTAATTGCTCCAGATTGTGCAAACAGTATTAACCAGCGTCACATAACGCGGTAGATATATAAAAGTCCTTGTTATCATTTGTTATGTTATAGTCTTTTACCAGGTGGGGTTTTCCTCCTCTTCTTCTTCTTCTTCTTCTTCTTCTTCTTCTTCTTGAGTCAGATGTAGTCTTATGGAAAGTGATTTTTAAGATGTTACAATTTACAAACCGTACAACAAAACACATAAGAGAGGATAATATTCTGTTTTAACTAATTTTTATTTAGAATGTTAAAAAATATTTCACAGTTCAGCCTCCAAGGTAATAAGTCTTTGTATACATTTCAAAGAAGGTTAACTGCTGTATTTCAAAGATAGTCCAATCTCCAAGATGATTTACATAGATGTACCTGAAATTCAATCTCCAATTTAACATGTCCAAGATGATCTTAAGAAAATGTCCAGTCTTTTAAATTAAATTATCGATGTGGTATTTTTTTAAATAAAGCCTTCATGTTTAATTTGCTATTGGAAAAAATCATCTACGAGTTTAAAAGTAAAAATATGAAAAAAAAAAAAAGAAAAAAAAGTTTAAATATTTCAAAGATAAATGTTCAATCATCTCAAAGTGATCTATATATATATTCCATGAAAAAGTTTCGATCGACTATCTCCAAGCTGACGAATACATTTTAAATACATGACACCATGCGTAGACTAAGCATAGAATCCATTATTCACTCTCACTACAGCCGAGATATCACGAAAGACCTTCGTTTGAACATTATTTTGGGATATACATGAACTGCGGGGTCACTATAGGCTTCCATACCATTTTCTTCTCTTTAAATAACCCGGTTACAAGACCATAAGATTGAAGTATGGAAATAATTGAGTTAACAAGTTTGAAGTAATAATTGAAAAAAGATTACAAGAAATGAGTATGCAATAAGTAAGGAAAACGAGATTGGAGTCTAAAGTCAGCATGGAAAGAAGCAAAGATAAAAAGATTGGTATAAATATGGAAAGAATGAATAAAAATTGGTTATAGATAACAAGAAACACAGTATGAGTATTATGTGCCAGGATAGAACTTTGAAGAAAATAAAAGTCAACAGTTGTTGTAGTTTAATAATATGTAAGAAAATTGGAAAGGCGCTTAATCCTCGACGACCGGTGATTAAGCAATTGTAAGAATGCAAACATGCTTTAGGTTGACCTCTTGTGTGTGGATTTAAAATATGGGATATTCACCTAAATCGCCGGCAAATTAAGTAACGATCGACGTATATATATTTTTTGTCATTTTATACACCAAAGATAAAACGTTTATCATGTTACAAATATTTACATAATATGAATATAAAGTGATAACAAATTATGTTTATTAAAGCAGTTTATTAATGAATAAACATTTCATCTTTTGTTATATCTTCTGCACTTATAGTTTTACCACTATACCCATTTATCTATTTAAAGAAAAGGGGACATAATATGTGCGTTCTTTTATTGAAATAGCTATTAATATAATTTATAATCCATTGCCAAAGGCACATTCGCGGGTATTGTATTCGCGATCTGGTTACGACCACGTGTAATTTAGAAGCCATATATATATACATGTTTTATTGCCCGTTGTCAGATGGAATTTTGTCTTGCAAGTGTTATAATTGGAATAAAACGCAGGGGCAAAGCTTGGCTGAAAATGGTGTGTAGGCACAGTTGTAGGGGGATCCGGAACATGCTTCTCCGAATATCTTTTTCAGCTAGGACGTCGTAGATGCGTTTAGGAGTAGATTTCTTACGTTTTAGGGGCCTGGTTATCATTAATATAAACATTGAATTCACTGTTTTATAACCAAAATTGATAAATTATGTTAAATATTTGGATCATATTTAATGGGGGGTGGGGGGGTTGTTACGAATTTATAGTCCCCCCCCCCTCTTACGATACGCATTTTATTACATTGTAGGCATTTGTTTTTCGATTTCTCAGGGAAAAAAGTGTAGGCACGTACCTATGGTGCCTATAGTAAGCTACGCCACTGCAAATCTCGATGCGAACCCTAAGCGGATGACCATATTGTGTGGTTCTGTATGCAGATGACATACACAATATGTACTAGAAAGGGTATAATAACATAAGTTGAAAATGAAATTAAGTAAGTAACAGTATTATGAAATCTGTAACTGAACACTTGGGAGTTAAACCAGATGTACAAAACGTATAGGCGAGAAAAAGGGGTTAGCTCTTCCCAATATTGTTAAGGCAGTACGTAGTTTTGCAGCAATGCATAGCTATTATAAAATATGTGTACCAAACATTGCACTGTCGCAAGCAAACGTAAGGCAAGGCTTAAATGGGTGAGAAATGTCAATTAGAAATTGAAACATTAACTATAAGTTAATCATAAACTCTCATAATAGCTTATCCAGACATAAATCAGCATTAAATTTGCACATAGATACATATAAGTGGAGCAGAGTTGCCGAGTGTAAATAAATCTGAAGATAGTGGTCCTGAAGTAGACAATGATTTTTGACTGGAAAAAGACATTGACTATTACTATATCAAAAATACTAAGAAAATTAGGCCTACAAAGAAGGAAGTAAAATGGACAATAAATACAAAGAAAAAAAACATAAGTAGTAGCAATAGTAGTAGTAGTAGTAGTAGTAGTAGTAGTAGTAGTAGTAGTAGATGTAGTAGTAGTCGGAGTAGTAGTAGTAGTAGTAGTAGATGTAGAAGTAGTCGTAGTAGTAGTAGTAGTAGTAGTAGATGTAGTAGTAGGGAAACGATATCTCTAAAGAAATTGAAGATTTTATTTAGTGCTCTCTCAAAATACTAGATTAAGATAACAGAAATTATTTCAATTAATTGAAACAAGCTCTTCGATCTGCACCAATTCACACCTGTGACAAAGCTGTATAATGATACAAAAATGCTAAAACAAAAAAAGACGCGTATTATAAATTTCAAAATGATTTTGGCTCTATTAACAAAGAAAGAATTCGGAATATATATCAAAAATAAATGTTATGTGGTAATGTAAGCATACACTATAAAAAAAGTGGTTAAGACATGTTGTAAGCATATGTGACTCATATAAATTTATTAAAAATAATGTATATTACATGACATACATCAAATTCATGAAAGATGTATACGTTGCAAATCTAAGAATCTAAGAATGAAACTTACTGGAAATAAGTATATTGTTATTTCATTTTTAAGAAAACTATTTTTGGCAACTTGCCGCTGCCGAAATTAATTGAGCCATTGCCAGTGGTCGTATTTTTTGTTATACAAAGGGGTTATTTTTATAGCAATTATAAGATGTTTATATAAAAGAAGAAATAAGTGAAGTGACATCGATAGATTTAAAAGGTTTCTTCTGAGCAAATGTGCAATTAGAGATATTTTTGCCATGGAAGTGGATAAACATGACTAGTCAATTGCGAACTTTCTGCTGTCAAATACTAAAATATATGAGAATGATTGGTCGCCGTCATCTCTGTGAAAAAGACAGAAAACTACAGGTACATGTACATAAATATCAATATTCAGCTTGTAAAGGAGCAGTCCAGAATTCAGTTTAACAAGAGATGCCATAAAGACCAAACAAAAAAGAGAACAAACATAACGTTACAGAATCATTAACAACTGATGCGGAAATTGATCAAATGTACAAGAGAAAAGTTCTGGTAGCAGAAAACCCAAACTTGTTAAATACAGTATGGTGGAACAAATGCGTTCATGTACTTAGGACTACGTGGTACCTGTGAACAGTACAATATAGGTAAACTTAAAAAAAACAACTCACAGAAACATAAATTTTTGAGAAACAATTATAATTATAGTTTATCGGTTTTCTGATTTTCATAAAAATATATTTAGTTTATATACTAATTTATTCTATCTCGATTGCGACGTAAACCCGGAGCGCATATGAATTGCTTGCGAGCCCGCTTCCTGGGTAGAACCAGGACTGAGTGTTGGTTCCAAGAGGTCACTCGGTCGAGCTGCGGATCAAAGCGCAACCTGCAGCATGTGAGTGGTCAGCATATAGATTTAATAGTGTTTATAGAAGATAGTAATTATTAAATAATGTCACATTGCAAATTAGAAAAAATAATTCAAAGTATTTAACATTTGAAGACAAATAGCCGAATGTAATTTGTGCGATGACTGATGATGGTAAAGAAGTCAAGGTTGTATTTCTTATATAAATGAAGCCTTGAAACTCGTCGAACTAAACATAGACTTATTCTTTTTTATAAAATGGTATGGTCTCACCATACCTAATTTATTTATTCCTCCTCTTCACGTACAGCCTCAGAAATAATATTCAAATTCCCTACTTCAAGAACAACTCTGTACTCAAATTCCTTTATTCCATCCGTTGACCGTGAATGGAACACTCTCTCACTAAAAGCAAAACAAGCATCTTCTCTGAATTATTTTTAAATTTATATACAACTCCTGACATCTGTCAGTCAGTTATGTATAGTACACTAACCGTTATATGCCACCATTGTATCTGTTTAAGCATGGGGTGGATTTACATAAGCATGCTTTCAGTCCAATCCATTTTCTGTCTGTGTGTCATTAGTACAGTTTATAAAATATATTACATGATGTTGTATTGTAACATATAGATATTGAAATAAAATATATGTTTAATCTAATTATCTACGAATCGCTTCGCCTAAAACATGTAAATTTTAAGAACTAACAAGGCTATTTCAATATACATTATGAGGTCGGCCCGTCTTCTAGTTTCGTACATGCTGTTCAGAGCATCTCCATAAATGGTAATTATTGTTGTTATGTGAATTCCTGTATAAATACATAACTATAATCACATTAAGCACTGTTCTCTTTTTTATTACTCATTTCACTGTCTAAGTTCCGTAAATATATTAAAACCAGTATCCAAATATGTTTACAATTAATATAGGTAATGGAGAAGAACTTCATAAGATTGTATCTTCAGTTCTACTGTATAGTTATACTTAAACTGATTTGTATGTATGTAAATTTTAATGAATACATATTTTTAAACCAAGTTATCTGCTTCTCGACCATACAATGTATGATCAGCAAGCTCAGGTTTGTAACACATCATAATCTCTAGTAAACATACCTCATGTTTGCCTTTTTCTTGCAGTCGAAATTTAGCCGCGACCGGGATTGATGTATTACCCTTTGGTGTTTACGTGGTTATCTCCCTTACATGCGCTGTCTCCATTTGTAAAGATCAAAGTCCGCCAACAAATGAGCATACAGGAGTTTCCAACTACAGTATTGACAATCGTCATAAACACTGTATATGGGTGTTTGATTGTTTCAAATTCGTAACAGGTAGGTTTTAAGTCTGAAAAAGACAGCTTTGTTGTTTTGAGAAAGGTCGCTATCCGAAGTTCTATGTTCAATATGGGGGTATTACCGGTTTTCGATCATTTGAGAATCACCGTTAAATATTTCAATGCAAAACGGACGTTTACACTAAATGCTTTTATAAAACGTTTAAATAACTATAAAATAATACGTTTCTTACAAAAATATATCAAATACATGTCCATGACCTTCACCATCCATGGACGATCTTGGTGACCCAAATATTCTTCCAACAATATGACGTCTGGAGATTTCGGTCAAATGACGTAATATGTGTGAAACTAAAATGATATGATCTATGTAGAAAGTGTAAACCCACCATTGATTTTTGTTCTTTATTCTATAGTAAATAATAAAAGTTTGAAGGCTTGTCATTCATAGAGAGACATAAATGTCACATTTAAATGTAAATAACTTTCTATCACAGATGCAGAAAAAAACTTACAAGTAAGCAGAGACTGCTTCAAGTATAACGTGCCAACTGAAAGATTACTTCAGCTTACCTTAATCTGGGATAACTAAACCGAGAGTGACCATGGCTTTGGTTGATTCCTATATGGTGACAATTGCGCTTACTGCTCTGGTCGGGTACTTGACATTACGACTATTGAGGAAATATATGGATTTCAAACAAAAAGTTGCCATTTTAAGCAAGATTCCAGGCCCAGAAACAGAGTTCCTGTTTGGAAATGCAAGGCAGGTATGTAGATAGTGATATATAATCCTTTTTCAATTTCTGGGGAATGAAACAAACAAATAAATAATAAGTGATTGAATAAACTGATTGAATATTTATAGCATCACTTTTATGCCATTGAGGGTCAATAGACAGTCAGTTAACCTAACCACTCTTTTCTGGTCTGGAAGGTTAACCATTCTCCCAAATTCACCCAGCTCTGCAAGTAACTGATAGCTTTCCCATTTGAATCAGAGTTGAGAGACAAATGATTATCAATATAACATTATGTCATATCATCAATCATCATGGAGACTGTGACTGGACAGGGATTGGAACTCCAGACCCCAGTATTGATAGTCAGATGTGTTACCAACTGAACTAAAGGCTTTTCTAAGTAAATATGTAACTAGTACTTTTGTAGTAGCCATTATGAATTAATGTCAACTTTTATGCATATTCCAAAATGTGATTCCTACAAAAAAAAGATGTAATGTTAATATTAATAAGGTAAAAAAGCCCTGATGTGGATAGCTGTGGTAAATCTCTTTGTTTAATTTTGTAATTATATGTGTAGGATCCTCCATGGCCAATTGGTACAAGCCGCTGTCATCTATTGGTCACTTACTTCTCACCATTGAGGTCATGGGTTCTTGTCAAGCTCAGTCCACAACATTGTGTGAGCAAGTTTGCCAGTTACTTCCACAAAGTTCTATTCAGAATTATCCTGAGGTCTTTCTCTACCAACTAAACTGGATATTCCATATATAACCTGTCATGTGAAAAAAATAATTCTGTAACTTACGTTTACATACTTTCTAGGATTTTTTAGTTCTGAGGGATATTGGAACTGAAAAACATGATTTTTTTTCTTGCATACATTTTGGTAATTAGTCCAATTTCATTCATTATCATATTTTTTACCACAATAGATAGAATAGTCATAAAATCATATAATTTACAACACATTATACTCACATACGTTTATGTTTTATGTCATAGCATAAGGGGGGTTAAGAAAGGCATGCATGTAGGGTGAAATTTCTGTACCTGGTAAAAAACTTGGAAATCAATGTCTGGTATGGAAGACTGTTATATCTTGGCATGAGCAAACACTTTATCTGCAATTGCTTCAGCAGTGGTTCTATCTGGAAGACGTTTATAGTGTGATATACAGTCAAACCTGTGTAAGCGCCCACCTTTATTAAACAGCCACTTGATTTAAGCAGCCACATTTGCTATTTCCCATTTCTAAAGAAATTAATCTGTATTAAGCAACAACCTGTCTTAACTGATCAGTTTTGCTTCTTCCATTCAATGATTGCTTAAGACAGGTTTGACTGTGAATATGTGTTTAAGGAACACACATCAATACTCTCTTAACACTATTTCTGAAAATTACATATTTACTTGATACAGATATAAAATCAATCTACACAAGAACCTAAATTTGGTTTCTGTTGTTGGAAAGGGGCAAAACACCTTATCTAAATTCAGACTGAATAGTAAATAAATACAGTCAAATCAGTGCAAGTGGTCACCTCTATTAAGCAGCCACTTGTCTTAAGCAGCAACATTTACTATTTCTCATTTCTACATTACTCTGTATTAAGCAACAATCTGTCTTTAAAGGCCATATTTAATCCTTCCCTTGAATGGCTGCTTAAGATTAATGTTTGATTGAATATTTAGCATCATTTTAATGTCATCGAGGGTTAATAGACGATTAGTTTACCTAATCACTGTTTTCTTGTATCCTGAAAGGTTAACCAGTACTCGAGCACAACCCATCTCTGCAAGTAATTGATAACTTTCCCACTTAAATCAGCGGTGAGAGACATATGATAATGATACTCAATGTTGTATATCAATTATCCTAGAGAGTGTTGCTGAGTGGGGATTCGAACTCACGACCCCTGGATTGATAGTCAGACATGTAACCGACTGAGCTTATCGGGCCCAGCTGACTGCTTATGACAAGTTTGACAGTACTCAATACAAGACAAGAAATGTGTTGTTTTTTTTCAGTTAAAAGACACATTGCTAGGTGAATCTATTAAACATGATGTTGTGGCCAAGGATTTAAGGCGTTTTCCTAAACTGAAACTTGTCTGGTATGGCCCAGCTATGTGCGCATTACAAGTGTGCCACCCAGACACTATCAAACACATATTACGTGGCTCTGGTGAGTTAATATCTGTGTATAATCCGTCACCTCAGGACTGAAACTTGTCTGGTATGGCCCAGCTATGTGTGCATTACAAGTGTGCCACCCAGACACTATCAAACACATATTACGTGGCTCTGGTGAGTTAAGTTCTGTGTATAATCTGTCACCTCGGGACAGAAACAAACTAATGGCTTAGTTTAGACTTATTTATTTTACTTAGATTATGAAACTTATATAAATCACGCTTAAAGTCTTTCTAGGTAGGACAAGTACTAAGCTTGTGCATAAAAAGCGTTTTGCTCCAGGAACCACACATACCTGTGGGGGAGGTTTGATATAAGGAACCTCAAATCCTGTGTTTGATGCTCTACCACTATACCATGTGCTTGTTTAATTCATATGCAGTTAGAACATTTTTACAACAAGGTGACTTTCGGTACAACAGACAGGATATATAGATGGCATGAATTAATCATAATAAGCTTATTGTTGGTTATATAGGGGGACATTGTTGGGGAATTTGTAGTAAATCTTCAATTTTATTGGAAAAATAAATATATTCACTGTAGAAAAATAAGGCAAACTGTGATTGTATCGTTCTAGAATCAACATTTGGACAGTATAGTATTGTGTTGACGTATTTCAATCAATAACCATTCCCCAAACAATTGTTTTCATTTCTTTCTTTTTAAAGGGGTCTAATGCCATTTTATATGGCATATCCAGTTTTATTGGTGGAGGAAGACCTCAAAATAAATCAGTCGAACCACCTTCCTTCCACAGGTTTTTTACATAAAGGTATTTGATTGAGTTGGACTTGAACCCACAACCTCATCCGTGAGAGTTAAGTGGCCATTACATGTCAGAGGCTTAAACCACTCAGCCATGGAATACTTAGTTTCCATTATACTTGCATAATTTGTAATGTGTAAAAGATAACCTTAAACCCCATACAAACAAATAAAACTTTATAATGTATTAAAGATGCCCTTAAACCCCATACAAACAAAAAAAACATGCTAAGAGGCATAGAAAAAAAATATTGGTTTCAATACACATGTTTATTTTTATCCACGGCAACACAATTTTACAGGTGATATTAAATTTGACACCATTTGTGTTTGCGTCTGTGCATCCGAAAGAGTTTCCTGAGCACAACTCCAAACCCATTTAAGTTAACACCACAAGAGTTAAAAGCTTTGTACATATGTCATTATAGTGATCTAGTAGTGCCCTTTGCTATGTGTTAGATTATGAACTTCTCCCTTCTCGGAGCACAACTCCAAAACCCAGTGGGCCAATAGTGTCTTTTGCTTTGAAGGAGTTTTCATTTTCAAGTTTTAGATTCAGAACATCTGTGTGGGATATTTACTTCTACCTCTACTTATAAACTATCACAATGAAGTAGTCTTGAAATGGCAGTGGTAAACATATAGTATGTGATATATGGCTTAGGTAGCAAGGCGGGAACTAATTTGGTTATAGAGACAGGTCATTAGAAATAATTCATAACAATATTGATGTACATAGTCGTCAAGAAACTATACAACACCTGTCCATGAAAAGAAATTACTTTTGAGATTTAACTACCATAACAATAGTGTCCCTTTAAGGTACTGGTATATTTATATGAAAAATCTTCCTTTAGATAAGTATTTACCTTTATATTATGTATAGGATTCAATTATGCACTTAATTGTTTTCTTGTACAATTTAGTTTCCAGGGTTAAATGAAGTTGGGCTAGCTTATCTAAGAGACCAAATGGTTATACGACCAAAGATATCGCTGGGCTGGTTAGGACCAGTCATGTATACTGTACAAGTTATGCATCCAGACACTGTTAAACTGATACTTCGTACCTCTGGTGAGTTTACAAGATGATGATGAATATGGACAGTGGTTGGCCTTTAGCTGTTTAGATCACATGAGCCGTTTTGATGTATGCAGTTTTACTGCTGAATGGTCGACAGTCTGAGCTATCGCTGGCATCTGCTTGTATTCATTTGTCTTTTATTTCTAGGTTCAGTACACACTGTTACATAAATACTAGCAATCCCTATTTAACCTTATAGTTCCCTGGTTTGGATGAGGAAGAGCTAACATATTTGATGGAACAGACTGAAATTGGAACAAAGATCGTCTGTGTTTGGATGGGTCCGGTAATGGCTTAAATGTCAGTTTTCACCACCCAGACTCTGTCAAACAGACAAGATCTTCTGGTGATGACACAACTTCGTTATGAAAGTTTATGAAAGAGTTGTTGTAATGAATACAATAAATATTGTTGTATAGTGTTTAGCATCACTTTCAATAAATTTTCAGTCGTATTGTGATTGTGTTTACTTGGCATAGTATTTGAAGCACTGGCCCACTGGAGTATTATGCTGCAGGTACATTGTATGATGCCCCACCCAGTCACCTTATAGTGACACCGGGCCGACCAGACCAAGAACTGACCCCTAAATGCTGAGCGCCAAGCGAGGACGCTCTCTATTACTATTTTTTCAAGTCTTTCATATGACCTGGCCGGGGATTGAACCAGCGACCTTCTGCATGTGAGATAGATGCTTTACCACTAGACCACTGCTGCAGTCAAATATACAATAAATAAATCACTAAATCACAGAAACATGATCCTGCATAGTTCATTCAGTTGTATGGGTTTTTCTTAAATTAAAGGGAGAATGTTAGCATATGTCTGCTCAAAGCAAATATTTCTGAATGGGGAATTGAAATTTGGACAAAAAGGGCTGGAATGTATGGCGGTCATGAAAGGGGGGCAATATTTTATTTACAGAGCAATGGTGTGGAAACTGAAAATTCCAATTAAAAGCATTTCCTTCTCATAGTAAATGACTCATCAGTAAGGTTGTGATGGGGGTTGGGATGGAGGGGTATTCTTCCATAAGGGGTTAAGATGACTCCCCCCTCTCCTCAAAGTGTAGATATTGTGAAATTTTAAAAAGTATTATAGCCACAATTTGCCAGTACCCCATCTTCAGGGTATTTTGTTTTTACATTAAAGAAAGAATGTTAGCATTTTATTGTCTTAATTTTGGAGAGAGTAACATCCATAGGAATGACAGATAGAACAAGAGTTTTAAACTGTTTACAATACATTTCAAGCTCGCTTACCTCTCATGCTGAGGTTGTAGGTTCGAGTCCGTCTCGCTCGAAATACTTTATGTGAGAAGGTGATGGTTCTACTCATAGTCATTCTCCACCAATAAAACTGGATATCCTATATATAACCTGAAATGTTTTGAAACTGGTATTGAAACCCATTAACAAATAGTATACATTTATCCATCTCTCCTCTTTCAATCCTAAAACAGTCATGCTTATTTCTCAAATAATTTCTAATTATTTGTATTTATTTCTTCATCAATTTGATATTTTTCTAACAAGTAAATGATTTTTAGAATTATTATATTTATAAATGGATATAAACAGCAACAGGAGAGACTATCTCATGTTCAAATCACATACTCATATGCCCAAGGTCAATATCAGAGGTTAAATATTATATTTTGTATCCATGATTTGTTTTGTTTTTAAACAGTGCATAGAGAAACAGCATACATTGTAGGTGTATTTTTTTATGTTAGTATCTCAGTTTGATGTAAAAATTCAGTCTACTGTTGTAAGACATAATTCATATGTGCGGTGTTAAATTTTGTACTAAATGACAGACTTTTCAAACACAAGTAATCCTATATAGTGTGGCAGTCTATAGCGGGTTCAGATCCAAGCTCCCTCCACCCACTTTGCTGTGTTTGTGGTTAGATGTTAAACACTTCATCACAGCTTCAGCACAGCTTTATTGTGATTTCATTTTACAGAAGGATGGTTATAAAACTCTTTGGAAACACATCCATATTTTCAAAATTAGTCTCTTTTAAATCAATATGTTTAAAAGATGATCTGTTTTATAATTTGTAAGGATTGTTTAAAATGTACTACGCATTAACATAGAAAGATATTATAATCTGTGGTGATATAAATGTCGGTACAGATGCACTGATATGTATAAAACCGTACTGAGATGTTTTCAAAGCACCTTTTCCATATTTGATACATTTTGGCAGTGTTAATTGCTTTCCCCTATATTCCATATTAAGTATACCCATTTTTGGGGACATTATTCTGCCCCATTCCCAACAGCAAATATATATCTTTTTTTCCCAATCCAAAGTAACAAAATTCTTACTTTCAAAATGCAAAGAAACGCAATGAAATACTTCTAGAAAAATTTCGAGATTTTTTAATATTATAATTCTAGTATAGTCTTTAACAAGAATATCACATTTTTATACATTTAATATACACTACACATATATTGTTAGGTATATTGACGGAACAAGTGCTATGTAATTTTCCCAATTTCTTTAAAAATAGCACTAATTTTCCGAAAGGGAGGGTTGCTGCCCCATTCCCATGCAAGTAAGAGCCCCTGTATTTAATGCACTTTTCCATATTCCATATTTAATAACTGTTTTATCATATAGAATATAAACAAATGAATTCTGAGCCTTTACTAGCTTTTTCGTATAGGAAATGATAAACAGTTACCAAGTGAAGATTATACATTTTATGTAACAATAGTATTTAAATAAAAAAAATAAAATAAATTTAACTAAAAAAAAAATAATCTGGGTGAGATTCGAACCATGGTGGAGAAAAAATATCTTAAATCATAAGTTCAATGTCTTGACACCACTTGGCCTCGGTCACATCCTGATAAATGTTTGTTATTTTTATGTAAACTTGTTTCTCTCGTAAATAATACGAAATATATTAATTGATCTTAATTATCAATAATTTTGCTGAAATTGAATGTGAATCTCTTGTCGACAGCCATTTGCAAACAACACCGCATTTGGAACATCTCAGTTTTCATCATTGCTTTTGACTAACACTTGGAATTCCAAGTAGCCATTTTTAGTAATCAAGGTATATTGTAATTTTATGCACAGTTTACCAAAATCCAACATAAAAGCTGTCCAATATCATATAGTATTTTGTTCAATGAGGGATCATTCTGGCCAATCAGAATTCATTTATTTATAGATTATATCATGATGAGTGTTCTGGGTCAGTAACTACTCATTTAGATGCAAAATGAGTTCTATTTAAAGAAATATTGATAAAATGTTCACAATATGAAAGTAAAGTGTTTATTTATTATAGTGTCACCCCTATTGACAGGGCCAGCCAGACTGGGCTTAAGAGACCCTTTATGTTGTACACAGTTACTTCCTGAAAGTTATCATGATCGCCATAATACATTTGGTACCCCTCTATTTAACTAGCTTGGGGGTGAGCAACATGCTGCATCAGAAAAAGTCCAAGTGCTTCCACTAGGATTCAAACTTTTGACCTCTCGCTTCCGAGGCAGATGCCTTAATAACTTGGGCATAGAAGTTGGTATATTGCCATTCACCAAACTTAATTGTGATACTTATTTTGACAGGTTGTACTCACATTATTGTATTACTAGAATATTGTTGCAGCACTATAATTACATGTAGATGCATGCCTTTATTATTTATATTTAATTGTTTTTATCCTCTGTGGTCGAGTGGTCTAAGGATTTGTCAAAGTCACTTACTTCTCATTGCTTAGGTTGAGGGTTTGAGTCCCGCTCAGTCGGTTGAGGGTTTGAGTCTCGCTCAGTCCAAAACTTTATGTGAGAAAGTTTATCAGTTACTTGTGCAAGGATGATGTCTCAACACTGATATATCCTAAGGTCTACCTCTACCATTAAAACTGAATATGCCATATATAACCTGAAATGTGTTGAAAATTGCATGAAGCCCATTAGAAAAAATATATAAAAAATATGTCAGACTCTGGTTTGTACAATAATTTAGTAGAGCTATTGTCTGTTTATAAAATCATTGTATCATTTGACATATCATACAGTTTCTTGTATTGTGATATTTTATTTCAGAACCAAAGAGCAGAAACATTTATGGGTTAGTGTTGCCATGGCTGGGAGAAGGTCTACTGGTCAGCAATGGTGAGAAATGGGCCAGAAGTCGACGTCTGCTTACTCCTGCCTTCCATTTTGACATCCTCAAACAATACCTGCTCATCCAGAATCAGGCATCAGATGTTTTAATCGTAATGTCATAATGTACTTTTGTTAAAGCTTTTTTTTATAACATTTATGAAATAAGTTCTTACAGTTTATAGACAAATCTTGCCTGAAGTCTTCCTGGGCAAAACCAGTACTGAGCATGTTGATAAAACCTCTTGCTCAAGGACATCATACATGGTGGGAGATCGAAAATGGGATCTGGCCTTAACCTGGCAATTTCCTCACAAAATACCATGTAATAGTGAATATGAATACTACAATCTCTGACTTAACACTTTACAGTCATCCAGTATAACCCTTCTTGATAAAGAAACCTGGATCAGGTTGCCTGATATGTGATTACAGGATTGAGTGACATTTCATTAATAATCCACTAGTTAGCCTGTTATATTTCAATAAACACAGCAAATTGTACTTCAAAATTGTACTTCAAGTGACTCTTTATGCAAATGATTTACACAAAGTCTTGCAGTTACATCAATATTATTGATTGAGTGATTGATTGATTTATTGATTGATTGAATATTTAGAATCATCTTTATGCCATCAAGGGCTAACAGACGTTCAATGCCTAACCACTGTTTCCTGGGATCCTGAAAGGTTAACCTGTACTCGAGCACACCCCATCTCTGCAAGTAACCGATAACTTTCCCACTTGAATCAGCAGTGAGAGATTGATGATAATGAGATACAATGTTGTATATCAGTCATCACAGAGACTGTTGCTGGGCGGGGATCCAAACTCACGACCCCTGGATTGATAGTCAGATGCGCTACTGACTGAGCTAATCTGGTCCAGCACATGAATATTAAATATATATGATAAAAGGTGTACATGTACAACTAAACTAACTTGATGCAGACCCGCAATATCTCTCGTCAATATGTCAGACCAGCTAATCACACTCAACACTTCCCCTCTCGTGTGATAAAATTATCTGACAAACTTGAAATGATGCAGGCAACTGTATTAAGTTAGTATATTAATAAGACACATATATTAAGACAAAAGATCATAACTGAAATGAGTATACAGAATAAAATAAAAAACTTGATAGGAATTTGTTTGTGTTTTGCAAGGTGTGTTAATAACACTTTACTGACTGGGAACCAAATAATTACCGTGACTGATCTAAATCTATTATGTTTGCTTTGTTTTAAGCATCATCTAGACATAGAACATAAGATTTTGGTCAATAAGGAGAACTGTCTGTCCGTAAATGGCCAGGGTGGGTCAAAAAAGGGTTAAAACAGAAGTTTTAAAAAATCTTTTTCTCAACGGGTCTGTAAAATTTGTTCATAATTGATACTGATTATCCAGTAAGTTTGTACAAATCAAGTGGCTTCTATTTGTAGGGGCCCTGTAAAATTCTATTTTTTTCAACCAGTTATGATTTTTTATTCAGTTTGAGTTCTGAAGCATCTTCTAGTCTTAACAAATAAAATTCTGTTCAAGAAGGATTGACTTTCCAAAAGGGGTCAGGTGGGGTCACAAAATGGTTAGAATTAAACAATTTCAAAAATCTTCTTCTCAACAACTGGCCAGTCAAATTTGTTTATATGTGATGTAAATTATCCCTATGAGAGGGGTTTTAAGTTTGTACAAGTCAAGTGGCTAGTATTTATAGGGGCGCTGTAAGGGGACTTCAAGTTTTACTTCAGAATTGTTATTCAGTTTGAAATCTTAAGCATATACTAGTGATAGTAAATAAGAGTTGGTTTAATAAGCAGGATTGAATTTCTATAAGGGGTCAGGTGGGGTTAGATCTGCCTTGTTTGCAAATATTACCATTGACATAAATATGGAGTTGAAAGGTAACATCAACCTTTAACATGGACAATTATTTTTCAGAGCAAATTATCCAAGTATGCAAGGGAAGGTTGTTACTTTGAAGCATTTACAGATATCAGTTTGTTTTCCCTGGACGTGATACTGCAGTGTGCATGTTCATACACCTCTGATTGCCAAAATATTGGGTAAATATAGTTGCTGTTGTTGTGGGAAATGTGTTTTTTTTATTTTGGAGTTTAAAAGATATTAAAGTAGAATTGAGTAAAATTTTAAGGCTTATAAGCTATTTCTTTATATCCAGGCTTCTGTTTCACCAACATTTTACTTAAATACTTAATAACTTAACTAAGTTTTGACTGGTTATTTATCAATTATAAAACAAATATAAAGAAACCATATGCAGTTTTACTGAATCCAGTCTAAAATCATGATCACCTGGCTGCTTTTCTTAGATTTAAGTATTTAAGTATATGCTGGTGGAACAGGAGCCAGGTCATAACATGTTTGTTTTCATTATACTGTAATGTTCAATAGCAACTGCATGCTTCAGCAGATCTTTACTAAACTTACAGTAGATATACAACCATAATGTGTTGGATTACAAGAATCTTACACGGGTTTCAGGTTTGAATAGAAAATTCTGTCCCGAGGGATAACTGTTTTGTTGAAAATAGTTATCCCAAGGGACAGAATTTTTTATCCAAACAGAAAAGGCGTGAATAATTCTCTTTTTTGCATACCAAACACCAAATAACTATTTTAACTTAATTTATCATTATAGATTCTACAAGACGTTTATCTATATGGTTTACATCACATATTTTATATGTTACTTCATCTAGATCATTCAAATGTCACAGCACAAGAATTTTATCACAGCCCTAGGATGTGATAGAAATATCTAACCCTGGTATAAATGCAGATATCCTTATCCGGTGTGTAGAAATATTTATCTGAATTTTGTACTTTATAGTTGTTACCCATAAAGTGTCAAACCCTTGACTATCTGTCACCACAACAGCGCATTCATTGTGCTACACATACTTAACTTTTTTTGCTGTTAACTCACTGAAAGTTCAAGGTCACTAAAGTTTGATAGTAGAAAAGTGGTTTTTGTTGACATGAAAAGGTTGTTTCAGCTGTTATGATGGTTTGAAAATAGGATTTTTATTGGTTTTCATTGATATAAGGAAACCAGTTCATATACCGTGTTCATGTACATCAGTTAACGTTTGACCTGGACGATTGTCAACTTTGACCTGGATAATTATTTTTTCACGCAGGATGACCCATCCTTACATCCAAGCAGTGACAGATCTGAATGACCTCATCGCAGAGAGATTTTTGTAAGTGGCTAGAATATTTAATTTATATTGAATGTATAACAAGTTCTTACAACTTGGCAAATCATACTGCAAATTTTTGTAGGTAAAACAATAAATGGCCATATGAGACTAGAGCGTCTTACTCTAGAACATGATACATGACGTTGTTGGGGATCAAACATATTACTCCCAGATTATCAAACTTCACATTGGTCCTTCTACCATGACGTTGTCTACTCATGTTTTGAGGCAATTCGAGGCCAGATATTGTTAAATATATTATATAGTTATGTTATAAACTTTACAGATTGATTTACATTTTAAAAGGCTTTATTTTCAATAACTCTCTTAAACATATCTGTTTACTGATGTGTAGGTTTTTATTTCATAAAGCCTTCCAAGTAATTATTTTTAGTTGACTTAAGCTACAAAAGTTGGTATATTGGTTGTGTAAATGTAGACATAAATTTAGTCAGTATGTTGAAACTTGTGGAGCATGCTCGTCAGACCATTGAAGTGAACACTGAATTGTTTTACTCAACAACAAGTCCAAAGTAATCCAATATACCTTCACATTTGCTAACTTTACAGTTTACATGACTGTGTACCACTATATTGCTTTATTAATTTTTTGCTTATTTAGCATCTTTTCATAAATCAACATTAAGATTTTTCTAAAAAAATTTGAACTTCAATTTCCAAAAAATGTGCTTGTTTTATTTTTTCTCACATATTTTTTCTTCAGAATCTCTCTTTTTCTGTGTGATGAATCTCTAATTCTGTTTGATGAATCACTAATTATGTGTGATGAATCACTAATTCTGTGTAATTGTGTGTGATGAATCACTAATTGTGTGATGAATCACTAATTCTTTGTAATGAATCACAAATTATGTGTGATGAATCACTAATTCTGTGTGATAAATCACTAATTCTATGTGATGAATCATTAATTCTGTGTGATTAATCAACAATTCTGTGTAATGGATCACTAATTCTGTGTGATAAATCACTAATTCTGTGTGATGAATCATGAATTCTGTGTGATTAATCACTAATTATGTGTGATGAATCACTAATTCTGTGTAATTGTGTGTGATGAATCACTAATTATGTGTGATGAATCACTAATTCTGTGTAATGAATCATAAATTCTGTGTGAAGATCCACTAATGCTGTGTGATAAATCACTAATTCTATGTGATGAATCATTAATTCTGTGTGATTAATCACTTATTCTGTGTAATGGATCACTAATTGTGTGTGATAAATCACTAATTCTGTGTGATAAATTACTAAATCTATGTGATATATCATTAATTGTGTGTGATTAATCACTAATTATGTGTAATGAATCTCTAATTCTGTGTAAATCTGTGTAGTGATCACTAATTCTGTGTGATGAATCACTAATTCTGTGTAATTCTGTGTGGTGAATCACTAATTTTGTGTGATGAATCACTAATTCTATGTTATTCTGTGTGATGAACCACTTATTCTGTGTAATGAATCACTGATTCTGTGTGATGAATCGCTAATTCTGTGTGATGAATGATTACTTTGCATTTTAGTTTATACAAATTTATTTAAGCTTGATTGCGACGAAAGCTCAAAGCATATTTGAACTGCTCTTGAGTCTGCTTCCTGGATAGACCCAGTACTAAGTGTTGTTTTATGAGAGGCATCGGGTCAAGTTGGGGATCGAACCTGCAACCTGGCATGAGCAGCCAACACTCTATCCATTAGACTACTGCCCCACCTTAGCATTTTGAAGAACACCTTTAAATCAGTTGGATCCCGGAAGGTTAACCAGTTCTTGAGCACACCCATTTCCACAAGTAACTGATAACTTTCCCACTTTAAACATTGGTGGGAAATGAATGAGAAAGAGAGAGACACAAAATTTTATATCAGTTATCATGGAGACCGTGGTCAGACAGGGATTCAAACTCGAGATCCTTGAATTGATTGTGAGAAGAGCAATCAACTGAGCTACTGGGCTTGGGGTTCATCAGTTATAACATAATGTTTATCTACGCAAATCTCTGGCAATTGTAAGCATGATGGTAGTGGGTCGTGTTGTGCAAAAAAAACAAATTGATAAACTGCTTGCTTGAATATGTGACTCCTCATTTCTGAGTTTGGAATTTGAACCAAAGTTACTTTATTTCTTCTTTAAAGCAACACATCCACATTTAAACTTTTTTAAAAAGTTTTTCAATTGAGTTGTGAGCACATTTTCCATACATTAATATATGGTCCGTGAGCTGTATATGTGCTAACAAACACTATCCAGAACGCTTTAGAATTATAAAAAAAGATGTCCAAATTATAAAGCGTGACAAACGCTTTATAAATTATTTTTAAATTGCCGAGGATTCCAACTTGGCTTCAAATTGAATTATGCGAGTCGTATTAAAAAACTTCATGTTTTAGTGCGTAATGTACTTTACCTGCCTTGAAAGTCATTTTGACAATTTTTTTTGACTCGGGTGAGTTACACGCTTGTTTTATAAGTGTTAGTCACGCATTATAATTTGGGCATCATTTTGTTCCGGATTGTGTTTATTTGCTCATATACAGCTAATTGATCATATGTTTGTATGGGAAATATGCTCATAACTCAATTAATTTTTTTTTTTAAAAGTTCAAACGTGGATGTGTTGCTTTAATATATTAAATACAATATGAAAGCTGACCATGAAACCATGTTACGAATACTTTCTGTTACAAGTGTCAAAACTGTTATTATGAATAGTGTTGTACATTTCAGTCAGTTCTGGTTGCATAATGACTTCATCTATTATCTGACACCCAAAGGACGCAAGTTTAAAAAGGCGTGTGATTATGTACATAAGGTAGCTGAGGATATTATAAAAGAACGCAAACTGAAACTGGTATTTATTCTTTCAATAGGCCTTTTTCTACGCATCTAGGTTAGACTAAAATAGATATTGCATAAAATTTTAACATATTTTGTGATGTATTAAATGAGTCGAGTGATTTCATTTTGATTTCAATTTAAAATGATACACAGGCTAACATGCAGTTATAAGTGTTTATCTTTGAAAGTGGTTGAATGATGATGCGAAGGTCGTCTCAGTATTTGAATGCTGTCTTTTAGAATGGATTTCATCTCAAGTTAACCACTCCCATTTAAATTTCACTTTTGTCACGTTTTGGTGTATTTGACATACCAACCATTGGGATTTCATTTATAAATGATAATGGGATGCTTTTATCCATTTTAAAAAAATATATACTTTTTTAACGTTTTTTCCTGATTTGCTCCCTTAAACCCATTTCATTCCTTTCTCTGTTTTATATACACCAGTTTTTTATACTATGACTATATTACACCTTTATTTCTTCCCCATAAACAGTGACTCATGCTTATATTTTTACCTCTACTCCATTAACAGCATCCCGGCATGCTTGTATTTTTACATCTACTCCATTAACAGTTACCCATGCTTGTATTTTTACATCTACCCCCATTAACAGTGACTCATGCTTGTGATTTTACATCTACCTCTTTAACAGTGACCCAATGCTTGTGTTTTTACATATACCCCATTAACACTGACTCCTGCTTGTATTTTTACATCTACCCCATTAACACTGACTCCTGCTTGTATTTTTACATCTACCCCATTAACACTGACTCCTGCTTGTATTTTTACATCTACCCCATTAACACTGACTCCTGCTTGTATTTTTACATCTACCCCATTAACACTGACTCCTGCTTGTATTTTTACATCTACCCCATTAACACTGACTCCTGCTTGTATTTTTACATCTACTCCATTAACAGTTACCCATGCTTGTATTTTTACATCTACCCCCATTAACAGTGACTCATGCTTGTGATTTTACATCTACCTCTTTAACAGTGACCCAATGCTTGTGTTTTTACATCTACCTCATTAACAGTGACTCCTGCTTGTATTTTTACATCTACCCCATTAACACTGACTCCTGCTTGTATTTTTACATCTACCCCATTAACACTGACTCCTGCTTGTATTTTTACATCTACCCCATTAACACTGACTCCTGCTTGTATTTTTACATCTACCCCATTAACACTGACTCCTGCTTGTATTTTTACATATACCCCATAAACACTGACTCCTGCTTGTATTTTTACATCTACCCCATTAACAGTGACTCCTGCTTGTAGTTTTACATCTACCCCATTAACAGTGAGCCATGCTTGTATTGTTACATCTACCCCATTAACAGTGACTCCTGCTTGTAGTTTTACATATACCCCATTAACAGTGAGCCATGCTTGTATTTTTATATCTACCTCATTAACAGTGACTCCTGCTTGTATTTTTACATATACCCCATTTACAGTGACTCCTGCTTGTATTTTTACATATACCCCATTTACAGTGACTCCTGCTTGTAGTTTTACATCTACCCCATTAACAGTGAGCCATGCTTGTATTTTTATATCTACCTCATTAACAGTGACTCCTGCTTGTATTTTTACATCTACCCCATTTACAGTGACTCCTGCTTGTAGTTTTACATATACCCCATTAACAGTGAGCCATGCTTGTATTTTTATATCTACCTCATTAACAGTGACTCCTGCTTGTATTTTTACATCTACCCCATTTACAGTGACTCCTGCTTGTAGTTTTACATCTACCCCATTAACAGTGAGCCATGCTTGTATTTTTATATCTACCTCATTAACAGTGACTCCTGCTTGTATTTTTACATATACCCCATTTACAGTGACTCCTGCTTGTATTTTTACATATACCCCATTTACAGTGAGCCATGCTTGTATTTTTATATCTACCTCATTAACAGTGACTCCTGCTTGTATTTTTACATATACCCCATTTACAGTGACTCCTGCTTGTAGTTTTACATATACCCCATTAACAGTGAGCCATGCTTGTATTTTTATATCTACCTCATTAACAGTGACTCCTGCTTGTATTTTTACATCTACCCCATTTACAGTGACTCCTGCTTGTAGTTTTACATCTACCCCATTAACAGTGAGCCATGCTTGTATTTTTATATCTACCTCATTAACAGTGACTCCTGCTTGTATTTTTACATATACCCCATTTACAGTGACTCCTGCTTGTATTTTTACATATACCCCATTTACAGTGACTCCTGCTTGTAGTTTTACATCTACCCCATTAACAGTGAGCCATGCTTGTATTTTTATATCTACCTCATTAACAGTGACTCCTGCTTGTATTTTTACATATACCCCATTTACAGTGACTCCTGCTTGTAGTTTTACATATACCCCATTAACAGTGACCCATGCTGTATTTTTACATCTACCCCATTAACGGTGACCCATGCTGTATTTTTACATCTACCCCATTAACAGTGACCCATGCTTGTATTTTTTCTAAGGAGTTCAATACAGCACGTTGAATTTTGTCGAAGCAAAAATCTTGAATTTCGTTATTTTAATCAAGGAGTTATATAGAGAAGGAAAAGCAACTGATTGAGATTTGAACGCTAGCATGTTCACGTAAAATCTCACAAAATCTCATTTTAAAATATCCTAACTTCCACTCATCTCAGATGTACAAATTAAAATTCTTTTTTTATGCAATTGTATTCTTTACAAAATGAGACTATTGCCAGCAATGTGTGCTTAAAATTGTTGGTGTACTTATGATTACAAAATTTGTAAACTGCAACTTAAACATAATGGAATGTACTTGAAATTGCAATATTTTAAATTCAAGACCATTTTGTATGTTTAAAACATGATAAAACATTTTATGTAAACGAAATCTGTGAAAGTTAAATGATTAATTTGCCAGATTATTAATTTGTTTCATGCTAATTTATCAACATTCAGTAGAGAGATGCAAGTTCCCTTTCCTTCAATATAAGTTTTTGTTTTGATGCAGGAAGAACAATTGAAGCAGGATGAGGAGACAAAGTGCCGTGACTTCCTGGGAATTCTGCTCACAGCTCGTGATGAAGCAGGAGTGGGAATGACCCCACTGGAAATACGTAATGAAGTGGACACGTTTCTGTTTGAAGGTACATATCACGGGAACAAGTGTAACTCTAGGTATAAATATAACTATAACACAGAACTGACTGCAAATGTTCAGTAATGTTGATAAGACCAAGGTGCTTACATAAGTTTAATTGTGTGTTTAATTGGCCAAGTAATTGCTGAAGTTTTAATTATTGAATCATCAATGCATTGTTTTAGGACCATACCATTTTGTCTAAAAGAAAATCATGTAGCACATTTCGCTTATTACCAGTAGTTTGAAGGTTTGTTATTGTGTCTCTTTGCATTCAGTCAAAAATTATCTGATGAATTCATATGTTGTGCAAGCTCACACCAGAGATTGATCCTCAGCTTGATCTGTCAAAAATTAAAAACACTCCGTGCTGTTTCTACACAGGAAGGTTTCTTTGCAATCCAGCTAACATAAATTAGTTTAAAAAAAAGTAATGATCAAATGGAAAACCTCACACTTTAACCACCATGTCTGTGTTACAGAAGTAATAGTATAAGTATAAAATAAAATATAGCGTTATTTACAGGGTTAAATAATTATTAGTTTATCTTTTTATCCTAAAAATATAAGAAGTGTTTGTGAAGCCTCTTTAATATTAACAATAATATCGGGTGTTTCTACTTGTTTGTTTTCAAGGTCATGACACAACAACCAGTGGAACATCCTGGGCTCTGTATTCCATTGCTAAGTACCCAGAGGTACAGAAAAAAATACAAGAAGAGATTGATGATATACTGGATGGTCGAGAACAAGAAGATATATTGTGGTATGCTTATTTAGCAATAAAAGGTCATAAAGTCTATTGAAGCCCTCTTTCCTGTTTATATAATTTTCAATGTGGATTAAAGCCATTTTCAACAAATTTCAGGTTATATATAGCATATCCAGTTTTATTGGTGGAGGAAAACTCTGAATGAATCTAAGTAGAGCCACCATCTTTCCACAAATAACTGGCAAACTTTGTTACATTGATTAATTGGCAAAAATATATTTTCCAAAGAGTGTATCAAGTAGTGAAAGCAAAAAAGGTCTAAGTGCTTCTTTATTTATATGCACTAAGACGTTTTTGCATTCACCCCTCAAATTATTATGATATATGCTTTTGAAAAAAAAGTTTTAACTCCAACAGCCAAAAATTCTAGGGTGGGGCTTTTTAGGTCATGCACTCTTAATTGTAAAACATGTTTAATGCCTGGTTCCCTAAATTTATCGCTTACTGTGTGCTAATATAAAGTTGACCAGTGTCCAGGAAACTATGTTAGCTAACGTTATCAAAAATTTATCCGAACTGAACGCAGCGCTGGTAATGATCAAACTAAAGTAAATTTTATTGATGTGTTATACTGTATTGGAATGTTAAGTTAATTAAGCCATTTGACTTCGAAATGAGAGAAAATTGATTGTATTGGTGTTTATTCCATGAAGTCTAAACTTTATGTGACCAGAAATTTATAAATATGCGATTCAATATAAAAGTCTACAAGCTGAGTAACTGTGTATAAACAATATGAAATAAGGCTACATGATAGGAATAGATACAACAATTATCACAACATAAAACTGAAGTTTAAATATTCGATACAATATAAAAGTTAACAAGCTGAGTAACTGTGTATAAACAATATGAAATAAGGCTACATGATTTGTTTCCCTTAGTGGCATGTTAACAACAATTATCACAACATATAACTGAAGTTTAAAATGCCGTTGCATGTTAAAATCTTTTAATTGTTTTTCTTCTCATGGTGTCTTAGTGGTAGAAAAATGAATTCTATATCAGAAGGTTAGGGGTTATATACTCTGCCACTATCATGTTGTTGTTGTTTTTTTCAAACTTATTTAATTTTCGGTTGTAAAACAATTTTTTACAACATAGGCAAATCACATTCAGAGTCTTCCTTGATAGAACCAGTACTTAGCATAAGCTGATAAAATGTCTTGCTCATAGACACAACATATATAGGGATGGAGGAGGATTAAACAGTGACCCTCTGATTGTGGATCTGATGCTCTACCACTGGGCCTGTTGTTCCATATATTCTTGAGTAATTTTACACGTACATGTATGCAGTTATAACCGCAGTTATAACCCAACTCTTTGAATTTGTTGGAGCATTCACTAGAATAATATTAGATGGCAGCCCTTTAAAATCAATAGCATATGCATGGAAATTTGATTGCTTCATGTGATATTTAACTGAACAATGCATACAAGTAGGTTCAAACTGAGCAAGGCACTTGGTTGTTACCTGTGTTACTGGTTTTACTCAGGTAACATGGAGCATGTGGTCCAGAGGTAGAGCAGACCCAGGACAGGGGTTGTGGGTTTGATCCTTTGCCATGGCTATGTGTAGTGTCCCTGAGCAAGACATTTTACCTGCATATGCTTATTACTGATTCTACCCAAGAATAATTTGAGGGTGATTTGTTGTAAGAACTTGTTTCACAATGGATGTAAAGTAAATTATTAAAAAAAACAACAGGAAAACATCAAATGTGATTTGTTTGAGTTGCAGAACTTAGTTTCACAATCAATGAAAATGAAATATTAAGCTGACATTGGATTGATTATGTTTACAGGGAAGACCTGCCTAGATTAACCTACACCACCATGGTGCTGAAGGAATCCATGAGAATTAATACACCAGTCACCTTTATACAGCGGTATACAACAGAGTCCCTGAAATTAGAGGGTTATGAGATACCAGTGGGCACCCTGATTAATGTTGTACTCTACAATGTTCTTAACAACCACACAGTATGGGAGGATCCTATGGTAAGTCTCAACAACCGCACAGTATGGGAGAATTCAATGGTAAGTCTCAATAACCACACAGTATGAGAAAATTCCATGGTAAGACTCAACAACCACACAGTATGGGAGGATTCCATGGTAAGTCTCAACAACCACACAGTATGGGAGGATTTCATGGTAAGTGTCAACAACCACACAGTATGGGAGGATTTCATGGTAAGTGTCAACAACCACACATTATGGGAGGATCCAGTGGTATGTCTCAACAACCACACATTATGGGAGGATTCCATAGTAAGTGTTTAAATCTGGATCTTATAATTAAGAACAGTTGTTAACTCAATAAAATGTGATATAATGTGATTATTGAATTTGCTCAAATGTAACAAGGAATTATAAAAGTATTATTAGTATTTTATTAGGCAACTGTCATACGTAGAATGGTAAAGGGGTGTTAATTGTTATCCCTGTCCATTCAGTCATCCTTCCTTCATCCTTCTATAGGGGTCTAAACGTATGTTACTAATTAGTTAGTATTTCATGTGTGCCTCTATAATTATAAAAAAACTGGTTGAGTTCAATATAAGTCAAACTTAAGCTCAGGAGGTATGGCTCCATATTGACTTAATTTTCAGTAAACAATAGGTTTCTGATCAGAAGCGGGGTCTTTTGTGTCAACAGACACATTTCTAGTATTTCTTTTAGACTTATAATTTTTGTTAAGCAGTAAAACTGTTCATGTCACTTGTTTGATGCATTGATAAAGTTGAAGATATAACCCTTTCTTAATCACGGCGTACAATGAGATGAAGACTTGTGGACATTCTGGTTTATGTGAAAGTATTAAAAAACATTTTTTTTTATTTCTGTACAGGAATTTCGTCCTGAGAGGTTTGAGACTGCAAACGTTGATGCTCGTGATCCGTTCAGTTTTGTTCCTTTCTCAGCTGGTCCAAGAAACTGTATTGGCCAAAACTTTGCGATGAATGAAATGAAAACAGTTGTTGCGAAAATTTTAAGACGGTACTGTATTACATTTTATTTCTTTGTTTTGGTTTCTTTGTGACACGAACTAAACAAATTAATGCACTTGGCTTCTTTTAATTAGATTTTAACCGTGAGGAGTACAAATACGAGGGGTGATCTAAGTTTTAACCATGAGGAGTACAAATACGAGGGGAAATCTAAGGTATAACTGTGAGGAGTACAAATACGAAGGGTGATCTAAGTTTTAACCATGAGGAGTACAAATACGAAGGGTGATCTAAGTTTTAACCATGAGGAGTACAAATACGAGGGGTGATCTAAGTTTTAACTGTGAGGAGTACAAATACGAAGGGTGATCTAAGTTTTAATTGTGAGGAGTATAAATATGAAGGGATATCTAAGTTTTAACCGTGAGGAGTATAAATACGAAGGGTGATCTAAGTTTAACTGTGAGGAGTACAAATACGAGGGGTGATCTAAGTTTTAACTGTGAGGAGTACAAATACGAAGAGTGATCTAAGTTTTAATTGTGAGGAGTATAAATATGAAGGGATATCTAAGTTTTAACCGTGAGGAGTACAAATACGAAGGGTGATCTAAGTTTAACTGTGAGGAGTACAAATACGAGGGGTGATCTAAGTTATAACTGTGAGGAGTACAAATACGAGGGGTGATCTAAGTTTTAACCATGAAGAGTACAAATACAAAGGGTGATCTAAGTTTTAACTATGAGGAGTACAAATATGAGGGGTGATCTAAGTTTTAACTGTGAGGAGTACAAATACGAGGGGTGATCTAAGTTTTAACTGTGAGGAGTATAAATACAAGGGGTGATCTAAGTTTTAACCATGAAGAGTACAAATACGAAGGGTGATCTAAGTTTTAACTATGAGGAGTACAAATATGAGGGGTAATCTAAGTTTTAACCATAAGGAGTTCAAATATGAGTGGTGATCTAAGTTTAACTGTGAGGAGTACAAATACGAGGGGTGATCTAAGTTTTAACTGTGAGGAGTACAAATGCAAGTGGTGATCTAAGTTTTAACCGTGAGGAGTACAAATATGAGGGGTGATCTAAGTTTTAACTTTGAGGAGTACAAATGCAAGTGGTGATCTAAGTTTTAACCGTGAGGAGTACAAATATGAGGGGTGATCTAAGTTTTAACTTTGAGGAGTACAAATATGAAGGGTGTTCTAAGTTTTAACCATCAGGAGTACAAATACGAAGGGTGATCAAAGTTTAACTGTGAGGAGTACAAATATGAGGTGTGATCTAAGTTTGAACTGTGAGGAGTACAAATACGAAGGGTGATCTAAGTTTTAACTGTGAGGAGTACAAATACGAAGGGTGATCTAAGTTTTAACTGTGAGGATTACAAATACGAAGGGTGATCTAAGTTTTAACCATAAGGAGTACAAATACGAAGGGTGATCTAAGTTTTAACTGTGAGGAGTACAAATACGAGGGGTGATCTAAGTTTTAACTGTGAGGATTACAAATATGAGGGGTGATCTAAGTTTTAACCATAAGGAGTACAAATACGAAGGGTGATCTAAGTTTAACTGTGAGGAGTACAAATATGAGGTGTGATCTAAGTTTGAACTGTGAGGAGTACAAATACGAAGGGTGATCTAAGTTTTAACCGTGAGGATTACAAATACGAGGGGTGATCTAAGTTTTAACTGTGAGGAGTACAAATACGAAGGGTGATCTAAGTTTTAATTGCAAGGAGTATAAATATGAAGGGTGATCTAAGTTTTAACCATAACGAGTACAGATATGAAGGGTTATCTAAGTTTAACTTTGAGGAGTACAAATACGAGTGGTGATCTTAGTTTAAACTGTGAGGAGTACACATGCGAGTGGTGATCTAAGTTTTAACCGTGAGGAGTACAAATACGAGGGGTGAATATATTGTGAGGAGTACAAATACGAGGGGTGATCTAAGTTTTAATTATGAGGAGTACAAATACGAGGGGTGATCTAAGTTTCAATTGTGAGGAGTACAAATACAAGGGGTGATCTAAGTTTTAGTTGTGAGGAGTACAAATATGAGGGGTGATATAAGTTTTAATAGTGAGGAGTACAAATATGAGGGGTGATCTAAGTTTTAATTGTGAGGAGTACAAATATGAGGGGTGATCTAAGTTTTAACCATAAGGAGTAAAGATACGAAGGGTTATCTAAGTTTAACTGTGAGGAGTACAAATACGAGGGGTGATCTAAGTTTTAATTGGAAGGAGTACAAATACAAGCCTTAGGGGTGATCTTAGTTTTAATTATTAGGAGTACAAATATGAAGGATGATCTTAGTTTTAATTATGAGGAGTACAAATATGAAGGATGATCTAAGTTTTAATTGTGAGGAGTACAAATATGAGGGGTGATCTAAGTTTTAAATGTGAGAAGTACAAATATGAAGGGTGATCTAATTTTAATTGTGAGGAGTACAAATACAAATGGTGATATAAGTTTTAACTGTGAGGAGTACAAATACGAGTGGTGATCTAAGTTTTAATTGTGATGAGTACAAATATGAAGGGTGATCTAAGTTTTAATTGTGAGGAGTACAAATATGAGGGGTGATCTAAGTTTGAACTGTGAGGAGTACAAATATGAGTGGTGATATAAGTTTTAACTGTGAGGAGTACAAAAAAGAACGGTGATCTAAGTTTTAACCATTAGGAGTACAAATATGAGGGGTGATCTAAGTTTTAACTGTGAGGAGTACAAAAGCGAGTGGTGATCTAAGTTTTAACCGTGAGGAGTACAAATACGAGGGGTGATCTAAGTTTTAACTATGAGGAGTACAAATGCAAGTGGTGATCTAAGCTTTAATTGTGAGGAGTACAAATACATGGGGTGATCTAAGTTTTAACTGTGAGAAGTACAAATACGAAGGGTGATCTGAGTTTAACTGTGAGGAGTACAAATACGAGGGGTGATCTAAGTTTGAACTGTTAGGAGTAAAAATACGAGGGGTCATCTAAGTTTTAACTGTGAGGAGTACAAATACAAAGTGTGATCTAAGTTTAATTCTGAGGAGTACAAATATGAAGGGTGATCTAAGTTTTAATTGTGAGGAGTACAAATATGAGGGGTGATCTAAGTTTTAAATGTGAGGAGTATAGATATGAAGGGTGATCTAAGTTTTAATTGTGAGGAGTACAAATATGAGGGGTGATCTAAGTTTTAAATGTGATGAGTATAAATATGAGGGGTGATCTAAGTTTTAATTGTGAGGAGTCGTATACAAGTGGTGATCTAAGTTTTAATTGTGAGGAGTACAAATACAAATGGTGATATAAGTTTTAACTGTGAGGAGTACAAATACGAAGGGTGATCTAAGTTTTAATTGTGAGGAGTACAAATATGAGGGGTGATCTAAGTTTTAACTGTGAGGAGTACAAAAGCGAGTGGTGACCTAAGTTTTAACCGTGAGGAGTACAAATAAGAGGGGTGATCTAAGTTTTAACTATGAGGAGTACAAATGCAAGTGGTGACCTAAGCTTTAATTGTGAGGAGTACAAATACATGGGGTGATCTAAGTTTTAACTGTGAGAGGTACAAATATGAAGGGTGATCTGAGTTTAACTGTGAGGAGTACAAATACGAGGGGTGATATAAGTTTGAACTGTGAGGAGTACAAATACGAGGGGTGTTCTAAGTTTTAACTGTGAGGAGTACAAATACGAAGTGTGATCTAAGTTTTAATTGTGAGGAGTACAAATACAAATCGTGATATAAGTTTTAATTGTGAGGAGTACAAATATGAAAGGTGATCTAAGTTTTAATTGTGATGAGTACAAATATGAAGGGTGATCTAAGTTTTAATTGTGAGGAGTACAAATATGAAGGGTGATCTTAGTTTTTATTGTGAGGAGTACAAATATGAAGGGTGATCTAAGTTTTAATTGTGAGGAGTACAAATATGAGGGGTGATCTAAGTTTGAACTGTGAGGAGTACAAATATGAGTGGTGATCTAAGTTTTAACTGTGAGGAGTACAAATACGAAGGGTGATCTAAGTTTTAACCGTGAGGATTACAAAAATGAGGGGTGATCTAAGTTTTAATTGTGAGGAGTACAAATACGAGAGGTGATCTAAGTTTTAACCATGAGGAGTACAAATATGAGGGGTGATCTAAGTTATAACCGTGAGAGTACAAATGCAAAGGGTGATCTAAGTTTTAACTGTGAGAGTACAAATACAAGGGGTGATCTTAGTTTTAACTGTGAGGAGTACAAATGCAAGGAGTGATCTAAGTTTTAACCATGAGGAGTACAAATACGAGGGGTGATCTTAGTTTTATCTATGAGGAGTACAAATATGAAGGGTGATCTAAGTTTTATCTGTGAGGAGTACAAATACAAGGGGTGATCTAAGCTTTATCTGTGAAGCGTACAAATACGAGGGGTGATCTAAGTTTTAACCGTGAGCAGTATAAATACGAATGGTGATCTAAGTTTTAATTGTGAGGAGTACAAATACGAAGGGTGATCTTAGCTTTAACCTTGAGGAGTACAAATACGAGTGGAAATCTAAGTTTTAAACGTGAGGAGTACAAATACGAAGGGTGATCTTTTAACTTTCAATGCTGGTTTATTCATGGGAAATCCACAAAAGTTCAGAGGGGCAATATCCGGACTGTATTGCAGACTTGAGGTGGAGAAGATGCAGGAGTTGTCCGCTGTTTTCATTGTTCCATCGTTTCTGGGTTGTATAAAAAACAACCAAGTTTCATCTGTAGTGATGATTCAGTGCAGAAACATGTCACGTTCTTAACAATACTGCTCAAAAGTTCGCAAAAGATGATGTTCTTTATCAAATCAAGCACTGTCTTGCCAATACTTATCTTTCTTCCTTGTCCGGATTCATCTTCCAACCTTAGCCGTCCGTCTTTAAAACATGATTGATACAATCTGAAAAGCAATACCCATGAAACAGATGATTTCGTGGATGTCCTTTGCATCATTTTATATGTGTGTGTAGGTTGTTTGGCCAGCTTAATTAAAGTTTCAATTACTGTGAGATTTTCTTTTAAATTGTTAGACGTTATTTCTTGAAATAGTTGCTTGTTTGTCAACTGTTTACTTACAATAACAGATATGTTGTCACATTTTTTATAACATTTGCTTAAGACCTCATACAAAATAACATTCTCCTCACAGAAAATTTGGTCAGCTATTTCTTGTGCCTTGCTCTTCTGTTTTCTTCTTGTGCATTTTTAAACATATCATTATTTACATATCATGTAGATATTGACTTCAGCTTTATGTACAGACATTGTCTTGATATGGAAATGACAAATAAATATTTTAGAGCAAAAATCTCATTAAATTTGTATCACCCCTCGTATACATAAAAATAATTTGTTTAACTTTGAAAGTAAAGTTGAAAGTAAAAAAAATGGAAATGAAGCAGACATAACTAACATTTTCAAGTTGTCTTTGCTTTTATCATCTGTCACATGTGCACATTACACATCTGTTCATATCTAGACATTCTATATTTATAAAAACTATAAAATCTTATAACATAACAATTTTATGATATTGTGTTTTCTATAAAATTCGCTTCAGATCTTTTTGTTACTATTAATGGGAAATAACTCTTTTTCTCTCCAAGAAGATTCATTGAAGAGTTTCCAAACATGTTTATCACATATTAGGATTTTATAACAACACATCAGCAATGGCATACTAAACTAAAGACTTAAAATTTATTTTTACCTGGACAAATTTGCCATAGTTTAATAGTCAGGTTTCGAAGCTTCTTTCAAAATGTGAAAGATGTCCTGAAATAGTCCCACAGAGTTCCTAATCGATAATTATTCTAATTTAGTTTTGAGATTTAAACCAGCTAGCCTGGAACTATTTTCAGTACTTTCTACTGTTATTGATTACTTATATATTTTGTATTCATTTATTTAAGTCCAGCAGAGATCAAGTTTTCAAAAATGAATTTATAAACATAATTATACATGCCTGACTGCAAAAACCTCAGTGATTTAATGGAAACAGTAGTCGCCGACTTCCATCCAGTTGACCCGGGTTCAAAACCTCCCACTGCAAACAATCAGTAGCATGTCCGACAAAACTGTCATGCATTCGAACCCCAGTCTGGCCACATTATTTATGTTGATGTCTCGTTGTCATTCATCTCTTACCGCTGAATAAAGTGGAAAAGTTTCTTGTTGAGATGAGAGTGCTCAGGATGTGGCTACCTTCCCAAGATCCCAGAAAAAAATTAGTTAGGTTAACTGATCGTATGTTAGCCCTTGAAGGTGTAAAAATTATGTTAAATATTTAAATAAATAAAAATAACATTTGCATATGATAAATATTGCATAATTACAGATTTACATTGGAAGTTGATCCTAATCATAAAGTGGAGAGGAAGATAGCCGCTGTGATGAAATCTCAGAATGGGATAAGACTTAAAGCAATTCCACGAGAAGTTTAATACCTGCAGTTTTTGTTACCACAAAGAATCCCCAGAGTGTGTTGAAGGATACCTGGATGTACATGACATGTTGTGATACATTTCTTATCACATACTGTGCAGGAGTATAAACAAACAGATGACATATTTTCTACATAATCTAAGTGTAAAATTATAACTGATTCGTCAGCTTTTTCCATATAATTCAGCTCTTGTTTATGAAATCCCGAGCTTCATTCTGACTTGTCTGAACATGTAAATGCCATCAATATTTCATTGAGAGGTTATGATGACCGATGGAAATAATTAGGCCCAATTTTTTCTCATTCCTGATAGAGGTGTCTGAAAAAAAATGTTCCATTTTCCAAATCTTACAATTATGTTCATTTATTATTTAAATAATTTATTAAACTCATTGGCAAGAATGATATGGTGTATCAATGGAGATGTATGCCATGTATCTTTACTGAGATGGTGTTTTTACAAGTTAATTCTTGTTTAGCAGGTAACTTATAGGCCCATTGTGTCAGTGTTATTTATTGTTCTTGATTGTATAATGGTTTTTGGTCATTTACAAGTACATCATTCATATATTTGAAAATGCATGTTTTTGACAATTGAATATGTTTTTAACCCAGATTTGCCATCATTATTAGTGTTTCTTACTGGCAGACTGCAATTGATTTGTTAATTTTGTGTTTTGAAGTGATGATTTGTTGGAATAAAATTGAAAAATAAAGTAAAAAAGTTTTTTCTTGGTTTATCATTCAAATCATATTGATAGAATACCCGTACTGGCATATTAAAAGGTGTTAAGTTTATTTACTTTCTTGATAGCGTATGCATGCCCATGTGATAAGTATATTTACTAACTTGATAGAGCATGTATGCACATCTGTTAAGTATATTTACTTACTTGATAGAGCATGTATGCACATGTGTTAAGTATATTTACTTACTTGATAGAGCATGTAGCACATGTGTTAAGTATATTTACTTACTTGATAGAGCATGTATGCACATGTGTTAAGTATATTTACTTACTTGATAGAGCATGTATGCACATGTCTTAAGTATATTTACTTACCTGATAGAGCATGGATGCACATGTGTTCAGTATATTTACTTACCTGATAGAGCACGGATGCACATGTGTTAAGTATATTTACTTACTTGGTAGCGTATGCATGCCCATGTGATAAGTATATTTACTAACTTGATAGTGCGTGCAAGCACATGTGTTCAGTATATTTACTTACCTGATAGAGCATGGATGCACATGTGTTCAGTATATTTACTTACTTGATAGCGTATGCATGTCCATGTGTTAAGTATATTTACTTACTTGATAGAGCATGTATGCACATGTGTTAAGTATATTTACTTACCTGATAGAGCAGGGATGCACCTGTGTTAAGTATATTTACTTACTTGATAGAGCATGTATGCACATATGTTAAGTATATTCCCTTACTTGATAGAGCATGTATGCACATGTGTTCAGTATATTTACTTACTTGATAGAGTATGTATGCACATGTGTTAAATATACTTACTTACTTGATAGTGCATGTATGCACATGTGTTAAGTATATTTACTTACTTGATAGTGCATGTATGCACATGTGTTAAGTATATTTACTTACTTGATAGAGCATGTATGCTCAAGTGTTAAGTATATTTACTTACTTGATAGTACATGTATGCACATGTGTTAAGTATATTTACTTACTTGATAGAGCATGTATGCACATGTGTTAAATATATTTACTTACTTGATAGAGCATGTATGCACATGTGTTAAGTATATTTACTTACTTGATAGAGCATGTATGCACATGTGTTAAGTATATTTACTTACTTGATAGCATATGCATGTCCATGTGATAAGTATATTTACTTACTTGATAAAGCATGTATGCACATGTGTTAAGTATATATTTACTTACTTGATAGAGCATGTATGCACATGTGTTAAGTATAATTACTTTCTTGATAGAGCATGTATGCACATGTGTTAAATATATTTACTTACTTGATAGAGCATGTATGCACATGTGTAAAGTATATTTACTTACTTGATAGAGCATGTATGCACATGTGTTCAGTATATTTACTTACTTGATAGAGCATGTATGCACATCTGTTAAGTATATTTACTTACTTGATAGAGCATGTATGCACATGTGTTAAGTATATTTACTTACTTGATAGAGCATGTATGCAAATGTGTTAAGTATATTTACTGACTTGATAGAGCATGTATGCACATCTGTTAAGTATATTTACTTACTTGATAGTGCATGTATGCACATGTGTTAAGTATATTTACTTACTTGATAGAGCATGTATGCACATGGGTTAAGTATATTTACTTACTTGATAGAGCATGCATGCACATGTGTTAAGTATATTTACTTACTTGTTAGTGCGTGTATGCACATGTGATAAGTATATTTACTTTCTTGATAAAGCGTGTATGCACATGTGATCAGTATATTTACTTACTTGATAGTGCATGCATGCACATGTGTTCAGTATATTTACTTACTTGATAGAGCATGCATGCACATCTGTTAAGTATATTTACTTACTTGATAGAGCATGCATGCACATCTGTTAAGTATATTTACTTACTTGATAGAGCATGCATGCAAATCTGTTAAGTATATTTACTTACTTGATAGTGCATGTATGCACATGTGTTAAATATATTTACTTACTTGATAGAGCATGTATGCACATGTGTTAAGTATATTTACTTAGTTGATAGTGCATGTATGCACATCAGTTAAGTATATTTACTTACTTGATAGAGTATGTATGCTCATGTGTTAAATATATTTACTTACTTGATAGTGCATGTATGCACATGTGTTAAGTATATTTACTTACTTGATAGTGCATGTATGCACATGTGTTCAGTATATTTACTTACTTGATGGAGCATGCATGCACATGTGTTAAGTATATTTACTTACTTGATAGTGCATGCATGTACATCTGTTAAGTATATTTACTTACTTGATAGAGCATGCATGCACATGTGTTAAGTATATATTTACTTACTTGATAGAGCATGCATGCACATCTGTTAAGTATATTTACTTACTTGATAGCTCATGCATGCACATCTGTTAAGTATATTTACTTACTTGATAGAGCATGTATGCACATTTGTTGAATATATTTACTTACTTGATAGTGCATGTATGCACATGTCTTAAGTCTATTTACTTACTTGATAGTGCATGTATGCACAAGTGTTCAGTATATTTACTTACTTGATAGAGCATGTATGCACATGTGTTAAGTATATTTACCTACTTGATAGAGCATGCATGCACATGTGTTAAGTATATTTACTTACCTGATAGAGCAGGGATGCACCTGTGTTAAGTATATTTACTTACTTGATAGTGCATGTATGCACATATGTTAAGAATATTTCCTTACTTGATAGAGCATGTATGCACATGTGTTCAGTATATTTACTTACTTGACAGAGCATGTATGCACATGTGTAAAGTATATTTACTTACTTGATAGAGCATGTATGCACATGTGTTAAGTATATTTACTTACTTGATAGAGCATGTATGCACATGTTTTAAGTATTTTTACTTAATTGATAGAGCATGTATGCACATGTGTTAAGTTTATTTACTTACTTGATAGAGCATGTATGCACATGTGTTAAGTATATTTACTTACTTGATAGTGCATGTATGCACATGTGTTAGGTTTATTTACTTACTTGATAGAGCATGTATGCACATGTGTTAAGTATATTTACTTACTTGATAGAGCGTGCATGCACATGTGTTCAGTATATTTACTTGCTTGATAGTGCGTGCAAGCACATCTGTTAAGTATATTTACTTACATGATAGAGCATGTATGCACATGTGTTAAGTATATTTACTTACTTGATAGAGCATGTATGCACATGTGTTAGGTATATTTACTTACTTGATAGAGCATGTATGCACATCTGTTAAGTATATTTACTTACTTGATAGAGCATGCATGCACATGTGTTAAGTATATATTTACTTTCTTGATAGTACATGTATGCACATGTGTTAGGTATATTGACTAACTTGATAGAGCATGTATGCATATGTGTTAGGTATATTTACTAACTTGATAGAGCATGTATGCACATGTGTTCAGTATATTTACTTACTTGAAAGAGCATGTATGCACATGTGTTAAGTATATTTACTAACTTGATAGAGCATGTATGCACATGTGTTAAGTATATTTACTTACTTGATAGAGCATGTATGCACATGTGTTAAATATATTTACTTACTTGATAGAGCATGTATGCACATGTGTTAAGTATATTTACTTACTTGATAGAGTATGTATGCACATGTGTTCAATATACTTACTTACTTTATAGTGTATGTATGCACATGTGTTAAGTATATTTACTTACTTGATAGTGCATGTATGCACATGTGTTAAGTATATTTACTTACTTGATAGTGCATGTATGCACATGTGTTAAGTATATTTACTTACTTGATAGAGCATGTGTGCTCAAGTGTTAAGTATATTTACTTACTTGATAGTACATGTATGCACATGTGTTAAGTATATTTACTTACTTGATAGAGCATGTATGCACATGTGTTAAATATATTTACTTACTTGATAGAGCATGTATGCACATGTGTTAAGTATATTTACTTACTTGATAGAGCATGTATGCACATGTGTTAAGTATATTTACTTACTTGATAGCATATGCATGTCCATGTGATAAGTATATTTACTTACTTGATAAAGCATGTATGCACATGTGTTAAGTATATATTTACTTACTTGATAGAGCATGTATGCACATGTGTTAAGTATATTTACTCTCTTGATAGAGCATGTATGCACATGTGTTAAATATATTTACTTACTTGATAGAGCATGTATGCACATGTGTAAAGTATATTTACTTACTTGATCGAGCATGTATGCACATGTTTTAAGTGTATTTACTTACTTGATAGAGCATGTATGCACATGTGTTAAGTATATTTACTTACTTGATAGAGCATGTATGCACATGTGTTAAGTATATTTACTTACTTGATAGAGCATGTATGCACATGTGTTAAGTATATTTACTTACTTGATAGAGCATGTATGCACATGGGTTAAGTATATTTACTTACTTGATAGAGCATGTATGCACGTGTGTTAAGTATATTTACTTACTTGATAGAGCATGCATGCACGTGTGTTAAGTATATTTACTTACTTGATAGAGCATGCATGCACGTGTGTTTAGTATATTTACTTACTTGATAGAGCATGCATGCACGTGTGTTAAGTATATTTACTTACTTGATAGAGCATGCATGCACATCTGTTAAGTATATTTACTTATTTGATAGTGCGTGCAAGCACATGTGTTAAGTATATTTACTGACTTGATAGAGCATGTATGCACATCTGTTAAGTATATTTACTTACTTGAAAGAGCATGTATGCACATGTGTTAAGTATATTTACTCACTTGATAGAGCATGTATGCACATGTGTTAAGTATATTTACTTACTTGATTGTGCATGCATGCACATGTGATAAGTATATTTTCTTACTCGATAGCGCATGCATGCACATGTGTTAAGTATATATTTACTTACTTGATAGAGCATGCATGCACATCTGTTAAGTATATTTACTTACTTGATAGCTCATGCATGCACATCTGTTAAGTATATTTACTAACTTGATAGAGCATGTATGCACATTTGTTGAATATATTTACTTTCTTGATAGTGCATGTATGCACATGTCTTAAGTCTATTTACTTACTTGATAGTGCATGTATGCACATGTGTTCAGTATATTTACTTTCTTGATAGAGCATATATGTACATGTGTTAAGTATATTTACTTACTTGATAGCGCATGCATGCACATGTGTTAAGTATATTTACTTACTTGATAGAGCATACATGTACATGTGTTAAGTATATTTACTTACTTGATAGAGCATGCATGCACATTTGTTAAGTATATTGACTTACTTGATAGTGCATGTATGCACATCTGTTCAGTATATTTACTTACTTGATAGAACATGTATGCACATGTGTTAGGTATATTTACTTACTTGATAGAGCATAAATGCACATGTGTTAAGAATATTTACTTACTTGATAGAGCATGGATGCACATGTGTTAAGTATATTATTTACTTGATAGTGCAGTTATGCTCAAGTGTTAAGTATATTTACTTACTTGATAGAGCATGGATGAACATGTGTTAAGTATATTTACTTCGTTGATAGAGCATGTATGCACATGTGTTAAGTATATTTACTTACTTGATAGAGCATGTATGCACATGTGTTAAGTATATTTACTTACTTGATAGAGCATGTATGCACATGTGTTAGGTATATTTACTTACTTGATAGAGCATGTATGCACATGTGTTAAGTATATTTACTTACTTGATAGAGCATGTATGCACATGTGTTAGGTATATTTTCTTACTTGATAGAGCATGTTTGCACATGTGTTAAATATATTTATTTCCGTGATAGAGTATGTATGCACATGTGTTAAGTATATTTACTTACTTGATAGCGCATGCATGCACATGTCTTAAGTATATATTTACTTACTTGATAGAACATGTATGCACATGTGTTCAGTATATTTACTTTCTTGATAAAGCATGTATGCACATGTGTTAAGTATATTTACTTACTTGATAGATCATGTATGCACATGTGTTAAGTAAATTTACTTACTCGATAGCGCATGCATGCACATGTGTTAAGTATATATTTACTTACTTGATAGAGCATGCATGCAAGTCTGTTAAGTATATTTACTTACTTGATAGCTCATGCATGCACATCTGTTAAGTATATTTACTTACTAGATAGAGCATGTATGCACATCTGTTGAGTATATTTACTTACTTGATAGTGCATGTATGCACATGTCTTAAGTATATTTACTTACTTGATAGAGCATGTATGCACAAGTGTTAAGTATATTTACTTACTTGAAAGAGCATGTATGCACATCTGTTAAGTATATTTACTTACTTGATAGTGCATGTATGCACATGTGTTAAGTATATTTACTTACTTGATAGAGCATGTATGCACATGTGTTAGGTATATTTACTTACTAGATAGAGCATCAATGCACATGTGTTAAGTATATTATTTACTTAATAGTGCAGTTATGCTCAAGTCTTAAGTATATTTACTTACTTGATAGAGCATGGATGCACATGTGTTAAGTATATTTACTTCGTTGATAAAGCATGTATGCACATGTGTTAAGTATATTTACTTATTTGATAGAGCATGTATGCACATGTGTTAAGTATATTTACTTACTTAATAGAGCATGTATGCACATGTGTTAGGTATATTTACTTACTTGATAGAGCATGTATGCACATGTGTTAAGTATATTTACTTACTTGATAGAGCATATATGCACATGTGTTAGGTATATTTACTTACTTGATAGAGCATGTTTGCACATGTGTTAAATATATTTATTTCCTTAATAGAGCATGTATGCACATGTGTTAAGTATATTTACTTACTTGATAGCGCATGCATGCCTTTCTGATAAGTATATTTACTGACTTGATAGCGCATGCATGCACATGTGTTACGTATATATTTACTGACTTGATAGAGCATGCATGCACATCTGTTCAGTATATTTACTTACTTGATAGCTCATGCATGCACTTCTGTTGAGAATATTTACTTACTTGATAGAGCATGTATGCACATCTGTTGAGTATATTTACTTACTTGATAGTGCATGTATGCACATGTGTTAAATATATTTACTTACTTGATAGTGCATGTATGCACATGTGTTAAGTATATTTACTTACTTGATAGTGCATGTATGTACATGTGTTCAGTATATTTACTTACTTGATAGAGCATGCATGCACATGTGTTAAGTATATTTACTTACTTGATAGAGCATGTATGCACATGTGTTAAGTATATTTACTTACTTGATAGAGCATGTATGCAAATGTGTTAAGTATATTTACTTACTTGATAGAGCATGTATGCACATCTGTTAAGTATATTTACTTACTTGATAGAGCATGTATGCACATGTGTTAAGTATATTTACTCACTTGATAGAGCATGTATGCACATGTGTTAAGTATATTTACTTACTTGATTGTGCATGCATGCACATGTGATAAGTATATTTACTTACTCGATAGCGCATGCATGTACATGTGTTAAGTATATATTTACTTACTTGATAGAGCATGCATGCACATCTGTTAAGTATATTTACTTACTTGATAGCTCATGCATGCACATCTGTTAAGTATATTTACTTACTTGATAGAGCATGTATGCACATTTGTTGAATATATTTACTTACTTGATAGTGCCTGTATGCTCATGTCTTAAGTCTATTTACTTACTTGATAGTGCATGTATGCACAAGTGTTAAGTATATTTACTGACTTGATAGAGCATGTATGCACATGTGTTAAGTATATTTACTTACTTGATAGAGCATGTATGCACATGTGTTAAGTATATTTACTTACTTGATAGAGCATGCATGTACATGTGTTAAGTATATTTACTTACTTGATAGAGCATGCATGCACATCTGTTAAGTATATTTACTTACTTGATAGTGCATGTATGCACATCTGTTAAGTATATTTACTTACTTGATAGGGCATGTATGCACATGTGTTAGGTATATTTACTTACTTGATAGAGCATAAATGCACATGTGTTAAGAATATTTACTTACTTGATAGAGCATGGATGCACATGTGTTAAGTATATTATTTACTTGATAGTGCAGTTATGCTCAAGTGTTAAGTATATTTACTGACTTGATAGACCATGGATGCACATGTGTTAAGTATATTTACTTCGTTGATAGAGCATGTATGCACATGTGTTAAGTATATTTACTTACTTGATAGAGCATGTATGCACATGTGTTAGGTATATTTACTTACTTGATAGAGCATGTATGTTTCAATATAAATACTTGATGAGAATAATCCCAAACAACAAATTTCTGTTTAAATGTAATATTAATAACACAAGCTTGTGTGATTTTTGCAACATGCATGAAGAATCAAATAAACACTTGTTTTGGGAATGTCATATTTCGAGAAGTTTTTGGACAGAAATTCAAATGTTTTTAAATGAAAAACAGATACACATACATTTGAATTATTCAATGATCTCCTTTGGATATGTGGACCAGAGTAGCTACACTAACTTATTAAACTGTATATTGATATATGCAAAATACTTCATTTTTAAAAACAAATATGCAAACACAATACCGAATTTTAACAATTTTAAAAAATATTTAAAATACCATGAAAACCTTGAAAGATTAATTGCACTGACAAAAGACAAAATTACACAACATGAAAACAAATGGAATAAACTGCAATTTTTCTAATACGAAATGTTAATCTATAAAGTCTCAGTGTGGAGTAATTTACTTCTTTCTAAACAAAAAAATCTTATTCTTCGCCTTTTTTTTTCTCTTCTCTCCGACCTATTCTGTCAAAATCCTAAACTTTATTTCTGATATTACGTTCATAAACAAATAAATATGAAGATTGTAAATTGCATTATGTATGTAATAATAAATTGTATGTGAGTGTACTATGGAAATAAAAAAAATTGAAAAAAAAAAAAAAAAAAAAAGTATATATTTACTTACTTGATAGAGCATGTATGCGCATGTGTTCAGTATATTTCCTTTCTTGATAGAGCAAGTATGCACAATTGTTAAGTATATTTACTTACTTGATAGAGCATGTATGCACATCTGTTAAATATATTTACTTACTTGATAGCGCATGTATGCACATCTGTTCAGTATATTTACTTACTTGATAGATCATGTATGCACATGTGTTAAGTATATTTACTTACTTGATAGAGCATGTATGCACATGTGTTAAGTATATTTACTTACTTGATAGAGCATGTATGCAAATGTGTTAAGTATATTTACTGACTTGATAGAGCATGTATGCACATGTGTTAAGTATATTTACTAACTTGATAGAGCATGTATGCACATGTGTTAAGTATATTTACTTACTTGATTGTGCATGCATGCACATGTGATAAGTATATTTACTTACTCGATAGCGCATGCATGCACATGTGTTAAGTATATATTTACTTACTTGATAGAGCATGCATGCACGTCTGTTAAGTATATTTACTTACTTGATAGCTTATGCATGCACATCTGTTAAGTATATTTACTTACTTGATAGAGCATGTATGCACATCTGTTGAGTATATTTACTTACTTGATAGAGCATGTATGCACAAATGTTAAGTATATTTACTGACTTGATAGAGCATGTATGCACATGTGTTAAGTATATTTACTTACTTGATAGAGCATGCATGCACATGTGTTAAGTATATTTACTTACTTGATAGAGCATGCATGCACATGTGTTAAGTATATTTACTTACTTGAAAGAGCATGCATGCACATCTGTTAAGTATATTTACTTACTTGATAGTGCATGCATGCACATCTGTTAAGTATATTTTCTTACTTGATAGAGCATGTATGCACATGTGTTCAGTATATTTACTTACTTGATAGAGCATGTATGCACATGTGTTAGGTATATTTACTTACTTGATAGAGCATAAATGCACATGTGTTCAGAATATTTACTTACTTGATAGAGCATGGATGCACATGTGTTAAGTATATTATTTACTTAATAGTGCAGTTATGCTCAAGTCTTAAGTATATTTACTTACTTGATAGAGCATGGATGCACATGTGTTAAGTATATTTACTTCGTTGATAAAGCATGTATGCACATGTGTTAAGTATATTTACTTACTTGATAGAGCATGTATGCACATGTGTTAGGTATATTTACTTACTTGATAGAGCATGTATGCACATGTGTTAGGTATATTTACTTACTTGATAGAGCAGGTTTGCACATGTGTTAAATATATTTATTTCCTTGATAGAGCATGTATGCACATGTGTTAAGTATATTTTCTTACTTGATAGCGAATGCATGCCTTTCTGATAAGTATATTTACTGACTTGATAGCGCATGCATGCACATGTGTTAAGTATATATTTACTTACTTGATAGAGCATGCATGCACATCTGTTCAGTATATTTACTTACTTGATAGCTCATGCATGCACATCTGTTAAGAATATTTACTTACTTGATAGAGCATGTATGCACATCTGTTCAGTATATTTACTTACTTGATAGTGCATGTATGCACATGTGTTAAGTATATTTACTTACTTGATAGTGCGTGTATGCACAAGTGTTAAGTATATTTACTTTCTCGATAGAGCATGCATGCACATCTGTTAAGTATATTTACTTACTTGATAGAGCATGTATGCACATCTGTTGAATATATTTACTTACTTGATAGTGCATGTATGCACATGTGTTAAGTATATTTACTTACTTGATAGAGCATGTATGCACATGTGTTAAGAATATTTACTTACTTGATAGTGCATGCATGCACATGTGTGATAAATATATTTACTTACTTGATAGTGCATGTATGCACAAGTGTTAAGTATATTTACTTGCTTGATAGAGCATGTATGCACATCTGTTGAGTATATTTACTTACTTGATAGAGCATGTATGCACATGTGTTAAGTATATTTACTTACTTGATACAGCATGTATGCACATGTGTTAAGTATATTTGCTTACTTGGTAGTGCATGTATGCACATGTGTTAAGTATATTTACTTACTTGATACAGCATGTATGCACATGTTTTAAGTATATTTACTTACTTGATAGAGCATGTATGCACATGTGTTAAGTATATTCACTTACTTGATAGAGCATGTATGCACATGTGTTAAGTATATTTACTTACTTGATAGAGCATGTATGCACAAGTGTTAAGTATATTTACTTACTTGATAGTGCATGTATGCACATGTGTTAAGTATATTTACTTACTTGATAGAGCATGCATGCACATGTGTTAAGTATATTTACTTACTTGATAGAGCATGCATGTACATCTGTTAAGTATATTTACTTACTTGATAGTGCATGTATGCACATCTGTTAAGTATATTTACTTACTTGATAGAGCATGTATGCACATCTGTTGAGTATATTTACTTACTTGATAGTTAATGCATGCACATCTGTTACGTATATTTACTTACTTGATAGAGCATGTATGCACATCTGTTGAGTATATTTACTTACTTGATAGTGCATGTATGCACATGTGTTAAGTATATTTACTTACTTGATAGTGCATGTATGCACAAGTATTAAGTATATTTACTTACTTGATAGAGCATGTATGCACATCTGTTGAGTATATTTACTTACTTGATAGAGCATGTATGCACATGTGTTAAGTATATTTACTTACTTGATAGCTCATGCATGCACATTTGTTAAGTATATTTACTTACTTGATAGAGCATGTATGCACATCTGTTGAGTATATTTACTTACTTGATAGAGCATGTATGCATATGTGTTAAGCATATTTACTTATTTGATAGAGCATGCATGCACATCTGTTAAGTATATTTACTTACTTGATAGTGCATGTATGCACATCTGTTAAGTATATTTACTTACTTGATAGAGCATGTATGCACAAGTGTTAAGTATATTTACTTACTTGATAGCTCATGCATGCACATCTGTTAAGTATATTTACTTACTTGATAGAGCATGTATGCACATCTGTTGAGTATATTTACTTACTTGATAGTGCATGTATGCACATGTGTTAAATATATTTACTTACTTGATAGAGCATGTATGCACATGTGTTAAGTATATTTACTTAGTTGATAGTACATGTATGCACAAGTTTTAAGTATATTTACTTACTTGATAGAGCATGTATGCACATTTGTTAAGTATATTTACTTACTTGATAGAGCATGTATGCACATGTGTTAAGTATATTTACTTACTTGATAGAGCATGCATGCATATGTGTTAAGCATATATACTTATTTGATAGAGCATGTATGCACATGTGTTAAGTATATTTACTTTCTTGATAGAACATGTATGCACATGTGTTAGGTATATTTACTTACTTGATAGAGCATGCATGCACATGTGTTATGTATATTGACTTACTTGATAGAGCATGCATGCACATGTGTTAAGTATATTTACTTACTTGATAGAGCATGCATGCACATGTGTTAAGTTTATTTACTAACTTGATAGTGCATGTATCCACATGTGTTAAGAATATTTACTTACTTGATAGAGCATGGATGCACATGTGTTAAGTATATTATTTACTTGATAGTGCAGTTATGCTCAAGTGTTAAGTATATTTACTGACTTGATAGAGCATGGATGCACATGTGTTAAGTATATTATTTACTTGATAGCGGATTTATGCTCAAGTGTTAAGTACATTTACTTACTTGATAGCGCAGTTATGCTTAAGTGTTAAGTTTATTATTTACTTGATAGCGCGTGCATGCACATGATTGTACATATATATCATTTTTTTATGTTTATCAAGTTTTTTTCATTTCATAGATAATGTGCCAATAATGTGAGAGCAATGCAAACCATTTATATATATATATACTGAATGGAAAAACAAACATTGGTTGAATTCAGAGCCAGATGATCCAACTATTATCAGCGATAATGAGTTTTAGTCCACGTATGTAACGATATTAATGATTTAGTCATTATGGTCATTACTATAATTATCTTCACATATTAAATAGTTTGATATGTAACGACCCTGAAGTTCATCGGTGTTTGTTTATCCTGTCAATATATATATATATATATATGAGGGTTGCTCGATAAGTTCAATGACTTTATATTTAAAAATCTAAACAAGATACGTTGTTTAAATTAAGATAAGAAGATTTTAGATAACTTATTTTTTAGGTAATTTCAACTGCTGCATAACTAACGTCATAATGTGGTTTTTTTTAGTTAAATTTATACTGAATAACGGTATTTATTGTGGAGTTACAATAGAAAGTTAAAAAGTGTTGCTATTGAAAATTCAAGAAAATAACGTTTGTGATGTTGAAATAACTTTTGTATTTGATTAGGAAAACACCAACACAGACAATAAAATGTTCGAAACAGGAATGAAACATAAATGCAGTTGTTAATTAGATGGCATTGTTGATTTCGGAAAGGACTGGATGGTATTGAGGATGACACGAGATGTGGTAGAACACTATCTGTCAGAGATCTGTTACCACAAAAGGTTACTCATGCTTTGTATCAAGACTGGCGATTAACTGTAAGGGATCTTTCAGCAGAGTTTGATATTTCTGTTGCAGCAATACACATGTTTTTGAAAAGGATTTGAACATGAACAAAATGAGCGCTTGTTGGGTCCCGAGGCTACTTAAACCAGACGAACTGGAAAAACAAGTAAGCGATTCTCACGAGTTTGTTGACTGGTACGAGTCGGAATGTAAAAACTTTGGATCAAATAATTGTATAAAGTTACATTTAATAAAAAAGGTTGCACGGCATAAAAATGAATACGAATAAACAGTGAATACCTCGATAAAGAGATGTTGCCTTTGTATAAAATGCGCGACATGGTACATGACCTCGTTATTATATGTGCTGTGCTCTGGGTAGTCATTGCAGATTGTAGAATATTTGATACAGTATCTTTTTTTTGTGTATCAAATTACAGTTTTCTGTATTTAAAAGAGAATTGAATACACTTTCAAGATATATATAAGAGTTTTATTTTTATTTCGAAAAACGCTCATTATTAAAAAAATCCACGAACTTATCGAACAACCCTCATAAATATGTTATATATTCAGATACTGATAATTATGAGTTGTAATGATAGAAATAAAGCTGTACTAATGAACAGAAAATGATATGATAATGTTGTGTTACACTTGTTCTTGACATACATATAAAAATATTCTGATGTTGCACATGTTTAATTCTAAAAAAGTGGTCCTCCATGGCCGAGTGGTCTAAGTCGCCATCTCAAGATCACTTACCTCTCACAGCTAAGGTCGTAGGTTCGAGTCATGCTTGCTCCAAAAACTTTATGTTAGAAAGTTTCCAGTTACTTGCCACAGGACGGTGGTTCTACTCAGTCTGACTCCACCAGTAAAACTGGATATGCCATATATAACCTGAAATGTGTTGCAGATGGTGTTAAACCCCTTTCAAAAAAAAAATTCCATAATAAGTAAGTTCACATTGATCTTAGATATAGATTCACTGTAGTCGTTGTCCTATCAGACTGATTACCTATACACTGATAACAGTTGGTAGCGTGTCTGACTACCAATCTAGGGGCCGTGGGTTTTAATCACCACCCAGTCACAGTCTTCATGATTATTGATAAACAATATTGCATTGTCATGGTCTCTCACTGCTGATTTAAGTGGGGAAGCTAACGGTTACTTGCGGAGATCGGTGAGCTTGGGTACTGTTTAACCTTTCAGGATCCCAGAAAAGAGTGGTTGGTTAACTGATTGTCTGTTATACCTAGATGGCATAAAGTATTCAATGAATCAATGTTTCAGTTTTCGACTATAGTATGTATTCCATTTGTTATTTCGTGAATAAGATAAGTTTCATCCTTAAACGTTTCTCTATCACTAGAGTATGACATTGATTGTCCTCGTCACTGAATCTAAAATCGTGATCATCATTATTTTTCATTTTAATTCCCTTATAAGGGGCACTGTGTTTACATTTATATAGCTTACATCACTGATAAAAAAGAGGAAATTTGCAGCTTTAAAAAAACTTGCCAAAAGAATAGAATTATAGGTACATGAAAAATTTGGAAAAGTGATTTTTATTACCGGTATGTTAAATAAATAATCAGAATGAGTTAATTTTATTTTCTTTCCTAAGGGCCTCTGTGGTTGAGTGATATAAGACACTGTGGTCTTATGACCACTTATCTCTCGACACTTCCTCTGATGGGTGTCGTACATGTTTATTTTATCATTTTGTTGTCATGTTCGTTATTGTGGTTAAATTATCAACTCCTGTGTGGTTCCGGGGAGCCATATGAGTGATGACAAAAATAGATTCACTGTGGTTCATGCATGTCGTAAGAAGCGACAATTTGAGTAATACGATAGAATTTGTTGAAACTCTTTAGTTCTGCAGGTATCAAGGTTCCAGTTTCATTCTGCAAATTCATTTGTTGATGTTTTTTATCTGTATGTTTATTTGTTGTTGTTTTACATGTAGAGTGAACCTGTTATCTTCCTTTCTGTTGGCTTTGAATAACTTACATTGTGTTAGTACGCTGTAAAACCCCATTCATTCATCCATTTATTCAATCTTTAGTTAACGTTAGCCAGCACACCTAATCATCATTCCTGGAGGACCCACAAGGTAGTACCAGGACATCACACCTTATCTTTTCAAGTCGCTGACTACTTCCCCACATATTCACAGATGAGAAATTCACGGCAAAAGAACACGGTTCATGACCTTTCGTCATAGAGATTGTGGCTAGTTGGGAATTCGAATATAGGACCCCAAATTAACAGTCAGCTGAGTGACTGCTGAGCCATCAAGGCCAGATAGAAATCGACATTATATACATGTGACACAACAATTATCGAGTTATAATATAAACAAGACAACAATTTTAAGTCGCTCTTTAAATCAACTCGTGATAAAAGAAGTCATTGCAATGTTGAGGTTGACACTTTGGCAGGTATCGATTCATCCTTATGTATGTATATAGTATGCTGCCTTACTCATCTAGAACCCAGTACATTATATCTTGTATATAATGTTAAAGGTGCATTGAATCCTTTTCTATGTGTATAGTATGCTGCCTTATTCATCTAGAACCCAGTACATTATATCTTGTATATAATGTTAAAGGTGCACTGAATCCTTATGTATGTATATACATGTAGTATGCTGCCTTACTCATCTAGAACCCAGTACAATATATCTTGTCTATTATGTTAAAGGTGCACTGAATCATTATGTATGTATATAGTATGCTGCCTAACTCAGCTAGAACCCAGTACATTATATCTTGTTTATAATATTAACGGTGCACTGAATCTTTATGTATGTATATAGTATGCTGCCTTACTCATCTAGAACCCAGTACATTATATCTTGTTTATAATGGTATAGGTGCATTGAATCCTTATATATGTATATAGAATGTTGCCTTACTCATCTAGAACCCAGTACATAAATCTTGTATGTAATGTTAAAGGTGCATTGAATCTTTATGTATGTATACAGTATGCTGCCTTATTCATCTAGAACCCAGTACATTATATCTTGTATATAATGCTAAAGGTGCATTGAATCCTTATGTATGTATATAATATGCTGCCTTACTCATCTAGAATCCAGTACATTATATCTTGTATATTATGTTAACGGTGCACTGAATCCTTATGTATGTATATAATATGCTGCCTTACTCATCTAGAATCCAGTACATTATATCTTGTATATTATGTTAAAGGTGCACTGAATCCTTATGTATGTATATAATATGCTGCCTTACTCATCTAGAATCCAGTACATTATATCTTGTATATTATGTTAAAGGTGCACTGAATCCTTATGTATGTATATATTATGCTGCCTTACTCATTTAGAATCCAGTACATTATATCTTGTTTATAATGGTATAGGTGCATTGAATCCTTATGTATGTATATAATATACTGCTTTACTCATCTAGAATCCAGTACATTATATCTTGAATATTATGTTAAAAGTGCAATGAATCCTTATGTATGTATATATTATGCTGCCTTGTTCATCTAGAATCAAGTACATTATATCTTGTTTATAATGGTATAGGTGCATTCAATCCTTATATATGTATATAGTATGTTGACTTACTCATCTAGAACCCAGTACATAAATCTTGTATATAATGTTAAAGGTGCATTGAATCTTTATGTATGTATATGGTATGCTGCCTTACTCATCTAGAACCCAGTACAATATATCTTGTATATAATGTTAAAGGTACACTGAATCCTTATGTATGTATATAGAATGCTGCCTTACTCATCTAGAACCCAGTACATTATATCTTGTATATAATGTTAAAGGAGAACTGAATCTTTGTGTATGTATACAGTATGCTGCCTTACTCATCTAGAACCCAGTACATTGTATATTGTATATAATGTTAACGGTGCAGTGAATCCTTATGTATGTATATAGTATTCTGCCTTACTCATATAGAACCCAGTAAAATATATCTTGTATATAATGTTAAAGGTGCATTGAATCCTTATGTATGTATATAATATGCTGCCTTACTCATCTAGAATTAAGTACATTATATCTTGTATATAATGTAAAAGGTGCACTGAATCCTTATGTATGTATACTGTATGCTGCCTTACTCATCTAGAACCCACTACATTATATCTTGTATTTAATGTTAAAGGTGCACTGAATCCTTATGTATGTATATAGTATGCTGCCTTACTCATCTAGAACCCAGTACATTATATCGTGTATATAATGTTAAAGGAGCACTGAATCCTTGTGTATGTATACAGTATGCTGCCTTACTCATCTAGAACCCAGTACATTGTATATTGTATATAATGTTAATTGTGCACTGAATCCTTATGTATGTATATAGTGTGCTGCCTTACTCATCTAGAACCCAGTACATTATATCTTGTATATAATGTTAAAGGTGCACTGAATCCTTATGTATGTATACAGTATGCTGCTTTACTCATCTAGATCCCAGTACATTATATCTTGTATATAATGTTAACGGTGCACTGAATCCTTGTGTATGTATACTGTATGCTGCCTTGCTCATCTAGAACCCAGTACATTATATCTTGTATATAATGTTAAAGGTGCACTGAATCCTTATGTATGTATATAGTATTCTGCCTTACTCATCTAGAACCCAGTACAATATATCTTGTTTATAATGTAAAAGGTGCACTGAATCCTTATGTATGTATATAGTATGCTGCCTTACTCATCTAGAACCCAGTACATTATATCTTGTATATAATGTTAAAGGTGCATTAGATCCTTATGTATGTATACAGTATGCTGCCTTACTCATCTAGAACCCAGTACAATATATCTTGTATATAATGTTAACAGTGCACTGAATTCTTATGTATGTATATAGTTTGCTGCCTTACTCATCTAGAACCCAGTACAATATATTTTGTATATAATGTAAAAGGTTTACTGAATCTTTATGTATGTATATAGTATGTTGCCTTACTGATCTAGAACCCAGTACATTATATCTTGTATTTAATGTTAAAGGTGCACTGAATCCTTATGTATGTATACAGTATGCTGCCTTACTCATCTAGAACCCAGTACATTATATCTTGTATATAATGTTAAAGGTGCACTGAGTCCTTATGTATGTATACAGTATGCTGCCTTACTCATCTAGAACCCAGTACATTATATCTTGTATATAATGTTAACGGTGCACTGAATCCTTATGTATGTATACAGTATGCTGCCTTACTGATCTAGAACCCACTACTTTATATCTTGTATATAATGTTAAAGGTGCACTGAATCCTTATGTATGTATATAGTATTCTGCCTTAATTATCTAGAACCCAGTACAATATATCTTGTATATAATGTAAAAGGTGCACTGAATCCTTATGTATCTATATAGTATGCTGCCTTACTCATCTAGAATCCAGTACATTATATCTTGTATATAATGGTATAGGTGCATTGAATCCTTATATATGTATATAGTTTGCTGCCTTACTCATCTAGAACACAGAACTTTATATCTTGTATTTAATGTTAAAGGTGCACTGAATCCTTATGTATGTATATAGTTGGCTGCCTTACGCATCTAGAACCCAGTACATTATATCATGTATATAATGTTAAATGTGCACTGAATTCTTATGTATGTATATAGTATGCTGCCTTACTCATCTAGAACCCAGTACATCATATCTTGTATATAATGTTAAAGTAGCACTGAATCCTTGTGTATGTATACAGTATGCTGCCTTACTCATCTAGAACCCAGTACATTGTATATTGTATATAATGTTAACGGTGCACTGAATCCTTATGTATGTATATAGTATGCTGCCTTACTCATATAGAACCCAGTACAATATATCTTGTATATAATGTTAAAGGTGCATTGAATCCTTATGTATGTATATAATATGCTGCCTTACTCATCTAGATTTAAGTACATTATATCTTGTATATAATGTAAAAGGTGCACTGAATCCTTGTGTATGTATACAGTATGCTGCCTTACTCATCTAGAACCCAGTACATTGTATATTGTATATAATGTTAACGGTGCACTGAATCCATATGTATGTATATAGTATGCTGCCTTACTCATATAGAACCCAGTACAATATATCTTGTATATAATGTTAAAGGTGCATTGAATCCTTATGTATGTATATAATATGCTGCCTTACTCATCTAGAATTAAGTACATTATATCCTGTATATAATGTAAAAGGTGCACTGAATCCTTATGTATGTATACTGTATGCTGCCTTACTCATCTAGAACCCACTACATTATATCTTGTATATAATGTTAAAGGTGCACTGAATCCTTATGTATGTATATAGTATGCTGCCTTACTCATCTAGAACCCAGTACATTATATCTTGTATATAATGTTAAAGGAGCACTGACTCCTTGTGTATGTATACAGTATGCTGCCTTACTCATCTAGAACCCAGTACATTGTATATTGTATATAATGTTAAAGGTGCACTGAATCTTTATGTATGTATATAGTATGTTGCCTTACTCATCTAGAACCAAGTACATTATATCTTGTATTTAATGTTAAAGGTGCACTGAATCTTTATGTTTGTATACAGTATGCTGCCTTACTCATCTAGAACCCAGTACAATATATTTTGTATATAATGTAAAAGGTGCACTGAATCTTTATGTATGTATATAGTATTTTGCCTTACTCATCTAGAACCAAGTACATTATATCTTGTATTTAATGTTAAAGGTGCACTGAATCCTTATGTATGTATACAGTATGCTGCCTTACTCATCTAGAACCCAGTACATTATATCTTGTATATAATGTTAAAGGTGCATTAGATCCTTATGTATGTATACAGTATGCTGCCTTACTCATCTAGAACCCAGTACAATATATCTTGTATATAATGTTAACGGTGCACTGAATTCTTATGTATGTATAAAGTATGCTGCCTTACTCATCTAGAACCCAGTACATTATATCTTGTATATAATGTAAAAGGTGCACTGAATCCTTATGTATGTATATAGTATGCTGCCTTACTCATCTAGAACCCAGTACATTATATCTTGTATATAATGTAAAAGGTGCACTGAATCCTTATGTATGTATATAGTATGCTGCCTTACTCATTTAGAACCCAGTACAATATATCTTGTATATAATGTTAAAGGTGCATTGAATCTTTATGTATGTATACAGTATGCTGACTTACTCATCTAGAAACCAGTACATTATATCTTGTATATAATGTTAACGGTGCACTGAATCCTTATGCATGTATACAGTATGCTGCCTTACTCATCTAGAACCCACTACATTATATCTTGTATATAATGTTAAAGGTGCACTGAATCCTTATGTATGTATAAATTATGCTGCTTTACTCATCTAGAATCCAGTACAATATATCTTGTATATAATGTAAAAGTTGCACTGAATCCTTATGTATGTATAAATTATGCTGCCTCACTCATCTAGAACCCAGTACAATATATCTTGTATATAATGTAAAAGGTGCACTGAATCCTTATGTATGTATATAGTATGCTACCTTACTCATCTAGAACCCAGTACATTATATCTTGTATATAATGTTAAAGGTGCACTGAATCCTTATGTATGTATATAGTATGCTGCCTTTCTCATCTAGAATGCAGTACAATATATCTTGTTTATAATGGTATAGATGCATTGAATCCTTATATATGTATATAGTTTGCTGCTTTACTCATCTAGAACCAAGAACTTTATATCTTGTATTTAATGTTAAATATACACTGAATCCTTATGTATGTATATAGTATGCTGCTTTACTCATCTAGAACCCAGTACATTATATCTTGTATATAATGTGTACATTACATCTTGTATATAATGTAAAAGGTTCACTGAATCCTTATGTATGTATATAGTATGCTGCCTTACTGATCTAGAACCCAGTACATTATATCTTGTATATAATGTAAAAGGTGCACTGAATCCTTATGTATTTATATAGTATGCTGCCTTACTCATCTAGAACCCAGAATAATATATCTTGTATCTAATGTTAAAGTGCACTGAATCCTTATGTATGTATATAGAATGCTGTCTTACTCATCTAGAACCCATTACATTATATCTTGTATATAATGTTAAAGGTGCATTGAATCCTTATGTATGTATATAATATGCTGCCTTACTCATCTAGAATCCAGTACATTATATCTTGTATATAATGTAAAAGGTGCACTGAATCCTTATGTATGTATATAGTATGCTGCCTTATTCATCTGGAACCCAGTACATTATATCTTGTATATAATGTTAAAGGTGTACTGAATCCTTATGTATGTATACAGTATGCTGCCTTTTTCATCTAGATCCCAGTACATTATATCTTGTATATAATGTTAACGGTGCACTGAATCCTAATGTATGTATACAGTATGCTGCCTTACTCATCTAGAATCCACTACATTATATCTTGTATATAATGTAAAAGGTGCACTGAATCCTTATGGATGTATATAGTATGCTGCCTTACTCATCTAGAACCCAGTACAATATATCTTGTATATAATGTTAAAGGTGCATTTGATCCTTATGTATGTATATAATATGCTGCCTTACTCATCTAGAACCCATTACAATATATCTTGTATATAATGTTAACAGTGCACTGAATTCTTATATATGTATATAGTATGCTGCCTTACTCATCTAGAACCCAGTATATTATATCTTGTATATAATGTAAAAGGTGCAATGAATCTTTATGTATGTATATAGTATGTTGCCTTACTCATCTAGAACCCAGTACAATATATTTTGTAGACAATGTAAAAGGTGCACTGAATCTTTATGTATGTATATAGTATGTTGCCTTACTCATCTAGAACCAAGTACATTATATCTTGTATTTAATGTTAAAGGTGCACTGAATCCTTATGTATGTATACAGTATGCTGCCTTACTCATCTAGAACCCAGTACATTATATCTTGTATATAATGTTGAAGGTGCATTGAATCCTTATGTTTGTATATAGTATGCTGCCTTACTCATCTAGAACCCAGTATAATATATTTTGTATATAATGTAAAAGGTGCACTGAATCTTTATGTATGTATATAGTATGTTGCCTTACTCATCTAGAACCAAGTACATTATATCTTGTATTTAATGTTAAAGGTGCACTGAATCCTTATGTATGTATACAGTATGCTGCCTTACTCATCTAGAACCCACTACATTATATCTTGTATATAATGTTAAAGGTGCACTGAATCCTTACGTATGTATAAATTATGCTGCCTTACTCATCTAGAATCCAGTACAATATATCTTGTATATAATGTAAACGTTGCACTGAATCCTTATGTATGTATAAATTATGCTGCCTCACTCATCTAGAACCCATTACAATATATCTTGTATATAATGTAAAAGGTGCACTGAATCCTTATGTATGTATATAGTATGCTACCTTACTCATCTAGAACCCAGTACATTATATCTTATATATAATGTTAAAGGTGCACTGAATCCTTATGTATGTATATAGTATGCTACCTTTCTCATCTAGAATCCAGTACAATATATCTTGTATATAATGGTATAGGTGCATTGAATCCTTATATATGTATATAGTTTGCTGCCTTACTCATCTAGAACCCAGAACTTTATATCTTGTATTTAATGTTAAATATACACTGAATCCTTATGTATGTATATAGTATGCTGCTTTACTCATCTAGAACCCAGTACATTATATCTTGTATATAATGTGTACATTACATTTTGTATATAATGTAAAAGGTTCACTGAATCCTTATGTATGTATATAGTATGCTGCCTTACTGATCTAGAACCCAGTACATTATATCTTGTATATAATGTAAAAGGTGCATTGAATCCTTTTGTATTGATATAGTATGCTGCTTTACTCATCTAGAACCCAGTATAATATATCTTGTATCTAATGTTAAAGGTGCACTGAATCCTTATGTATGTATATAGTATGCTGCCTTACTCATCTAGAACCCATTACATTATATCTTGTATATAATGTTAACGGTGCATTGAATCCTTATGTATGTATATAATATGCTGCCTTACTCATCTAGAATCCAGTACATTATATCTTGTATATAATGTTAAAGGTGCACTGAATCCTTATGTATGTATATAGTATGCTGCCTTATTCATCTGGAACCCAGTACATTATATCTGGTATATAATGTTAAAGGTGCACTGAATCCTTATGTATGTATACAGTATGCTGCCTTTCTCATCTAGATCCCAGTACATTATATCTTGTATATAAAGTTAACGGTGCACTGAATCCTAATGTATGTATACAGTATGCTGCCTTACTCATCTAGAATCCACTACATTATATCTTGTATATAATGTAAAAGGTGCACTGAATCCTTATGTATGTATATAGTATGCTGCCTTACTCATCTAGAACCCAGTACAATATATCTTGTATATAATGTTAAAGGTGCATTTGATCCTTATGTATGTATATAATATGCTGCCTTACTCATCTAGAACCCATTACAATATATCTTGTATATAATGTTAACAGTGCACTGAATTCTTATATATGTATATAGTATGCTGCCTTACTCATCTAGAACCCAGTATATTATATCTTGTATATAATGTAAAAGGTGCACTGAATCTTTATGTATGTATATAGTATGTTGCCTTACTCCTCTAGAACCCAGTACAATATATTTTGTAGATAATGTAAAAGGTGCACTGAATCTTTATGTATGTATATAGTATGTTGCCTTACTCATCTAGAACCAAGTACATTATATTGGTATTTAATGTTAAAGGTGCACTGAATCCTTATGTATGTATACAGTATGCTGCCTTACTCATCTAGAACCCAGTACATTATATCTTGTATATAATGTTAAAAGTGCATTGAATCCTTATGTTTGTATATAGTATGCTGCCTTACTCATCTAGAACCCAGTATAATTTATTTTGTATATAATGTAAAAGGTGCACTGAATCTTTATGTATGTATATAGTATGTTGCCTTACTCATCTAGAACCAAGTACATTATATCTTGTATTTAATGTTAAAGGTGTACTGAATCCTTATGTATGTATACAGTATGCTGCCTTACTCATCTAGAACCCAGTACATTATATCTTGTATATAATGTTAAAGGTGCACTGAATCCTTATGTTTGAATATAGTATGCTGCCTTACTCATCTAGAACCCAGTATAATATATCTTGTATATAATGTAAAAGGTGCACTGAATCCTTATGTATGTATACAGTATGCTGCCTTACTCATCTAGAACCAAGTACATTATATCTTGTATATAATGTTAAATATGCACTGAATCCTTATGTATGTATACAGTATGCTGCCTTACTCATCTAGAACCCAGTACATTATATCTTGTATATAATGTTAAAGGTGGACTGAATCCTTATGTATGTATACAGTATGCTGCTTTACTCATCTAGAACCAAGTACATTGTATCTTGTATATAATGTTAAAGGTGCACTGAATCCTTATGTATGTATATAGTATGCTCCCTTACTCATCTAGAACCCAGCACATTATATCATGTATATAATGTTAAAGGTGCAATGAATCATTATGTATGTATATAGTATGTTGCCTTACTCATCTAGAATCCAGTACATTATATCTTGTATATAATGTAAAAGGTGCACTGAGTCCTTATGTATGTATATAGTATGCTGCCTTACTCATCTAGAACCCAGTACATTATATCTTGTATATAATGTAAAAGGTGCACTGAATCCTTATGTATGTATATAGTATGTTGCCTTACTCATCTAGAACCAAGTACATTATATCTTGTATATAATGTTAAAGGTGCATTGAATACTTATGTTTGTATAGAGTATGCTGCCTTACTCATCTAGAACCCAGTATAATATATTTTGTATATAATGTTAAAGGTGCACTGAATCCTTATGTATGTATACAGTATGCTGCTTTACTCATCTAGAACCAAGTACATTGTATCTTGTATATAATGTTAAAGGTGCACTGAATCCTTATGTATGTATATAGTATGCTCCCTTACTCATCTAGAACCCAGTACATTATATCATGTATATAATGTTAAAGGTGCAATGAATCCTTATGTATGTATATAGTATGTTGCCTTACTCATTTAGAACCCAGTACATTATATCTTGTATATAATGTTAAAGGTGCACTGAATCCATATCTATGTATAAAGTATGATGCCTTCCTAGTCTAGAACCCAAAACATTATATCTTGTAGATAATGTTAACGTTGCACTGAATCCTTATGTATGTATATAGTATGCTGCCTTACTCATCTAGAACCCAGTACAATATATCTTGTATATAATGTAAAAGGTGCACTGAATCCTTATGTATGTATATAGTATGCTGCCTTACTCATCTAGAACCCAGTACATTATATCTTGTATATAATGTAAAAGGTGCACTGAATCCTTATGTATGTATATAGTATCCTGCCTTACTCATCTAGAACCCAGTACAATATTTCTTGTATATAATGTTAAAGGTGCACTGAATCCTTATGTATGTATAGAGTATGCTGCCTAACTCATCTAGAACCCAGTACATTATATCTTGTATATAATGTTAACGGTGCACTGAATCCTTATGTATGTATATAGTATGCTGTCTTGCTCATCTAGAACCCAGTACAATATATCTTGTATATAATGTTAAAGGTGCACTGAATCCTTATGTATGTATATAGTATGCTGCCTTGCTCATCTAGAACCCAGTACATTATATCTTGTATATAATGTTAACGGTGCACTGAATCCTTATGTATGTATATAGTATGCTGCCTTACTCATCTAGAACCCAGTACATTATATCTTGTATATAATGTCAACGGTGCACTGAATCCTGATGTATGTATATAGTATGCTGCCTTACTCATCTAGAACCCAGTACAATATATCTTGTATATAATGTAAAAGGTGCACTGAATCCTTATGTATGTATACAGTATGCTGCCTTACTCATCTGGAACCCAGTACAATATATCTTGTATATAATGTAAAAGGTGCACTGAATCCTTATGTATGTATACAGTATGCTGCCTTACTCATCTAGAACCCAGTACATTATATCTTGTGTATAATGTTAAAGGTACACTGAATCCTTATGTATGTATACAGTATGCTGCCTTACTCATCTAGAACCCAGTACATTGTATCTTGTGTATAATGTTAAAAGTACACTGAATCCTTATGTATGTATACAGTATGCTGCCTTACTCATCTAGAACCCAGTACATTATATCTTGTATATAATGTTAAAGGTGCACTGAATCCTTATGTATGTATATAGTATGCTGCCCTACTCATCTAGAACCCAGTACAATATATCTTGTATATAATGTAAAAGGTGCACTGAATCCTTATGTATGTATACAGTATGCTGCCTTACTCATCTAGAACCCAGTACAATATATCTTGTGTATAATGTTAAAGGTACACTGAATCCTTATGTATGTATACAGTATGCTGCCTTGCTCATCTAGAACCAAGTACATTATATCTTTTATATAATGTTAAAGGTGCACTGAATCCTTATGTATGTATACAGTATGCTTCCTTACTCATCTAGAACCCAGTACATTATATCTTGTATATAATGTTAAAGGTACATTGAATCCTTATGTATGTATATGGTATGCTGCCTTACTCATCTAGAACCCAGTACATTATATCATGTATATAATGTTAAAGGTGCACTGAATCCTTATGTATGTATATGGTATGCTGCCTTACTCATCTAGAACCCAGTACACTATATCATGTATATAATGTTAAAGGTGCACTGAATCCTTTTGTATGTATATGGTATGTTGCCTTTCTCATCTAGAACCCAGTACATTATATCTTGTATTTAATGTTAAAGGTGCATTGAATCCTTATGTATGTATACAGTATGCTGCCTTACTCATCTAGAACCCAGTACAATATATCTTGTATATAATGTTAAAGGTGCACTGAATCCTTATGTATGTATATAGTATGCTGCCTTACTCATCTAGAACCCAGTACATTATATCTTGTATATAATGTAAAAGGTGCACTAAATCCTTATCTATGTATACAGTATGCTGCCTTGCTCATCTAGAACCCAGTACATTATATCTTGTATATAATGTAAAAGGTGCACTGAATCCTTATGTATGTATATAGTATGCTGCCTTACTAATCTAGAACCCAGTACATTCTATCTTGTATATAATAAAAAATAAAGTACAAAATAACCTATTATTTAGCCTACTTTTATTTCTTTTACTTACATAAATTAATTGAAAATTGCTCCAGTTAATATAAAATACTATAAGCAGTTAATTAGTGAACTTGTCATTAGAAAGTCATATTGGCCCACACTTTACAGCCAGTGTTGTTATTTATATCCAACAATAATGACTATAAAAGATCTCAGTTATTCTGGAATTGCCTGAATACTGGTTATAATATTATGTAAATGTCCACCTAACAATAAAATACTGTTCAATTAGCTGTTATTATGTGTTTTAAAACTTGCCATATTTTCAAGAAAGATCAAAGAAACAACAATTATATTTTTGTTTGTTTTGTTAGTTTGTGTCGGTGTTTCATTATGTTCTTGTCCCACATGGTGGATTAACATTGGTTGCGAAGTCGCATGTCTGTAAACGTGTGTTCCAAACTGTTCCTGTAATTATATTTTACGATGGAATTAAAATAAAATATAAAGAATAGTGCTTCACATCAAGGAATTCTTATTCCTTGTTTACATTTCATTCAATTTCATTACGTGTAAGGTTTGAAAGCAACCACGGAGGAAGATGAGATGAACATTCGCACATTCAGATTTAACTCCAATCTCTCCCAGTGTGCACTGCGCCCGTGGTAGTTTCATTTTTCTCTGTTAACGTCTCAACTTTTGCAAGGATATAGTAGAATCGCCATGTTTTGTCACATGCACGAGTGACCATTTTGTAGGTTTAATATTGGAAGGACCTTACAAACTTTGAGACATTGACGGAGCGCAATGGAGCGTAGCCTAATGCGCCCAGCACGAGAAAGTTCATACTCAAATGAACACAAGTATGTTGTTTTAAAAAAAGTGCAATATAAGTCTCTGCACGGAGTATACACGTGTGGCAGGAATATAGCCCGGAACATCGCAATATGTTGATATCTTCATGGTATTGGGTCAGTCATCATCTTTATTATTATGGTGATGATTATTTTATTTATCGTCGCCACCGGTTTCCCATATGGGCGACGCCTCGAGAAGAGCATTTGTAATTCTAGATTTTTGGAGGATAGTGCAGAGATACAGAAGACCCTTGTTAGCGTCCCTGGTTCTTTTACTCGATGTTTAGCATCGATACATGGGACTTCGATATTTGTTAAAGTATCATCGAAAGACTGATTAGTGTTTTAAGTTGGAGGAGCGGGGAGCCGAACAGCATGATTGCCTGATTACTCAGCATGTGTATTTGAGGTATCCTTCCACCAGTCTGCGATACATAACATAGAAGGTGTTGAAAATATACGATTAAATTACAAATTTCCACACTTGGATAACATTGGCAAATTTTCAGTGAGGCTTAAACATACGACTTCGGTCGTCGGTCCACGTTAACTTATCTTACATGCCATGGACCAGTAGTCAACAGAGGCCTTTAGAACAGTTGTTACGTACCAGCCGAACATTTGTGATGACCGTAGAAGATCTCGTATGAGCACATGTAGTACCAGTGACAGTTGTACTCCATGTCCGGGTATCCACCATCATCCCTGAACGAACAGTCACGATACATCCCACATGGAGATTTCACCTTCAGCGCACTGAAACATTAGACGCTTGCTGATAACAAAATAAATACACGTGTTCTCATAGATTTGTTATTGTTTTGAGTTAGGAAAACGCTAACTTACTTTTCTATCTTTTGACGTGCATCGGCCACGTACACGTTATGTTACATGTTACTGCATTTTTTTTATAGAACTGTAATACAATGCAGTTATAACTAACAATGGAGTTAAACCAGTGATTTAATTACATGTGGATTAAATTTATTATGAAATGTGATAGAAAACTTAGAACAGTAGAACACATGGTTACAGTAGAACACATGGTTACATCATTGTTACAGTAGAACACATGGTTCTTTGCCTCTTCCAATTATCCGATTGTACATTGATTAACAGAAGAACTGTCAGTTAGATACATTACTTAAGTTCATTGTTAACTGTGTCTGCATATGTAATATGTAACTTTTGTCAAATATGTATTGCTTCATGCGAGTACTTGTGGAAGAATAGTTGACAATTTTACTCGGCATACTCAAAATAATATGTGAATTATAGGAACTGGCTTCAGATAAAATTGGATGTAACGTGTTTATGATGATAATTTTATTTATCGTCGTCACCGGTTTCCCATATGGGTGACGCCTCCAATAGAGTATTAGTAATTTTAGAATTTTGGAGGAAAGTGCATACAGAAGACCCTTTTGTAGCATCCCTGGTTCTTTTACATGCCCGGTGTTAAGTATCGATACATGGTATCTCGATTTTTGTTAAAGTCTCATTCGAAAAGACTGATTGGTATTTTAAGTTGGAGTTCGTAGTCTGAGGCGTTAACCACTGGACCACTAATTCGCTCATAACGTGTTGAACATGAGTTACCCGTACATATACAACTGATACCGTGATTGACAGATAAATGACCTGCCGCCAGATCGACTACCGCTCCGCCCACTGCCACGTGACAACGTTTGTCAACGTAAATTCAATGTAGTGTTTACAAAATGCCGGCGTAGTAACCAATATCGATCGCTGATTGGTTATCAGCTTATTCAATTGACAGCCCGCATCACGTGTTCCTTGACGAACGACACACGTGACTGTGTTTTGTTTGCTAAACACTCTCTATGATTTGTTTGGCAAATTAAATTGACACCATAAGTTTATAACGTATACTTTAAAATAGATGGTGACAAACTAGACGAACTCACTCATCACAGTCTAGTGTTTCTTCATTAACCACCAGCGGTATTTGGCATTCTACCAGCGACGCAGTTCCGTTCAAACACTTTGTAAATGTCTGACAACTGGCTTCATACGCACCGTCATCTTTCCCCGTACAGTCGAATCCTCGACACGTGTCTGAAAGTACGAATATATAGAACTGTTCATTGATTAAGAAATGTTGCTTACTAAACAATGGCATGTGTTCATTAACTGCTATATTTTGTTGTGGGTAAAGTAACATTGCTTTATAAAACATTATTTTTACTCGTCATATATTGGCGAGATTTTACACTGTTTTGTTTAAATAAAATGAAAGAAATGAAGAAACTGAATCTCCTGAATCTCCTGCCGGTTGTTTATTAGAAGGTTCAGTAAGTGTAGACAACAATTGCATTTACAGTCATTTTACAAGTATAATCGGCAAAATGTTCCCAATCTCCCTCCTTCCCTTAAACCCTCCCCCCACCTCTCTCACCTCACACACACACACACACACACACACACACACACACACACACACACGTAGTTATAGTTAACGGATATAAATAACAGATTAAAAAAGCTTAAAACTAAAATTAAAAATGCACAGCTGTGTAAGCTTATTTTAGCTTGATTGCAAAGGAAGCTCATGGTTTATATGAACCTCTCTCGAGTCCGCCTCCTGGGTACAACCAGTAATGAGTATTGTTATTGAGATACATCAGGCCGAGCTGGGGATCGAACCCGCAGCCTGTGGTGTAGGTTGTAAACACTCTATCCACTATACTACCACCCCACCTTTTCTGTACTGTATACCCCGAGATTCATCTCGTTGTTCAACCAACTACACGGTGTCAACGTCAACCATATATTGTAACTACAGCGTTAGAATTGGCCAACTGCCTAAGTCTAAAACCGAGACGAGTTGAAAATTCAATTTTAAAATAAAATAAAAATCCATAGGTAAATTTACCATAACAAATAGCGGGAGCCGTCTAATAGAAACGACGGTTAATACACAGAAGTTGTTTATGATAGTTTTTACATATTCTTGAATTGTTATAAATTATTATTAAATACTTCCCGTTGCACGATCTGTCTGAGAAATCCCCCATACTGGCGTCGCTGATAAATGAGTTATAGTTGCAGGCACAATGATTTGGGATTTTTTCACGCACGATACGATGATGGATTGTCTTGTAATTTGAGAACAGACATATGTTTCACTACACAAATTAGCCTATACTTAAATATTTAAAAACTTGCAAATGAAAAAAGCATCTGCTTTATTATGGTTTCATAGTGGCTACAGAAAACTACAGTAGGTTTCACTAGCATTGGCTCTCTCTCTCTCTCTCTCTCTCTCTCTCTCTCTCTCTCTCTCTCTCTCTCTCTCTCTCTCTCTCTCTCGTTGTATTGCCATAATGATTTTTTAAACTGTAGGGGAAGGTGCCGGACCTAATGTTTGCAGAACTCGTGGCCCGACCCCATTTCATGATATATTGAAATAAAATATGTTTAAACTTATGACAAAAAAAATAAGAAAATGTTGGTAAATCAGGGCCAGCTAAGATAGGACGTTTATGCATCAAGGCAAGGACAAAAAAGAAGACAAAATGTTTAAATTTGCTTTGTTTGAAGCTCGCTTTCTATAAACTTTGTGAGAGATATCATCGCACTTTTATTTTGTAATAGTATGTCAATTTTACCTATATATGAATAACTTGTATCACATAATTTATCAATTTTTGCGTTCAAATGTTCACCTGAATTATCAAATTTGGGACAACAAAATATGAAATGTTTTTCATCTTCAACAATATTCAAATTACACTGCTTACAAAATCTTTGGTCTCTTGGTAAACCAATATGCCGACCTAATGTGTTTGCAATAGGAAGGGAAGCGGAGCGTAGTTGTTTTATACACGATCTTAAAGTGGTTCATTTTAAGATAAAATTCGCACTCGTATTCACATTTATTATTCTTATATATAATTAGTTAATTTTGAGAATTTATATCATTTGTCCATTTTGTCTTTTAATATTGTAGTTTTTGATAACGCACATCTTGGGTAAATGTGGTGTTATGAAAGCTTCTTATAGACAAGGAATTTAAGTCAATTTCTTTATCAATTTCTTTATATATAGATTTAACATCTGAAAACCAATTGTATTTACATCTTAAATAATCATATGAAAATATTTTCGTACATAGCTATACTGTTTTCCCAAACCGTAAAGCACTTAGTTTACGTCTTATATGTGGGTTTCCCCAGCTCATATCACCTTGAATTCCTGGTGTAAATGTACCGTTATGTATTTGATATCACTATTATGTCGTGTTTCAGATTTAGAACATCTTTTGCATCCCCATACCGAAGTTGCATAGTCCATTTTAGGTACTATTCTCGCATCATTTTATTCTATGTAGAAAACATTAATGACCAAACGCACGACCCGATTTAATCCCGGTTCGGACAAAAATGTTATTTTCCTTTCATCATGGCATATATAATGAGTGACTTACATCTAAAAGCTTCTAAACATTATTCTTAAACCTTGCTGACTGGATATACACATCTGACTAGATATACAAGCTGACTGGATTTATACACATCTGACTAGATATACACAGCTGACTGGATTTATACACATCTGACTAGATATACACATCTGACTGGATATATACACATCTGACTGGATATACCCAGCTGATTGGATATACACACACGTCTGACTGGATATGTACAGCTGGCTGGATATACACATCTGACTGGATATACACATCTGCCTGGATATACACATCTGACTGGATATACACATCTGACTGGATATATACAGCTGACTGGATATACACATCTGACTGGATATACACATCTGCCTGGATATACACATCTGACTGGATATACATATTTGTCTTGATATACACATCTAACTGGATATACACAGCTGATTGGATATACACACACGTCTGACTGGATATACACATCTGCCTGGATATACACATCTGCCTGGATATACACATCTGACTGGATTTATACACATCTGACTAGATATACACATCTGACTGGATATATACACATCTGACTGGATATACCCAGCTGATTGGATATACACACACGTCTGACTGGATATGTACAGCTGACTGGATATACACATCTGACTGGATATACACATCTGCCTGGATATACACATCTGACTGGATATACACATCTGACTGGATATATACAGCTGACTGGATATACACATCTGACTGGATATACACATCTGATTGGATATACGCATCTGACTGGATATATACACATCTGACTGGGTATACCCAGCTGATTGGATATACACACACGTCTGACTGGATATATACAGCTGACAGGATATACACATCTGACTGGATATACCCAGCTGATTGGATATACACAAACGTCTGACTGGATATATACAGCTGACTGGATATACACATTAATTCTAAGACAACGTGTCTGACAGGATGCTGTTTGTAAGAATAACACGTGACAATGTGCTGAAGAATGCTGGAATAACTGCTACTGCGCGTCACAAACAATGCGATCATAAAGTTCATAAAACGATCATAAACTTTAAAGATATGACACCTGAGAAGTGCGACTTTTCAAATTAAATAGATTTGGTTACTTACGTATCGTGATGATCGTGATGCAGACAGCTGACAGAAGATAAAGTTCCATAATTAAGACTAAACACGAACACGTTATCTGACAAGCTGCGATTGTTCCTTGGTCATAAATATCAATTTGCTGATGAAAGAGTATGTTATGGATTAAGACATTCGTGTCTAATAAATACCATGCCTAATGTGACGTAATCTGTTTGACGAGAGCTTATGTGTACTACCCTCCCGTTAAAATAACGGTACGCCATTAGGCCACTGTAATGTGGTTGTTGTTTATTTTATCAATAAACTGCCTTTTTAAGTTAAAGCCAAATCTAAGCTAAAAGCTAATAATTGCATACAAAAAACAAAAAGTCTAAAAATCAATTACTAGTAGCTGATATAGCACAACTCAGTGATATAGTAGACGATAGTACTTTGAAACAATTTGAAATAGCGACAAGTACTTCAGTTAAAGCACGTCGATATATAGTGCTCCGTGCTAATAAATAGACTTTTGGGGCCAGTTGATAGCGCTCCATGTTCACATGTAGATGTCGGCAGCGCACAGACTTTTAGGACAAGTCGATAGCGCTCTCAGTCGGGACCCACGAGAAAAAGTGACAATGCCTTCCATTAAAGCAATCTAGCGCTCCGTAATAAAATGTAGACGTCGGCTGCTATTCGTGCTGATAAACAGTAATTTGGGACAAATCCACAGCTACCGTGCTCAAATGTAGACGCCGGTAGTGCACATACTTTAAGGATAAATCGGCAGCGCTCTGTGCTCAAATGTAGACGTCGGCAGCTCTCCGTGCTGAAAAACTGAACATTTTAGGATATGTCGACAGCGCTTTATCTGCGCTTAAATGTAGAAACTGGCAGCGCATCGCGCTGATAAACATATTTTAGGCCAAGTTGATAGCACTCTGTGCTCAAATGTAGACGTTGCCCGCGCTCCGTGCTGACAAACATACTTTTGGGGCAAGTTGATAGCACTCCGTGCTCAAATGTAGACGTTGGCAGCGCTCCGTGCTGATAAACATATTTTAGGCCAAATTGATAGCACTCCGTGCTCAAATGTAGACGCTGGCAGCCCATCGTACTGATAAACATATTTTAGGCCAAGTTGATAGTACTCCGTGTTCAAATGTTGACGTTGTCAGCGCTCCGTGATAACACACATACTTTTGGGGCAAAATGATAGCACTCCGTGCTCAAATGCAGGCGTTGGCAGCGCTCCTGATTGTTCATGTTTGCGTTGATAAAGTGATTGTAGAAGGCAAGCTGATGGTGTCTTTTGCTGAGACAGATACTCACAGGGCTAGCCGATAAACAGATTGTACCTCACACCAAGATAAAGTTCTATGTTGATAAACAGACTGCTGAAGGCAAGTCGATTGTACTCTGTGCTGATGAACGTGCTGTTGAAGGCAAGTCGACTGTACTCTGTGCTGATTAACGAACTGTTGAAGTTAAGTCGATTGTACTCTTTGTAAATGAACCTTCTGTTGAATGCAAGTGATTAATATTTATGTTCTTACAAACATACTGGCCTATACACATAGATAGCGGTCTGTGCAGATAACCAGACTGTTCTATACAAGTCGATTGTACTCTGTGCTGATGAACGTGCTGTTGAAGGCAAGTCGATTGTAGTCTGTGCTGATGAACGTGCTGTTGAAGGCAAGTCGATTGTTCTCTGTGCTGATGAACGTGCTGTTGAAGGCAAGTCGATTGTACTCTGTGCTGATGAACGTGCTGTTGAAGGCAAGTCGATTATACTCTGTGCTGATGAACGTACTGTCAAAGGCAAGTCGATTGTTCTCTGTGTTAATGAACCTTCTGCTGAATGTAAGTGATTAATATCTCTGTTCTTATAAACATACTGGCCTATACACATAGATAGCGGTCTGTGCTGATAACCAGACTGTTCTATACAAGTTTATTGCACTGTGTACTGAAAAATAGACAGCTGAAGAAATGTTTATTGTACTCTTTGCTGATAAACAAACTATTGAAGACAAATTGATTGTACTCTGTGCTAATAAACAGACGGCTCCATAAACGTAGATTACGTTTTGTGCTGATAAACGGACTGTTGAAGAGAACTAGAATGTACTACGTTCTGATAAACAGACTGTTGAAGGCAAATAGATTGCACGCTGGGCTGATGAACATATTGTTCAAGACAAGATGTTTGCACCTCGTGCTGATGAAAAGACGGTTGAAGACGTGTTGATTGCACTCTGTGCTGATAAACATACTGCACCATACCCATAGAATACGTTCTGTGATGATAAACAGACTGTTGAATGTTAATTTATAACATGATTTGTAAAGATGCAGACTGCTTGATACAAGTCAATAGCGCTATTTATTAAAACGCAGATAATTGGAGACAAGTCAACTGTCCTCTACTGCTATTGTTGTTATGTTGTTTATTGCAGTGGTGTGAAGAAATGCGTTCGAGGACTTGGAATATTTACTCAAATGAACTCTCTCGTTAAATTACGGTCTAACAAGTTTGAAACATGTCTTTTGAAAAGCAGTGAAAATGACTATGCAATCCAGTAATCGCTTAAGTATACTTAAAATTTGTTGATATTGTACGAAATCTCCGGTTACTAGCAACACACCTGCTTGTAAATATAATTACCATGGCCTTATCTAACATTATATCATTAAGTATTTGGCATTGCTCTATTTATATGTTATTGTATAGGCAGTCCTTGATGTAACATGGGCGTTATCACTTTCCATTACAGGATCGCGACCTACTAAATAGCCCAGTTGTTAGGCCTTGGAAAGACGGATACAAGCAAGAGACTGTATTGTATTGAACAACGTTTATTGTCGCATTCAACAGTTTATATAATGTCTAAATGAAACAATAATGTAGAGTTTGCACTGGAGCCTTGTGTCGCAGTTCTAAGCATGGTACCTGATCTATATCTTCACCTCAGTATTGCTAATGGAATTTGTTTCAGTTGTTGTATGGTGTTTAGCGTCGCTTTCAACAATTGTTCAGTCGTATCGCGACGGTGTCTACTTGAAACAGTATTCTAAGCGCTGTCACACTGGAATATCATGCCGCAGACGCATCGTATGCTACCCCACCCAGCCACATTATACTGACACCGGGCCGACCAGACCTAGAACTCTCCTCTAAATGCTGCGCGTCAAGCGAGGAAGCTTCTAGTACCATTTTTAAAGTCTTTGGTATGACCCGGCCGGGGAGTGAACCCACGACCTTCCGTATGCGAGGCGGACGCTCTACCACTAGACCACCCCGCGGTCTAATTTGTTTCAGCCAAATATATTTTGACTATTATAGATACTATGTACGTGTATGATATATATAATCTAAGTTAGGTATCGGGGGAAAGTCGTTTTAGTGGTATATTGAATCATTTTACTTTTGAAATTTACATTAAAATTGATTTTAATAGAGAGGAATTAATTTAGTGTTACTTAAAAACAGCAAACATTCATATATTTTGCTATAACTTCAGATAAGCGTAAAATAGTGTGATAAAACTTTCAGCACTTTTGAATGCAATTAAAAAATATAAGAAAAATTATGGATAAAAAATCAAAGTTTTTATCCATCAATATATTGCATCGATAAGTGCCATTCAAAATCGTCAGATTGTTTGATGACCTGTCATATGTTGCTACGTACATACGTGCATACGTGCTTTCACGTGTTTAGTCCTATACCGTGTGTGCTTGCACGCGCGTGAATACGTCCGGAACATATTTAGACCTCAGGCCCCTTTAAAGCGATTGCCTTGGTTACGTTAACATTTAAACTGTGCAACGTGTTTGTCACATCTAGTGAATTAAGTACAGAAGTACTGCCTAGATCTGCCCAAAGGTTATAAAATGATTGTCATGCTCAACTCAAATTCGTTTTAAAAAACAATTTCTATGGTTCATTTAAAAACACAAATTAAATAATAATAATAATAATAATCGTAATAATAAGTCTTTATATAACGACAGAACGCATTTGAACAAGTCAATCTCCCATGAAATCCTCACACATGTATACATTATTCACATTATTGCGCTAAATGAAAAATAACAGTAACAGTACATCAAGTTATTCATCAATTTTAGTTACAAGAATATGAGTCATAAATGTATTGTTGACAATGCGTGTAATATTCATACCCAACTTTCAGTACCTTATGTAATTATCAATAATTCGGATTTTTTCGCCTAAACATATGTAGTCTTGTATCCTGCCCAACTTCATTCCGTTACTTTCCATTACTACTACTTAAGATAAGTTATGAATATGAGCCCAGCTGCATTTTGAGTCGTGGAGTATAACGGGTATTAATTCCTATTTTTTTTACAAGTACTTTGTTCATAACAATCACAACGTACATCCTCGATCAAACACCCGAATATCTCCGCAACCAACAAGGAACCGGATACTAACAAATAGACGGAGTTTCCAGGGTTAAAGTCGTGAGAGCTGCATTACGATTGTGGACAGAGTTGAGAAACAATTGGATTTATAATTCACGAATATTTAAGGAAAGTCCCTGCACACAGAACTATGTTATGATAAAGTATCTACATATACAGGGCGTCTAATCTATACACAATAGTAAACATGGGGGGCTCTTGGTAAGGGATAAAGCTAATGTCTACGACTGTCTGTGAACGAGAGAATCAACGAATCCAACTTCGCCATTTAATGAACACGCCCACTCAAGTTGATCAGTCATTACTACTGATTATTTACAAACATACTAGTAACCATAGAAATATGACAGACACTTTATTATACTCTGATTTATAGCCATGTATAAAAAGTTATGTCTTTTTTACGTTTTAAAGCTTAACAAACAACACAGTTCATATAATTAAAATATATTTGCAAAATAAGGGTATTATTTCTGATAAAAAATAGTTTCTTAAATATATTTTGAAACATTAACCACCTTCTTAGTCAACACAATATACGTGAATGTGCATCTACATGATGAGGTATTGCTAAATGGCCCAGCTTTTTATGACGAATATTACTATATAACAAGCTACACAACATGAAATGTATTCGGATTCGCCACAACAATATGGTCAATACAAATTTACATATTAGCCTGTTGGAACGGTCAACACAATTATAACGCCCTGTATCGAGAAATAGGGAATGTGAGCTTTGACATGTGAAATATTATCGTAGTGTGTGTTTTGCAAGGCTAGCCTTATTAATTTATAAAAACAGTGTTCATTGTTCATAACGCAAATAATTTGCACATATACACATATATTCACAACTATGCACATCTATACACATATACCTTCTATACACACCTAAACATATATATATATACACATTTATACAAATATACACATTTATACGCACATATACACAACTGAACATATCTATACACATCTATACATTTATATACATTTACACATCACAACACATCTATTCGCATCTATACACACTTATACACATCTATACAAATCTATACTCATCTATATAAAGCTATACATATCTATACACGTCTATACACAACTATACACATCTATTCACATCTATACACATATACACATATATACACATTTTACACACCTAAACATATCTATACACATCTATATACATCTATACACATATATACGCATCTATTCACATCTATACTTACCTATGCACATCTATACACAATAATACACATATTTACTCATCTGTATATATATATATACACATATCTATACAAATCTATTCACATCTAGACACCGTATAAACATATACACATCTATACACATCTATACATCAATAAATATCTATACACATCTATACACAACTATACACCTATACACATCTATACACATCTATACACATCTATACATACCTATACTCATCCATACACTCATATACACATCTTTACAAATCTATACATGCCTATACACACCTTTACACATATATACACATCTTTACACATCTATAATCATCTATAAACAACTATACACAACTATACACATATATACACAACTATACACAAGTATACACATATATACCTCTATACACATCTATTCATACCTATACACTTTTATACACATATATACACATCTATACACAATTATACACATATATACACATCTTTACACATCTATAATTATCTATAAACAACTATACACAACTATACACATATATACACAACTATACACAACTATACACATATATACCTCTATACACATCTATACATACCTATACACTTTTATACATATATATACACATTTATACATATCTATCATCATCTATACATATCTGTACACAACTATACACATATACACTTCTATACACATCTATACACAACTATACACATCTATACACACATATATACACATATATACACATATCGTTATTGTTTTTCCTATATACATGTATATGGTAGCGTTGAAAACCAAAACATGTTTTTGTTACTCAATGTACAGTTATGTTATAAAGAACGCCGAAAGTTTATTTATATTTTTCTTTCAAGTCATAGTTATGTTAAAGAACCTACACGAATCCCGTTTATACAGTAATCACCATCTTTTAACAAGTGATGTTACGCTTGTTCTAATACTTTGAGTAAAATATCAAAACATACAAATATATTTTTTCTACACTACCGATAATGATAAAAGAACATATTTGTTACACTTTTTGTAATATATAAATGCGAATATAAAAAAAACAAATACTTAGTTTAAATTAATAATTTTTTGAAACGAAGTTAAGTGAAAATTTATGAAAATTGTCGAGTTACTTTAATATAAACCTCTAATAAGATGATTATTTCCTTGGTCCTTCCTGTCTTTAGATTCTGTGCAGGTTTAACTAAGGTTTACATATAGCAATCAATATGTTCTCAGAGATATTGACGATTCAATACATCGATAATCGATATTGTTCTGTGCCATTGGTCAATCAACTTCATTCACAATGGCGAGATTTTGGTTCTACGCACGTTGTTTGTATGTTGTAAAAAAACTTCTCTCGATGTCAAATGACAAATCATATCTCATTCCTATGTCAAATTACAAATAATGTCTGACCATCGATGTCAAATTACACCTCACGATTGATGTCAAATGAAAAATAATCTGTTTGAACGATTGCTGTTTAAATTTTAAGTTATGTTGCTATAATACCTAACGGATATCAAGAAATGATTTTAATTTCCCCCCGCTGCGTACCCCATTTCATTTTATAAATAGTTGGCACCGAAGAACGTTCGCCCTTAATTTTAACCACCAGGAACTTCGGCATTGTAAACAGTAAAACTTGGATTATAAATAAAAGCGATTTAGTTAGAATATATGACTTTGTGAATTGAACTTTGTTTTAAAATGGAAAAAATACTCATCGCTATTTTTGTTTTTTCGGCATGCTTTACATGTAAGTAGACGTATTTTCACGTATGTATATTTTTATATAAATACTTAAAGGTATAAATTGGACATAAACAAATATCACATTTTTTTATCTTTGGGATCTCGAGCACTGGTCAACCTTCTAGTATCCAAGGAAAGAGTGGTTAGGTTTGCTGATCGTTTGTCAGCCTTCGATGACATAACAATGAATGTTAATATGCATACCTTTTATCAGGCATTAACGGACATAACAAAGGGTTTTTTAGTAGTTTACTTGGAAGGTGGAGATATAATATTTTAATCGGATTACATCCAAGCTATTGCGGTTGAAACCTATATATACAAATACAAATGGATAAATGAAACACTGCTTTTATTATAAAGTGTATTAGGTTTTGATATGAAAATACTCTAATGCCTTGGTAGTGTCTCGCTTAGTTGCGTTCGTTTTCAAACGCACATAATTAGCTTTGCATGATAGGGCGCTAACCTCGTAGTCTCTACATGACATTCCTACTCTGTGGTAGTAGTATCTACATGACATCCCTACTCTGTGGTAGTAGTATCTACATGACATTCCTACTCTGTGGTAGTAGTCTCTACATGACATCTATACTCTGTGGTAGTAGTCTCTACATGACATCTATACTCTGTGGTAGTAGTATCTACATGACATTCCTACTCTGTGGTAGTAGTATCTACATGACATTCCTACTCTGTGGTAGTAGTCTCTACATGACATCCCTACTCTGTGGTAGTAGTATCTACATGACATTCCTACTCTGTGGTAGTAGTATCTACATGACATTCCTACTCTGTGGTAGTAGTATCTACATGACATCCCTACTCTGTGGTAGTAGTATCTACATGACATTCCTACTCTGTGGTAGTAGTCTCTACATGACATTCCTACTCTGTGGTAGTAGTCTCTACATGACATTCCTACTCTGTGGTAGTAGTCTCTACATGACATCTATACTCTGTGGTAGTAGTCTCTACATGACATCTATACTCTGTGGTAGTAGTCTCTACATGACATCTATACTCTGTGGTAGTAGTCTCTACATGACATCCCTACTCTGTGGTAGTAGTCTCTACATGACATTCCTACTCTGTGGTAGTAGTCTCTACATGACATTCCTACTCTGTGGTAGTAGTCTCTACATGACATTCCTACTCTGTGGTAGTAGTCTCTACATGACATTCCTACTCTGTGGTAGTAGTCTCTACATGACATTCCTACTCTGTGGTAGTAGTCTCTACATGACATCTATACTCTGTGGTAGTAGTCTCTACATGACATCTATACTCTGTGGTAGTAGTCTCTACATGACATCTATACTCTGTGGTAGTAGTCTCTACATGACATCTATACTCTGTGGTAGTAGTCTCTACATGACATCCCTACTCTGTGGTAGTAGTCTCTACATGACATTCCTACTCTGTGGTAGTAGTCTCTACATGACATCCCTACTCTGTGGTAGTAGTATCTACATGACATTCCTACTCTGTGGTAGTAGTCTCTACATGACATTCCTACTCTGTGGTAGTAGTCTCTACATGACATTCCTACTCTGTGGTAGTAGTCTCTACATGACATCTATACTCTGTGGTAGTAGTCTCTACATGACATCTATACTCTGTGGTAGTAGTCTCTACATGACATCTATACTCTGTGGTAGTAGTCTCTACATGACATTCCTACTCTGTGGTAGTAGTCTCTACATGACATCTATACTCTGTGGTAGTAGTCTCTACATGACATTCCTACTCTGTGGTAGTAGTCTCTACATGACATCCATACTCTGTGGTAGTAGTCTCTACATGACATCTATACTCTGTGGTAGTAGTCTCTACATGACATCCCTACTCTGTGGTAGTAGTATCTACATGACATTCCTACTCTGTGGTAGTAGTCTCTACATGACATCCATACTCTGTGGTAGTAGTCTCTACATGACATCCCTACTCTGTCTCTACATGACATCCATACTCTGTGGTAGTAGTCTCTACATGACATCCCTACTCTGTCTCTACATGACATCCCTACTCTGTGGTAGTAGTCTCTACATGACATCCATACTCTGTGGTAGTAGTCTCTACATGACATCCCTACTCTTTCTCTTGTTGTATTGAATACGAGACGAATTTTATTATCAGAGGGTCCTCCAACATACGCGTGTGTGATGTTAACACTTTTGATGTGAATTTGAAGAAAAGTAAAATGCTGTTTTTCAAAGCCATGACACTGTCATGAGGTGTTGTTACTGTGCCGTTCGATGGAAAACAATTACTAAGAACGACACTTAGTTTTACTTTCTTCATAAAACAGAAAGCAGTAAATAATCTTTTCAACGAAGCCAAAAGTTGACAACAAATTCAAAATGCACAGATTGGAATCTATCTGCATCATTGTGCAGTGTGTCTTGAGTTGGCTTTTCTTTAACGCAAATAAAAGAATGATACTACTACTAATAATAATAAAAAAAATAAAAATAACAATATATAACATATTTTCAGATAACTCATTAAATTTGGTTAATATAATCATAAGGTCATCAAAAATACATATACACGCTGAAACATTTTGAAAAGGCACAGTTCTTTTTTTTTTTAATTCATTCAAATCTAGCCAACTCCTCTAATATTCAAAATTGGCAGATACGTCGTTAATTATCCCGTAATGCACGTGGACGGACATCAGCTGTTAGAGTCAATCATTTTGTTAGATATGCAGGAGCTTGGTCATAAAATTATTTATACATAAGTACTGCCTTTTGAAATTTAAGCTTAGTGAATAATACTGTAGAATAACTATCGTATATTTATCAAGAATAAGTCAAGCAGGTCCTTTTTGAAATCTTACAATATTTTCTTTAAGTGAAACATTACAGTTTCCCGAAATGACAACAGTAATCTAAATGGGGCTAAATATAATCATTAACAAAGTTTACGCATTCGTACAAAGAGGAATACTTTGATGGAGATAGAAGATAAAGTAATGAATTACATTTTTTATAACATGATCGACTTGGGCTGCCGAGATTATCAATCACAACTCTAAGTAATGTTCCACGTGTACTTATGTTAATAGCTTCATCATAGTAATGAATTAGGTGAGAGTCATAACATATGCGGTTAACTTTGCTTGAGGAAGAACTATACATTACTTTAGATTTCACTGCATTGATAGACATTCAATTATCTACCCACCATGTGTAAACATTATAAAGATCCGCTGTTAAGCATTTAATACCATTATGAAATATTTAAAACTAAGAGCGTAGTATTGTCTGAAGACAAACAAACGACAGTATTTTGCACCGCTTATGGCAAGTCATATATAAATATTAAAAATGATAGGGTCATAAGACGTAGCCCTGAGGTACACCGTTTTTTACTATGCTAATCGCTGAAGTTATACCAGAAACTTGAGTGTAATGAGTTCCATTTTCTAAATAAGACGAAAACAGCTTTGAATCTGTGATTGATTAATTAAATGATTGATTGATTAATTGAATATTTAGCGTGATTTTTATGCCACCGAGGGCAGACAGACGATCAATTAACCTAACCATTGTTTCCTGGGATCCTGAAAGGTTAACCAGTGCTCGAGCACACCCCATCTCCGCAAGTAACTGATAACTTTCTCACTTGAATAAGTGGTGACAGACGAATGATAATGAAACACAATGTCGTATATCAATAGTCACGAAGACTGTTACCGGGCGGGGGATTCGAACTCACGACCCCTGGATTGATAGTCAAACTGAGCTAGACGGGTTAGGCCAAACAGCTTTGAAAACGGCCCCTGTATTTTGATAAAAATGTATATAAATACAACGTTAAGTTATTAAATATGTGAATTGTGGGGTTCGACCATACGTTTTTAGATATGTTATTTGTGGGGTTCCACCATACATTATTAGATCTGTGACTTGTGGGGCTCGACCATACGTTATTAGGTCTGTGATGTGTGGGGTTCGACCGTATGTTATTAGATCTAAAACTTGTGGGGTTCGACCATACGCTATTAGATCTGTGACTTGTTGAGTTCGACCATACGTTATTAAATCTGTTATTTGTGGGGTTCCACCATACATTATTAGATCTGTGACGTGCTGGGTTCGACCATACGTTATTAGGTCTGTGATTTGTGGGATTCGACCATATGTTATTAGATCTGAAACTTGCGGGGTTCGACCATACGCTGTTAGATCTGTGACTTGTTGAGTTCGACCATACGCAATAAAATCTATGACTTGTGGGATTCGACCATACGTTATTAAATATGTGACTTGTGGGGTTCCACCATACATTATTAGATCTGTGACTTGCTGGGTTCGACCATACGTTATTAGGTCTGTGATTTGTGGGGTTCGACCATATATCATTAGATATGTGACTTGTGGGGTTCGACCTTACGCTGTTAGATCTGTGACTTGATGAGTTCGACCATACGCAATTAAATCTGTGACTTGCGGGATTCGACCATACGTTATTAAATCTGTGACTTGCGGGATTCGACCATACGTTAGTAAGTCTGTGACTTGCGGGATTCGACCATACGTTATTAAATCTGTGACTTGCGGGGTTCGACCATATGTTATTAGATCTTTGTCTTGTGTGGTTCGACCATATGTTATTACATCTGTGACATGTGGGGTTGGACCATACGCTAATAGAACTGTGACTTATGGGGTCCGACCATACGTTATTAGATATGTGACGTGTAGGGTTCCATCATACGTTATTAGGTCCGTCACTTGTGGGGTTCGACCATACGTTATTATATCTGTGACTAATGGGGTTTGGCCATACGTTATTAGATCTGTGACTTGTGGATTTCGACCATACGTTATAAGATCTGTGAATTGTGGGGTTATTGAAAGTGCTGTACTTTTGTTAATAATTAATTCTCAGCCATGTAATTTATACAAAGTATTGATCTGGTATTCAATTTTGTACCTGGCTTAAAGTGAACGATGTATGTTGGATATATTTTAATATATTCTAAAAACATGTGACACTTCAGTGTATACGATGCACTGGTCAATTAAAGGGAAACCTTTTTATTCCCACAGTTTCACATTGGTTTCAGTATGCCTATGGTAATATGGCGCACGGCGTATATGGTTTCCATTACAATTTAATTTCACGCTTTACAAATGTGCAATAATTAGTCATTTAATGTACCACACTGATGCATGTATAAAATTTAAAAATGTGTGTTTCAGCATGCCTGTCTATAGTATGTTACAACATGACTGACGGGGTATATGAGCGTAACTGTAGAGCTTATACACGATGTATAGACGGCGAGGAAGAAATTATAAACTGTGAGGTAGGGGACGCATACAACACACAAACTCAGAAATGCGAAAGGTTCGTAGATGTGTTTATACTTTTCAGTAGACGGAAACTTTCTTTTATTCAAGCAAAAAATGGCACATGAGCAAAATGCATTTGTACAATAACATAATTACATGGTACCATAGTAAACATGTACATTCAACTTGAATGTTTTCTTCAAAAGGGAAGCGTTGTTATACTCAAGACAAATCAAAACGCAAAACATGATTTGTTTTAAACTTATTTATTTTACTTCGATTGTGAAACAAGTTCTTACAACTTAGACAAATCACGCTCGAAGTCTTCCTGGGTAGTACCAGTACAAAGCATATGCGGAAAAAGTGCCTTGCTTAAGGACACCACACATAGCCGTAGCGGAGGATCGAACCAACGACCCTCCGATCATGGGTTCGGTGCTCTACCACTGGACCACGCGCTAAGACATATGAAACTCTACATATTAAGCAAGAGTAAATATATCCAAATCAAACCATCATCCTTGTCTGTTGATGTTTTTGGTTGTTTACTTGATGTGTTACCGAATAATTTGGTAACTCCTGCATTGTTATACCATTTTGCATTTCTAAGTAAGTCCTCTCTAAACCATGTGTTGCGTTTTCATTTGTAACAGTATGAATTAGGGCGGTTTGGTTTGATTATTTAAGATAATAAACATATTAATAAAATAGATTAAAAGTTACATTTAGAACGGAAGACCAATCTACGAATATAAAATGAAAACGAAAAACAATGCAAAATATTGCTTAACAAGACGTTTTTAATTAATACAAATCGTATTTTACACCACACATCTGAACTTTTGCTCGTACAGATGTTAAATCAATTTAATACATTACAAATATCAATATATCGATAATGAACAAACTGTGTTAACTATTACAACTCATGACTTGTATTTTTGTTTAATTTCTAGTAAATGGGATGTGCCGCCACCTTGCGGTACATATCGGGACTGTGCAGATAAAAAAGACGGCTTTTATCCCGATCTAGAAACAAAGTGTACCTCCTACTACACGTGCAGTAATGGGATTTTCTTCGGACATTCCTTATGTCCCGGAGGTAGGTCGATAGCTTAAGCATAACACTGTATTACTTGTTGAAAACTCGTGTATAGAGTGGTTGGTCTGTTATCTAAAATATTAGCTGGCTCACACACTAGTACTTCACATTAATGCAACTCGGGTCCGTATCGTTCTCGTTAACTGTATGAAAAAAAATGGAATTACATTCGACTATACCGTTTTAACTCATTTTTTTTTCGTAACCTCTCTATCATATTACAAAATCACTTAAGTGTCTGTATTTGAAAATTAGGTCCACCCCTAAAGCGTCACACCAGTAACTGTGCTTGACTAACGATTCAAAAGTGTTTGTCAACCTTGTAGAGCATTATGTACCAAATGTGCAGATACACAATCGTTCACTTTATTGCAGTGATAAATGTTATACACATTAAACAATGAAAGCGTGATTTGAACAATTTTTCTGCCCTTCAAACTGATAAATGTTATTATCGACAGGATTGTACAGCAAATAAAAGAACGTGAAACTTTGCTACATACTAGACTTATTTATAATTGTCTATTATTTCTATCAAATACAACAGCTGTCATAGTGGGAAGAATACCGCACTCTCATTGTTTCGTACCTTTGCAAACATACGTGTCATACTCGTCACACTAGTTAATGTTAAAATAACTGTGTATATTACACTTTAACGTAATACACATAGTATATGTTATTTTGATATAAACAACTCAAATGAAAACTAATATATTATATTGAATATGGTACGACATTTTTATACTCGGTATAATACAATTACTTGGTAATATAATACTTAAATTCTGATTTAAAAGTATATAATTGTCATGAAGTGTACACTTTAGTATTGCCATAAAATTCTAAACAATATCAGTTACCGTTCTTTCCATAACACGAAATCCCTTGAGGCATTTAAATAGTGTAACACTGAAATTAAAATACCTTTAGACACTTAAATAGTTGCAATGATTCACTAATGATAACACGACATACTGAAAGACACTAAAATACAACAACTCTTTGGCAGCGTATACGTATTAACATTTTTCAGAAACCATGACAACAAGAACGATAACGAACACATACTGCCATATGCATCCTTACCTCAAACGTAAACCTTACAGATAACACAAAACTGTAAGCAGCTAGCAGCTAAACCAATGTAATTAGCAGAATACAGAATAGTTTATCTTTTATTTAAGGATATTACATAGCTTGTCATCGCAAATAATCACATATCAATACGTCAATACATGTGTATGCATAGAAAAACAAAACATGAACATTCAAATACAGGTTATATAAACGAGAATGAAAATGACAATTAAACGATCAAGTCACAGTATTTTATTTTAATGTCCTTTCTTGAGATGCTTTTATTATATATTTTGCTAGGTTGTTTAAGATTCTTACTTAATTACAGTTCAGCAACTGGATTAATTTAAAAATAACTTGGATTTTTATAATGATATTTTGGTACAAATAATCCCATTAAGACTGAATACCAAGACGTATTATGATAAAGTGGAACTCATCCTCAGTATCTTAACTGTTGCAAACAAAACAGTTTCTATCTTGCCGTGGTTCTATGTCGACTTTTTTGAATTTACAGTCCATGTGAATAGAATCACATTTTAGTAACTGCCACTATGTGCTTATCATTGACAAGTTTTATCAAATAACCAGCTATGACAAACGATAGTTCAAGTTCTCTTAATAACGTAAATGAGCTGAGAGATTTATTACAATTACGATTATAAATATTTGTAAAACTCGTGAATCTTTACAAACACAACAGAGCAGCTGAGCACGTGATAGTGGGCTGTTTTTAACGATCCTTTGCAGCGTTTTCTGCAATATATTCACTCATTCCCGTGGTCCAGAACCCATTTGTCAAAAGCTCTCTTCACGTCCTTTTTTACTGTGTATTTTGTTATGTTTGCACCAACTGTAGAATCAATGACATTACTTAAGGCTTGCCATACAATTCTTTATATATAAACATAACGATTAAGTCGGATAATATGAGATAGCTGCTAGTCCCCAGTTAATCCTGTTATCTTAGGTTTAGTGACGTGGTCTATATATAATATAACAAAGTTAAATGTGGTATTAACTGTAACCACTCTTTTTGTATTGCTATGAGACGGACATTTGCCGAATATGCCGATGTTGCCAATGCCTTATTTTGGATGGTTTGTGTTCCAATCTCCATCTAGGATTCGTTTTGCTAATTGGTGACGGTCTGTTGTTTATTTTGATTATCGCCATCAACAAACTCTGAAAGCTGAGTTTCCCGTTATAACAACTTCCTAAATTATCCCACCGTACTTCTTCTCTAACTCACAATTTCTTAAGTGACACGATACTTTCTACCAGACGTTTTTGTTCTTCTCTGTTTCTTATCTGTTTTTATCATATTTCAGATTTGGTGTACAACATCAACCAGCAAGTGTGTGACTATACCTACTCCGCCCCACCCCCTTGTGGTACCAACAAAACAGATGCAGATGTCGGCAATCTATATAACTAGTGGCTCATTATAATGTCTACACCGAAACTCAAGCGCGTAAAACACGTGTTTCATAATTTCGGTAGTTTATATTTACTGAACCGAACAGTTAACCCGCCACTTTGTATTTGCGAAATCTTCGTCAAAATTGAATAGCGTTATAGTTATATAACGACAACTACAAAGTGTCTTATACAGACTTGGTTATTGTTTTTCTAATTGTTCCTTCTTACTCAAGCCCAAATTTCAAGGAAATTGCTTTGATATGTTTTGAGAAAATACATGTCAGGTGGTTAATTATATAAACTGTCAGGTGGCGGTTTAGCTGTTCCGTTTAGTATGCGCGCACATAGACAGTTAAAAACCATTTATCAACATCGACTTCATTCAGAACTACACATGTGATTAAAATACAATTAGGAATTTATTTTTTATTGAACACGCGTTCTGATAGTATTTGTCATATATACAAGAGAATCATTCACACTTGTGCATCCATTTACACATACCCAGATTATTATATGGTTGTTGCACAGCGACCTACAATGTTGAAATATCAATTTATATAGATTTATACTACATGGTGTTTCAAAATATATGTAACAGTTTCGTGGGTTTATAATTTGCATAATTTATGCAATTGTAAAAGCAGAAAACACCATTTTAAAGAGGACATTTCAAATGTTTCTTACATAAGCAATATGTCAATTTTGCTTGAAAAATGAGATGTCGGTCAGAAATTTCATAAAAATAATTTTCAGATGATGTTTTCCAAGTGACGTCCTTTTTGATCAATAACGACGTCACATCGTTATCCAAAATTCTATATCATTACTGTACAAGTTTTAGCTGATACTGTTTGGAATTCTCTCTTGTTTGATGCTTTCAACTATTCCACACATGTTAGTTAGCATTTATACACCCTGTCTTTAAGATAACCCTACAGAAATAAACCAAACGGATTGAGGTCAGGGAAATGTAATTACAACATATCTATTAGAAACAGTTTTGTTTCCCGAAATGACACTGGTGGAATCTAGATGAACTTAGTAAACACACCAAGTATAACAATGTTGTATAAAGAGGATCAACAACCAATAAATTCATCAATACGTTCGTTATTCTACACACACATTTACTTGTAACAAATGCCTTTTCGAAGAAGAAGAACGCTTTGTTAACTTAAACTGCTACAGTTTCTCATTACAAAACATATATGTGCAACAAATATATATGTAAGTTATCAGAATATAAATAGCATACACTTTATGATTATAGTATTAAGTATTTAATTAAATGTATTAGAATAGTACTGAGGATGAACCTCAAAATATGAGATGTCAATGTAAATGTGTAATAAAGTATTTCCTTGTTTCTGGGGAAAATATATGTCGTTTTATTGCATATGTATAGTATTAGTAATGCTTCGACTAATAGAAAAAGCTTCCACAATAAATTTACACATTTGTTATCATCAAAAACCTCATACATGGTCACAAATTGCATAATTACTGTATACTTGACCATATAGTGTAACGCAATACGACACTGCGAGGACGACCATATAGTGTAACGCTATACGACACTGCGAGGACGACCATATAGTGTAACGCTATACGACACTGCGGGGACGACCATATAGTGTAACGCTATACGACACTGCGAGGACGACCATATAGTGTAACGCTATACGACACTTCGATGACGACCATATAGTGTAACGCAATACGACACTGCGAGGACGACCATATAGTGTAACGCTATACGACACTGCGATGACGGCCATATAGTGTAACGCTATACGACACTGCGAGGACGACCATATAGTGTAACGCAATACGACACTGCAAGGACGACCATATAGTGTAACGCTATACGACACTGCGAGGACGACCATATAGTGTAACGCTATACGACACTGCGATGACGAACTTTACAATAGGCATTTATATATATTTCATAAAAAATATATTAAATAATATACGAAAACATTTTATTTTAAGACAAGCAAATATGATGATTACATATTCGGAGATAAAAAAAGTCTTGTTTAGGGCATGTTCAGTGGTAATCCCTAATATTAATTAATTACATGGATCAGAACAATGTTTGGAACACCCACTGGCTTAATTATAAAACCAGTCTAAATACCAGGTTAGATCAAACAAACACGTGGCAATATTGATGGAATATTGGTCAATGTTTCATTAGTAAAATCGGAATTTAAGAAAAAATAAATTAATCATGGTAATTCATACTTATTATGAAAAGAGGGGGAATTAAATTACAAAAAAAAATTAATAAACTTTTATCAATATAATTCATAATTTGTTTGGCAGAGACTGGACATGGCTGATTTTTAAGTATTCATGAATGTATCCAAGAGTATTCATAATAATTAAGTTTTAATAACAATTGACTGCATATCAATAACAACTTTTTTATTTTATATATTGCGAACTGTTTTAAATGATTCATGAAAACATTCTGCACAAATTTGTCTTTATATCCTTTGTTATTCATAAAGGATATATATCATTCCTTGTTAATACTGGAAAAAAATCTATAATATAATATATACATTTTGTATGTATTGGGTTTACATTTTTTATATACATATTTATTTATTTATAAACATAGTCTTTTAAATATAAAAATCTATTTATATGTGATTTTTAAGATCTCTTAAGATATCTTTATTACTTCCACTGAAGGGAGAGCGACATGTTATAATACAAAGCATATACAAACATAAACAGAACTGAAAGTTCACATATATACACACACATACATATTAATTGCATGTATATCTATACACTTTTTCAATAACTAGCTGTACCCTGTAACTGAGTCTTGACGAGAAGAAACACAATACTTAAACTCGGAACAACCTCAACTTATCAATTTATTTTAACCTATCAATTTTGATTGGTTTGTGACCTAGTGCCCACAAATCCTTGTGGAGCAGATAATCTCTGCCTGTATTGTGTTTGGCTGTGGCACGGTACTACATACATGTTTTATACAACTCTGGCATGGTACTACATACCTGTTTTATACAACTGCAGCATGGTACTACGTACATATTTTATACAACCGCGGCATGATACTACCTCTATGTCTTATACAACTAGGGCCTGGTACCACGTACATGTTTAAAACAACTGCGGAATGGTATTACGTACATATTTTATACAACTTCGGCATGGTACTATGTACATATTTTATACAACTGCGATATTGTACTACATACATATTTTATACAACTGCAGCATGGTACTACATACATGTTTTATACAACTGCGGCATGGTACTACATACATGTTTTATACAACGGCGGCATGGTACTACATATATGTTTTATATAACTGCGGCATGGTACTTCTTACATGTTTTATATAACTGCGGCATGGTACTACTTACATGTTTTACTTAACTGCGGCACGGTACTATGTACATATTTTACACAACTGCGGCATGGTATTACATACATGTTTTATACAACTGCGGCAAGGTACTACATACATGTTTTATACAACTCTGGCATGGTACTACATACCTGTTTTATACAACTGCAGCATGGTACTACGTACATATTTTATACAACCGCGGCATGATACTACCTCTATGTCTTATACAACTAGGGCCTGGTACCACGTTCATGTTTTATACAACTGCGGCATGGTATTACGTACATATTTTATACAATTTCGGCATGGTACTATGTACATATTTTATACAACTGTGACATTGTACTACATACATGTTTTATACAACTGCGGCATAGTACTACATACATGTTTTATACAACTGCGGCATGGTACTGCATACATGTTTTATATAACTGCGGCATGGTACTACATACATGTTTTATCTAACTGCGGCATGGTACTACGTACATATTTTACACAACTGCGGCATGGTACGACAAACATGTTTTATACAACTGCGACATGGTACTACATACATGTTTTATACAACGGCGGCATGGTACTACATACATGTTTTATATAACTGCGGCATGGTATTACATACATGTTTTATATAACTGCGGCATGGTACTACATACATGTTTTATATAACTGCGGCATGGTACTACATACATGTTTTATATAACTGCGGCATGGTACTATGTACATATTTTATACAACTGCGGCATTGTACTACATACATGTTTTATACAACGAAATACTAACTGGCAGTGTTATTGAAACTGCTTGGAAAATGTAAAATTAACTGGCGTGTGAGCGTGAGTACATATCATTGTTATTGTGCGAAAACAGGGCCTGGAACTTTGTTTTTTAATCCCTTTGTAGTCTAAATGTATGCAGAAAGTGTTGTTTTTTCATATTGTTAATCATGTTGTTGATTCCCAAAGTATACTTGTAGAAAAATAGCAATAAGTGTCTCATAGCACTGTAAAGACCCTCTTTTAACTTCACTATTTATATTTGTAAATGTTTTATATATTTATAATTATAATGTGATAGAGGTGAGACTATAAAATATGCTATCTTTAAACCTATTTATTTTACATCGATTTTGTAACAGTCTCTTACAACTTAAACAAATCAAGCTTGAAGTATTCATGGGTTCAAATAAACCACACATAGCCTTGGCGGAGGATCGTACTCATGACCCTCAGATCATGGGTCTTATGTTTTACCACTGGACCACACGCTCCACTTAATTTACTGAAACGGCATGTGAGTTGTATTACAAAATAATATTTCTACCTCAGGATTTCTACTCCCCACCCCCCACCCCAGGTATGAACATACTTCTTTTATAATATTTTTTTTCCATTCTTTTCATTTTACTGTTCGTCTTTGACAGATCATGTTTGGAAGGTCCTTGATCACGACGATATAATACATAACTCTACTTTGGCATAAAGCCCAGTTAATCAATCGTTTAAATCCAATTTTAAAGTAACTGGTATATAAGTGAACTCATTTTAATGTAGATGTGTTCTGTCAGTCAGGTAAATATTTATTACATGGGTGGGTATGTTGTGTAATTCCTTTCAATGAATATACAAATACAATGGCTGGACTTTACATCGTGTGTTTATCTTCACTTTTTACACGGTCTTCAACCATTGTCGATTTGTCATTACATTTATAGTTGTCACATGTAATATGCTGGAATTGGGTGACTAATAATTAGTACGTCATAACATGACAGCCATTCGAGTGTTGTTAGTAGTTATTTGATTACCCGATAAGGATTTAATGATACAATCATACGTCAGGTATAAGGCGATTATTGGTTTACAAAGTTTCGCTGCAAATGTTTATTGTGTCACAAAGCCCGTGTCAGTATGTTTAAACAATGCACTTTGTAGCATTATCATCGTAAAAAAACAACAAAAATATATCATGACATTTTAGTGAGCACTTATTCTATAAAATGAATTTCGAGAAACAAAACGGAATAGTTTGAAATACATTATCAGGATTGATTGGCATTTGGAATCAGTAGAGGAATAATCGAAATAAACTGGAAAACAACAAATTCTAACACACCGAGAACAAGTCAGGAAAAACTACTAGATTGTGCGACATCAAGAAAAAGAATACTACATTTCCAACAATTTAAACAAGAAAAATACTGGAGGATATGACGATTGAAAATAGAACAAACGAATTGAAATAACGATTAACATCAAAAGAGAAGAATGGATTTGAAAGTAATCAGAGTTTATCTGTGAATGTTAATATTCGGTCAGAATTCAAATGCAAATTTGATAAGATAAGATAAGATAAGATAGATAGATAGATATTTCTCTACGCAGCCAATTATAAAAAAAAACTTTCATTTTAAAGCTAAAGAGATGACAATAATACAGTTAATAATCTATTACGTCTATACATTTATATAAAACAGTGAGAGGATTTTACAATATGAAGAACGCCAATTCAATTTCACATCTGTCAAGTCAATGAAATTTTATAGCTATCTAATCATCTGGAAAATGTAACATTACATGATAAATAATATGTGAAACAAGAAAGGAAATCATTATGAAATAGAAAAGACATTATATGGATTTATGAAAAATGGAGATTCATTAATTTGTAATATATAAATTTATAACATTGCACAATGATGCGTATCTAATATATGATACTGTGATTAACTCACTTGATTTTGCTTTGTAAAAAAATGAAGAAATTAAATGAAACACAGTACAGCAATGTAACTATGCGGATGGAATTCACTGACGCGTCATTAAATGCGTTTCTTGGTTTTGTATCGTGCCTGTTTGTGTGTTTATGCACGCTAGCTGGTATTGCCATGCACCGGACAAAACGGATACCATACGCCGCCAAGCTTCTCTCAATATTGTTACTCGTTCTTCAATGTGCTATTCTGAGCTCGACGTCAATCCGCCGGTTTGTATCGAACCCAGCCGTCAATATACAACTAAATGTGTTCGGAATTATCTCAACTCAGTTGTCGTCAGTCACGGTTACCATTATATCAATGGAGCGCTTGTTTGTCTTCTCTTGGCCCATGAAGTATATGTATCATATGCGACATAGTAGAGTGAGGCGTGCCGTGTTTGCCTGCTGGGGCATGGTAATAGTCATGTTTTATTCGACACGTTTTGGAGTGTGTAGCATAGTGTACGACTACCGTCTTGTGTTCAGTGTACCGTGGACGTGTAACAAAATCATGTTTATTCAACACGCTTTGGTGATTGTCCTTACGGTTACAATTTCAGTAGCGTGCTATGTTAGGATACTAGCCATCGTGAAGGGTAAAACGTCTGTAGACCGCGCTAATGTACATTTCAATTTCATTATAAGCGCAATCACACGATACAAGTCAACCTCGTTCGTATTGCTAAACTTGGCAGTAATAATCATAAACACATGCGCTTACGTCACAATCATACTGAGTGTGAATGCCATGGAACTCGGGATTCCAGAAACTCGCCTATATTTAGATATGCTCAACGTCTTCAACTCTTTGCTGAACCCATTTGTGTACGTTCTGTGGTTCACAGATAGCAGGATTCAACTGCTGAAAATGTTTTCGCCATGTAACAAAAAGCTGTGGGAAAAAGCAGAGACAATGAAGTTAGAACTGTACAATATAGTAGTGCATAAAAAAACCCATAATCGTATTCATCCAAGGACAAAACAAGCGTTACTTGACTCAGAACTTTTAGTAGAAAAAGAGGAGAGTGTGTTTAGCACCAAAGAGAAGAGGTCGGTTATGAAAGATCGTGGTAAGGATATATTGTCCTGTAAGTCAATTATGCATTTTTAACATAGTGCATTTATAAACGAGTCATCATACCGGTGTGTCAATGATGCTAAATTGAACAAAGAGAGAGAGAGAGAGAGAGAGAGAGAGAGATAGAGAGAGAGAGAGAGAGAGAGAGAGAGAGAGAGAGAAGGATGGCTTATATATTTGAACGTTGATATATGTGAAATAGACTATGATTCAGCTGTATGGCATGTCTAAAATATATTTACGTCTAACCACACAATTGCGCCTTTTGTTTACCTTGACAACGCTGCCTATCGCTATGTTTAGCTGTCACATTACAAAGTTGCATAGGATAAAGTTATAACTTTCAAAAACCGAAGGACGTCCTTGAAATTCTACAGCTTAAAAAAAATCCAACAGATGAGTTTTGAATCGCCGGTTATCCTTATTCAGTTCGGAGATAAAAACCAGCTACTCCACATACGAAAAAGCTAGGTTCCAACAAAATATAAAAATGATTCATCCCGTATGTATTTATACATTTCAACATATCTAGCAATCGTTCTTTGTTATCTATTATATAATTTGGACAATTCAACGAGGAGATTGAACTTTGTTAAAACGCTATATTATACAAACACACGTGATAGGTGTTTATCGTTGTCTTATGTTACAGTAAGGTTTCTTATATATAAGTCATATATGAATTGAAGCAAAAACATACATTATTATAGATATTTACTGTAAGTTTGGGGATGAAATTAACGTGCCTTATTCAGCGGTAATGCATTTCAAATTTTAGATCTATAGATATAACATATTCTTTTTTCATGATTTTAACAAATCTAACAAGTTAAACTTGCTACTTATGTTTGTATAGTATTTTTACATGTAGATAAAAATCTTCATACTTCATACTTCAGTATAAATTTGATGTGTATATTCTAAAAAAATGAATAAAAATTCAATCTCGAGTTGAATTATATATTTAAAAGAATTCCGTTCCCCATGCATATTTTATTGTACATGTCGTGAAAAAAAGTTCAGTCTCAAAACTGAATAATGTTTTTCAAAGAATGTTCCGTCGCCAACATAATCTACATGTACATTGTATATGTCTAAAATAGAATTCAGCCTCCATGTTAAATATTTAATTAATATGTATCTATATATCTTCATAAAAAAGTTCAGTATCTCCAAACTGACGGATGAATTTCAAATACAAAATTAAATCTCCAAGTTAAATTATATATTTCCCATAAACATAAATCTCTAAGATATATTTAAAAAGGAAAATTCAATCTCGAAGTTGAATTAAGTATTTTAATGAAAGTTCAATTTTGACGCCCAACATCCCGTTACGATCAGAGTCAATATATTATATATGTATTATGCATGTAATTTGTATGTGTACCTGGTGAGAAACTGTATACAATGTAAGTCAATAAAATCATGTTCTGTTCTATATTAAATTCAGCTTGGAGATTGAATATTCTTTGTATTACATACTAAAACTTGGAGATGGGTTTTATAATATATAACTGAACTTAAAGATATCTTTAAAAATATATACATAATTATAATTTATAATTTAAAGACTGGACTTTTTCTTTTTAGATATACATATTTAGACTATCTTGGATATTTTTTTCTAAATATACAGCGTGATGTAAACCTGCATAATGATTTCATATCTATATCTATAAACTGTCTTAAGCAGCCACTCAAAGGAAAGAGCAAAAATGACCTCATACGACAGGTGGCTGCTTAATACAGTTGATATTAAATTAAATCATAAACATAGTAAACAGAAAATGTGACTGTTTAAGAGAAGTGGTTGCTTAATAGAGGTGACCACTAATACACGTTTGACTGTACATGTAGATTATTTGGGAGACTGCGGAACTGTCTTTAGAATATGTGCAAATTTGATATTGAACTGTGAACTGTTACCTTACAGGTAAGGTGATTATAATTTGACATGGTTTTAAGGTATATATTGTTTATTATCAGAACATAACAGAACATATATTTTATTAAACTTAAGCATTACTGCTCATCGTCATACATATATACATAATCAATACATACGCTTAAACGAGGTTGTATATACGTATTTAAATTCATTAAGTTGATATTTTTGTGAGAGTGTTTTCATGGTTTTTAGAAACAATCATAAAATAATTATTTAAAACATAAACTCAATACAATCTAATATTACAATAAAATGTTTTCAACATTAAACTGTTAAACGTGTATCCCTGAGAAAGCCTTAATACAATAAGTTGCAAATTTGTTTAAAATTGATTTTTCGCCAATATTAAGAATGTAAATAAATTTAATATTTTTTGGATGAATTGAATAATATTTAGGTATATATAATTTTCTCAGATCATTATAAAATATGCAAAATCGTAATGAGTCATTATCAACACTTAATGCCGAGAATATTTTTAATTTCATTTATTTTTTTAATTTGTTACACATATTTTATTTGTGGCTTAAACTTGATGAAGAATGGTAACCTATCGTCTAAATTACACTTTTACATATACTATTTTGCGTGAAAAACTAGTCTATTTTAAATAGTGTCATGTTTTATTGATCCGAAAAAATATATATTTCATACCCCAAAAACGAATTTGAAGTTGAATTATTATTATGTTTTTGTCATTGCATGTTGTTTTAAGACTATCCCAGAATGTTTCTAATAATAATTAATCAATATATATCTTTCATTACACTCCATCCATTACAGTAATAGCAACATGAGGTTATATAATACAGTAATAAACCTGACTTCAGTAAATTTAAAGAAAATAGAAAAATGCTCATATTTTTGTTTCACACACGCACGCACCCATACCCTCGCATGGGCGCTCACACTAAACATTGATAATGGGCATATCTGATTGTCTAATTTTGTTGTAAGGTAGGCAAATTTAAGTATTAGATTTGAAGTTAACCACGTAATATACCAAGCATACCTTCATATTCATTTAGATTATGTTTACAGAAAACCTATCCACAAATAACCTAAATGTAAGAAGATTACCAATTTCTTCAATTAATTTACATCTTTGTCATACCATAGTTTATCCAATTAACTCGATCCTAATGTAAGTGTTGAACCATAAAGGTCGGTTAAATAGATCTCCCCATGACATTGATACTAAGGCAGTCATTAGATAATTCCAGTCTTGTGTACACATCTTTCCGAAAGGGGTTGCATATTTTGAATAACTTCATATATTATAACAAAAAATAATGCAAAATTGATACAAAAGGATACATAAAATTATGAATTCCAATAAAGTCCCCCAGGTTAAAGTCTTCTTATCCGAGTTAGTTTTAAAGAATATACAAACTGTGTGATGTCAATCATTTCGAGTCTTCCATTCTTATAAAAAAAAGTCTTACAATAGCTCTTTTTTATTTTATCTGGATGGTTATTTCTGAAAGAGCTAAAACACATTGTGTGTAACAATTTTATTTGAACTTCTAATGGATTTGGTAATGATGTAAACAGGTGGTTCAATTTTGTTAGTGCCAAGCTTTTTAAGTCTGCGAATTTTCAAAAAGAGGTTATAGTTATTTTTGACCATGAGAGTAGCAATGTTTCTATTCCTTTTATTGTCTTGATAAAATTCAATGTGATCATATATAGTAGACAGATTGGTTTACATGGTTATGCCACGTACAGTAAATTCTCTCTGATCCAAATTGTGCACAATTTTATATTTTAACCCTTTTTCCCCAAACCATATGACTATGGGAGGGGGTTTTCAACATTAAAATTCAGATCAGAATTATCTGTATACAATTTTTAAACTAGAAGAGTATGTGTAAATGATTATCTGTATAATCTATCACAAGCGAAGTGTCACTGATCAGAGTATTGTGAATTATTCGGAATAACCTACTTTGATTCCTTTAATACTTTTATTTTTTCCTGACAAATTCACCTGATATTTCTACAGATAAAATGAAATTGTATGGTGACAGTGGGTTGCCTAAAAATATAGAACCATTATGATAAATGGATCGTCCAGCAGGAAAACTGGTTTGGTCCTCGTTGATAACTTTTGATAAAACTAATTTTAAACGTTGAGCAATACATGCAAAGGTTAATTTATAAGAAATATTTAATAAAAATATATTTCTCCAAATTTTAAATACTATTTGTCCTTTGATTGATTAAAAGTTCTCCTTTAAGTAACCCGTAGTGAATGGATCTATAATTTTATTTCAAATACAATGAAAATATTGTGCATTATATACCTGATATATGGCAGAAGTCTACGAACTTTCTGGTTTCTCCTCGTACATGTTCAACAATAAGCATGACTAAGTGACTTGTATTTTTTTTCGGTTGTATTTTATTAGCGGATCCATTCCTGCTGTGGAAAAAAACTAATGTTGATTTTTTTCCCGTGGAACTTTTAAAAAACAATGATTGGTTGATTAATTGAATATTTAGTGTTGTTTTTATGCATTCGAGGGCTAACAGACAATCAGATAACATAACCACTGTTTCCTGTGATCCTGAAAGGTTAACCAGTTCTCGAACACACCCCATCTTCACAAGTAACTGATAACTTTCCCAACTAAACCAGCGGTGAGTGACGAATGATAATGAAACACATTGTCGTATACCAATCATCATGGATACTGTTGCGGGGCGGGGATTCGAACTCACGACCCCTGAATTGATAGTCAGACGCGTTACCGACTGAGCTAATCGGACCTGGCTCTATAAAACAAAGCGCAAAATTTAACCGTGTAGTAATTTTATTCCTCAGTACCTATATGTTGAATTTATTATTATTAATGAAATATATTTGATTACATATTAAGTACTTAGTTTTTAGATAAATACATAAATTCATTTTTGATAAATTTATAAATACATAGAGTTTATATTTGATAAGTCGAGTGATGCATATTATTCATGCATGATAAATTGATAATACATATAGTTGATGCTTGATAAGTACATATGGTTTATGTTTGATAAATTTATAAATACATTTGTTGTTTGTTGTTTTTTTGATAATCTGATAAATGCATATGTTTTATTTTTGTATAAATCGACAAATACATACTATTTACATTTTATAAATTGAAAAAAAAACATATGGATAATTTTTAATAAATTGATAAATTTACGTTTGTTTATGTTTGATAAATTATAAATATACATATGTTTCTTTTTGTTAAATTGATCAATTCTTATGGTTTATGTTTGATAAATCGATAAAGGCATGTGGTTTATTATCGATAAATTATAAATACATATGTTTTTTTTCTTGATAAGTTGATAAATGTATAATTGATAAGAGCATGTATGGTTTATGTTAATGAATACATATAGTTTATGCTTGTTGAATTGACAAATGTTTCAGATAAATTGATACATGCATAATGCGGTTTGTATATAATAAAATTGATCAATACATACATGGTCTATATTTGATAACTTATTATTATAATACTCAACTTTATTTTGGTTTAAACATATTTTATTTCTCAATATAAGTACATTTTATACAGTATTACAAGTGTATACAATAATAGAAAAAGGATTAGAACGGAAGCATAATGCTTATGATACAACTTAATGAGGATTGTACATATACATATATATTAAACAGTGAACAAAATTAATCAACATTAGAATATGAACAGAACTCGACAATTAGATATACACTCTTTTTTCTATGTGTCAGTAACAGAAGTATATATATATATATACATTAATACGCATCTTCATCATTATCATATAAATATTTTGTCATGTATGCATTATTTACCAGTTGTTCAGGTTATACCAGTGTATACCAGTGTATTGCTTCACTTGGTCGACACTTAGCTTTATATCCGTTTTGTCATAGTTTATATAATGAATACATTGATAAGTGCATCCATAGCTCGCTTAGTAATCCAAATTAACAATACATATATTCTATGACGCGTATAACTTGTTCATATATAATCCATGTATCGTCATAAACTCTGGAAACTGTTATATTGCTAAAAAACGTTGTAGTCGTCCGTCTATCAGGCCTGACATATTTGTTTTAGGGTTAACGTTTCTCACTGAAGTTTTTTTAAATTTCTGTATAATACTCTGAACGAATGTAAACACTTTTCTGACCCGTACACATAGTAAGTAAATGTCACAGTTCGTCGACGATATTGTTATTACATCTAGTACATTGTTTAGGTATAATCTGCCGGTAGCACAACGTTTCCAAGAACGTCATTACTTCTAAGCAATTTGGTACTTCCAAGGCAACCCGCCATAGGTTCGATGGCGTTAGACACGGATGTACATCACGGAATACGATGAAATCTTCAGATATCGACATTCTGCTTCGGCAATGTTCTTTTTCATATCCTAATATTGCGATTTTACATTTTATTTTCCACGAGACTATTTTTTCAAAGACACCCTTGTCCGAGAACGCACTTAAGAATGCATACATACCATATTTATTTAAGATTCTTATAATGTCTGGGACAAATCCATTTTTTTTTGTAGAAAAGTTGGTTATGAAATAAACGTCTCATGAAGACTCGTTTCACTAGACCCTGCATAGGTTTAGTGTTTGGTAGTTAATGTATGATTCTATGCAGGAGAATTTCAATAACCCGGTAACCACATCAGAGCGGGTAAGATGAGAAAGACCTTGCGCAACCTTTAAACAAAAGTGGTGGACAGTTCCAGCTGTTTTATATCTATCTGTCTGTGTTCTATAGTTTGCATCCAAATAACGCCCGCAGTACGACTGTGGTATAAAGTCTGACAGCTGAAACTGGATTTAGGCCGTTATAATGTACTCCACTGTTTACAAAAGAAAGAAACGTTCCTCTAACAGAGTGTTTGACATTGTCAATAGTAGCAGGATGCTTGCTTACCAGTACTTGATTGTAGTATACCCAAATGTGTGTAGTCTTTAACAACGAGAACAACATTATAGTCATAAATTAATTAATACCTGTGTAGTTTTGCAAGCGGACGTGACATCATTACTACAACAGCACATTTGAGGCATTGTAAAAATAGCGCCATTTGTTTGCATATGTGTAACCTATCTTAAGCATTTCGCCGATGACGTTGTCGGGAGCGATAGTGTAGGCGCACTGGATTTTAATATTCAATACTCAGGTCTTCTGAAAGTAACACATTGCAAAAATATTCTGCTTGAGGTACCTGTCAACATTAAAGCAAGCAGTTTTAGAAGTTTGCCTTTTATGCGTATCAAGTATAATTTGTAGAGTAATCCATTGATCAATGCTCGATCGACAGCTTATTTTGTATCCATAAATCAAGTATTCACATTTTTATGCCGCTCCAAGCAATACTTACGAATTCCTTGTACTAGGAAAGAAGCCATTTTGTATTGTTTACCTTTTCTCATAGTTATTTTGGTTTTTCATTCCATAAAAAATAAAACGTTCTATTGAGTACTATTGCGTTCTCTTGCAAGTTGTTGCTGCTGTATTGCATAATGTGTACAAATGCGTTCTCTTGCACATATTGCTGCTGTATTGCATTATGTGTACTATTGCGTTCTCTTGCACATTGTTGCTGTTGTATTGCATAATGTGTACTATTGCGTTTTCTTGCACGCTGTTGCTGCTGTATTGCATAAGGTGTACTATTGCGTTTTCTTGCACGTTGTTGCTACTGTATTGCATAAGGTGTACTACTGCGTTCTCTTGCACACTGTTGCTGTTGTATTGCATAAAGTGTACTATTGCGTGCTCTTGCACATTGTTGCTGTTGTATTGCATTATGTGTACTATTTCGTTCTCTTGCACATTGTTTCTGTTGTATTGCATAATGTGTACTATTGCGTTTTCTTGCACGCTGTTGCTGCTGTATTGCATAAGGTGTACTATTGCGTTTTCTTGCACGTTGTTGCTACTGTATTGCATAAGGTGTACTACTGCGTTCTCTTGCACACTGTTGCTGTTGTATTGCATAAAGTGTACTATTGCGTGCTCTTGCACGTTGTTGCTCCTGTATTGCATAAAGTGTACTAATGCGTTCTCTTGCACGTTGTTACTGCTGTATGGCATAAGGTGTACAATTGCGTTCTCTTGCACGTTGTTGCTGCTGTATTGCATAAGGTGTACTATTGCGTTCTCTTGCACGTTGTTGCTGTTGTATTGCATAAAGTGTACTATTGTGTTCTCTTGCACGTTGTTGCTGCTGTATTGCATAATGTGTACTATTGCGTTCTCTTGCACATTGTTGCTGCTGTATTGCATAAGGTGTACTATTGCATTCTCTTGCACGTTGTTGCTGCTGTTTTGCATAATGAGTACCATTGCGTTCTCTTGCACGTTGTTGCTGCTGTATTGCATAATGTGTACTATTGCGTTCTCTTGCACGTTGTTGCTGCTGTATTGCATAATATGTACTATTGCGTTCTCTTGCACGTTGTTGCTGCTGTATTGAATAAGGTGTACTATTACGTTCTCTTGCACATTGTTGATGTTGTATTGCATAGAGTGTACTATTGCATTGTCTTGCACGTTGTTGCTACTGTATTGCATAAGGTGTACTACTGCGTTCTCTTGCACACTGTTGCTGCTGTATTGCATAATGTGTACTATTGCGTTCTCTTGCACGTTGTTACTGCTGTATTGCATAATGTGTACCATTGCGTTCTCTTGCACGTTGTTGCTGTTGTATTGCATAAAGTGTACTATTGCGTTCTCTTGTATATTGTTGCTGCTGTATTGCATAAGATGTTCTATTGCGTTTTCTTGCACGTTGTTGCTGCTGTATTACAAAAGGTGTATTATTGCGTTTTCTTGCACGTTGTTGCTGCTGTATTGCATAATGTGTACTATTGCGTTCTCTTGCACGTTGTCGCTGCTGTATTGCATAAGGTGTATTATTGTGTTGTCTTGCACATTGTTGCTGCTGCATTGCATAATGTGTAATATTGCGTTCTCTTACACATTGTTGCTACTGTATTGGATAAGGTGTACTATTGCGTTCTCTTGCACATTGTTGCTGCTGTATTGGATAAGGTGAACTATTGCGTTCCCTTGCATATGGTTGCTGCTGTATTGCATAAGGTGTACTATTGCGATCTCTTGCCCATTGTTACTACTATATTGCATAAGGTGTACTATTGCGTTCTCTTGCACATTGTTGCTGCTGTTTCGCATAAGGTTTAATATTGTTTTGTCTTGCACATTGTTGCTGCTGTATTGCATAAGGAGAACTATTGCGTTCTCTTGCACATTGTTGCTCCTGTATTGCATAAGATGTACTATTGCGTTGTCTTGCACATTGTTGCTGTTGTATTGCATAATGTGTACTATTGTGTTGTCTTGTACATTGTTGCTGCTGTATTGCAAAATGTGTGCTATTGCGTTTTCTTGTACAGTGTTGCTGCTGTATTGCATAATGTGTATTATTGCGTTGTCTTGTACATTGTTGCTGCTGTATTGCATAATGTGTACTATTGCGTTGTTTATACATTGTTGCTGCTGTATTGCATAAGGTGTCCTAGTGTGATCTATTGTACATTGTTGCTGCTGTATTAGGATAGAAACCAGACATCGGTTATTATACGTTGGTCTGGGGGTCTGAGATTTAACATAGCAATAACATATTGTCCGGGAGCTTTTACATTTCTTAGAAATAATCAAAAGTGATTTAAACGTACTTTTAGATGATCTGTTAATTAGCATTTGAGTGCGCTTTGAATTTTGGTAGCTATGTGTACTTTATGTGTGCTGATTCATACATTGTGAGACGTGCGCATTTCGACAATAAGTTGCAGCTTGTCAGCATGCTTGGTTATGCGCTGTACGCATGAAACTGGTGCACTTATATAAAGAGTTGGTTAAATTTATATAATCATAATGCACGCCAGATCTAACTCCGCGTGTGACTGGTGAGATATCACAAGTGACTCTTAGATATCCACCTGTTACAGCATTTTTGCACACGCTCTTTCAGTATTTGTGTAAAACTTATTGCAAGTATCATTATTTCATTGATCGTTACAGTGTATATGTTTATTGATTATGTATGTTTATATGTTTATTGGTTATGTATGTTTATATGTTTATTGACCGTTACTGTTTATATGTTTACTGACTATTACTGTTTATATGTTTATTGACCGTTACTGTTTATATGTTTATTGACCGTTACTGTATATATGTTTATTGATTTTATCTATTTATATGTTTATTGGCCGTTACTGTTTATATTTTTATTGACCGTTACTGTATATATGTTTATTGATTTTATCTATTTATATGTTTATTGACCTTTTCTGTTTATATGGTTATATATAACAAAAAAAATTTGATATTTAATATTAAAATTGTTATAAAGCCGTTTTCTGAATCTCTATTTTTATGTGCATTAATGACATGTCGCCATTACGTTATGATACAATAGAAATTTGTACATTGCAGCAAATGCTGTTCATATGAACCTAAGTATGAACAATGAACTTGCATTGAGTGGAGTGTATGCTGCCGCCAGAATAAAGAAAGAACATTATACGCCCTATTTTTAAGAACGCCAATTCATCAGTACGCTTTCGTACACCTGTAAACTTTACAGTTCCGTTCTCTTTTTTAGAAGACATTGATAAAATTATACTCTCGGATGAACCAAACGTGTTTAGGAAGGATAGATAATGCGATGACCACATATAGCATTCTCCGTAATAATGACTGTATTTACAGCGTTTATAGATTTTAAGAACGCCTTCGTCTTCATCAATAGTTGATTGATTGATTGAGTATTAAGTGTTATTTTATGCCATCGAGGGCTAATAGACTATCAGTTAGCCTAACCACTGTTTTCTGTGATCCTGCAAGGTTAACTAGTACTCGTGCTCACACCATTTCCGCAAGGTACTGATAACTTTCCCACTTGAATGAGCGGTGAGAGACGAATGATAATGAGACACAATCGCGTATATCAGGGATCACGGAGACTGATGCATTGTGGGGATTCGCGACCCCTGGATTGATAGTCAGACGCGTAACCAACTGAGCTAATCGGACCCCGCGACTTCATCTTATAATTATGTTACTTTATTATTTACTGTTTTGTTGGATTCGTATCTAGGTTGAAAAAATATGTAACTATATGTGTCTTTTGTGGATTTTACCCACTATTTGAGTATACTGGGTCTTTATTTTGAATGATGGTGGTGTCTTTTTTGTTGATTGAAGTTGATTTTTGTAGTCTAGTACATTCCCAGACCATCCGTGCCTTACACTTTAGGCTTTGCTAGTGCCACTGGGACGTAGAATTGTTGATAAGTGCTGGATAATCAGGTCGTGATGGTGGGACTGTGGCCGAAGGTCCTCCGTTGCAGAGTCAATGACGTCATCTCAAGATCACTTACCTTCATCGCTAACGTCATAGGTTCCTGTCCCGCACACTCCAAAATCTTCATGTGAGAAAGTCTGCCAGTTACTTGCGAACGGATAGTGAAGTCTTCCTCCATCATTAAAACTGAATATGACAAAAAATATATAACCGGCAATGTGTTTATCATCACCAGCATACCATTCAGTTTAATAATAACGACTCCGTACTAGGGCTTTCTTCTAAAGATTTGTCTACTAAACGAAACATGTTATTATCACAATTACATTACAAACAAATATATGACACGTAACAAGTTTAGTTTAAACATGTTTACTTTACTTCGATTGTGAAACATGTTATTACAACATATACAAATCACGCTCGAAGTCTTCCTGGGTAGAACCAGTACTAAGCATATGCGGGATAAAGTGTTTTCTTTAAGAACACCAAACATAGCCTTGAAGGAGAATCGAATCCACAACCCTCAGATCCATGGTTCGATGCTCTACCACTAGACAACATGCTCCACTACCTATCTAGTTCCCGTGCTGTAAATCTTATTTTAGGTATGATATATTTACAATGATTAATTAACTGATTGATTGATTGATTGATTGAATATTTATCGTCATGTTATGCTATCGAGGGCTAACACACGATCAGTTAACCTTACCACTGTTACGTGTGATCCTGGAAGGTTAACCAGTACTCGAGCACAACCCATATCCGGCGAATGAATCAGCGGTGGAAGACGAATGATAATGAGTTACAATATCATATTTCAACCATCACGGAGACTGTGGTCGGGCAGGGATTTGACCTTACAACCTGTATTGAAAGTCGGACGCGTTAATGACTGAGCTAATCGTGCCCGGCATATATTTACAAATATACCAGGTACTTTCTTTTTTCAAATCTGGTGTTGATAAGATCCGTTTTGTTCAAAACATGTACTATGTTTATGACTACAGACGCATTGATTTTAAATCGCATTGATTTAGGACTCAACGATTTCTGCTTCCTTCATAATTGCATGGTACACGCTATATAAAACATTAATATAAATGCGACGTTCCCATAATGACATCGTGCGGAAATTATTTTCATATATAAAGGATTGCTTTAAAATGTAGTTTTGCAATTGTTCACTGAACAATATCAATATATCTATTATGCATGCTGCAAACAAAACAAGGAAATACAATAATATGTGTTGTATGCTATTTTTAGAAAATGAGACAACTCTGATTCACCATACTTAACATGTTTTTATACAACACAAAGTGTAACTTAATGTTATCAATTTTTATGGCTAGACAGGAAAAACGCTTTGAGGGGGTGGGGAGGGAGGGGGCATTATCATGTATATTTAAATTTAAGTTCACACTTTTAAGACTGGCGTGGCAACACTAGTTTTAAACATATAAACGTGAATGGTAGGTTAAATATGAAGTTTCAGATACTAGCATATGGACATTGTACGTTATTTCCATATGAAGTGTAACGTTTGGTGGTATGCGTCAATATTGCCGTATGTACCTTTAAGCTTAAACAAACAAGAATTTATTTACAGACTTAATCAATATTTTGCATTGTATGAATGGCCACAGCATTTTCTGCTTCTTTGGAGACTTTATTTAAAATTAAAGCAAAAAAATGCAACATTAATACATATTAACTTTCGAATTGAAAGTTATATTCGAACACATCGGAAATAATAATTATGTGAATTGAAAATGTATACACACGATGAGATTTTTGTGAACACAGGCTCAGTTCTAAAACTGGGCTGGTTTGGTCAAAGCCCTGTTACCGCAACACTCCGTTGGTAAAAAATATTGTATGTTCAATCTTTAAATTTCATTTTTTTTATATAAACTAAAAGTACATTAGGTTACATAAGCATCGTGTCATTTTGTTACTTATGTTTGTAAAGTGTTAACTTGACTGTATTAAATATTAGAAAACTATGATTTTAAATTTTGCTTAACGTGTCGTTGAGCTTTGAACATCTGGGCCCTGTTTGTCAGTATACGTAAAATGAAATATGGATATTTACCATGCTTCCACGGGACGGTGGAAGCAACATCTGTCAAGTAGATATTTAATTGTATCACTAGAATATCATAAACACAACCTTATTCAAGCTATGTGTATCAGTGGTGCCGTTATCACGTGTTCTCCTAATTGACCAGTCACGGAATTACGTCCGGTGTCATAATGTTATATGCCATTGACGTGAACCTATATCGCCTATCTTTGACACATTGTTTATTCCATCTGGTGATAACAGTAGGAACTCCCATCCTAAGTAAACACACGAATTAACCCTCTCGTGGCAAGTTAAGGTGGACCTTTAATTAGATTTTGATATACTTAGATTCGGAAGTATGTGGCACCGCGATCCGTGAAACCTCCCTTGATAAGTTCAACCTAGCAGTGACAACACAGACATACAAAGCGAGGCCCGGTCGTCTTCGGGTGAAATGTGACTTAAGCCAAGTATTACAGAACTTTTATTCATATACATTCTCAGTTATTTTGAAACGTCAACACATTATATTGAATTTACGGCAATAAAATGAATTGATGATTCGAAAGACGTCATCTGATGCAGTAACGTGCATTGATTCGAAATCAGGACATGCAAAAAACAAACGTTCTCTCTTAAATTAGTGTACAATGGTTAGAATGTATACCATCCAAGGTTGATAGGAACTAAGGGTTAACATTTTGATTTAAAAGTGCAGCGGTCATGTTAAAAAGAAGACGTTCCATGAACACACATATTTAATAAGTACAAAAACACACACAGATATATGATAAATACAAAGAACACATACATATAATACTTACCAAGAACTCATACATATAATACGTACAAAGAACACGTATATATAATACGTACCAAGAACACGTATATATAATACGTACCAAGAACACATACATATAATACGTACCAAGAACACATACATATAATACGTACCAAGAACACATACATATAATACGTACAAACAACACTTACATATAAAACGTACCAAGAACACATACATATAATAATTACAAAGAACACGTATATAGAATACGTACAAAGAACACTTACATATAATACGTACCAAGAACACTTACATATAATACGTACCAAGAACTCATACATATAATACGTACCAAGAACTCATACATATAATAAGTATAAAGAACATATACATATAATACGTACCAAGAACACATACCTATAATACGTACCAAGAACACATACATATAATACGTACAAACAACACTTACATATAAAACGTACCAAGAACACATACATATAATAATTACAAAGAACACGTATATATAATACGTACCAAGAACACTAACATATAATACGTACCAAGAACTCATACATATAATAAGTACAAAGAACATATACATATAATACGTACCAAGAACACTAACATATAATACGTACCAAGAACTCATACATATAATACGTACCAAGAACTCATACATATAATACGTACCAAGAACACATACATATAAAACGTACCAAGAACACTTACATAGCATACGTACCAAAATTACTTACATATATTACGTACCAAAAAACGTATACATATAATACGTAACACGTGTGTAGAATACGTACACAGGACACGTATAGTTCATGTAAATGAAACACGTGCAAAAGAGTGCACACACTACAAGTACACGACCATGATTTGTTTGTACATGCGTTTTATAAATACATGCCATGCTACACATCCGTGTTTATATAGAACAGAACATATTCATACTTCCCACAAAGGTCACTGCCGTTGATTGCATCGGCTCCGGAGGGAATTGCTGCACAATTGTTATCTAAATTTGCTGAAAATGTTATTTATCTCTTGTCAGTGAAAATCTTTATATAGAAATTATCAATTTAAATCGAAAGCTTTTTCTGACACAAGTTTTAATGGTGTTAACAAAGAAAATGCCTTTAATCTTTTAGATTATATATATATATATATATATGATGTTTTGATAACAAAACAGTGCAAAGTGAAGCAAAGTTAGGTTTATTTGAAATTGGTTGGTAAAAAGCAAGATCCTCTAGTTGGTGATGTTAGATTTGAAATTGTTATATTTCATTTTGGGTTTAACGTAAATGGTACCAAATGTACAATGAATTTCAAAATGCCACTTTTACTCCTCTTTTTATATAAACCATTGTGTAATGATTGTAATAAAAATAATGAAAAAATGATAATTAACTGATAAAAATAATTCTAAATTGTTAAAATTTAAAACAAAAATAACGGAAGCAATGTGATTTTTACGATAATACCAGTAACTATGACAACAACATAAACCAACCTTTGATAATACCAGTAATTATAACACGACATAAACAAACCTTGGATAATACCAGTAACTATGACAACGACATAAATCAACCTTGGATAATACCAGTAACTATGACAATGACAACAACTGACCTATGATAATACTAGTAACTATGACAACAACATAAACCAACCTTTGATAATACCAGTAATTATAACATGACATAAACCAACCTTGGATAATACCAGTAACTATGACAACGACATAAATCAACCTTTGATAATACCAGTAACTATGACAACGACATAAACCAACCTTGGATAATACCAGTTACTGTTACAACGGCATAAACCAACCTTGGATAATACCAGTAACTGTGACAACGGCATAAACCAACATTGGATAATACCAGTAACTATGACAACGACATAAACCAACCTTGGATAATACCAGTAACTGTGACATCGGCATAAACCAACCTTGGATAATACCAGTAACTATGACAACGACATAAACCAACATTGGATAATACCAGTAACTATGACAACGACATAAACCAACCTTGGATAATACCAGTAACTGTGACATCGGCATAAACCAACCTTGGATAATACCAGTAACTATGACAACGACATAAACCAACCTTGGATAATACCAGTAACTATGAAAACGACATAAACCAACCTTGGATAATACCAGTAACTATGACAAAGTCATAAACTAACCTTGGATAATACCAGTAACAATGACAACGAAATAAACAAACCTTTGAATTCTCAAACAGTCCATTCCTCGGTTCCTTACCATGTCATTAGCTGGGAAAATTTACTTTGTTAATACATAACGACGGGCCTCATTTTTCATGGTATGGGTGTTTCCTTACATATCAGAAATGGTCTTGCTATAGTACCTCTGTATATATACAAATATGTACTATCTGTGACAGGATAAGTACTTTGGTCGTCCACAGACATACTCGTTTATATTAGTTATGGATCGGACAGTTATATGTATTGCTGCCTTTATGGCCATAGTTGGTAAGATTTGTTTTTATTTTATAGCGATCATTTGTTAGGGTAGTTTTATTTTGTGATGAAAAATGTTAAGGATTTGCTTAAGATGTTTTATTTTGTCGCGGTAGCTGCTGACGTTATGTGCAGTTTATAACGAAAGTTGACGAAGATATTTGTGTTTTACAACATATATCGTTATATCGTGCAATGACAGAAGATGGTGCTAATAACATTACATAGCTATTTATACTTTAAGGCGATAAATAGCAAAGATATTTACATTTTGTAATAATAACAGATATGTATAGTAAGTCTTGTATTTGTAGCAATAATGTGCAAGGATGTTTCGTATTTTATGGCGAGTCATGGTAAACACTAATATTTTATTGCGATATTCAGAAAGCTTTTTCTAAATGTTATGGTCTTTATTAATAACGATATTGGTTTGCTGTGACGATTACGGCGATTAAAACAAACAATACTTGTTAATGTATTTTATGGCGTCAATCTACATGGATATTTATATTTAAGGCGACACTCGACACGGATATTTGTATTTAAGGCGACACTCAACAAGGCGACACTCGACACGGATGTTTGTATTTAAGGCGACACTCAACAAGGATATTTGCATTTAAGGCGACACTCGACACGTGTATTAGTATTAAAGGAGACAGTCGAAACGGATATTTGTATTTAAGGCGACACTCGACACAGATATTTGTATTTAAGGCGACACTCGACACGGATATTTGTATATAAGGCGACACTCGACACGTGTATTAATATTTAAAGCGACACCCGAAAAGGATATTTGTATCTATGGCGACACTCTACACGCATATTTGTATCTAAGGCGACACTCAACACGGATATTTGTATCTAAGGCGACACTCGACACGTATAGGCGACATTCGACACGGATATTTGTATCTAAGCCGACACTCGACACGGATATTTGTATCTTAGGCGACACTCGACACGGATAGGCGACACTCGACACGGATATTTGTATCTTAAGCGACAGTCGACACGGATATTTGTATCTAAGGCGACACTCGACACGGATATTTGTATCTAAGGCGATAATCTACGCGGATATTTGTATCTAAGGCGACGATCACACGGAATTTTGTATCTAAGGCGACACTCGACAATGATATTTGTATCTAAGGTGACACTCAACACGGATACTTGTATCTAAGGCAACACTCGACACGGATATTTGTATCTAAGGCAACACTTGACACGGATAGGCGACACTCGACACGGATATTTCTATCTAAGGTAACACTCGACACGGATATTTGTATCTTAGGCAACACTCAACACGGATAGGCAACATTCGACACGGATAGGCGAGACTCGACAAGGATATTTGTATCTAAGGCGACAATCGACAATGATATTTGTATCTAAGGTGATAATCGACAAAGATATTTGTATCTAAGGCGACAATCGACAAGGATATTTGTATTTAAGGCGACAATCGACAAGGATATTTGTATCTAAGGCGACACTCGACACGGATATTTGTATATAAGGCGACACTCGACACGGATAGGTGACACTCGACACGGATATTTGTATCTAAGGCGACAACGACAAGGATATTTGTATCTAAGGCAACACTCAACACGGATATTTGTATCTAAGGCGACACTTGACACGGATATTTGTATTTAAGGCGACAATCGACACGGATATTTTGCATTTTATTGCGATTATCAATAAAATATTTTATGTTAAGATGTGGGGAAATGTGTGCTCTAAGGAAATGTGTGCTCTGGGTAAAAACGTGGTCTGGAGAGCTGCGAGCTGTAGATAATTGTGTGCTCTGGGGAAATATGTGCAGTGGGGAAATGTGTGCTCTGAGGAAAAATATGCTGTAGAGGATTGTGTGGTGTAGGGAAATGAGTGTTTTCGGTTCTGGTATTACTGTTTAAACTGTGCCCGTAAGACCACTGCTACCAACTTACACTGATAACAATACATAGATGTTCCTTTCCAGGTAGTGTATCCGCCCTGAACTGTACAACACTCCCAGATGGTAGCTACGAAGTTGGCTGTCGGTCTTTCTCGAAGTGTGTTGGAGGTAAACGCGTAATAGTTGATTGTACAGAACAACAAGTTTACAACAACAATACCGGCTTGTGTGACGAGTGAGTTATATGCGGGTACTTTCCCGAATAATTGTTTAAGTATTATAGCGTGGATTAAAAAATTACAATGCTCATGTTTTGTTATGAATAATGAACATACATAAATGTAAATATAACCAAAAATACACCAAATTACTTTTAAACAATGACAAAAGTATTTCAATATATCGGACAACTTCTGTATGTATTGATTAAATATAATATACAACGAGATGTATGCATACCCATCAACAAGACTTAAGTATACATGTACTTACATTTAACAATTGGTATTATAATTTAAGTTATTTGCAGCTCCCACCAACAAAATATTTTACGGTCGTTTTTATTGAACGCGTAAGTTCTTCTTGGTTATTTACATTTATGGCGTAACTCACTCCTAGAACACATATAACATGTTAACGCTTACCCATGAACCATCTGTTTAGTCTAGATCATCTGCGGCGCTTGCTTTTCTAAAATAGTTTGTCTTTAGAAATGCAAGCGTCGCATATGATCTAGACTTGATAATTGTAAGCTTCGGACATACTTTTGAATAAAATAAAATTCAACCTTGTTCGACGTTTGCGATGGAGTCAAAGTTTTGGCGTCATGAATCAACTGCTTGTACACAAGAGTTGCACCAGTTTGCTGTTCCGTTCATTAACATTTCCTTATTTAACTTAAGAATGACATCCATAATTGACCGCCATATCGGCGCTTTATCAACGCGAAACTTGACATGCTGGTTTTTAATCGAGTGCATTAGGTATAGGATTTTTTAATTAAAAACATACAACAAGCTTATGTTTGAGTTAATGTGAAATATTTTGGGGTTAATTTATTTTGCACGTGTTACATGTACGTGCACATATCGTGACATTCAAGAACATCGATTCCCTAATTGGACAAATTAGAATTGCTGTTTGTACACTTTAGATAACAGTTCTTAAATAGATATAATAGTTTAAACGTAAAATTTAGTAATTACACTGCTTTAACAGAATCTTGATACCCGGTCACGTGATAATGATTTTGTTTCAGTCCAGCCAAAGTAGTGCCGCCATGCGGACAATTGATCGACTGTAAAGGCAAGGCCGAGGGAAGATACGCAGATTTGGACCAGAACTGTAAAACCTGGTATACATGTTATGATGATAAGTTTTTGGGTCACAACTTTTGTCCAGCAGGTTAGTTTATACTAATTCATTTTAGTTTGATTTTGTTGAAAGCTCAGAGCTTGTATGAACCGCATTCGGGTGCACTTCCTAGGTAGAACCAGCACTGAGTGTTGTTTTATGAGAAGCATTGGGTCGAGCTGGGGATCGAACCAGCAACAACTGGCGTGAGCGGTCGACACATTATCCATTACAATACCGCCTCGCTTTAAAATGCACTGTTTAATAATGTTCTCAGTAAATTTGCTTGAGCTTAAGCATCGACACGTTTATGATGTTTAAATATTTTGTGCTTAATGAATTGGTTACACTTTTTTTGAGTATTTGAAATAGACACATTACAATGTTGAATAACTTTCACAAAATATTATTTTGATTTGAAATGAAACTGCATTAAATACGTTTGAAATTCAGCACAACTAAAGAATCATGTCTTTGGATAATAAATTAAATGAAGTTCAACTAAACACTTTTTTTCTAAACATTCCACGTACTATACCTATATACTGTAATGGATTTTATTTATCATGTAACTGTTATTACGCGCAGTGATTAGGTGTAAATAATTATATATGTTTAGGGCCTCATGGAAGATTGATTTGTTCAAATGAGTTATCTCGTTCAATAAAGACATTATCATTATTGTTCCAACTATTGTTATTATGATCTACATTAAAGATTTTTGAAATAGAATATCCCCGTGGTACCGACCCTTTTTTTCTTGTTTTATATCGGAAAGGGGAACAACTCTTGTAAACTATTGACAAACATGTATATTCTATTTCCAATATTTGTAGTCATCTATAACAAAATACGTTGCAAACATTTAAATGTTATCATTTTATTGTTACGATAGAAATAGAATCTAAAGTAACATCGAGTTCAATTTTTAAAGATCTGTAAATAAAAAAATGTAACTAATGTCTTTAATATAAAGCTTCGGATAACATCATAGAAGATATTATATGTTATATAATGTTTATATCTGTAAAAATTAACTTCTGCGTGAATAACTTATATATATTACATTGCTTCCAGTCCCTTTAAACAGACAATTTCAACACCATTTACTCATAAATCAACATCATACTCTCATATGTCAACATTACTTTCTCACATACCATCATCATGTACTCACATACCAGCATTATTACTTTATATCCATATCATGTACTCATATATTATCATTATGTACTCATATATCATCATTATGTACTCATATATCATCATTATGTACTCATATATCAGCATTATATACTCATATATCATCATTATGTACTCATATATCATCATTATATACTCATATATCATCATTATGTACTCATATATCAACATTATGTACTCATATATCATCATTATGTACTCATATATCATCATTATGTACTCATATATCAGCATTATATACTCATATATCATCATTATGTACTCATATATCAGCATTATATACTCATATATCATCATTAGGTACTCACATACCAGCATTATTACTTTTATATCCATATCATGCACTCATATATCATCATTATATACTCATATATCAGTATTATGTACTCATATATCATCATTATATACTCACATACCAGCATTATGTACTCTTATATCAACCTTATGTTCTCATTTAGCAACATTGAGCTCTTATGTATATTTACACTATATAGTCACGCATATGAACACTATATATGAGTATGTAATGTTGATATATCATATGTCAACATTATATTCTTATATATCAACATTATATACTCATATGTCAACATAATATACTTATATATCAACATTATATACTCATATATCAGCATTTTGTACTGATATATCAGCATTATACACTCATATATCATCATTATAAACTCATATATCTACTTAATTTACTCAAATATGAATATTAATTACTTATATATCAACATAATGGACTCATGTTTCAACATTTTGAACTCAAATATCAAATTTATATACTCATATATTAACACTTTTTACTAATATATTAATATTTTGTACTTATATATCAACATTTTCACTCATATATCAACATTTAATATATCCTAACATTATATTCTCATATATATGCACTATAATAATCCATTTATAATAGAAAAGAAAGATGTTTATTAAGTCTTGGTGATATCTAATGTCTAACATGCCTTATTTGAAGAAGCTATATTTCTAATCTTGATCCACAATTACCTTTTGTGAATTAAAACATTTAAAGGTGTAAGTAACTGGTAAACGTCACAAAATAAAGTATTTAAATTGAGCTGGACTTGAGAGGAAAAAGGGCTAATTGGTAACGCCTTGGATCGCTCGACCGCGGAGGACCAATATAACTCTATAACATGGTGCTCCAGTATACAAACAAAGGTGTCAAACAACACTGATGTTCTTATTTCTGGATGTGTACTGAACTGATCCTTATTTTACTTATAGCATTGCTTATTTACTTTTATTGTACACGTATACTTGTATTATGTAAATACACCGTTCCGTTTACAGGTACAGTTTTTGACGAAAAGCTAGAAACGTGCAACTGGGAAGATGCCGTACCGCCACCTTGCGGTACATACTCGAGTGGGAAGTAACTCATCAGACAGAAAGTAGAGATTCGACTAAAAGCAACGTGGACTACTCTGATGCAGTATTAACTACCTATACAACGGGTCATGTGACGTCAGTTGTAGGAAACTTTGTATTATAAGCGGTTACTGTAATGATATTATAATAAATGTTTGTTTAAATGCCAAAATAAAAAAAATCCTGTTTTTCCTTACCGCTTCCCTTCTTCTTCATTTGTAAGCGTCCTTTCCAAACGCCAATGCACTCAAGCATATATATATAACAATTAAAAGTAGATACAAATCAAATTGAAAGTGAGTTTAAAAAATTAAAAGCGTTATTTGAATTAAAAATTCCTGCAGATGCCAAGTGTAAAATACCATTGATGAAACAAGAACACCTCTAATCAATTTGAAAGTCACTTGATGTTAGAAACTCCAGAGGACTTACCAAACCAGTCCAAAAATGCTAAACAATTTAGCCTCCATTAGTGCACCATCGGTTTTTAATTAATAAATATGAACACATATACAGGCTCTTTCCCTCAAACACTTAAAGAGGCAAAACTGTTCATATACATAAAGGAGGATCAAAATGTGATCCCCAAAACTACAGACCTATATTTTTTTCCCAGTTTTATCTAAGGTTATTGAAAAACATGAAACTAAACATTTGTATGTATACTTGAATAAATATAAACTCAAACACGTATCACAATCTGGTTTTCGCAAGAATCACTCGTGCCAATCAGCAATAATTAAACTTATATATCATATAATAACGGTGCCTTGATAGGTTCTATTTTCTTTGATTTAATTTGCTTTGAACATAACTTACATGTACTTTTAAAACAAAGTGTCTCTCTGAAAAATATCTGATTAGCCAATCGGTTGGTTTACATTTTATCTCTCTTGTAGCATGCAGTGCATTGCATCAGACACTTGTGTGTTTCTTCAAGAGAAATTGTTAAAAGTGGTGTCCCTCAAGGATCTGTCCTTGGGTCAGTTTTATTTATCTTATTCATTAACGACTTACCCTTATATATTGAAGAATCTGAAACAGACTTGTGCCGATGACACAACCATACACACTGCAGATAAGAGTATGTATATTATTGAAACTCCACTCCAAACTAGCGTAAATGGTTCAAACACTGGTGTGATGATAATATAATTATTATTAATGTCAATAAAACATTCTCAATGCTTTAGGATCACAATTTTTATATATATATAAAAAAAAAACAGATATTCAATTAGACGACAATGTAATTCAAGCAAGAGAATATGAAAAACTTTTTGGCATACACATTGATCAAAAGTTGAGTTGGGAAAACAAACAGATAGTGTATGTCAGAATATCATAAGAAAAATGAAACTTATGAAATTGATATTACGATAGACCAACCAAAATAGTATAAAAATGTTCTTAAATGCATATATATTACCCTTTTTTTATTATTGGTGTATCATATGGAGTTGACGCTCTACAAATAGCTCGTAATGCATTTGACATTCCAACATAAAATTAAAGTCATCTTATATCACAGAACATACAGTACATTTCCTATTTTTCTTACTTATTTTGTTAGGTTTTGCCCAACATCCAGCCTAAGTTTCGAAACGTTGGGAAGAAACCATATGTTGTGCTAAGGCAACCCTAACGTCGACAACATCTACAATACATTGATATGGTTATACTATCACGATATAGTTGGAACTGAAAATATGATATACTACCATCAAAAGTTGCCCTACTCGATTAATTTAGACTGCCGTTCGTGCAAAATTATCATTTAGGTGTTAATTTGAAATAATTAGAAATGTATATTATTACCATATTCACATTTCTGAACAAGGATTAATTGAAAACTGAATTAAATAAGTCCTTACGAACAAGCGAAGCCATATTCCTTTTATTTGGCATTAAGTCCAACTCATTAAACGTAAGCTTGTACACAGTATAACTGTATTTGCGTTCACTAACACTTTGCAGTTTTACTCTTCCACGTGCTTCATTAATAAAATCACACTGGGTTGTATTTTTATCACAACTTTAGTATTGAGCATATTGTAACAGTACCATTTTTATATACTGCCATAATTTAATATTGGCCATTATTTGGGGTAATTAGTTTTAATTTAGACAAATACCCTTTTTGTTTATATATTGCTATCAGACTTGGTCTGGCAATGTAAATTGTGCATCATTAAAAGAACGAGTCGTTGTAAAGACTATGTCAAGCTATGAACGATAACTAACTGTTTGTAATGTCTCTTCCATTGTATGTAAAGTTTAGATTTCTTTTAAAGTACCTCTTTATGAAATATGAATTATGTTTACTGTAAGTTTCCACCGATAGATAGAATAGATAGATATAGTATCGAAAGTGTCTAAAGATAATTGCATTTCTTAAGGCGATTTTGCAATTACAATAATGCCATCAGCGTACAGAAGGATAAAACGTGTTAGCATTCTAATGTCAACCACTACTGCCCCCTTTGTAAACTATCCATACTCGAGATGGATTGAATATATTGGAAAGGTAACACATGACAGCCTTTGCCTAACTCCTAAATAACATCCAAAACTCTCAATGATATATATATAATGTTGATATATGAGTATATAATGTTAATATATGAGTATATGATGTTGATATGTGAGTATGTAATGTTGATATATGAGTATATGATGTTGATATATGAGTATGTAATGTTGATATATGAGTATATGATGTTGATATATGAGTATGTGAATATGTAATGTTGATATATGAGTATGTAATGTTGATATATGAGTATGTGATGTTGATATATGAGTATGTATTGTTGATATATGAGTATATGATGTTGATATATGAGTATGTAATGTTGATATATGAGTATATGATGTTGATATATGAATATGTAATGTTGATATATGAGTATGTAATGTTGATATATGAATATATGATGTTGATATATGAGTATGTAATGTTGATATATGAGTATATGATGTTGATATATGAATATGTAATGTTGATATATGAATATGTAATGTTGATATATGAATATATAGTGTTGATATATGAGTATATAAGGTTGATATATGAGTATATGATGTTGATATATGAATATGTAATGTTGATATATGAGTATATGATGTTGATATATGAATATGTAATGTTGATATATGAGTATATAGTGTTGACATATGAGTATAAGATGTTGATATATGATTATGTAATGTTGATATATGAGTACATAGTGTTGACATATGAGTATAAGATGTTGAAATATGAGTATGTAATGTTGATATATGAGTATATGATGTTGATATATGAATATGTTATGTTGGTATATAAGTATACAATGTTGATATATGAGTATGTAATGTTGATATATGAGTATATGAAGTTGATATATGAATATGTAATGTTGATATATGAGTATATAGTGTTGATATATGAAATATGATCATAACATACTCATATATAATGTTAGTGTGTTTTATCTAAAGTGTTCAAACATAGAATTTACCACTTATTCCTAATTTGATACCTTTATACCGTAAACATATGTTATTACATTAGCTTTAGTAAAAATAACGAACCCACAGTATAATCTTTATTTCGGTATTAAAGGGAAGTCATCAGGATTTTTCAAAATTTGAAATTAGATATAATTTTTTTTTTCAATTTATCATGCCTGTATAAATTGACTGACCCAGTATTGTCAGCACGATATCTACTAAACCAGTCAAAATACTATATTGAAAAGGGATTTCCTAACTTGGGCTACGCGCATATAGGTTAGACTAGTAAACATTGTTTCATCTTAGAGATTGCCCGAATGACGATGCGAAAGTCATCTAGCAGTATTTAAGTGCTGTCTATTTTTAGAATGGAAATTTCGGTTCAAGTTTACCACTCCGATTTAAAAAGCGATTTTGTCACATTTTGGTAGATTTGACATACTAAGGCATTCGGATTTATTTATTAATGATAATGAGATATATTTTAACCGTTTTAAACATAATTTTATTTTTTAATACATTTATAGTGTTTTTTTCCCTTTAAGCATACGGTTAATTAGATCGTGTAAAACAAATATATTTTCCGTATTACTCATATTAGCCTTAAACCCGATTTGAGTTTCAATATACATCAGATATAATATTCATCTGCCCAGTATGTTAATCGTGTATTTACTATTCGTGTAAAACTTTTTCTCTATGTATTTAAAAAGGTATTACCTCTAAAATTATTTACATCTGAACGTTTTCCTTTCTTACGATTATGAAGTATACACTCATCACTCCATAAAACTGGAAAATAGCCAGTATCCATAGTTCTAAATAACCAACACTATTGTCTATCTAGTTGATAAAACACTTATTCTGTAACCTGCCTGGTCCCCCTGAACGGCCTTGACCTAATTATTTTACATTTTACCTTTTTTCAAACTCAGTTGTTGGTACTGGTACGTTCAACTCATTAAACATAATTTAAATTTCAGAAAGAAAAATATTTTATCAAAATATATAATGTCATCATCAGCATGAAATGAAATAATGGGAATCAGGATTATTTATTGGTTTAAAATATGCCGTAAAGTTGACAGTGGATAATGTTATGGTTTAGTTTAATACCATGTTTCCTTTTATAATATCCACCTTTTTCATTTTTGTATTTCGCTTTTAATAAACTATTTGTTATAAGCGTATCATTACGATCATTAAAAATGTATTACTTCTGTCTTATACTTAGGTCGGGCTTTGATCATGTTTAAAAAAAGAAATTTCGAAAATTATTTAAACAAGTATAAAATAGTTCAAGTTAATCGATGTTTAACCCCCCCCCCCCCCCCCCCCCCCCCATTATATGCATTCTATGGTGATATTTATGTCACAGGTGACTTCAACTCCAGAGTAGGTCAACGGTCAGATTTAGTCGATAGTATTAATCTTGACCGATATGTTGACATGCCGTTAAGCGATTTCCCCGTGCACGGCTTACCTGTACGGTATTCCCTAGCCAATACAGTGAACAAGTTTGGCAACAAGCTGTTTAATCAAAGCTTAGCTATTGTGAACGGTCGCTTTGAGTAAAGTAAATTTACCTGCTTTAATTTGATCAGAAATCGAACCGCATCGAGTGTTGTGGGTTATTTCATTACTGAGCTGAATAATTTTACAAGTTTATCGGATATGAATGTACTGGATCTAAATGAATTTACAGGTCATTGTCCGATAGAGTTTTCGATTGACTGTGATAAAATAATATTATATAAAACTGATAATTAACATATGATAAAATTAATTGGAACGATTCAAATTGAAATGATTTTAATAATTCATTGCATGAAAATAAACATATATTTGATGATATTTGTGATAAATTATTACAAAACGAAATTGATATTAACACATGTGTAAATAATTTATCTAATATTATATATGATATTTCTTTTAAAATAAATGGGAGAACATTTAAAATAATTTAAAACATAAAATAAAAAAATCTCCATGGTTTAATGAAACTTGTTGAAATGCCAAAAAAAAAATAATTTCTAAATGATAAAAGGGTCTTTAAATCTAACCAAAATGAAGAATATAGATTATTATTTTTGAATAGTAGAAGGGTATTCTGTAATGCAAAAAAGAGTAGCAAAATTTGATTTCCATAGAGTCGAAAAAAGTAAATTATCGTCTCTAAGCAAGAAAAACTCCAGGAAATTCTGGAAACATATAAATAAATACATGAAAAAGAATAGTCATAATTCAAGCGATATTAATATGCAAAATTTCGTGGACCATTTTAAAAGATTTCAAATACACCGCATGGGCAGTTCGACCCTGATGAGCATATTCTGGATATGCAACCGATAGCACTGTCTATTGATGCTCTTGACTGTCCAATAAGTATTGAGGAAAACCATTTCCAGTCTACAAAGACATAAAAGTTGTGACTTTGAAAATAATGTTGCTGACTTTTTTATTGATTCTAAAGATTGTATTAGTCCATATTTAAAGCATATTTTTAATCATATATTTGACTCTGGTATATACCCGGATGCGTGGTGTAGGGGAGTTATAGTTCCTATTCACAAAAAAAAGGAGATAAAACTGACCCGAGTAATTTTCGAGGAATTACTGTTGTAAATATAATCTCGAAAATATTTTCATTGGTTTAACGGAATAGAATTAATCGCTGATGCGAATCTGAAAATGTATTTAACGCTTTACAGTTTGGCTTCGGGGATAAACGAAGTACAGCTGATAGTATATTTATTCTTCATTCAATTATTCAAAAGATCTTAGCTAATAAATCCAAACTATATTGTGCATTCATTGACTACGAAAAAGCTTTTGACATCGTTATTAAGGGTGCCCTCTGGGTTAAACTTATACAATCAAGATTAAGTTGTAAAATGGTTAAAATCATTAAATGTATTTATGACAATGTTAAATATTGTGTAAAAATTCCGTCTAACGGTAATTTATCAGAATTCTTCGATGTTAAGCTTGGTTTAAAGCAAGGGGAGCCACTGTCACCTCTTTTATTAATACTTTTTATTAATGATATTCAGTACAGTATTGACTTTCAAGGTTTGTCTGAGAATGATCTAAATCAACTGTCTATATACATGATTTTATTTGCCGATGACATAGCGCTATTCACAACTGACTAAAAAAGTTTACAGACTCTGCTTAATGAAATATCAAACTATTCGCGTAAATGGGGTCTCAAAATAAATATTAATCAAACAAAAATATGTTTCTTCGACAAAAGAAAACAAATTTATAACTTTGAATTTTTTGTTAACGGGGAACCTTTTGAAGTTGTTGACACGTTTTGTTATTTAGGTATAAAATTCACTCACACGGGTAACATGACACACGCTGTGAACGCGTTATCTGAACAAGCATTGAACAACTTACTGTCTGTTTGTGATAGACTTAATCTCGACATTATAACCAAATTATCCCTTTTTGACTCGATGGGGGTACCTATTATCTTATATGGGGCGGAAGTCTGGGGTATCTATGATTTCAAAGAAGTGGATAAAATTCATATTAAATTCTGCAAACGCATTTTAGGTGTTCGTCAGCAAACCTCAAATCTAGCTGTATTAGGAAAACTAGGAAGATATCCACTGTCAATTATAGCTAAAGAGAGAGCATTAAAGTTCTTGACTAAGATTTTGAAAAGTCCAAATTCTATTATATATAAATCTTTTATTAATCAATGTGAATCTATCACTCGTAAATTTTGTGCGAGTAATGTGAAGGAATATTTGGATAGACTAGGATTTGGTGAACTATGGTTAAACTTTAATACTGACGTAAATTATCTACCCATGTTTAGACAAAGAAAACGTGAATCAGTATATCCAGAGTTGGAATACTGGCATTGAAGAATTGCCTAAATTGGAATATTTTAGGAAATTCAAGAAACAGTTTATTTTTTAAGATTATTTAGATGTTATAAAATAAAATTTAACGTGCCTTAGATTAAGCTCCAACGATTTAGAAATTGAGTTTGGAAGATTTAATAATATAGATAGAGAAAATAGGCTATGTAATTTGTGTTCCATGAAAGTTGTTGAAACTGAATATCATTTTTTACTATGTTGCCCAAGATACCATAGCATCTGAATATTATATTTCAATAGGTCATCTTGGCCTACAGTTCAGAAATGTTCAAGTATTATGTCAAATAAAAACAAGAAAAATATTTTAAACATAGGAAAATATGTATCTGAAGCTTTTAAGATAAGAAAACTAGCACTAGAACATGTAAATGATGTTTAATAATAAAACTACTTTACGATCCCAATATGATGTAACTGTTTCTTATACTCAATATGTGTATAGATTAGTACATAACTTGTATGTGAATTATATTTATGATTTTGTTGTGTATTGTGTCTTGGCCATATTTATTTAAAAACTTTGTAAATGGCCAAAGGCAAATGTTTGCCAAATTTGCCAATAAAATTTGATTTGATTTGATTTGGTGAAATCTCCGCCAAATGTAGAGTAACTTCGCCTTGACCGACTTTTAGTACTATTATGAAAAACACCCTGGCCTTCAAATAAACGTTAATACACTTGTTTTAAACGATATTGATTTATCAAAAATTACATAAACATATATCATTACACAACGATACATAACAACAGAAATGAGAAGAAGCTATTTCTAGCTTGTGCAAAGTCTCTCTTCTGAATATCTTGCTAGGACTATACAATGGTGTTACAAATGCAAAGAAAATAAATTTATTACAAGACAAACGTTTGAGTTTACACGCTTGATCAATACTAGAAATAGATGACGTTAAAGACGAGTTAATATAACCATTAATTGTAATAGTTTTCACATTATGGATTAGATTACACTAATCATTCATTCATTTTTCATTGAAATCTTTACAAGACAGTTTGTAATGCTTTCCGTTTCCAAATGATTCCGTTTACAAAAGTTGCTGCCTAACATATAACAACCGTCCGAAGTACCAGTTTGGGTTTTGTAATGTTTATAAGTACATGATAACTCGTACTTAATTAGATAATGGTCCGACAAAACATTTGGATCATGAGCATAAAAAGAAAGAAGAAATCTTTTTATACAAGTTAAAGATATTCCAATCGTTGTTCTAATTTTATAAAAAAGACAACAGTTCATGAGTGACTTTAAATCACTATTGTTAAGCATCTAGTAATAAAAGACTGATAGTGTTTGTTACAGTTTTTTCTTTCGTACGTCTTGGCAATTCCAAATCAGCAGAATAGCCATCTGGATAAAGATTTTCTATACAGGAGATATATTAAGCACTGAAAAAATCACACTTATTTTTAAATTCTTGCATTATAATCACCGAGGTTTATGAAATAACAGTTATCATTATTTAAATTATTTATATGAGTGTTTTCTAAAATATTTCATAGACATTTGACTCTACAAATGCATTTCTGCTACAGTTTTCTGGCGCAATATAGCACACGCGTATAAAAATATATTGTTTTAAAGGAAATAAATATCCTTCTCATTTATACGAGTGTCATCATTTATATACTTGCCCTATAACTTCTGCGGATCCGCGAGTGGTATGTTCGGACATCTCGTATATATTTAGTTCATAATGTAAAAATCATTCTACAGTAAAGTCAATTGCTTTGCTATCCCTTGTTTCCGTAAAGCAAATGAAATCATTACTTTTAAGAATTAATTGTAACTGAGTTGAATATCTAAAAATGCTCATTTGTTTACATTCTGCTGCATTTCTAGGGAATACCTCCTGTCGAGTGTCCTATTTATTTCTTCCGGTTGTGACTGATGACGTATGTGACTACAGTTGGGAAGACGTATTAACGTTTGGTCTGTCACCACTGAGAAACGTTAATATCCTCGGTTTAGGAATGGTAAAACATTTCCAAACATTCTATTGCACACACCACCACTGAGAAACTTTAATCACTACGATTTAAGAGTGGTAAACATTTCCCAACATTCTATTGCACACACCACCACTGAGCAACGTCCACTGAGAAACGTTAATACCCTCGGTTTTGGAGTTTTACAACATTTCTCAACATTCTATTGCACAACCCGCCACTGAGAAACGTTAATACCTTCGGTTTAGGAGTGGTACAACATTCCCAACATTCTATTGCACACACCATCACTGAGAAACGTTAATACCCTCGTTTTAGGAGTGGTACAACATTCCCAACATTATTTTGCACACACCACCACTGAGAAACGTTAATACCCTCGTTTTAGGAGTGGTACAACATTCCCAACATTATATTGCACACACAACAACTGAGAAACGTTAATACCCTCGTTTTAGGAGTGGTACAACATTCCCAACATTATATTGCACACACCACAACTGAGAAACGTTAATACTCTCGTTTTAGGAGTGGTACAACATTCCCAACATTATATTGCACACACCACAACTGAGAAACGTTAATACTCTCGTTTTAGGAGTGGTACAACATTCCCAACATTCTATTGCACAGACCACAACTGAGAAACGTTAATACCCTCGTTTTAGGAGTGGTACAACATTCCCAACATTCTATTGCACACAACACCACTGAGAAACGTTAATACCCTCGTTTTAGGAGTGGTACAACATTCCCAACATTCTATTGCACACACCACCACTGAGAAACGTTAATACCCTCGTTTTAGGAGTGGTACAACATTCCCAACATTATATTGCACACACCACAACTGAGAAACGTTAATACCCTCGTTTTAGGAGTGGTACAACATTCCCAACATTATATTGCACACACCACAACTGAGAAACGTTAATACCCTCGTTTTAGGAGTGGTACAACATTCCCAACATTATATTGCACACACCACAACTGAGAAACGTTAATACCCTCGGTTTTGGAGTTGTACAACATTTCTCATCATTCTATTGCACACACCACAAATGAGAAACGTTAATACCCTCGTTTTAGGAGTGGTACAACATTCCCAACATTCTATTGCACACACCATCACTGAGAAACGTTAATACCCTCGGTTTAAGCGTGGTAAAACATTTCTCAACTTCTATTGTACACATTGTGCCTTTAATGGGACGGAGGTGTGTCGCTTGTATTGCTGTAAATGATAGTTTTACCCGCCAACAAGTTGCTGATTATCCGTGTCGATGTTTAAAATTCTAACTATCAGAGGATTGTCAATATTTTTCAAAACCATTCACGTAATTTGTTAGGCTTATATAGATGTTTATTATTGAGAAAATTTTATCAAAATTTATAATCAGAAACCTTTTTCAATTAAAACAAGTTCGATTTATGCGTCAAGATGATTACAGATCTACACTTTCATAAATGCTTGAGAATATGAGGACTTCAATTTCCCTATAGAATTTCTATGCAAATCTCTAAGTCTCTTTTGTGCCCCCTATAAACTGTAGTCCCTTGATTTATATAAATTTGTAACCCATCTCATTGGGATGATGTGTATCAAATATTAACTTGGTTCGATTGTCCGGCAAACGATTGTTTTCCAATTTTACCTTTTAGCGCGGCCCAATCTTCTTAATGAATTTTAATCCTATTTACTGAGCAAAATCTAATTTGCTACGATAAAATGGTGCCTAAGATATAAAGTTGAATACTGTTTTTCATAGATGCTTGAAAAAAAATGAGAAATTGCGCATTTCCACATAGAGTTCCTATTTTGTGACCCAACAGATACCAATTCTTGAGAAGATTTTGCGAAAATATGTTCAATTTGTCCGCGTGTAATGAACTACGTTATGTAAGATTTTTTGTGAAGATTTTTTATTGAATCACGATTTCGATAATTTAGAATGTTCTTTTACTGAACTAGATTAAAAAAAAAACATTTCTGATGTAATGAATGTTGTAAAAACTTTAAAGGGAGATAAATCAAACGGTAGCGATTTTTTTATTAAATGAATATTTTATTAACAGTATTGATATTTTATCTGCACATATTCGTGATATTTTTAATGCAATTCTCGATAGCGGTTTTTTCCCTGTGAAATGGACAGAGGGTGTTATTGCACCACTGCATAAAAAGGGAAATAAAATAGTATAAAAAATTATAGGGGTATAACTATAGTAAGCTGTATGTCTAAGCTTTTTACATCAATATTAAATAAGAGAATCGCTCAATTGTGTGACGAATCAAATACGCTTTCTGATTCACAGTTTGGTTTTCGCAAAGGAAAATCTACAGTAGATGCTTTATTTGTTTTACTTACTGTGATACAAAAGTATTTAAATGAAAATAAACGTTTATACTGTGTATTTGTCGATTTTAAAAAAGCTTTCGATTGTGTTTACAGAAATGCTTTATGGTTTAAATTGCACAACTACGGAATTCAAGGCAAGGTTCTCCGTATTATTAGAGATATGTATCATAGTGTTAAATCTTGTGTAAGATCATGTAATAGTTTTTCGGAGTTTTTCGAGTATGCGGTCGGGTTACGTCAAGGGGAATACGTCAAGGGGAATACGTCAAGGGGAAGTAATGTCGCCCATATTAATCTGTTTTTTATTGAAGATTTAAAATTGTTTTTACAACAAGACATTAATTCAGGTTTACTGATAGACGATATAGTTATAATTTTATTACTTTTTGCAGACGACATGATTATTTTAGGAAATACTTCAGTAGATAAACAAAAAAGCCTGGACTTATTAAATACATACTGTAGTAAATGAAGTTTAGATGTTAAAAAATTAAAAACGAAAGTTATGGTTTTTAGAAAAAGGGGAAAAGTATTAGAAAATGAAAAGTTTATTACAATGGCACTGATTTAGAAAATGTTAAATGACTTTAATTATTTGGGAACCATTTTTAACTATACCGGGACATTTGCAGCTAACAACCAACAGTTAATTGGCAAAGCCTTAAAAGCCTTATATGTGTTGTTGATTAATTGTCGTAAATATAAAATGAAACCTTAAGTATAATGCCAGTTATTTGATACGTTTGTCGGGTCAATATTGGGGTATGCATCGGAAATATGGGGCTACATCAAATCAAAAGAAATGGAAAGATTGCATATAAAATTTTGTAAACAAATACTCAATGTTAGAACTAGTACATGTTCATCGGTTATATTTGGCGAGTTGGGTAGACACCCTTTGTACATATCACGCTATATTAGAATTATAAAATTCTGGTACAAATTGATAAATGTAGATAATATTATTTTACAGAAAGTATACAAACTTGCGTATGATGATTGTATAAAAGGTAAAAAGAATTGGTTGTCTTATGTTAAACAAATGTTATGTGACTATGGCTATGGATATATTTGGGAAGATCCCTCAATGATTGTCATTAATAATTTATTCATGTATTTAAACAAAGAGTTATTGACAGTTTCCTGCAAAACTGGTATTGAAATAAATCAAATAGTGGTATGCTAGAATTATATAATAATGTTAAAACTTCTTTTGCCTACGAGTAATATTAAGATATGTTAAAATGTGATTTGAGAACATATATTTATAAAATTCGAGTATCGTCACATTCATTAAGAATACAAACAGGACGTTATGCGATAAATAGAATCCTCGAAATGAACGCTTCTGTCTATATTGTAATTCGCAGGATCTAGAAGATGAATTTCATTTTATTTTGATATGTCCCTGCTATTTAGATTCAAGATTACAATACATAAGCAACTATTTTTTCCAGACACCTAACATGTTTCGATTCATCGAATTATTACAGTCAGATAATAGAAATACTCTTTTTAACCTAGCAGAATATATAAAATATGCTTTATCTATTGGATTGTCTTTGACACATAGTTGAACTTGTCATCCTCATTTAATTTCAGCACTCGAACACTGCTGTATGAATGTATATGTATATATATCTATATAAACATATACATACAAATATACACACACACACGTACACATACACACACACAAATATATATTCTTTATCGTTTTTGGAATTATACTTACTATATATCACAATAAAGGTCATAAAACGATATTTGACTGATATAAACTATAGTATTGATATGTTCTATATATTTTAATCTAACTATAACTCACATTTAACATAATTTTCCCCGTGTCTCGGCGAAACATTTAAAACGGGTCCAGGCCTAAAATGTTATGATAAAAAACGGCGCGAAAGGGCAGACATCAGGTCTTTTCACTGGAGAAAGTGACATAATTTCTGTTTACAGACGTGTGTATTTTATTACAACAAACTTAACGGCCATTACAGAACATGCGGTTCATTATGTACATGTAAATGTTCCGAAAAACCGACGACTCTTTAATGAAGTCACACTGAACAGTCAAAATAATAATGGTTAGTATAGCATTAAAATATATATATGTATATGTTCATTGTTTTATTATGTGGTACTTAGTTATTTTTTATATATTGCGATTATGAGATATTACTTTTTTCCATAAAAAAAGGTATTGTCTGCTAACGTTTTTTGAATAACTGAAATTTATTTGATTAATTCATTTTTTTTGTCGAAGTAACATTTCAGTGGAACATGCTTAAGTGAAATGATATATATTCGCTTTTCTCTGAATTGTTCAGATTTCGTAATTAAAATGTCCTGTATGATTTGCCGACAAAACTCTAATCAGAGACATAGACACAGATACTGGAAGCCTGTTCTTCCGCTATAGTGGCTATTTTTGAAATAACGTACATCCCCGAGAAATCCCGAGGGTCACGTGATTCGATTATAGCGTCATTGTCGGCCATATTGACAAAATCAATGCACGGCAGATCGTCTTGATAAAATTTTTTTGAAAAATAGAGAAATTTTAAATTTTTTTTTTCATTATATTTTCATAATTTTCTTTATTTAGTGTATTAGATTGATTGTTAGTGTTTTTGAATCTTGATTCCCAAGAAAAGTAATAAGTGCTGAGATCAACCCATTTCCCAACCACTATTCTTTAACAGTTGTTCATTAAACTTGTAAATACATTTTTCCGCTGTTATGTTTTTTATTATTTTTTCATGTATTTAGTATGTTGAACGGGTACAGACATTTTTATTTCGATATGTTTATTAGAAATGTCGACTTTTATGATTTGGAAAAGACAATTTTGCAGTTGTTTATGTTCGAGTGGGTTAAAATGGACTTTATTAAACTTACAAAAACTTTATTTCGGTATTATATTTAAGTGTTTTTTTACTATAATCATGTATTAGGTGAATTGCAAGAGTGTAAAAATATTTATTCTAATATCTATGAATTGACACATGACACAGGGATGCTAATGAGTATTCAGTGACTAAATTGCATCATACATTGAACAGTGACAATGACTGACTGACTGACTGACTGACTAAATGAATGAATGAATGAATGAATGAATGAATGAATGAATGAATGAATGAATGAATTAATGGTGTTTTACGGCACGTCGACACATGAATAGGTCATTTTGTGCGCGCAAAGATTAACGACAAAAATAATTATATTAAATAAATATGGTTAAAATTCATTAAAACTATTTACAAATAAATAAATGAAATTGTTTACAAATAAATAAATGAAAACATCAATTAAATACAGGGAAATCAACGATATTAGTACTAAAAGGTTTAACCCGTCAACGGGTTTTAAACTAAAAATGTTTAAACAGTTTAACCTTTTTTTAAAACAGCAAATACACTGGTTACATTAACTTTATCAAAAAGCTCTTTCATACTATCGACCCTGTAGTACTTCGCTCTCATTGGAGCAAAGTCAACAAAGTCGATAAGTATATGCTTAACAGTAAACGGTGCAAAACAGTGCATACACTCTGGGACAGCTTCACGCTTTATAAGATAGGAATGGGTACAGCGGGTATGCCCTATTCTTCACCGAGCTAAAATAACTTCTTCTCGAAGAATAATCCTATTGCTATGATGTCATCCGCCAAGATCTCAAGAGGACTGCCATGAACTAAACATATATTTATTAATATTAGATTTAAAATCTGTAAAAGGTAGTTTAAAATATGAAATATTCAAGCTTAAGGCCGCTTTCGCAGCCTTATCAGCTTTATCATTTCCACTAATTCCTGTATGACCAGGAAGCCAGCAGAGAACAATAGTATTTTCTTTACATAGTACAATGTATTTATTTAAAAGTTGAAGAACAAGAGGATTATCATCGTCCATGCCATCTATGGCTTGAAGAGATGAAAGTGAATCAGAAAATATAATAAACTGTTTTTTTTTATCAGATTCATTAATGTAGTTCAATGTCCAGTCAATGGCTTTAAGTTCAGCTGAAAAGATGGAGGCTCCGTTTAGTAAACGGCTCTTTGAGGTGTGCTGTCCTGTAACAGCAGCTGCAGCCACGGTGTCTCCATCTTTAGAACCATATGTATAAATTTTACAATAATGATTGTAATACGATTTGACTTCATTAAACTTACTTTGGCTTTTCCAAAGTCCATGGTGGTATTTGTGAGACTTTGTACTTAGCAATTAAAGTAAGATCATTATGGCTTCGGTGAGTTTTGGTTTGATCCGGAGACCAAAAGTTCGAATAGCTTTAGGTTTTTTATCAAATAGAGTTTCATAATAGGGTTCAAAAGTAAGATTAAAAGCAGGATTAGATGGATTTGAATGAAGTTTAATTGCATATTGAAGAGCCAGCTTTTCACGTCTTAAATACAATGAAGGTTCATTTGCCTCTACATAAAGACTGTCGGCTCGGGACATACGAAAGGCACCAAGGGCGAGTCGTAGTCCTTGGTTGTGTATAGGATCAAGCATCGATAAGTTAGACTTGCGAGCAGATCCATATACAATAGAGCCGTAGTCTAATTTTGATATGATAAGTGATCTGTAAAGTCTAAGTAAAACTTTACGATCTGCACCCCAATTTGTATTAGCAAAAACTTTCAATAAATTAAGTGCTTTATTACACTTTGTCTTGAGATATTTAAGATGAGAAATAAAAGTAAATTTACGGTCAAAAATAAGATCTAAAAATTTTGTTTCCTCAACAACAGGTATATGTGTCCCATCTAAAGTAAGACTGGGATCATCGTGATGTTTACGTAGTTGACAAAAATGCATACAATTTGTTTTAGACTTAGAAAATTTAAAACCGTTTTCATCAGATCAAGTCTGAAGTTTATTAAGGCATTTCTGTAGTTGCCTTTCAAAAGTTTTCATATTTTTTTAACGGTAACAAATTACAAAATCGTCAACATATAAAGAGCAATCCACACCAGGATTTATACCCGTAATAATATTATTAATTTTAATATTAAAAAGTGTGACAGAAAGAATACTGCCTTGTGAGACGTCCATTTCCTGTTGTGAACATCAGAGAGGGTTGTTCCCATTCGGACTTGAAACTGTCTATCATTTTAAAAGTTTAAAATAAATGTAGCTAAACGGCCAAGAAGGCCCATATTATGAAGATCTTTCATAATGCCATACTTCCACGTAGTGTCGTAGGCTTTCTTTAAGTCAAAAAATACAGCGACTAAATGTTCTTTCTTTATGAAAGCTTCCCTAACAAACGATTCATATCTAATTAAAGGTATGTTGTGCCTCTTTGGCGTCGGAATCCACTTTGATACTTAGTAATTAAGGCGACAATTAATCAAACGTTCCATGGTTTTACAAACACAACTTGTCAAAGCAATTGGACGGTAATTAATTGGATCCGTGTTATCTTTCCCAGGTGTGGGTACCGGAATAACGATAGTTTTCCTCCAAGACTCGGGGAAGTTTCCAGTCACCCAAACAGAGTTAAAAATATCAAGTAAAATTAATAAGGACGATTCGGGTAAATGTTTCAAAAGTTGATAATGGATATAATCAGGACCAGCTGATGTACCATGTGCCTTCTTTAAGAATTTTTTCAATTCACTCAAAGAGAATTTCTTATTATATTTTTTTCTGAATTATTTGATTTAAAATTCAATTTCTGTTTTTCAGTCTGCTGTTTATGTTTTAAAAATTTGGGGTTGCAATTAGTAGAAGATGAATTTTTCGAAAAAAGTATCTGCCAAAGTATTAACGATGTCTTTGGCAGATGTGGCAGTATGATTTCCAGTTTTTAAATGGTTAACGCAACCTGGAGTACCCTTACCGTTGATTTTTCAGACCATATCCCACGCCTTCTTAATGTTAGCACGAGAATAAAGCCTAGAGACTTAATCTCTCCATGACTTTCTCTTACTCGCCTTAAGAGTACGTCTTGCTTTTCAAGCTGCATCCCTGCACAAAAGGGCTACGTTTACGAGTAGTCAAAATCGCCCCAATCTCAAAAAATTATAAAATTATATGTGTGTAATCTTGAAACAGTTTATTTTTTGTATTTAGTACTATTTTTTCATATAACACAATATTATGTAAACACTGTACAATTTAATACATGCCGAAGGACAAACAATTGACGATTGACGTAAAATGACGTCGAGAACGGCCGTGATAATGACGTTCAGTTAGTTGATATTTATTTTGATGTTTTCGATGTAAAACCAATTTCAGTAAAATAAAAAGCAATATTTCTAACTTTCGCCCACACTAAAATCGAACATTTATGTTTCATAACGTGTTCTAATTATAAACTTCTACCTTCACACATTTGCCTCGCAACACGAGGTAATAACGGTGTGAGATGTTAATGAATTTGCACCTTTTTTCTGTGGCGATATAGGTGAGAACTAGCCTTATCAATAAAAGGCGTGAATAAACAGGATTTTTTCATCGTTTGGATATCCGACCTGCTGTCGGGAGATGTGACATATTTGTTTTATAAAAGGCTTTTTAGAGACGTGCAATATGTCACACTAAGGTGAGAACGTTTTATAAATTGAAGCCGTAACCGCAAATTCACTCGTTTAAACACTAATTATTCATATCTAAATATAAACAAAATAGAATCTACAATAATTAATTTATAATATAAATCTGAATCCTGTATTTTTTAAAAAAAAGAAAAAAAACCGACATGAAAGAAACTATGTTATTTTAAGCTTAACTGTACCGCCTCTTCTGTTATTTGACATAAACAGTCTATTTCTAGCATCTTACACAGTGACGAAAATGGGTTCATTAACAAGATTGGAAAAGTTATGGCTTCACTAATATTATGTATCGCTATTGGGTTTTCTTGTTTTAAAAGAATATATTGATGTATGCAATAAAACTGTATCGAATGTAGTACGCATTATATTATTTATACGCATTGAGAAATAATATGTTCTGAATACTAGTTTGGTCTAGTAACTCTTGCTCAGGATCCTCCCTTGCATATACGCGTTATACTATCGCACTGGCTATAACGTCACAAATAACTTTATCGCAGTCAATATTGAGAGGTTACCAAGGGTGGTTTGTTTAGTACAGTTATAAAAAAGTAAGTTTATGTTTAATTTTATATGAACGTTTCGTCGCTTACGTGCAATAAATTTTCACGTGGGTTCCAGTTCATTAATGCATGAGGGGAATAAAGGGGATTTTCTTAAAAACTACCTTATTTAATTCTTAACCATATCCCCTACAGTTCCCCATACTATGTTTCTTTCTAAAGTGAATTGATCATATATTACAGACCGACGCGTTTCTGAACAAGCTTCGTAACTCCCCGTTTTCTGCCGAAGGTGTTTATCGGAAAGAGACGAACATTAATTTGTAAACAAAACCCGTTCTTAATTATGTACCAATAATGTGCTTTTTATTCATTTTGTTCGTTTCCAAAATCTTTCAGTGATCAAATAAACATGTATTCTGTCATTCAGAATAGTAAAACTGACTTAAATTAAAATTAAAAACGACAGTTTTGGAAGTTTAATGAGCCTTTAACAATGTATAAACAAGTTTTAAATATTCCAAAACAACACGCCATAACAATTCAATAACACACTACACAAACAATCTGCCATACAGTATTTACAAAATAGTGAACGAAATTGTAGATGAAAAGTAATGCATTTATGGGAAGTCATTCCTGTATGTATTCCATACAGGTATATTTAGCATAGTTCTTCCACACCCAATAAGCCCGTGTGGTTCTGGCTAAGAATAGAATCACTGTCAAATGGATCTCATGTTCATTTTATCATTTTTTTATGTTCATTCATTGCGGTTAAATGACATACGCCAGTGTGGTTCCAGGGAGCCATACAGGTGATGGCAATAATAGAATCAATGTGGTTCATGCATGTCGTAAGAAGCGAAAATTTGAGTAATACGATATACTCTGCTGAAACTCTGCAGTCCTGCAGGTATCAAGGTTCTAAGTTCATTCTTCATATTCATTTGATGATGGGTTTTTTATTTGAACGAGTGTTAATTTGTTTTTTCACATGTAGAGTGAACCTGAAATATTATGTTCTGTTAGCATCGAATAACATATAATGTGTTGTTCGCCGTTAAACACAATAAAACTAGCATTTTTTTGTTATAAATATAATTCACATACTGCCATGGTAAGGAGTTATGGCAAGTCCCTTAATGCACTGTCATTGTAGTAACAAGACCGAAGTGTGCTGTTTTTAAAGCACATAATCAAAGAAACAGCGCATGGATACCAATGGTGTAGCTACCTAAAAGGCCTACTGATGATTTGAAACAAGTGTTTTTTGAAATTCATCCATAAGTGACAAAGTAACAAAATCTCAATCAGACTGTAAGTGTTTCCATTTTATGTAAATTATTCAAAAATTAAAAAATAAATATTGTTCAAAATGTGTTAATTTATGAACTCGTCAAATAATACGTCAAAACGCACTAGAACCATTCTACATACAAAAGTCGGCTGTGAGTTTGGGGCATGTCCCCCAGACGTTCCCCCACTCCCCCTTATTTTATTTATTTTTATTTTTTTATAAAGAAACATAAAAAAAATACAAATAAAAATAAAAAATGGAATCCTCCCACTCTCACCCGCTCTCCCTTTTTAAGAAACAAAATGGATGACAATCTATCAATATATTTATGATGGCTTAATTAGGTTTCACACGTTTTGTTTCACGCTTTGTATATATATATCTTTATTTAAGTCTCATCTATGTACAAACATATAAATAAAACATACAGTAACACATACAACGTACATAGCCATTCAATATTAGAATTACAAGAGACTATCGCTATAATATTGACATAAAATATATACAACTATCACAGATTATTCATGCATTATTTTTGAAAAAGATGTATACTATAAAGCATTATACACTAAGAATTGAGACACCGGCGCTAATCTTGGCTCGAGACCTAAAAGATTATTAAAATAACTTTTGTTAAATCGTGAAAGGAAAAATAAATGCAAATGCATCGCTATATAGTCAAAAGCTTTTTAAAAAATATTTTAAAAGATCAGTTATCACCCCAGATCAGATCTGGAATGACCTGATTAGCACCGATTTCTCAACATAATATAAAATTAATTTGTTTTACATTTAAGATATAATACATTATTTATATAAAATATTTCTACGTTTTTGTAGTATTGTAAAACAGGTTTTGGCACATATTCTTATCATATCTTTATTGGAAAAGAGAAACTTCATTTTATTACAGTCATCAAAATTATTAAAGTTTGCATCTATGCTTACTGCTTTAAGCATCAGATCTGTCCTAATATCTTTATAAGAGGCACATTTTAAAATAACATGACACTCATCTTCTATAGCATCATTACAGAAAGGACATAACCGGTCATTCTCATTAATACCCTCATATCGACCAGTTTCTAGTTTTAATGGCGCAACTTTGTACAGTACAAACGGCGAAAATTGTGGCAACATGATGAAGTATTTATTTATACATGTATGAAATGTTAATTTGTCCAATAACCGACAACCTACATGATTTATATATCAAAAGGGTGGTAACTGGGTAATTTTTAAAGATCATATCAAGGTCGCAGGAACGTTTTGGCCACAAACAGGCATTCTTAAAGAAAAAAAAATAGTCCCTAACGAGACTCGATCTTCAGACCTTTCAGTCTATAACTAAACACGCTACCACTACGATGTATGTCACCTCGACTAACTTGTTGAATAATCAAGTTATTATTGATAGAAATGATAACTAACGAAACTTACATTGTGCTTTGTGGACTTGTTTGTAATTTTTTTTCAGGTTATCGTTTTTTCCATTAAAAAGATTAAAACATGAAAGACAATGCATTAACTTAACAGATATCAACAGATATGAAGAGCATTCGGATTCGCCCCTGACCCTATTCGTACTTGCACTGTTGCACATCGTTATATAAATTAAACATCAGGTTGCAAATGTTGCCTTTAATACGATTTAAATGATAATAAAACATATTCAGTCTCTAATCACATCCATTTGAATAATTAATAGTATTGCACACATAAACTATAAAATAACCTTCTTGAAATGTAGGTGCCGAAACAGCATCCAGGTTCTAACGCAAAACTTCGATAACGATGAACGGAATATTAAATCTTGGTACGAAATAATGGTCTCTTTGAATATTTAACGTTGTGCTGCATGGAAGCATTTACTGACACTGCTGTATAATATTTTTTTTATTTAAATAAGAAAATAAAATGTTCTGGAAATAAAACAAACCATATCCGATATATGTGGGTGGTACAGACGCCAAGCATTGACGATTCCCCCCATTGAGCGGAAAACAATGCAAAATACCCAAAATTAAGTTTTTTTTCTGCCACACGTTGTACAACAAATCACTTAATAATTCATATAATTAATGATATTTAACATTTGTATGATATAATTCTATTTCCTTAATCAATTATACTGGCATTTATGTGTTCCTATCACGTGTACTGTAAATGGAAACGGGCAATAAACAACCCGGTTCGGAAACGAATTTTTAATTATTTTTATATGAGTGCAAGTGTCGCCATACTAGATATTTCTATGGATGTTTTGTTTTGATACCAGTAAGTGTTGGACACATTTTCATGAATGGCGAAGAATGCGCTCGATGAAAAAAAGAATGGTTATATATCCATGAAAATAGGCAATTTCCTTAACTATGGAGTATATTTAGGGTAATAAAAACAACAACAACATACAATCAGGACACTGTATTATATATGAATGGATCATTGAGGTGTCCTACACCAACAAAAAAGTGGTATATTATGTGTTCAGTTTATTTTATATTTTATATTTTGTAAATTTATTCGGCCAAATCAAGGCTTCCTGAATCTAGCTCTTTAGCAGTGACCAGATTTACTTTTCCAGCCCTACATGTAAAACTTGAACTCTTGGTGTCACCAGAGCTCGACAAAGTCGAGTCCTCGGCACCACCAGAGCTCACACAAGACAAGCTCTTGGTACCTTCAGAGCTCGCAGGAGACGAGCTCTTGGTACCACCAGTGCTCGCAGAAGACGAGCTCTTGGTGCCACCACTTGGTGAATTCGGGACATTCCCCGAGTTCACCGATTTTTGGTCAGATTTGTTAATTAATGTAAAAGATGGTTTCGATTTGATAATTGGTTTAAATATAAGTGGTGAGGAAGTCTGCGTCTCTGAGGAGACTTTAGACGTACCAGGAATGGTGGCAATACAAGGCGTTGGTTTTTCACTTAGCCAGGTGATGTCAGTTTGAGTTTCCATACATCTTGTTGATTTTTTCTCAACATGTCTACCTACATCAGCATATGATTTCCCTGATGGAGTAGATGCAGATTGGAGTTCAACAATTTAACCTTTTGAATCTCGCGTTCAAGTTTCCATTTTGGACAATATCTCAAGAAAGCCCCGTGCTTCCCTTTGCAATTAGTGCAAAAGGCGAGTTTTGTACATGACGAGAAGACCTTGTGTCCTTGTTCGCCACATCGAGCACACAGAGCATCTCGTCTACATCTTTCTCGATGATGTCCAAACTGTTGACAGTTAAAACACCGAAGAAGATTGGGAATAAAAAGGTCAACAGGTAAAGATATATAACCGATCTTGACATTTGTTGGTATAGTTGGGTTATTGAAATAGATATAAAGGTATTGGTCGGTTTCATATTGCCATCTTTCCTGGTATTAATCCTGGTCACCTCTGAAACTCACTGTGGTTCATCTCCTCAACAGTGCAGTGTTCCAGTTCCCTGGAACAAATGACTACTTTGGAGGAGTTGAGTGTTATATGGGGGCAAACTTCTACTGGTATATCTACGAATGCTTTCAAAGAGAGTAGATTGTCAGAATGACTTTTTTGACATTCAACCAGAATTTTATTTGATTTGAGTTTTTTCACCTCTCGCGGTTCACCAGCAATACCAAGTATATGCTTGTGAATCGCAAACGGTGCAAGTTTCGTAACAGGTCTGAATTCATCTATAGATGTTATTGTAATAAATCGTGGCCAGTTAATATTCGATATATCCTCATCTGATTCAGTCTCAACAGAATCGTGTAAATTGTGTAAAGACTGAACAGGTACAGTTCGAGTAGTAGTTTTGTTTTGGTGTGTTTTTTGAAGCCATAATGAATTTGTGTTTGGTTCGTTGTCCACCAAGAGTCCACCGGAGTCCAACAAGGGGACACATGCTGTGGATATCAGACAGACATGATGCCAAGAATATGTGGACAATTTACTCCAGCAAAGTAATACATCAGATCCCGCATACCACCCGATGGGTGTAAATTCAAGTTCCGCACAAGAATCGCACCAACATCCATCTAAAATGGCATACGTATGACAAATTATAATCCAAGAAAACTATCATAACAGACCGATTGATCAAGACCAGGCCCATCCGACCTCCCGTCTTGACTTGAAATCCGGACCAAAGTGGTGTGTTGCGTCGCAGACTCCTGCGGCGCTCAACCACCAAACTCCTTCATCCAACCGCACAGGTCGCCACCCACGGTCAGCAGGTGGGTTCTTTTTCGGGGAGGATCTTACCCCTCTGTTCGGAACGAACAGTCGGCAAATTCTAATCCCTACCGACAAGGGGTCCCTCTGCTTGGAACGAGCAGTCGGCAAATTCTAATCCCTACCGACAGGGGGGTGACAAAGATATGAAATTGAACTCTGTCATTTCTACAGAATAGAAAAAAATACGCTCGTCATCTCTGAATTATGTTAAATAATATGATATAGAAAATATATATAAGGTAATTAAGTAATTAAATCACCGAGTTTGCAACAGTGTGAGGTCGGGGAAAATTTTCACAATAAAACAGTACCAATACAATATATTTTATTCTTTTATCTTTTATTCACTCAGTTCATAAAACGTGAAATCAAAACCCATTCATCAATATATTTTGTATATATACCACAACAATAGAATTATAATTATAAATAGAAAATTTCGGAAATTGCCGTCGCCACGTAAACCAATATTATTGTTTACACAGTTGCAGGTGCGTGCAACTAGAATACCGCGTCATCTGGTTCCCTAATAAATCGATAAATCAACAATTTATTAAACGGCCAGGAAACCAGATCAAATATGGCGGAGATCACGGTCACGTGATTGAGAACAATAGGTGTTTACGAGTTATCGTGAGAAGCACTTGCACCTGCGAGTCTCTGCGTCTGGACTTAGACCAGGAACCAGGGGGTCAAAATGGTAGTAAAGTAGTTTCATAGAAAATTGACAGTGGTCGTTCAAGATGGTGTGATTGTGAAAATGCACTTGACAGGTACTAAAGCAATATGAACTTGTGAAGGGAATATATTTTCCCAGAGAATGATGCAAAATTGAGTGGACTGGTAGCTATAACACACAGATTGGACTATTTCTTAGACGGTAAGAATTTTGCATAATTTGGCTGATTTGACCTCTGTGTGTGAAATAGGGACACCTACTTTCGCTTTGAGCAAAGTTGTGAAATTGGAAGCAGTTAATGCCTATGTTTTTAACTGTTTTTTGTGTTCTGTTTGAATTGAATATTAATTCTGGAAATTCTCAATGGAGTACAACTGTAAGTGTGACAGTCTATTGTGCTAATATTACGGTCTATGTGAAATTAATGATGGTCCAGCTTCGTATATGTCTCTGCTATAATTTAAAGCAGTTGATTTTTTTTCAGATTTGAAACTGCATTCTGATCAGTAAAGGAAATACCTACAAGCATCTGTAATATTTAATAAATATATATGGCTTAGGTCTGTAATTACATGTAATTACATGTACATCGTCTCGGATGACGATGTGTTCATCAGTTATTTAGATCCAATTTGTAGTCTGATGACCTATTCGCATACCGCACATAACAGTACTTATACGCGTTTTCATATGTCAGCTATTTTACACCTCTACGATATTTTGATACTGATTCATTTAAAGGACACTCAAAACTGGTTAATAACATAATATCTACATTATGCAAATTACATGAAACTGCAGTATAAGTACATGAAGGTTTTTAATTGTGTCTGTATTATGGAAAGATGGCAAAACTCTCGAAATTGGTTAATAGTTTATATAATCGAAAACATACATGACAACAAATGTAACTCAAAAAAATGAAAAATGAAAAAATTAATCAAATAACATTTTCTTGTGACTTTTTTTTACTGATATCAGTGACTTAATAGTTTATATGTCTGCTGATATTTTGAAAACTAGTTTGTCGCCACTAGTCACAAGTTTTATAAAAATAAAGTTAAAGCTTCAGTTCAACATTGCCATGTGTGTTCCTATAAACTAAAATGTTTGTTCTTTTGACATTTCGATATTGAAATGTTAGAGCTCATTGTCCTCTTTGGTTTAGGCAGAGACATATATACAATTTATTTAGTCACTGGTTTAGGCAAGTAATTATAAGTTTGGATGACCAATCTTCCGCTTAAATATTAGCTATTTATAACCCCCATCCCACCCCCACACTCATCTTATAAATCACGAAATTAAATTATAGCGTCAACGTCGGCAATCGTTTCTAAACAAAACCCTAAACAGATACTTATTTAAAAAAAAATCATTGTATGCACGCATTAACATATACTTTTTACATATTTTTTGCTATATTTCTCAGTATACAAGATTGATTACGAGTATTTTTGTAAACTGATTCTTAGAAATATTTAAAAAAGATGAAATCAACCATTTCCCCATTAATAACTCGCCGGTAGCAAAATGATATGAATAGAAAAAAGTTGTTTTGTAAATTTTCAAATAAAATTGTTTTTTTATTCAATATGCAATGTATTCATACAGTTATATTATGATCTGTGCACTGGAACAACTTGGAGGTTGACTTTGACATTATATTTTTCGGTATTATTATGTTATAATTGTTTTACACAGATGTTAAAACATATTTTGAAAAATGCACTGAAAGTGAACCTATTGCTTTAAAATTTTAACCTGTTTTATTTTCTCGTGTTCGTATGTGGCTTCATAAAACTTTCTGATATATTGTTTTCATGCGATAGCATTATGTAATACGCGTATCGCATGTTTGCAAAAAATTACTTAGTGCCCTGGAAGTACTTTTGGAAAATTTCTGTCTCAAACAGAGTCTAATTAAACTTACAAAAATATATTGAAATCATGATTTATATTTATATTTTATATAATGACAAAGATTTACAACTAGGTTGGAAAACACATAATGTGTGTAATATGGTGGTGTAATATGAAAACTTGCAAAATATGTTTATTTAGCAAATAAGAGATGTAATGATAATAGTTCTAAATAGACAATTTATTTATTAAAATTTGATGAATGTTATAAATGCGAACTTCAAACATTTTGTTTTTTGGGGTGGTGCTTTAGCAGCCGCTCTCAAAGCTAACATGATTTTTTCCTATACCGCAAATCTACAACCGTGTATTGTGTTAATGCAAACCTGACAACCACCAATCAAATAGTTCAATCCCCTGATAAACGTTCGAACTCACTATAAACAGTAAATTGGCCTATTTCAACGAAAACATTAATATTATAACAGACAGCGACGATTAATACCTATAAACAATTGTGTATCGTATATATTCCAAGTTTATATTCAGTGCTATTAATCAGCACAAATGAATTAAAGCGCTTGAATACAGACGCGCTGAACTATGGTCACTTGACCAAAATATTTTTCACGACGCCATCTTGGACAACATTTCAAGACAGACAACTGCGTTTTTAACTATTGGTCGTAAATAAATTTACCATATTTCATTGAATACGAGAACAAAACTTCTCTAGATCTGCCCCTTTTGCCAAGGAACTATAATTATATAGTTCCTTGCTTATGCCAATTAACAATCAATAATCGTTCTAAAAATAGAAATATGCTAATGTCGCTCAAGTGACTTGCGGTTTCACCCAAATGTTTAAAAATAGAATTGTATTCCTAAAAAGAATTCGAGATTGATCGAGTTATGAATTATGTAAGTGCTGTTGTTTTTTGTGTTGTTTTTTTTGTGTGTTTTTTTTTGTTATTTAGTAAATATTTCATATATTTCAAATAAATGGAACGGTAGATAATTTCCTTTAAACATATAAAAGTAAAGCATTTGTGTTGCCTTAGCAAAAATACGCAAACATCCAGATGTGTTCAAAATCAATGTAAGAATCAATTATTAATGTCGACATACACATTTCAACTTTTAGGCTTTTAAACGAATTGTTTCACTGTTGCGCTAGAGAAATCAATAAAGAAAACAGTAAATGAATATACTCAAAGTGGAATTCATCGTGCTAGATTCAGAGCACTTTGATATTATATATATGATAGAAAGTTTGTCTTTTTCTGAGAATATCACGAGTTGAGTTGAAGATACAAATCTCATATCATTGAGTTGAACTTATATCTTGAAGTTGGACATTTGCCAAATTTAAGAGTTGATATTCCTGTTATAGCAGAAAATACACTTTCAAAAGCAAACCATTCAGTTACATTCGCTGACTTATTCGAGAAAAGGGTCAGCGTTTAGCATAGAACATGTAGATTTTGTACCCTGTATAAGAATCAAAGGTAATCGGGATTATAGGCCTCTCTCAAATTATATGCATGCCAGACATTCCATTATCCAAGCGAGGTTAGGAGCTCATCACACTACAAGCTGATAAGCAGACGACTACAACTTCATAGAAAAATGGCTACACCCCTACCAACTTGGGGTGATATTTTGAGACCTGGACAAAATTGTTTTGTTCCATTTTGGATATCAGATAGCAGATCAGATTCTTCCCTTGATTTTCATAACATTATTAAGGACCTGTGTAATAAACAAGTTGTATAAAGCAAAATAAGGCGAGATGGAGGACAACATTGCAATGTAAGTTATCATGTTTACATATCTATCTATTATTGTTATGAATTTTAAATATCTTTTTAAGTTTTTATTGTTTGTTTTTTATTTGAAATAAATACAAACTTTAAAAACATCTATGTTTTCTTTAATATGTGCATAAACCGCAGCATGTAACAACACATTTTGTTATATAAAGAAATAGAAGTGAAACAATTTGTGTTACCGTATTACGCCTTATAGACATAATTTTATAGACATAGTATTATATATAACACTTTATTGTCAATATTTTGGAATATTGAATAATATTTGTATCTTTCATTATAGGGTGGGAATGGACTGTATGAATAAATCCAGCACTGTTAACCAGAAGATAAAACCAGCACTGTTAACCAGAAGATAAAACCAGCACTGTAAATCAGAAGAATCCAATCCAATCAAAAGTATATTGATTTGCTGGAGAACATAGAGAAAACATGGAAAACATGATGACAGAGACACGAAAAATCATAGAAATGTAGAAATATAGTCCCCATAAATTGGTACACCTATAAAGTATATATTTGCAGGACTGCATTTGACAATCTGGAAAATGTATTAATCCCACTATATGACTACATACACTAACAATCAGCTTCCGAAACAGTTGGGTCTACTCTGCTTCTGTCTGTACAACTGATATGTAAAGTAAATTATAAGTTTTATTTAAATGTAGACATTGTTTTGAGACATACTTGTAATAAGATGAGTTCGAACATGTATAATGAGTAAATAAAACGTAAATTGCCTTTATTTTATATGTTTTTTCGTTATTTCTCTGTGATCTGTTCCACCCCCTATTATGTCATATCCCCTCCTCCCATATTATTCTAGGATTCAATCTCGGACCAAACAACCAAACGGGGGACTTAGGATTTCTCTAAGATTCAACTGATATAAAGTCGAGAAGTGTTACCATATTTTATTTTCGTTGATTAGTCCGTTGTGACTTCAACAGATAACTGCTATTGAAGCTAAAGATTCTCACGCAAGGAAGCGACCGAGGGAATATATAACCAAAACTTTGTTGCGCTTAAGTATGATAGCCACACACCCCTTTGGTGCACTAAAATCCAAACCAGGTACCCCATTGGTACCATGATAACAACAGGTACCCCATTGGTACCATAATAATATCGGGTACCCCCTTAGTACCAAATAAAAGCAGGTGCCCCTTTGACACCATAATACAACCAGGTAACAGCGCAACTTCGCCTACTTCCTGTTTCAATATAAAGTAGTCTTACATAAACGGGTGAGACAATGTAAGAACGCCTAGCCCTTGTCGCTCTCTGGCCAGTTCTTACATGCTCCAAAAACCACTCCCAAAAAAATAATTTTTAGCCGCATGAGTCTCCTCCATATCACAGATGACTGCTATGGTATGTTGAAAGACCCATGGGCATGCAAAAGAATTGATTTGAAATATGCCAATACATAAGTAATATTTCGTTATGCCCCCGATCGCATCCAAACGTAAGAATTTTCCGCAGACATGACAAAGAGAGATAAAAAGAAGAAAAGGAAAGAAAGCAAAAGAATAATGAAGAAAAATAGGAGATAGCAACTTTCATAGATACATAACAATTAAATATACAGTTCAAACTATTTGTCATTATTACGTTTGCCTAAGACAGTCACTTTGTTAGCTCTCGTTGTTTTCACTTGGAACTATATCAACGTCAGTTCGTTTCCGCCACTGCTGGCACATTTGAAAATGTAACATGTTAACACTGAATTGTTACTGTTAATCGTTTAAACTCGACGGTTCACAAAGAACACCAAAAATGGACCAAAATGTCCATTGCCTGCTCAGTTCCGAAGACGAGATCGCCACATTTCGGACTGTTGTAGTGCGAAGCCTTTGTGTCTTTGAACGTGCCTCAAGCCCATGGTGTATAACATGTACTGAAATTAAATAACTGACCAACAGTTAACATGTTAATTCTGTATGCATAAAATAGAGGAGATTTTTAGAAATTGTAACTTGGTTAAGGGTGCGGTGGGTGGGTTGATGTTTTACTTTTACCCGTGCAATATGAAAGTGCGAGGGCGACGTGGCGGTCACATGGCCTCATATACCCGACCAGTTCACGTCCGATATCGCGAGGATTAGTTACTATAGAGAAACTAGCGTCTTTAAAATACAACTTGCTTCCGTAAAGCGTGTCCGAAAATATACGGAAATTGTTACCAGAATAACCAAGATTAATGTTTAAAATTAATGTCTATTATTTTTGTTTTATAAAAAAAAGAATATAAGACTTTGAACAAAAATAAAATGGTTAACTGTTCTGTTGTGTTCTAGACAAAGACACTTATATGAGTACACATGGTAAGGCACAAATATTCATGGAAACTGACATTATACAGACGGTTTGTATCCCTTCTAAACCACTTTCAAAGAGAGGTGTTAATTAGCCTTAATCTTCAGGAATGTTTACACAGTTCAGATATAAATGAATTGATTTACAGCAGACCCTTTCATCCATCCCCCACACCACTGAGAATTTGTAAATACATTCAGTTATCAGATCATAAAACACGGTTTAACCTGTATAGCAATACACATGCTGAATGATATAAAAACTTCATTTTCAAATTATGAACTACTTAAATCAAAAATTAAATATTGTATTTTGACCTTAACATTAATTAAACTGTCAACAAATTTAAATTAACAGATGTTGTCAGACATATATTTCAATTATTATCCGAGATAGCCATGTAACATTTATGTGCGCTAGTGTTGCTGTAAGATAGGACGTGCTCCTAACCTCGTTCTGGAGTAGATATGCATATTCATGAGATAATATTAAGAATGGTCTATTCTACTTCAACGTATGCAAACTGACCTGTTTGTCTAAAACAATAGCGACACTTTACGTCTTATATGCTGCCCCCATCAGCACTGTAGTGCTTTGATTATAATCTGGCCTATGATATTCAATGGCATTGATCACTAGCTGTGTCTCGCTATTGTGTGATAACAATAAGTTGTTGCTGGCGATTAATGATCGTCAATACACTTTCTGCGTCCAGGGTATTAATACAAATGTAGATCGTCTCTTTATCCAAGTGCTGTATAAACACATACAAGTTGACTTAACTTATTAATATATTGATTTCAATGAATCAATAATATATAATGTTAGGTTTATATTGTGCATTACTTGATTATATCATGCTCTTCTCACATGTGTTGTAACTGCAGCCTATACATGTGTCAAGGCGACGAACATGTATGTTAATATGCCGAAATATTGAATTGTGCTATACCGCTACTTGTAGGGCACTCGGTAAAATGGAACCCCTGCGGTGTTATGTCATATTATCGCCACATGTGTCAGTCTTATTGCAAGTCAGCTGGTGCCTTATCGGTACACAGATCACGAAAAAAACCCGGCTGATATGTATATTTGATTGTAACAAATGCCAGATGAATGAACCCGCGGCATATGATTAAATAGGAAAGAAATAATGAAAACTGTCAAACATTTAAGCGAATAATTATAACATATTGTAAATACTTTCAATTTATTAAATATTTAGTTGTCAAAATCCGTGAAACTATTATCATTTAATTGAAACGATAATCAGCGTAAAATAATTAAGCTCCCGGTAGTATGACTATATGTATGTCTGCATTTATATTCCTTATCTGTACATAAATAAATTATACGAACTACATGCATGTGCAGTATTCGTGCAGTTTAGGAAATCATTGAATGTATTCGAAAGCTAAATAGGACCGGTATGAACTTTAACAAAACAGACATATGCACATGAGCGTAGGAGCGGGGGAGGGGTGAGGCAAAGTATATGTTAGCTCCTCGCCCCGGCTCCTACGCCTGTAATACATGTCATAACAATGCAATATACTTTATGAGTCCCAGGGCTTCTAAAATTCCAAAATGCAAATCGGCCCAGGGTTTTTATTGCCGTAAGAATCGCTACCGTATGAATTACACTTTTTCCTATTAAAACCACTCTACATTACACCCATGCATGTATATATATCCCAATACCCCACCCACCGCGCAATTTTATCAGTTCGTTTATTTTTCATGCTTTCTGTGTTTAATTTGACTAAACTTTTCTTAATATGTACATTATTATTTCCAACATCATGTGTTCTCATTTGAATGAACAAATTTCAATCAATTTCACGCAAAAATCGATTCAGGATGTAAACCGGAAGTATCGTGTATACCGGTATAGCCTTGGTTCGTCTCGAGTCGATGCCACATTCAATGCTTTGAACATTGTCAGAAGCCCTTTTTATTGAATGTGACATTTAAACGGTATTATTCTCGCTTAACTAAATATTAATATATGTAAATTTGCGTACAACCACTTTTAACTCTGTCTCCTATTATATTATTATCAATTCATAAAAAAAAACGTTTGCATCTAATGGAAGATATTTAAAATGGAATAAAATACTTATTGACGAAATCGTATTTTAAGTGAACACAAACAAACTGCACAATTTCATTGCATGTATTGAATGAAACAACATGTTTGCTGTCGTCTCTTTGATGACTGTGACGTCACCGTGCGTCGGCTTACATCAAAGGGATATTGTAAGGGTGAAACGTACATGATTTCAAGTCCTTTAAAGTGACATGTTTATGTCGTTTCTTTGAAAATTGAAGCATATTTTTGGATTGCGAAGTTAGTAATATTGAGGAAATATATCAAATTAATGGATAAGATATATAAACGGTATGGAAATTTTATATTAATTATTTAGTTAAAGTTACGTTGACGATGCACAGATCAGTACTTTGTCGACAACTATTTTTCCAAACGTTATAGCTTACGCAAACAATTCTGGTCCGATATCAAAATAAAATCGGTTCAGGTTTGATCACTTTCCTTAATTAATGTCATTAATGTTATAATTAAAGTCAATGTTAAAAAAATCAAACAAACAAGTAATACTGCGCGTTTTTATTAAATATTTTAATGACGCGAACAATTTTCAATCCGAAAGTCCCAGCTTTGACCACTTGGAAAAAAAATCGAGCAAACAAGTTAATACATTGCAGCAAGCGGTATATCAAAGAAATTACCGAAGTCAAACCGGTTTGATGAACCGATACGGGTCGCTGATCACACATCGAAGGCATGTTACGTAGCGATAGACTCTTCGCACAGCGGGTGACAAAACAATCGAATGTTATTGCTGCAAGGAGTATTTCACAGCTTATAGTAAAGCATGATAAGGGTAATTTATACGTCCGATAGAAAATATGTGGACCGATTTTTTATTAAATTTTGAAATGAAAACCGGCTAACTTAATTTTTAAAATATCTAAAATACATCTGACACCCTTGACAGTAACTTCTAAAATGGCGCAGACAGACAGCAGCAACTTCGTTATAATACGATGTATTACTACACAAATAACAAAACTCGTTATTCCAAGCAAAGTATTTTATATTCGTAATTATAGAATTATTTAATACAACTTTTTGACTTTAAATAAAGTGTTTTGAGAACAAAAGTACTTTGATTTTAGCTAAATTAATCACATAAATATCGCACTATAGTTTGATGGGTCAGTGAAGCGACAGTGTAAGGATTGCATGTTGACGTAGTTATTTTCATGGTTATTTATCATAATAAACTTTTACTTTTATAATATTTAACATTTACTTTTTTAATCAAATTTAACATATTTATATCGATTAACCAGAAAATATTGAATAAGCATAAATATTTGATAACAACGTTATTTTTAACCGGTTTGGTTTAGGAACTCTTCCATCATATTTCTTCATACTCCGTTCCTGAGCAAACTCCACTGTTTAGAACAGAAACTGGGATTTGCTCGGTTAGGTTTTCATGCGTATTGTACACGTAATGATATAAAATTTTATACAATTTAAGCGTTAATATTGTGGTTCGCTTAGAGGTACTATTACCGTGTGCGACGTCACGGATAACTGTTTCACTTTTCGTCTGTAGAGCGGACCTAAATCTCTCGATTGGGTCCTTTAAATAGCAATGTTGAGAAAGTCGCATTTAAGCACGTTGGTTGGTCAATTGCTTCAACTGAAAGTTAGAATGACGTGACAGTTTAGTAAGCGTTCAATTGCTATGAATTGTGCGACAATCATAGAATTTCCTGCTTTTTCATTGGTGGTTAATAAAACTGATTCGGGAGATATCAGGTTCTGGGATAGACGAGTTTTACCCTTAAGATAATGTAGTGTATATAAAACTTTAACCACGAATTATGATTGTCTAATGAGGACAAAATTTGTTTTGTTGCTCAATTGGAGTCATTGTCTATTATTTCCTATTAAATATCTGTTATAATATTCATTTATAAATATTCATTAAATGACGTCATTTCTTCACATATTATGAACGATCGGTCGTTAAATATTTGATCTTAATAATTGATAACCTAACAGAAGTTTAAATAATTGTTTTAGTGTCTCGCTCTATGCACGCGTCACATAAAACAGCAATATAAATGTAAATCATTACCCGGAATCTAACTATAGGTTATATAGCGGAACACATTAAACACACGTTAGCGTTCGAGCCGCTATCTTACTTGTCGTCAATCAAGAACGGTACATTTCATTTAATATGAAAAGTATACATTTAATTGTGCTTGCATTTTTTGTGTTAAATAAGAAAAGTTCTGCTTTTGATTTTGATCCAAGAAATGTTTATATAAAAAAAATGGACTACTTTAGGTCAAATACGTTACCATTTCGAAGAATATTCGGACAATCGCTGCGAGCATGTGCATTTCAATGCGCTATCAGGAGTAAATGTATAGCTTTGGACTACATACTGGCTGTTAGGGAGTGTGACCTGCTCGATGCAGTGGGCACTACAACAACGGATGGGGTGACAGCCATACATGTGGAGAAGACAGACATAGATTTAGATGACGTATGTAGTTTTATAATTGTCATCCCATTTCATAACGAAGTAGTTTTCTTTTTCTTTAATTGATTATGTCCCAAATCATGTCGAACAGAGAAACACTGGGAAAGAGACAAACACAATTGATATATAAAAAAATCATTATTTTAGTAAGAACCATAGGTCTTCCGGGGCCAAGTGGTCTAAAACGCTGTTGTTAAATGGCCACTTACCCCCTCACCCTCGTGGGTTTGAGCGTGTCTCGTTCCAAAAAACTTAATGTGAGAAAGTTTGCCAGTTACAGGCGGAAGGACCAATAAAAGCTGGTTATGTCAGACTCATACACACATAAAACTGAGCTTCTTGTTTATTTTTTTATACTGGCATCTATGTTCTAACTTCATTCTAGCAATGGACCTTTTGTCCAAACCGTACTAGTATGGACCGTTTGGTGATTGGTGATTTTACAGTTGTCAATCACGTTTTTCATCGCCCGGACTTGTATTAATCATTTAAAATCACCATATTTAGTATGTTCCAATTAAGGCGTTAAAATGAGAAAAGATTTAGAGAAAAGTAAACTTTTGCATTTTTTTTTAAAGAATTCAAGCGCTAGGGGGATACCATTTCTGATAGTCAAGTGCTGGGGTGCCCCTGTGCTTAAATGACCTGCGAAGAAGCCTGTGTATATAAATGTTTATGTGTGTAAGTGTGTGCGTGTATGCTTATTCTATTATATGCATGTAAGTAAAAAAAATGTTAACATGTTTTGTATCTTTGTTAATGTCGGCAAATAGCTTTACAGCTAGTGTTTTTATATTTATACATCCGGCACAAAATAAAGTGCGTGTATCTTGTATCTTGACCGGTGGCTCAAAGTTTCCTCATAAAGTCTTAAATAGTTCGTGATGTGCTGGAAAATTACTCTTGTCTTCATATCTTTATCATGGCTTAATATTAACTTTTTCTTGCTCTTAAAATCATATCCCAATTTATACGCCACATGTCTTCAAAACTGATGGGGGAACCAATCGATTGCTTCCTTTTATCTTATTTACTTGGTTATTTAGGAGACTCGTGCAAACAGTTTGTCTTTTTCATTTTAGCTCGCCGGGACGAAGTCCAAGGAGAGCTATTGTCATGACCCCGGCGTCGCTGTCGGCGTCGTCGGCGTCATCTGTAGACACCCAGGTTAAACGTTTGCGTTTAAGTTTAACATATCTATGCAACCACTTATTTGATGTGAATGAAACTTTGCATGTGTGTTCACCATCATTAATGGAACACACACAGACAAGAACCATAACTCTGGATTGCATTTTGACACGGTTATGGCCCTTTTTGGACAGACACCCAGAGGCGAGCTTTGTTGGTCTTCTGACAACTTTTGTTAATAAAAGTTTTAATCTTGAAGTACGATTTCTCCATATATTATCTTGCTGATCTGGCATCTACATTACCATTGAGTACACATGTGTGTAACATATTACTGTTTATTTTATAGGCGTATAATGTTTCTCTGTATATTTATGTGTTTAACATTATAAATACTGGATGCTGTTTCACGCGTATGGAAACAGTCAGTTTTATTATGGACAGTCTCTCGTATAATAAGGTGATTAGCATCCGCAAACTAGATTTAATCGCGATAATTTTGCCACCAAATGTTCCAATTCAAATAAAATCAATATCCTTCATTAGTTAAAACATTTTGTTGCCATGTAAACACATGCTACAATATGTATCATGCATATAAGTCAAACACAATTTAAGGCAAAAATTGTCACAAGTTCTCCCAACATTAGATACGGCCTTTCCCTTTCATCTTTATTTTGCAAATTTAAAGATGGTTCAGGTATATTGATCTGAGGTAAATATGACTAACATACAGTACTTAATGAGAAACATATACACGCGCACTCACGCAAACACACGCACGCACAAAACGCATGTACGCACACGTACGCATGCACGCACTCACACACGATCGCATACATATACACATGCACACACATACATACAGGCACACATATATGAATGTATATATTGGAACTATGAAATTATGAAATTAAAACGTGGGAACACATTATTTTTTTATTCGAATTTCACAAAAAAATAATGAAGTTAAATATGGGATTATTCACTAAGTTCACATAATACGTGAAATCATGAAAAAGTCATGCAAAATCATAAAATAGTAAGGATTATATACAATGGTTCAAAATGTCTACGGCCTACATTTCAAATATACATGTATTCTAAATATATAACCAGATAAACAATAAGCACATTCATCAGTTTTGGTTTTGAATAGTTTTGAAATACAAAATCATATTCAATATATCTTAAGATTCAAATTACTATTTGATATTATACAAACATTTAGTACAGAAGATATACATTTTTTTACTTTTTAAATTTTGAATGTTCTTTTTCTTTTTTTAAGTTTTCACAATATTGTTAGTGTCAAGTCATTCATGATTTTATTTGCATTAACTTTAAACGAGTAAATACCAGTTGAGAACCATTTGTCATCAAACATACGTTGTATATTTTAAATTTTTAAATTACACTCTTAACAATACTGTTTACAAGCAATAATGCTAAACATTTATTATTGTGTGACAATTTTATCCTAAATATACCATGTGATAATTCTATAAGCACAATCATGAACATAACTTCCGGTTGATTTATAAAAAAAATCTTATAAAATTCTTATTCATTATTGTTGTCATCACAGTCACGTTGTTTTATTTTAGTTGTAGTCTTTCAATATCTATTGATGTATATTTTTGTTTGTTATCCAATGTTGGATAGCAAAATAAATATTTCAATAACAAGAATATTGACTGAACTAAATGTATGTATGCTGTCAAATAGAAAATGTGAAATATACTGGATATGATTATGTGTTACGTGGAATTTTCTCACTAAACGTTACAAATATGAATGTTTTCTTAGATTATATATTTGAGAATATATTTGAAATGTTTGCTGTTTACCATACTAGCCATCTTCTTTGAGCATTAATACTTACATTTGAGCATGTCCATGTGATTTTGTGTATTTATGTGAATAAATAAGAGTGAGTTGAATTATATTAATCGATATGTCATTTTAAAATCTATTTGCAGGTTTAGATTTAACCATATGTAATGCGTCTTTCTTATCATAAACGATTTCTTCTATGATTGCTGGGTTTGTATCTAGACTTTGTTATATTAATAATTATAATATTTATTGTATTGATTGCAATCTGTCTGGAATGCTACGTTTCCTGAGGCAAATATATCACTTTTATGTTTTTGCAGATTCATATTTATTGATTCCATGTACAAGTACACCATTAACGTAAACGTGGTTTTCAATTGTTGTTTACAACAACTGTTTTATAAAACAAGCAATAATTTATTAATGTTTTGCAAAATGTCTGTACTTCTATAGTGTAATAAGACTCAACAGCCTTTTACCGTTTGGGCAGGTTTATGTTAAATCAAATAAATATTTAATGCAGTTATTTTTATGCTTTGGACATATATTATTGATTACTGATAACAATGTTTGTTTGATGTTCTCACTTTTCCAACCTATAGTGTTTACAATTGGGAGGTGGATATTGTTCAGATATGACAAAATATTTGAGTGGGATAAGTGTTCTGATGGACTGTTCTTGTTGGGAAAATGTAACATTTATTCCAAATTCTAATAAGCAATAAAAAAGAGCGCATGTTATTTGTAATTTTTTTCAATATACATATGGATAATTTTAAGATTTGAATAATGCGATATATTCAGAGCAAAATAGACTTGATCTTTATTGCTTCCAGTTGTACATAATTTTATCATGGCAAAATTCACAAAACAACATGACATGTAATGTTTTCCAAGTACACTGTTATAATGAAAATAACAGTCACTCCCGGAAACACTTCCAGAACCCCACGTCTAAAAAACTTCTGACACCCTGCGTTTTGCAACACATTCAAAATCCATCATGAATGTTGCTGGGTTATATTCTAATATTGTTATTGTCACCACTGTTCTGTAACCATTCAAAGAAATCTCTATAGGTCACATGGATCCTATTTGGGAGGTGACCATAGACTAGAGGACACATTTGACCATTACGTGAAATGTGAATAACTGGTTGCAGCATGCAGGGCTTGAATACATGGTTGCGTCCACATACTGTGATAAAGCCGATAATTGATTGGCTGTATATAACACTTTATTAGATTTATATACTTCACGCCTTTAAAACGCAAGTATTGGTATTGTAACAAACCTTTATATCACATGAATGCTATATACAAATCTTTCTTTGTTTTTCAATTAATTTCATTCCAACAATGTCATCATTTCAAAACACAATTTTACCAAATTAACTGATTTTGTAACATATACGAGCATTAACACATCGATGATTTCGGATCTGGGATAAAAGATATATTCAATATTAAAAACAACGTGCGTTTATAAAGGCGTTAAGTATAGTTTATATGACATCCATTATTAAGTATAGTTTATATGACATCCATTATTAAGTATAGTTTATATGACATCCATTATTGAGTATAGTTTATATGACATCCATTATTAAGTATAGTTTATATGACATCCATTATTAAATTTTCATGGTAGTTGATACAAATTATTATCACAAATGATAATAAAAAACAGCAACTCATAAACTATATCACTCTTTGAAGAGTTACTATAAACTGAGAGGTAGAATCTCTTTCAATCAGTCAGCCTAAAAACTTACATTCTTGTGGACGAAAATAATATTTATCGGCACCTGATGCTACAGAAAGTAAAATTAAAAAGGCTAGAAATGACCGATGCGGTGATAAAAGATTGAACGTAAAATCAAAACGAAACCGTATCAATGTCGATGAGCCAAGCGCACATGAAACGCAAAAGGAAGTCTAGCGGATGAGATCAATATAATCGTTGATAAAATCCAAATTAGATTAAAGATAACAATAGTCAGAAATCATAACGCTTTGAAAAAAATAAGGTAAAAGAATGAAAAAAGGTTAAATGATAATATTAGTGAAGGAGGTAAACAAATTATGACTAGGGCAGAAAAAACATAGATATGCGGATTAAAGACATACTTAAGAAGATGTCCAATGATATGCATAGTATGCAATAAAGGATGAATAGAAGGATGAATACCCAACAGTATGATTATACAACCCAACACAGTGTTGTAATGATATAACTACTAAACATAATGTGTATACACATAACTAGGAGAAGCAAACACGGTGATCCAATAACCTAAGTCAAAAAGCGAAAACCCAAGATAATAATTTTATAATCCATCAAAATGTTGATACTAAACTTAAGACAGCCAAGGCGTTCCATATAAATACCTAATAAAATATTTCCAATGAGTGTGTTGCACCGACAGATTAAGAGCGAATTAACAGCTATACGTCGGTAAGATTAACATTTATTACTATGAAAAACAACTGTTTTACATTTATTAACAATGTACAATTACATATTTCGACTGTGCTATTGCATTTTCCTAATATTTTATTTTGTTAGAATTTCCTGTTTTATTATTTTGCATATTTTGCCAACTGTGTTGCCAGTAATGTGATAAGTGGACAGTGTGCAGTATGCTAAAACCGTCACTTGTTCTTATTATTACAGTGTCACCAGTTTGGTGTTTGGTCAAATTATAAAATTTCTACGTTATAATTACTGCTTTTCACTTGAAATTAAGTATATATATATAACTAACTTTTTTAGTGGACCTTCGTTTCTGTTATTTAATGTTTATCTTTATAGTACATGCTTAAATATAACATTTACAAAACATTTCATACCTAAATGAAGTTTTGCACTTAAGAAACGAATTATTTCGAAATGGTTTAAATTTGGTTTAAACATTTTTTTTGTTTTGTGTGTGATAGTTTTTTTATTCATCATTTATATTACATATTATATACTTATAATGAAATATATTACAATTCTTCAAAACAATATTGTCATATAATCAATTCAGTTTAATTTGTAATAATTGTATCGCAATGTATTATTGTGACGAAATAATTTCATTCTTTAGAGGAATAGAGAGGAAGAGAGAAGATGGATGTAGAATAAGTATAGAATTTGGACATAGCTTTTCCTTTGTTTAAAAATTAAAAGCGCATTTTTATCAACATTTATTAGGTTTTAAACAATTATAGAAAAAATACCCCATTTCAGTTCATGTATATGCAATTTATCTTTATTTAGAGCTATTAATCTTTCTATTTCTATACCTTTAAATACGTTTTGTTTAAATACTTAAAACAATTGGACAGTTTTTATACTTATATGTATTTGTTTTCAACATATAACATACATATATTCCATATACAACAATACGTAACAACAGAATTGAGAAGAAAGCTATTTCTAGCTTGTACAAAGTCTCTAATCTGAATATCTGGCAAGGACTATACAATGGTGTTACAAATACAAAGAAAACAAATTATTTACTAGACAAACGAATTACAAGCAGCGCTTGATATGAAAACAATAAATATGTACAAGTAACTTGATCGTTGAGAATACCGTTGCAGCTGATTGGATATTTATATAGGCTGTGGCGTATGCGACGCTTCAACTACTAACAGTTGTGTATACTAACGTTGATCAATACTTGCAAGATATAACTTAAATTATTTTACAAACAATGTGAGAAGAAATATAGTGGAAAGCGGTAGATAACGTAGATAGATAGAAAAAGGAACAGAGAGTTGTGTTCACGGGATGCAGGTTTTCATTTATTTATTCGAGTGTGACAATTCCTTACAACATACAAATCACGCCCGAACTCTTCCTGTGTAGAAACAGTACTAAGCATATGCAGATGAAGTGTCTTGTTCCCGAAGAAAACGACATTATGGGAAGCCATTTTCCAACCCCGACCATACGATCCTTGATCCGATGCTAGACCAACATACCTTGAATGTAGCTATTGGCACGTCTTACTTATATATGGCTGCGTGCACGTGTACTTTTATTGTATGAACATAACTTAATTCAACATGTATTTGCCAAAAAAAAAAGAGTTTTCATTCTATGAGAATTAAATATATAGTTATAATGAATGAATTGTGTTTTACGGCGTACCAACACATTAAAGGTTATTCGACGTCAACAGGAAAGAAGATTCTAGGTTCACTCGACATGTACTAAAACAACAAATTACCATACAGATTTAACAAAAATACACCAACAAATGAATATGCAGAATGAATCTAGAACCTTGATACCTGCAGAACTGCAGAGTTTCAGCAAATTCTTTCGTATTACTCAAATTTTCGCTTCTTACGACATGCACGAACCACATTTGTTCTATTTTTGCCATCACTCATATGGCTCCCTAAAACCACACAGGGGTTGATGATTTGACCACAACAGTGAACATAACAAAAAATGATAAAATGGACATGACATCCTTTCGAAGGATTCCTACCCCTCTGCAGAGATCAGTAGTGATTCTATTTTAAGCCGGAACCACACGGGCTATATAGTTATAAAACATGGCTCCTGTTTCACCAACATATACTTAAATACTTAAAAACTTAAATATAAGAAAAGTAGCCATGTGATCATGATTTTAGACTGGTTCCAGTAAAACTGCATATGGTGTCATTGATTTTGATTATATAATAGATAAATAACCAGTCAAAACTTAGTTAAGTTTTTAAGTATTTAAGTTAAATGTTGGTGAAACAGAAGCCAGATCAGTAAATGGCAATCAGTAGTAAGCAGTTAATGAATAACATATAGATTATAATATATATATTACTTAATATTTAGAATTTTGTTTACGATAACATTTTCTAACGATAGTATATCCCATTGAATCATAGGGATTGTTACATAATGGTCGGATTTCCTACTACGATTGTATATACAGTTATGATATATCAATATAACTAACTATACTACTCTTTGTATAACAGGAGTGTGATTGCAATGGGCAATCTTGCCAATGCCAGAAAGCTGGAACGGTATCCGTGGAAGGTAAGTTAGTAAACGGCTTAGCCTGTATTGTTTTCTATGTTGGTTGTGTCTTGGCCATATTTATTTAAAAACATTGTAAATAGTTAAAAACAAATGTTTGCCGAAATTGCCTATAAAAAGTTGATTTGATTTGATTTGTTATTGTATTGGTATTGGATAACGCTAAGTGCTATAACTGTATCCGACCTATTTCATGTAAAAGTTAAGGAATATATTTATTGGTCTTTGAACCCCGTGTTGTTTATAAGCAGTTCCAACTGCAAATCATGAACGTGTTGAAACAGTTGATATCGATCATAAAATCACTCGATCTACAGTGTTTGGTCATGTCACAACCGGAATCGGTTAGCTCCGGTGGTAGTGTTTCTAACTATCAATAAAGGGGTCGTGGGTTCAAATCCCTACCCGGTCACATTCTTCGTGATAAATAATACACGACATTGGCATTCGTATCTCATCACTGATTCAAATTGAAAAGTTATATGTTACTTGCTGAGGTGGGTTTGATCGAGTACTGGTTAACCTTCCAGGATTCTAGGAAAGAGTGTAGGTTAAATTATATCAATTTAGTCATCGATGGTATAAAGGAAGGCCTACATTCCAAAATAATCCTAATGAAGCAAATGTGTTTAAATTTATTAATCTTCTTATAACTAATAAGTATCCATTGTAAACCAAACCAGTAATTGATTTACACTAAGAACTGTCTAGTGGTAGAGCGTCCGCCTTGCATGCGGAAGGTCGTGGGTTCAATCCCCGGCAGGGTCATACCAAAGACTATAAAAATGGTACTAGAAGCTTCCTCGCTTGACGCTCAGTATTTAGAGGAGAGTTCTAGGTCTGGTCGGCCCGGTGTCAGTTTAATGTGACTTGGTGGGGTATCATACCATGTGTCTGCGGCATGATACTCCAGTGTGACAGCGCTTAGAATACTGTCTCAAGTAGAAACCGTCGCGATATGCCTGAAAAAATTGTTGAAAGCGACGCTAAACACCATACAACAACAACAACTACTACTACACTAAGAACTACTTATCTGAATGTTAGGAAAGGACTTTACCAAATATTAATATAACATTTATCATCCTCGTGTTTAATAAATAATCACTCTCACTATACTAGATCCATTGACTTTCAGCATATGTTTAAGTTGTATGTTGTTGTTTTTCACGCATGCATTGGTGTTTTGTATTGAGTATAATGATGAGCTGTATATACTTAAGTTAAGATATATGTTATGTTCTTTTCAGTTCTGTTCTGTTTTGTCCTGTTCTGTTCTGCAATATGTATATTTCGGTTTAGTTCTGTTAATTGATAGTACATTATATAATATTTTGAAACATTTATTATATGTGTAAATTAATTAAACACATTATTCTAACAGTTACTATCATTACATCAGCCCACAGCTTAAACAAAACAAACTATTTATTTTCGAAGAATGTGAGCCAGTAAGGTCGGTAGAACATGGAAAAATCTTTGGCAATTTGTTCAGTAAAGGGTCAAAGATGCAGGTCAAATGTGACATTGGATACAGTGCAAAGGATGACAATAGCATAGCATGTTTGGGTACCGGTGAATGGGAACCTATAACTGAGTGTATAAAAGGTAAGCATGTAAACCAGTTGTCAAGATATTCATTCTTATGATTATTCAATTAAGCCAGGCACATATTTACATATAGTCTTTAATACTTAAAAACTTAAATCAAAGTGGAGAAGTATGTTCATCATGATTTTAGACTGACTATAAAACAATCTGGTTTCAACTTGGTTCCAATGACTTTGAGTAAAGAATATCAAAGAACCTGTCAAGGTATTTAAAATGAAAAACACTTGTACAAATACACCGTCAATAACAACGAAACAGGAACCTGGTCACTTGTACAAATACACCATCAATAACAACGAAACAGGAGCCTGGTCACTTGTACAAATACACCGTCAATAACAACGAAACAGGAGCCTGGTCACTTGTACAAATACACCGTCAATAACAACGGAACAGGAGCCTGGTCACTTGTACAAATACGCCGTCAATAACAACGAAACAGGAGCCTGGTCACTTGTACAAATACACCGTCAATAACAACGAAACAGGAGCCTGGTCACTTGTACAAATACACCGTCAATAACAGCGAAACTGGAGCCTGCTCATTTGTACAAATACACCGTCAATAACAACGAAACAGGAGCTTGGTCACTTGTACAAATACACCGTCAATAACAACGGAACAGGAGCCTGGTCACTTGTACAAATACGCCGTCAATAACAACGAAACAAGAGCCTGGTCACTTGTACAAATTCACCGTCAATAACAACGGAACAGGAGCCTGGTCACTTGTACAAATACTCCGTCAATAACAACGGAACAGGAGCCTGCTAATTTGTACAAATACACCGTCAATAACAACGGAACAGGAGCCTAGTCACTTGTACAAATACGCCGTCAATAACAACGGAACAGGAGCCTGGTCACTTGTACAAATACACCGTCAATAACAACGAAACAGGAGCCTGGTCACTTGTACAAATACGCCGTCAATAACAACGAAACAGGAGCCTGGTCACTTGTACAAATATACCGTCAATAACAACGAAACAGGAGCCTGGTCACTTGAACAAATACACCGTCAATAACAACGAAACAGGAGCCTGGTCACTTGTACAAATACTCCGTCAATAACAACGGAACAGGAGCCTGGTCACTTGTACAAATACACCGTCAATAACAACGGAACAGGAGCCTGGTCACTTGTACAAATACTCCGTCAATAACAACGAAACAGGAGCCTGGTCACTTGTACAAATACACCGTCAATAACAACGGAACAGGAGCCTGGTCACTTGTACAAATACACCGTCAATAACAACGAAACTGGAGCCTGGTCACTTGTACAAATACACCGTCAATAACAACGAAACAGGAGCCTGGTCACTTGTACAAATACACCGTCAATAACAACGAAACAGGAGCCTGGTTACATGTACAATACACTGTCAATAACATCGAAATTGCTTAAGATTTGGCATAAGGGAACAATATAATAGATCGTTGTTGAAAACGTTATGTAACACATCAGCTAAACTGCAAATTATGCAAAAATCAAGTTTCCAAAATTGTCAATGTCGAAGAAAACAACAAAATAGGTATTGCGGAAGATATAATATATATTTATAAAATTAACAAAAAGGTAACTGTACGAGATGTATTAAAGCGAAATCAATATTGGAAATTGCAAATAATGATAAAAAAAACGATTTCAATAATTATATTAGAAAGATATAGCACAGTTGTTAATACATTGTTGAAGAAGGATGCCATCGCTACATGTTCAGATCTTCATTAATATATGTCCTGTACTTGCACATGGTATATATTCAACATGATTCTGTTGTATACTGTGTTAGGGATCCTTCGTGGCTGAGTGGTCGAAGAAAAGATAATATCTTGCTCATTAAGAATAATGTCAATACCAACAGCATATGTTGTTCTGGATTTGACATCTTTGACAATTTGAATAATGGAGATTATTCATCTAAAATTTCAAAATATTTTTACAGATGACCAAGCAGTACAAAGTGACAACACCAACACGCCTGACAAGTGAGACATTTTTCACACATTCTTTTCATGTATAGCTACACTGTTGTGACCAGTCATTGTTGTTTGTAAGTCGCTGGAATGCTGTGTATATGTATTGCTCTTGTTTTATACATTTAACTACAACATTCTGGATTTAATTCGCCAGAATTATAGATAAAAACAGCCAATTTAAAATATTGCAATGGCGAAATGCGCCCACAACTTTTATTTGAATAGCAATCAGAATTTAACTGCAAAAGAAGATGAATGTTGAGAGCTAGCTCCGTTTTATCCTGGACTCTTAAAGGTGCATCAAAATGCTGACATTGAGTTTCGTGATATATGATTTGGTATGGCATGTTAATATTGAGTAACTCCCCAGATTGTAATAAAAGTATTGACCTTGAATTACATCTAAAACTAGTAAAGAATCAAAAGCAACACAATGTTATGCTCTCCCTGACTTACGAATACAAAATTATGCCACATCAATTATTTTTATAAGAATACACATTCAATTAGTTTATAAATGTGTATGAACATTTTGTTAAATCATTTTATAATCCGGGATATATAAGGGATGATGAAATAGTTCGTGAACTGATAGTATATTTAAATATACATTCAAACCTGAAGGAATGAGTAAATGTGACCTTTTAAGAGACGCTGTTGCTTACTTCAGGTTTAATTGAACTGAAAACATAGAAAAAGGAAATGAATTAAAAATAAACTAAAATTGTGTGATTTGAATATGCAAATTGTTGTGTTAGAAACTAATTTATTTGTTTTTACAATTTGAGACAAAATACTTCATTTTTGTACATGGAAAGATTGGTTAAAGCCAAATATATGTGATATAACACTTCATTATTTAAATGTAAGCGTTTACAATTTTAACACTAGCGATTTATAGTAAGGGTCGCTCGAGGTAGAGAGTAATGTTTTCTCTGCTAATGACTTTTTTTAAAGCAATATTGCCAGTATCCGACTTAAAAATACCATTTAGTACCATATAGTACTTGTTCTATCATATTTTGAAAGATCATATATCTCACGTCTCCAAAAGAAAATACCCGGTGCATATCAACCATTTGCTTCAGTAACTATCTCTTTGAAAATGAGGCGCTTCCCCTGACTTTAATAACAACACAAGGTCGTCTGAAAATATATAAGAAAAATCAAAAATGTATGAAGAAACCTGTTATCTTAATGACGAGTACGGTCGATAATGTTCATGAAGATGATTATTGTTTTCTTGCAATACGCAGTAACCTATATGTAATATCAAGTGAAATCAACTGTCCACTATACATGCAACACCCCTTTCATAATGTTACTAATATTTTCATGTTTAACTATGTGTTATACATCTCACTCAACAATTACTTTTGCACTGTGCTACATATAGAGATGCACTTCTGGATCACTATATAAATTACCGATGGGTCTAAAAGCATCTTGTTTCTATAGATAGTCATCTGTTGCTCCAAATATGCAGGATAAAGTATGCGGTTGACAAGGTTGTTTATTTTCACAATATCCATGGTTTGAGGACAACCCTTCATTTTTGACAATTCTGCCCATTTCTTGCAGTGTATCAATACGCATCTTCAAACTGTTATATCTTCATCAAACAGCTACCAGTGCCGGTCGAACCTGGCACAACTCATGACAATGTTCCATTCTTCTCATCTGTAGAAAAATCATGATCACTTAAATCATGTAAGGGAGATAATTTTCAAGTGAGATCTATATTAATATGACCATAATTCGTCTTTCCAGATATGAAAAGTGTATTTAGTTTATCATATGAAATAGGTGCCATAACATATACACATCACATACAAATAATTAGGTTCCCGATACACGCATGACCCCATTATTCACATTTACTAACGATTTACGTCTATATAGCAGGAGGCAAGCTAATATACCGGTACACGCATGACCCCATTATTCACATTTACTAACGATTTACGTCTGTATAGCAGAGGGCAAGCTAATATACCGGTACACGCATGACCTCATTATTCACATTTACTAACGATTTACGTCTATATAGCAGGAGGCAAACTAATATACCATAACACGCATGACCCCCTTATTCACATTTACTAACGATTTACGTCTATATAGCAGGAGGCAAACTAATATACCGGTACTAGCATGACCCCATTATTCACATTTACTAACGATTTACGTCTATATAGCAGGAGGCAAGCTAATATACCGGTACACGCATGACCCCATTATTCACATTTACTAATGATTTACGTCTATATAGCAGGAGGCAACCTGATATACCGGTACACGCATGACCCCCTTATTAACATTTACTAACGATTTACGTCTATATAGCAGGAGGCAAGCTAATATACCGGTACACGCATGACCCCCTTATTCACATTTACTAACGATTTACGTCTATATAGCAGGAGGCAAACTAATATACCGGTACACGCATGACCCCATTATTCACATTTACTAACGATTTACGTCTATATAGCAGGAGGCAAGCTAATATACCGGTACACGCATGACCCCCTTATTCACATTTACTAACGATTTACGTCTATATAGCAGGAGGCAAGCTAATATACCGGTACACGCATGACCCCATTATACACATTTACTAACGATTAACGTCTATATAGCAGGAAGCAAGCTAATATACCGGTACACGCATGACCCCATTATTCACAGTTACTAACGATTTACGTCTATATAGCAGGAGGCAAGCTAATATACCGGTACACGCATGACCCCATTATTCACATTTACTAACGATTTACGTCTATATAGCAGGAGGCAACCTGATATACCGGTACACGCATGACCCCATTATTCACATTTACTAACGATTTACGTCTATATAGCAGGAGGCAAGCTGATATACCGGTACACGCATGGCCCCATTATTCACAGCTACTAACGATTTACGTCTATATAGCAGGAGGCAAGCTGATATACCGGTACACGCATAACCCCATTATTCACATTTACTAACGATTTACGTCTATATAGCAGGAGGCAAGCTGATATACCGGTACACGCATGACCCCATTATTCACAGTTACTAACGATTTACGTCTATATAGCAGGAGGCAAGCTGATATACCGGTACACGCATGACCCCATTATTCACATTTACTAACGATTTACGTCTATATAGCAGGAGGCAAGCTGATATACCGGTACACGCAAGACCCCCTTATTAACATTTACTAACGATTTACGTCTATATAGCAGGAAGCAAGCTGATATACCAGTACACGCATGACCCCCTTATTCACATTTACTAACGATTTACGTCTATATAGCAGGAGGCAAGCTAATATACCGGTACACGCATGACCCCATTATTCACATTTACTAACGATTTACGTCTATATAGCAGGAGGCAAGCTGATATACCGGTACACGCATGACCCCATTATTCACATTTACTTAGATTTACGTCTATATAGCAGGAGGCAACCTGATATACCGGTACACGCATGACCCCATTATTCACATTTACTAAGATTTACGTCTATATAGCAGGAGGCAAGCTGATATACCGGTACACGCATGACCCCATTATTCACAGTTACTAACGATTTACGTCTATATAGCAGGAGGCAAGCTAATATACCAGTACTTCAGAATACGATCAGGCTACAATATCGTCAGGTCGGTAGAACCTCTAGATTTTACGTCAACAATCAATCACTTGGTGAACTCTTGGACACTCTTCCTAGATTCGGGGGTAGAAATAACAGATGTTTATACACAGTCACGAACATGTGATATCACAAATAGTATAAAAAAAATAGTGCCCCATAGTTTGCCGCCATTTTGTAACAAATGTCCATTTTGTACCGTCAAAGACGTCGCGTGATATTGCCGAAGATGACGTCATTCGATCAGAATCGATGTCTAGCATAGCTTATTGATTAATTTACCCACGTGTCTATTTTTCTTGAGATATTGAATAAGTTTACGAAGTTTGTCATCACCTCTCTACCATAGATATTTTAATAACAGAAAACTGCCATTCATGGGTTTATCGTGGTTTATATAATATCAAGGTCACACTACACAGTTGCGTCTTAATTTTGTCACGGACTAAAAAAAAGGCCCTTTGTAAAGGGAATGTGATTTCATACTGCAGATGAGTAGAGCAAAAGCTTGCACAGCATATACTACAATAAGGCATCACTGATCTTAAAATTGACTTTTATAGGATTTTTACGAATTCATGTATTTATGAGCGTTTGAGGACTTTTTTAAAAAAGTCTGGATGTAGCTTCACTGTCTTTAAAGATCAAGCAGACCAACCTTCCATTTATTGTGCATTTTTATGGGCGGAAACATTCCTGCTATGCAAAACAATCCATGTGGGGTTTTTTTACCGTGAAAGTCCTCGTCCTTATTTTATAAAAGAACAACGAACAAACTTAACTTTGTAGTGAACCCTTAAAATGAGGGTTAAACCATTTCAGTAAATCTGCTGTTGTAGCTCTCAATACTAATATGATCTTGTTTCAGTTCCATGCACACTTTGGAACTGGCAGTGTGCAAACCTTTATACGATTGCACAGGGCAGATTGGTGAATATCACGCAGACTTTGACCAGAGATGTAAACGTTGGTTTCGATGCCTAAACGATCTGGTTATACAATGCGGAACATGTCCAGAAGGTGATAACTTACCCTATATATCTTGAATAATAGTCGCTGATATTCTTCAAATAATTAACATTGCTTAGAGAACGTATCGTTATTAACACTAACTCCAAGATCGGAGTTTATTGTGCAATTAGCGTGCCTGCATATATGACCTGTTACATTTACATTAAACTTAAATTTGTATTAGTTTACACTAATTAACTTTAGCTCCATTGCGATGAATGCTTAGAGCATATAGTTAAACCTGTCTTAAGCAGCCAGTCAAGGGAAGATGCAAAAGTGGCCTTTTAAGACAGTTTTTTGCTTAATACAAGTAAATTTGCTCTGAAAACACGGAAATGGAAAATAGCGAATGTGGCTGCTTAAGATAAGTGGCTGCTTAATATAGGTGACCACTTCTACAGGTTTGACTGTTTATGAACCGTTCTCGGATTCGCTTCCTAAGTTGAACCAGTACTGACTGTTGTTTTATGAGAGGCATTGGGTCGAGCTGTGGATTGAACCTACAACCTCTGGCGTGAGCGGCCAACACTCTATCCATGACACTACCGTCATCGCATAAAATATGTGGTTGTGCTTGTTTACTATCTGTGAACCTGTTTCTTTCTCTAAGCTTGTGAGTTTCTGTTTATATTAATATACAGAACAGAACAGAGCATATATTTTATTAAACTTAAGCATTACAGCTCATCGTCATACATACGTTGAAATAAGGTGGTATATGAATATCGTTTCATTTAGTTGATATTTTGTGAGAGTGTTATCTTGGTATTTAGAAACACTCATACAAAATTGCTTTAAGCATAAACTCAATACAAATTTAAATTACAATAAATACAATGTATTCTACATTAAACTGTTAAACGAGTATCCCTGAGTTTGAAACTCTTAATACAATAAGTTGCAAGTTTGTTTAAAATCGATTTTTTGTCAATATTAAGAAGGTTAATAAATTTAAACATGCTTGGATGAGTTGAACAATATTTAGGTATATATAATTTTCTCAGATCATTATAAAATGGGCAAATAAGTATGAAATGGTATTTGTCTTCGATGTCATTTAAGTCACAACATAAATATTTTCTTTGGTCTCTTGCAATTTTTTGATGTCGTCCCGTTTCTATAGCTAGTTTATGTGATGATAACCGTATTTTAGCTATAGTGTTTCTATAGTTTACATTTTCTAAACATAAATAAGTAGAAGGCTCAAATGTCTGTTTTAAATGTCTTTATATATATAAAGATGTACATGTGACCATACATTCCCTCCAATTCGCAATGTATATATCTCTAAGCCTAGTCCGTAATAATGGTATGAAACAGTTAATATTGAATGATTCGGGAAACATCCAAACGTCTGCATAACCTGCATTATGTAAAATCGACCGGACTGTAAAGGCCCAATCTTGAACATTGTGATTTTCATCAATTTCCCTTCTTTGACTATGTATTATTGACCGTAGAATACAATTATCTTGCTTATTCCCATGTAATTTAATGAAGTATTTAACAATTCTCAGATATCTTCCTATATAAAGTGGAAATCGACCTAACTCAGAATATAGAGATAAAGAATCTGTAGATAATTTTACATTAAGGACCCATTTGCAAACCTTTCTATGGACACGTTCAATGTTGTCTGGTTTTGCGAAACCCCATACTTCACAACTATAATTTAAAACTGATAAAACATATGCATCAAACAGATTAAACATTATATGGTATGGAACTTCCATATTTTTTGTTATATTAAGAAGTGAACTCATAGCTCTAAGTGCTTTACCTGAAAGCGTATTTGTTGCATGAATAATAGACCAACCACTTTATATAACTATTCCTAAATAGTTAAAAGTACTAACAATTTCTATCTCCTTTTCATCAGCACTTAATACCCCACCTTTACGGAACACTACTATTTTTGTTTTATTAACATTAACCATTAAGTTCCATTTTTTACAATGGGAATATAAATTATTTAAAGATTCCTGGAGCCCTTCTCTTGTCTCCGACATAATTACGGCATCGTCCGCAAACAACAACAGAAAGATTGATAATTAATCAACAGAAATACCAACATTAATATTCTGTTGGAGATGCATTTCAATATCATTCAGAAAAAGAGAAAATAAAATCGGAGAAGTGATCTCCCCTTGCAATAATCCAATGTTACACTCGACTACATCTGATAGACTGTTCAGGTGTTTTACACACAATTTGACCTCGTTATACATAGAACGAATTAGTGCGAAAAGTTTACCGTCAATACCTGATTTGATCAGTTAAAACCACGAGCAATTACGATTTAGTAAATCATATGCTTTTAAATAATCCACGAAGCAACAGTACAATTTCTTCTTATTACATAATTGCTGTTCAGTGAGTGAGTTCAATATAAATATTGCATCCACGGTACTATAATTAAGTTTAAAACCAAATTGCGAGTCCGTTAGAATGTCATTTTGTGAAGACCATTTTTTTAAACGCTCATTTAATATAACGGTAAAAAGCTTTGCAAAGCAGTTATTAATGTTATTCCCCTGTAATTATTTGGGTCCGATGATTCTCCTCGTTTATATAGTATATATATCTTTATTTCCTCCAAATCATACAGGAGAGCATAAAATAATAACGCCAGTAGACCATGACAATGGAAATGTTTGAGTATTTAAATCATGACTAGATAGTATTTCCAAAGAATGCGCTTTGACTTGTATATTTTCCTTGAAATATTCATATAAAATATTATTAAATGAACAAGCTTTATTAGTACCTAGCAGTTTGGAAGCTGCAGTTATTCCTGAAATAGAAATTGGAATATCTAATTCACTAAAAGTACTATATCTATCAATATTGGCTTGGAAATTATTTAAAAAATCTGTACATTCTTCATTTTCTTCCAACTCTGAATTTGATGCTAAATTTTTAAAATGTGAGTAAAAATCGCCCTTAGGTTGTGAAGGTTTGGTTTTAAATATTTTCCAAAATTCCCTCGCGCTTTTCCTTTTCATATCGTTCATCTTTTTACTTAAATCTCTATTAAAATTATTTTTTGCTTTACGACAGCAATATTTATAATCCCGTTTTGCTTCATAAATATTTAATCTATTATTTTCAGTTTTATTTATATTAAATTCGTAAACTGCGTTTTTATAAATATCTTTTTTTTTTGTTTACATTCATTGTTATACCATTTTTGTTTGTTTTCATCCTTGCACATAAAATAATGGTGTTTAAGTTTTGAAGTTTGTTAAAAATATTTGTTTCCTCTTACAGTCAAAAATTCAGTAAAAATATTAACCAAAACATCAGCGTTACTGCCAACGGAAATCTCGGTTGCTAACGTCTGTTCGAGAGTTTGAATATCGTCCGTGATATCGTTTAAAAAATCTAATTTATGTTTATCATCCCATCTATAAAACGTTCTTGTAGTATTTTTTGTATACTGTTAGTTTGTCATTGTATTAAAGGAAAATGCTATTGGTGCATGATTTGAAAAACTATTGAAATCAAGTACTTCAAAGTCGGACAAATGATTAAAATTTCCATAGGAAGTCAATAGATAATCGACTGTACTCACTCCATTATAAGTCATGCATGTTAGTTTACCTACATTCTTATCGTTATATAACCGTCCGTTAACAATAATATATTGGTTGACTTGCAAAGATCAAGTAAACAATCACCAAAACGATTTGAGCTAAAATCACATGTAGCCCGGTGTAATGGGGTGTCAATGTCATATACGTCATCGTCGTCAAGGATACGATCATTGTCAATAAAATCGTTTTTACGGCCAACCCGTGAATTGGCGTCCCCTGTCACAGAAATAGCGCCCTTATCTTTAAAATATTAATATCATTGTCAATTTGTCTAAAAATGTCAATATCATAAATATTATGGATAGGTGAACTTTCTGGAGCTATATACACAACAGCTAAATAAATATCACTTTCAGTATGGAAAAACGTTCTATCAAATTTTAACCAAACCAAACAATAGACATCATTTTTAATTAATTTTACACCTTTTCGTATGCTATCTTTAATATAAATAATAACACCGCTACTCGAGCGCTTTGCTCTTCTATGTTGATATTTACGATAAAAATTAATTGGATTACTATAACCATTAAAATCAATATTAGTATGTTTGTTTGACCAAGTTTCACTTAAACAAATTACGTCATATTAAGATAAAATATCCACAAACTACGGTGTTCCGTTAGGGCCATCGTGCTATCGCTTTGTCAACAAGCATGCGCGATGCCACGATAGCACGATGACACGATGGTGATGACACGATAGTACGATAACACGATGGTGATAGTACGATGACACGATGGTGATGACACGATAGCACGATGACGATGACGCGATGACACGATGACACGATGGTGATGGAGCGATGCTACGATGACACGATGACGATGACGCGATATTACATCGCGTCATCGTCATCGTGCCATCGTGTCATCACCATCGTGTCATCGTACCATCACCATCGTGTCATCGTGTCATCGCGTCATCGTCATCGTGCCATCGTGCCATCACCATCGTGTCATCGTACCATCACCATCGTGCTATCGTACTGTCGTGTCATCACCATCGTGTCATCGTGCTATCGTAGCATCGCCTTCCTGTAAGACATGCGAAAAATAATAATAATGGAACACATCATGCATTCAAGTATCCGGGGTTATTTTGTGTCAGGTTATACATAACCCGGAGACACAAATGCTGCTGAAAAGGGAAATTCATATAAGATACACAGTCATATGTTTTCTTTTTAAATTATAATCACTAAAAGTGAGTTATTTATAAGTGCAAATATGTTATTACGTGAATGGTAAATTATTGAGAAGGTACATATTATGATTATAGTCCTTTCGACAGATTCACAAAAAAGTTGATGTCGATCCGGTAAACAACAGACACAATCTTAAATGATAAAATAGTTGGTGTATAATACCGATGCTTAGTGGTCTGTCTGCCTGCCTGCCTGCCTGCCTGCCTGCCTGCCTGCCTGTCTGTCTGTCTGTCTGTCTGTCTGTCTGTCTGTTGTTGTTTTTTATTTGTTTGTTTATGTGTTCGTTCGTTCGTTAGTTCCATCGTCCGTCCGTCCGTCCGTTCGTTCGTTTGTTCGTTCGTTTGTTCGTTCCTTCAGGCGACCGGTTTACCTAATCACTTTTTTCTGGGATCCTAGGAGGCAAACTAGTACTCGAGCACGCCTTTCTCTGCAAGTAACTGATGACTTTTTCAGTTCAATCAGCGATGTAACACAAATGACAATAAGGCGCAATGCCGTATATCAGTCAATCATCACAGAGACTATGGCTGGGCGATATGTCACCTTTGGTAGAGTTTTGAGTGTCGAGTAAGAAAGTCGAGTGTCGAGTAAGAAAGTCGAGTGTCGAGTAAGAAAGTCGAGTGTCGAGTAAGAATGTCGAGTGTCGAGAAAGAAAGTTTAATGTCGCGTAGGAATGTCGAGTGTCGAGTGAGAAAGTTCAGTGTCAAGTGAGAAAGACGAGTGTCTAGTAAGAAAACTGAGTATTGAGCAAGAAAGTCGAGTGTCGAGTAAAAAATATTTTTGGTAGTTAAACACCCAATTAGGAATTAATGAGCACTGTTCGAAGTGGATTGGCAATACATGGTAAGACGGGCCCTGTTCGATCAGTTGGTTACGTGTCTAACTGTCAATCCAGGGGTCATGAGTTTGAATACCCGCCAGTAACCTACAACACATTCTCCGTGATGACTAATAAAAAACTGTCAGTCTCATTGTCATTCGTATCTAACCACTGTTTCAAAAGTGTTATGGATAAGTCGCCCCAAAGACAACTCGTCCCACATTTTGAGACAACTCGTCCCAAGTTTCGAAACAACTTGTCCCCTATTTAAAGACAACTCGTTCCATCAAAAGACAAGTTGTCCCAATTAATTATTTCCTGTACCATGTAAAACTGGAAAGATATCAGTTAGTTGCACAAATGAGTTTAACTGATCGTCTGTTAACACTTACTTTAAATGTATTTATTTCACATTGATGTGACACAAGTTATTATTATAAATCACGTCCGGTGTATTCTTGGGTAGAAACAGTACTAAGCATATACGAATATAGTGTCCGTCTCACACATAACCGTGGCGGGGGATCAAACCCACGACCCTCTGATCGTCTGCTAGCTCTCGATGGCATAACAATTTACGCTAAACACTCAACTCAACAATCAAATGGTAAGAGAAAAGTGAACAAGTTCATTGTTCAAGTGACATATGACTGAATGTACATTGTATTGTATTGTTGGGTGTTTATTGTCGTTTTCAACAACTGTTCAGTGCTGGCACACATGAGTATCATGCCGAACCTAATACCGTTTAGACAACTAGACTAAAACTTTGGAATTCATTTAAATACATTAATTATTTTATTATATATTCATTGTCGTGTTAAAATAAAGTACACGAGTAAGCGTTCCTCTTGATTTTCCATTTCTAGTTATAGAAGAAGAAGAAGTAGAATAAGAAGTAAAAGGAGGAGGAGTGGGTGAAGACTATACACAGTTTCTCATCAAAGTACAATGTTGCAGTAATATGCATATTTAAACACATAAACACAAAACGAGTTGAATTACTAACATGTACATACTTAAATATAAACACATAACTATACCTTCCGATACTATTATAAGAATCCCACTTAAATACAGGAAGGCGATGCTACGATAGCACGATGACACGATGGTGATGGCACGATAGTACGATAGCACGATGGTGATGGTACGATGACACGATGGTGATGGCACGATGGCACGATGACGATGACGTGATGTAATATCGCGTCATCGTCATCGTGTCATCGTAGCATCGCTCCATCACCATCGTGTCATCGTGTCATCGCGTCATCGTCATCGTGCTATCGTGTCATCACCATCGTGTCATCGTACCATCACCATCGTGTCATCGTGTCATCGCGTTATCACCATCGTGTCATCGTGCTATCGTGGCATCGCGTGTGCTTGTTGACAAAGCGATAGCACGATGGCCCTAACGGAACACCGTAACAAACTCTTCACAAGATCTTTTTGCTACTGAAAGTCCTTCAATGTTCAAAGATAAACACGTTAAAACACTCTCACATGAGTCCTAGTTTAAATGTATGAGACTGTATTTTCTCATACCATTATTCGTATCACTAACCTTAAATTCTTTGGTATTTACTGTTTACTGAACATGACATAAACGTGTGTTTATATACACTACTCGTTCCCTTTTCCAGGCTCCGTATTTTACGAGGAAAATAATGCATGCACTTTGGAAAATGAAGTACCAGCACCGTGTGGTAAAAAATAACATGTGCATGATCAATGCAAGATGGTGGCTAGAGAATTCACGAGGAAATAATTGTTAAATGAGAGAAAATAAATGACAACCATGTTATGTTTTGTTGATATAAATATAGTGACCCTGGATAATATATTTAATTATGTAATAGGAGTTGAAACATTAATCATAGTGAAATGGTGTATGTATAGGAAATAGGGTGGCTAATTTTAATACGTTATGTGTGAAAGATGGTATTAAAAATAAGGGAGGATAAGTGTTACCTGTATAAAGCACTCCTCTATTTGTATCATATATTGAGCTTATGGTTCCTGTCCGTCCGTACGCTTACAACTTTTGTTAAGTTATATTCTATTTAAAGTGACACACGGCAATTGTCCTAGATGTATACTTTACCTAGGTTTATCTCTAAAAATTATCTCTCTACATAAATATCAAGGAATTATAAAAGATGCTCTCATCCAAAGGACACAACCACCAGAGAAGCATCCAAAAGACACAACCACTAGAGATGCATCCAAAAGACACAACCACCAGAGGAGAAGCATCCAAAGGACACAACCACCAGAGAAGCATCCACACGACACAAACACCAGAGAAGCATCCAAAGGACACAAACACCAGAGAAACATCCAAAGGACACAACCACCAGAGAAGCATCCAAAAGACACAACCACCAGAGAAGCATCCAAAGGACACAAACACCAGAGAAGCATCCAAAGGACACAACCACCAGAAAAGCATCCAAAGGACACATTCACCAGAGAAGCATCCAAAGGACCGATGAATACATGTGTAGGATCTAGATAACGGACTAGCAAGTCAAGCCTCTTGCATACCATCATGCTTCATGCTTAGTGTAATAATATTGAATTGCCTTTCATTATACAATTACATAAATAATAACAAAACAATTATATTTATATATAGTGCAAATGGGTCGGGCTACAAGTTTTAACAACATTAGCAATAGCCCTCTCCAAAGAGAATTTCACATTTAAATGTACACATTTTCCGACACTTTACATGTAATCACATCAGTTTCTTAATCGAAGGAATTTTGTAAAATAAATAAAAAATAAATATTTATTAAGAATTGCATTTTATCTCTATTGCTTTTAATATATTGAAAGACACAAGTGACAATGTATTATGTTGTAAAATATTATAAAAGAAAACTACAGAGGTTAAATATAAGCTTTGATTACATGTACTTTTATTGGCGAATCTAGGCCATGGCTTCAGTAAGTTTATGAGAATAATAATACAAATATTTATCAGAGAAATCATAATACAGACATGTATCAATATTATTAAACTATTTAAATTGACTATTTGCAGTTAAATGTAGTTACAGTAATTGAAACTAATTGAGTGAACTCTGGGAACAGGCGATCAGCCGATCAGTTTGAACTGAATATTGCTAAATCCTTACATAAATTACATTTAAAACATGTCCGTATTGGTTAAATTGATAATGACACTGGTGACAGGCTGTTAAGCAGGCCACATGATAATATATGAACTACCATCAGAGCCCTGCAGATCTTGTCACCGCCACAAGTACCATAAAAAGGAAGTCGACCAAGAAATGCCAATTGTTTTAATGCTCTGTACGGTAGATGCCATAGCCGGTTTCTCCACAAGATGGCGAAACTGAGCAGCAACTTCTTAGGAAACACTATAAAGCTTGTTGTAAACGAAATAGAAAATTATCATTCCCTAATTTGGAAAATGAACATCGCCAAAGTGAAAACCTGGAATCGATTCATAAATTTCTGGATACTTGATATACCCGCCACCTGAACAAATTAGTTCTGTGGCTAACCTATTATTCAACCTAATACATGCTCTTTCAAGAGCGCTATGGTTCAATTCATTTCTCCAGTGAAGACGAGGTAGGATTTGCGCACACGCAATGAAAGTATGACGTTGTAAGATTTGAATCTTTCTTAAGGTATCGATAATATTGGTACGTAAAGTTACTGTTGATACACAACCAATATCGTTTCCCCACAATGAATAACATTTATTTTAGGTGCTTTTCATAAGACAACATTAATTTGACTGTCCCTAACACCTAATATCATTCCACCTCTACACTGCCACCACACGCTGTTTTTTGCCGCTTCTTAGATCTAAGTTGACTTGAGATGATAGCCAAGTATGAGTAAAAGCTCTCTTTATAATTGAAGAGCCTATGATCCATATGCGAGACTTGGCATCTGAAAAACTTAACCAACTGTTAGTGCACTCGGAGGCAGAAAAATGTCCGAATAAAAACAATCATGTTCACTTATAATGTTAAAAGTTCGTCAGTCGGTATTCTTGTATAAGATTGACAGGCGTTCGATTCCCATCTAACACATCTTTTGATTTCTTCTAACCCATGCATTGCAGCTACGATGGCTGCTCCGATACGAAAAAGAAGAAAAAAATGCGTTTTGTACTTAGTTGTTTGAATACCAACCGCTGATAATGCTCTCGATATTTCCTTAAAGGTGTAATCCTACCATTGTTTTTTTTTTGTTCTTTATTCTATTGTAAACAATAAAAGTTTGAAGGCTTGTCATTCATAGAGAGACCCAAATCAAAGAAGTGAAACTTACTGTTTTTTTCAGCTACCTTACAGTAACTCATTTATTTTCCACGTCAATGGGTGTGTTGTGGGTCGAGAAGGAACATCCCGCCGCACACTTTACACTGTCAGCATATAAATATAGAAACACAATGACTCGCACGCAACACTCTCATTCTTAAAAAGAAATTATTACATAAATAAATATATATCATATCAAATATATGTGTATTTGTATTTTGTAAGGATGGCAACGAATGGCAATATTGATATTCGAATATTCGGTCATTCTTTCGAACGAATATTCGAATATATTCGGTCAAGATCTTAAAAATAAATAATCATCAACTTTCTATCCCGAACGTTTTTACTGGCCATATTTGTTACTTTCTCTTTCAGCGGAAACGGTGCGGATGTATAAATACTAAAAAGCAAACAATTGGAATATCATTGTCGTCACGATTCAACATGACGTCGAACTCGATGATGCATAATTAATAATAATAACTTAATAAATGCTATGTTATATTTGCTTTACTAAGTTAAATATTCGAATGTTTGTATAGTTTATAAGTAATTAACTATTTATAAATGAAATTGAAAAACAAACATAAAAAAAATAAATATATATAAAATATATATAAGTAAATTCGTCTACTACTTGACGCATTTATTATTCACAAGTATATAAACGGCCTTCAAATCAAAGAACTGTGCTCATCAATTAGGTATAAGATTGGTAAATAAACAAACATGCTCTCACCTTTTCAAAACAGGGTGATTTACAACAGACCGTAAAGGCAGATCGATGATTAAAATTGCCTAAGGCAAATAATTAAAGGATTACCGACCAGGACTCCTTATCACCTTGACAACGTCCAATTGACACCCGTCTTAAGAGGAAATCGATAATTACCATGTCTTAACCTGGTTGATATAACACCTTTCAAAACCATTTGTGGCACAAATATTGAAATTGAAAATAAATAAAGAAAACAATTTGAATTTACTATATTTTTTTAATATTTTTTTTTGGTTGCGAATATTCGAATATCAATATGACATTCGAATATTCGGACGTATGACCGAATATTCGAATATCCGAATATTCATTGACATCCATAGTATTTTGTTTTTGTATGTTTCTCTATGGTCCATAATATTCCAAAAATAAGACCTGTAGTGAACTATATCAAACAATATATATTTTATATGTATTTTGTCCTTGTTTCTACATTTCTGTATTTCTTTAATATACTAGCGGGGTATGGGTATAATATGCTATATCTTAGGAGATATATAAGAAATTGCAAAAAAAAATTCAACAAAGTTTTATCTGACCTTTATTTAACACCAGCTCAATAGATATGGTTATTGCATCAGCAGCGTCTTGGATAGAGATCAGTTTTCAGAGACGTTCTCGAACAAAGTTCATCTCATCAATACCGTGTATGTCCACCATTGGAATCGATGCATGATTGTCAACGACGCCTCATTGATGCGACAAGTGTGCTGAAAAAATGCCTGGGGAATACCATTCCAGATTCTCACAAGCGCACGTGACAGGTCAGGTATCGTCAACGGCTGATTTTGAGGCGACGTAATCGACGCTGCATCTCATCCCACACGTGTTCTATAGGCGACATATCCGGTGACATTGTAGGCCAGGGCAGCACATTCACATTGTTCTGAATAAAGAAGTCGGTGACGACCAGCGCGACGTGCGGGCGAGCGTTATCCTGTTGTAGCAAGGCGTTACGTTGCTGCACAAATGGAAGGACGTGAGGCCGTATGATTTCGTCACGGTATCTGATGCCTGTAAGTGTGCCGTCCACAACCACAAGAGCTGTTCTGCCACGGGATGTGATGCCACCCCACACCATGACACTACCTCCGCCGAATGGACGTCGTTGAATCACACAACTGTCATGGAAACGTTCACCAACACGACGTTACACTCTAGAACGACCGTCGCTGCTGTCGAGATGAAACCTGGACTCATCCGTGAAAAGAACACGTGCCCAGTCTTGTTGCGTGAAGTGTATGTGTCGTCTACACCAGGCAAAACGTGCTTCACGATGACGTTGCTGGAGAACAGGACGTATGGCTGGACGTCGTGGACGTATGCCTTGATCAAGCAATCGATTACGTACCGTTTGGGGACTAATATTTCTAAGGCCTGGAATACTTCTAGCCGTCAAAGTGGCAGTTCTTAGTCGTTCACGGAGATGAACGACCCGGATGTACGTATCCTGGCGATTAGACGTTACGCGTGGGCGTCCTGACCGAGGCCGGTCTCTGATGGTCCCCAACTGTTGGTTACGTCTCCACAAGGCGTTTACAGTATTTCGGTGCACACCAAATTGTCTGGCAACGTCAGTATGTCGTACACCAGCTTCAATCATGCCTACGGCGCGGCATCTATCAGTTTCATTCGACCTTGGCATGGCGTATCAAAGACGTTTTTCAAAATTATGCTGGTTTTGTGTCTTACAGGTATCAACACTATGCTTTTACACAGGTTTAGGCTACAAACGTGTTTGCGATTGACTGCTGGCCGAAAAAAAAAACGTGTAAACGAAGACGTTGGCCGGACAGACAAACTACCCGTGCAACTCATGCACTGACCAGTGTTAATGACCGAGTGGGATACACAACTTACCTGTGTAAAGTTTCAAGCTTTAATATATAAAATTTAGCGATACATGAACATTTTACACTTGCACAGTTTCTTTTTTCCACTAGTATATAATAAAAATAAGGCAAAATGAAATATGAATGAGTTTTCAGGTAAAACATTTCTTCTTTGTATTTATAGCTTGACATATTTGTCGATGAGAGAATGGATAAAAGAAAAAAAAAATATATATATACATATGTCTGTGTGGGTTTGGAATATATAATACTTTTTTATAACTTTAAACTTTAAAGTTATTTTATGGTATCATTTCTGACTAACTGGCCAAGTATCTGTACATCTTACAGAAAAAAAAAATAACTAAATGCTTGCATTATTGGTTGCCAATCTTTTTCGAAACATTGTTAGTTGTTATTTTTTATTGCAAGGTGTTTATATGTTTTAAAAGCCCAAGCTATCTTATTTTAAAAGCATTTATGGATAGAAGGATATCTAATCTTTTTGAGGAGAATATGTAATACTTAATTTGGAGTGAAAAGAACAGGTCTGCCTCACAGAAATGCTTTCCAATGTTAAAATTGAACTATTCTTCATTGAATATATATGGTATATTTTTCGACAGTAGGGTTTCTTTTATTTCTTGAAGAAATATTTTTGTTCGGGTCAGGTCCACAGCATATGCGTAATTGTCTCTAGCTGTTGACATGAACTGCAAAGGGGACTATATTTAACTTTAATTTATATAAATAGGCTTAAGTTGGCAATAGTCTATGGGTAAATCTTGGAACGACTGTAATTTAGAATCTATTGCAAACTTAAATGATGAGTAATATATCTCTTTCCATGTGTTGTATACTTCCCATTTATATTTTGATGTTGGGATTTCATTATTTTTATTAAGCAGTTCATAAAAATCATAACAGCCTTTAGAACTTTTGAAAAATAGCCAACAATAATTTGGTCTGAAAGGATATTTCATTTTTTTAAAAGTCTACAATATTTGGTATTAATGATTTAAATGAATTTATGGCTGCAATCAGCCCATTGTATGTTAGGAAATTTGTTTTTAATTCCATACATGTCTCGAAGCTCTTGCATAGAGTTCCATGACCAATTGTCTTTGTAAATGCCATTTACATATATTAACCCTTTTTCATACCAAAGTTTATAGGAAATATGTGACCCTCCAATAAGAATATTTTTATTATAATATAAAGGACTTGATAAAAATTCTTCTGCCCCTTGGGGAACACAAGCTTTAAGTAGTTCTACATAAGATATTAAGACATATTTCCAGAATTTGTTCGATAATGTATTTATAATAGATTCACTATACTCTTGTCCAAACTTAACTAGTTTATTTGAATCAATACAATGGTCAAACAGTAATTTTCATGAACTGTCATTTGTAGATGCTCTTCTTATCCATGTTAATTTTAGACTTTGTATAAAGGCATTTATGTTTATCATTCTAAGCCCATCATCTATGTATTGTTTTACAATAATTGTTCTTTTGATTTTTGCTGGACATTCCAATAGAAAGTTATAGAAAATATTGTTTAGGTTTCTTTCCTATCCATACCACTTGTGTCTTATCAAAATTAATATTTAGACCAGAATAATTTGCATATTTAGAAAGTTCTAAAAGAGAAGCATTGAGTGATGACTCAGATCCATCCAAGACTATTGCTGTATCATCGGCATATTGAGACAGCTTAATTTCCTGATTATTGACTGAAATGCCTTTTATAGATGTTTTATTTCGAATATTTATGGCTAGTATTTCGGCACATAAAATACATATATATGGAGACAGTGGATCGCCTTGACGACAGCCACGCCCTATATTAAAAAAGAAGAAAGTTAACATTTTGGTTAACTGGTAACTTTGCATTTTAATAAAAACTTTTATCCAAGTTATTGATGACTCACAAAACTTAAAACATTTCAATACTTTAAAGATTAAACTCCAAGAAACGGAATCGAATGCATTTTCAAAATCTATTAATAAAATAAGACCTGGAATAGCATTAACCTCAGTATATTGCATAATATCATATATGAGACGTGTATTTTCCGCCATATATCTTTCAGATATAAAACCAGATTGATTCCTTATTTATCAGTTTATCTAAAGTGTTTTTGACCCTATTTTCCTATAAAAACAGTTGTATCTGGAAGAAGCTACAAATACCAGTCTGAAGTATTTTGTATGCTGCAGGATGAAAGTACCGAAAGGTTATTTTAAATCACATAAAACCGTTAAAATTAGGTCAATGAAAAATTATACTAAACAAGATTTCATTCGTAATCTCACGAGTGCTGACTGGAACACATGTTTTAACTCGGCATGTGTAAACGATGCTTGGTCATGTTTTCATTATGTTTTTATGAATGTATTAAACAATATAGATCCTATTAAAGAGGTCAGATTAAAGCAGCGTACAGAATCGTGGATGGCCTATGAAATTCTCGAATAAATTAAAGCAAGAGACAATGCCTTATACAATTATAAGAAACATAAGTCTACTGATTATTATAATCAATTTTGTAGCTTTCGAATCAAGGTTCAATATTTAATAAAATCTACAAAATCTAACTATTTCTCGGATAAAGTGGAAGAACATAAGTATGACGTGAAAGGTCTATGGCAGCAGTTGAAAAAGCTGGGTTACAAATATAAGACAAACAAAAATTCGAATATTGCTTTAAATATTGATAGACCGTGGCGTGGTCTAGTTGTAGAGCGTCCGCCTCGCATGCGGAAGGTCGTGGGTTCAGTCACCGGCCGGGTCATACCAAAGACTTTAAAAATGGTACTAAAAACTTCCTCGCTTGACTTTCAGCATTTAGAGGAGAGTTCTAGGTCTGGTCGGCCCGGTGTCAGTATAATGTGACTGGGTGGGATATCATACCATGTGGCTGCGGCATGATACTCCAGTGTGACAGCGCTTAGAATACTGTCTCAAGTAGACACCGTCGCGATATGACTGAAAAATTGTTGAAAGCGACGATAAATAACATTAAATATTAAATATTGATAATGAGGTTTGTCATGATTCTTTCACAATTGCGAATCATTTTAATGATTTTTTTACTACAGTTGCGGCAAATTTTGTCAATAAGCTGCCGAACCTATACATATTTTTGCGACATCTTCACAAATTTTTAAGATTTTTTTTAGCTCGAAGAAATCTCCAGACACTCTTTTTAGAATTAATCATGTCACTGAGGATTTTGTTTTCAATGAATTAAATAAGTTAAATGTTGCTAAAAGCATTGGACTAGATGGTATTCAACCTAAATTTGTCAGAGATAGTGCAATTTTTCTAAAAAAAAACACCTGTTACTTTTATTAGTAGTATGTCTATTGACTCAGACATTGTTCCTGGTGAAATGAAAACTGCAAGAGTCAGTCCAATTTACAAAAAGTCTAGTCCTTTGGAAGTTGGTAATTATAGACCAGTTAGCATAATTAATGTTATATCAAAAGTTCTAGAGCGTTCTGTATATAACCAATTTGCGGATTTTTTAGATAAAAAGTCTCTTCTGTATGAGTTTCAGTCCGGTTTTAGGAGTAAATACTCCACTGATACATGTCTTATTCACCTTTTTGATTTTATTAAACATAACAATGCAAATGGTCTTTATACCGGAATGGTTTTACTCGATCTACAGAAGGCGTTTGATACCGTTGACCACGTTATTCTATGTAATAAGCTCTCTGAAATGGGAGTCGCGTCGATAAATTGGTTGAAATCTTATCTAACCGAAATATCATAGTTAGTGAAGATAAACAAAGTTTCATCGAAATTTACCCAAGTTACTTACGGCGTACCAAAGGGAAGCATCCTGGGCCCTCTTTTATTTATATTATGTCAATGATATGCCTACGTGCATCGACTCCGATTGTAAATTATTATTATATGCAGACGACAGTGTAATATGGTTCGCTGACAAAGACCCTAATGTTACTGCAGATAGACTTAGTCGTATCATGGATAATTGTTCTACATGGCTAGATAATAAACTGTCCCTTCATCTAGGCAAAACCGAATGTATGTTATTTGGCTCTTTTAGAAGACTTAAAAAAGTTCAGTCATTTACGGTAACATGCAACGGTCATGAAATTCCGTCCCAGGAAAAGGTCAAATATTTAGGATTAACTATTGACAAGTTACTAAACGGTGAGGCGATAGTTGACTCCATTGTTAAAAATGTTAATTCGTGGATTGCATTTTTATATCAAAACTGTAGTTATTTTAACCTTCAAACTAAGAGAACTTTAATAAGTGCCTGAGTACAATGTCATTTTGATTATTCCTGCTCGTCTTGGTATGCCGATCTTACTAAAAAGTTAAAAGTCAAACTACAAGACACTCAAAATAAGGTTGTACGATTCTTATTTAACTTATCACCAAGGTCCAGTATAACCTGCGCTATGTTAGAAACAGGTAATGTATTGAGGGTCGAGGATAATGTAAAACAACTAAGACTTAATCATGTTTATAATATTTTCCATTGCACCGCGCCAACATTTCTTTATGATAACTTCCATAGGGTGTCTTCTTTTCATAACCGCAAACGGTTTAGTGAAAGTAATTTTATAGTTCCGCATGCTAAGAGTTTCGATTCGGGCACCTTTTATTGCAATGCAATTGCTGACTGGAAAAATTTGCCAAACGATTTGAAGAAATTAACCAATAAGCAAACTTTTAAACGTGAAGTTAAAAAACATTTATGTAGCTCCTTGCAGGCTACAGAAAATTTGAATATTTAATTTTTAAGTATATGTTGAAAATATTTCTTGTATTGTGACAACTTATATGCATTATTCAGTTATTCAGGGTATTAGATAATTAAATGTTTTTTGTATTGTTACATTTTAACAAGTTTATATCAGTTGTCTACATTCTTTAGATTTAATGTATATAATATTTTTTTAAATTTTTAAAAAATCACAATTTTAAAGGAAGGAACCCTGTTAGAAATAAGCGCGTTTGCTGCTTTAATGGGTTATCCAAGGTTATAAGATCTTTAATTTTTAGATGATTACTATAATTATTTTACTTATTTATTTTTCTTGATTTATTAGTTATTTTATTATCATGATATATATGTTGTATAATGATCTTATATACCTGAAAAAAATTTGAATTGAATTGAATTGAATCAAGTTATCAAAAACTTGTGTGCAATTATACAACAGGTGATATATTCGCTGTTTCAATCTTTCCCCCCCCCCCCCTAATAATTATAAATATACATATATGTACTTACTGATTTTTTAAGAAAATGTAGTAACGTCACATCTGTCTGTCTGTCCTTACATCACATCTGTCTGTCTGTCCTGACCTCACATTTGTTTGGCTGTCCTGTCCTCACATCTGTCCGCCTGTCTGTCTATTCAAACACATACACACACTCGTTGTCAATGGTTACTGAAAAAAGTTCAATGAGACTTTACGGAGCTTGAAATACATTTTTCTGCACAAATCGATGGGGTTTCAGCCATCTAATGAATGGCATGCTTTAACAATATAATTAACCCAAATAAATGCTTGATTGATTGATTTAATATTCAATGTTATTTTATGCCACCCAGGGCTATCCGATTAGTTAACCTAACCACTGTTTCCAGGGATATTAATAAAAACAACTTTATTTTTCGAAGGTAACATATTCAGAGTACATAATATAATATCACATATAATATTTTTTCAATATGGCCTTCAATAACAACAACAATAATAAAAACAATATTGATTAATTGATTGAATATTTAGCGTCATTTTTATGCCATCGCGGGCTAATAGACGATCAGTTAACCTAACCACTGTTTCCTGGGATTAACCAGTACTCGAGCACACCCCGTCTCCACAAGTAACTGATAACTTTCCCACTTGAATCAGTGGTGAGAGACGAATGATAATGAGACACAATGTCGTATATCAATCATCACGGGGACTGTTGCCGGACAGGGGATTCGAACTCACGACCCATGGATTGATAGTCAGCCGCGTAAACGACTGAGCTAATCGTAAAATAATAAAATGATTGTCAATATTAGACCTTCTTGCTGAATGGAACCATTGGTAATGTATCAAGTGTTCCAGAAGTGCATTTCTCGATATGTAGAACAATACAAAATTGATTGCTGTGTGAGACGTAAATATGTCTAAAAGTCTGTTGCGATAATGAATGGAAAAATCCAACATTAAGAGCTTAAGATAATCGTGTTTCAAGCGATTTAATAACTAACACAGAATTGATACATTAAACTGTGATAAACTGAACCAACGTCTGAATTTGAACAACTACCTTGGAATAAAAATTGCAAAAATAATTTCAGCAGTACATTGACAGATTGAAATCGACACAAATAAAATATCTAGGCCAACATTGCACTGATCAACATTTAACTTGAATTAAAATGCACTGTCCCCTATGTTTCGGGCTACATTTGTCTATATATATAGTAAGCTTGGTTTAAATTTGTTTTCTCATAACTGGAAAGTTGCTGACCTTAATGCCTTTCTAGAACTTTATATTGTCTTCTAGACAAGTGGTATTTTAGTTTTACAAATAATGAACAGCAACTGTGTGCCAAATTCGATGAATATATGTGTATAATAAGATTTGATAGTGACTGTATCTTCTCTTGGCTGATAAACTGACATGGGCAATATACTGTGTTTCAGGTCTATTTGTTGAATGGCGCCTTTAAAAGAATAACATCAATTTTTTTGGAAGATAGTTATTGTAAAAAGGCCGGTCACCAAGCGATGGTCAAGGACTGCAACTATTGCTGCTATGGGTAAAGACAATGACATAAACGTTCTTTTTTTCGTCTGTGTGTATTTATGCAATGCAGCGTAGAATTTCTAGCAATCCATAATATGACAGATTCGATATCAACAAATATCCCTTGATTATACTTTGGGAATATTTTCAAAAATATTTTGTCATTTTCATTCGGATATGTTTCTATTTTCGTCACAGAATTAATCCTGTCATCCGAACTAAATATTAAATAGTAAATCCTGTATCTGGTATGAGGAGAGTTTTAATTGTGACGATGTTAATTTAAGAGGCCAGGGTCTTGAGCGATCTCTTCAACGGCAAATTTCATGTCCTCTTGACATCTTGAACTCAAGATAGCAACTCATCTGATCGTCTTTTTATAAATGGTCTCTTAGAAATGTGTGTTGTTTTTAAAAATTATTCCAAATGTACATTTGTATACCTCTCAAATTTAATGTTTAACCAGCCATTTTCACTAAGCGTAATTTGTTATTTGAAAATAGAAAATAGCGAACAAATTTGTTGATACTTTAAACAGTTGAAATATTGTATTGTGCTAAAAAAAAAGCTACAGTTTCATATTGAATATTATATTATGCTAGTTTTCTACAGTTTCATATTGTAAATTGTATTATGCTAGCTTTTACCACAGTTTCATATTGAATATTGTATGGTGCTAGATTTTTCTACAGTTGGTGAATATTGTACTTCGCTACAGTTTGCTTTTCAAACCTTTTCATTTATTGAAATTGATTTTATGCGTCCTGATTTTTCTAAAATCATATCTGATGTTATATATCAAAGAAGATGTGTTACTCATATGTATCTTATTATTTGAAATGATTTGTGTAATTCATTCACTCCTATATCTTCTCATACAATGGATGAAGAAGTGACATTTTCTTTTACCCTTTTTCTTCTCTCAAGCTACTTATTTGCCCCTTTACTTGTATCTTACTTCACTGACTTAACTACAGTTATCGGGTCATTTCGATGCAGATCACTCTTTACCTTATATGCGTTCGATGGTATAACACAATGGCAATAGATACTTCTGTATATAGGGTGAGGATATGTATATTTTGCATAATACAGTCTAAACCCAAAGGCCTAAAATGTTTGACTACTTTCGAATGTAATATATGGCTTATGTTGCTACTCTATTTATCAGGTGATATTGAGAAAAATCCTGGTCCCGCTAATAGATCAGACGTTATTCGACCATCAAATGTTTCCTTTGTCCATTACAACGGTCAGAGCTTTTTACAGAAAAAAGATATACTCTATCCGAACTAAAAAACTTCGATATATTAGCATTTACTGAAACCTGGCTTAATCCAACAACCGATACAAATGACATCACCTACGACAACTAACATAGTCCGTTTCGCTACGACATACTTTCTGACGCTCATGGGGGGTTCTTGTTTATATAAGTAATAGATTACATGTAATAAGAAGACACGATCTAGTATACCAGGTGTTGAAGGTCTTTGGATAGAAATTATATTAAACCATTTTGTTTGGCACTTTCTATAGACCGTCGAACTCACCTACAGCAATTCTCTCGGCCATAGACGATTCTATTAGTCTTACATATGATACCAACATATCCGATATCATAATAACCGGTGATTTTAATTTAAATACACTCAACCAACAAACAAACAGTAAAATAATTATTAACATATCACAACTTAACTCAAATGGTTACTGAACCCACACATTTTACCGAAAGTTCATCATCACTCATTGACTTATTCCTTGTATCTAACCCGACTTGCGTTATACACTGCGGTGTAGGTGAACCGTTTCTAGACCAAAACGTAAGCTATCACTGTCCAATATTTTGCATTTTTAAGCACATCAAATCAATTTTACATTCATTTAAAACGTAAAATATGGAAATACAAAGAAGGAAGTTACACACTTTTAAGACAAAAGCCGTCTCTTTCTGATTGGGACTCTTCATAATGATATCGATATATATGCTCAAATTACAATTGATTGATTGATTGAATATTTAGCGTCATTTTTATGTCATCGAGGGCTAACAGACGATCAGTTAACCTAACCACTGTTTCCTGGGATTAACCAGTACTCGAGCACACCCCATCTCCGCAAGAAACTGATAACTTTCCCACTTGAATCAGTGGTGAGAGACGAATGATAATGAGACACAATGTCATATATCAATCATCACGGAGACTGTTGCCGGGCGGGGATTCGAACTCACGACCCCTGGGTTGACAGTCAGACGCATAACCGACTGAGCTAATCGGGGCACGGCTCAAATTACAACCAATGCTATAAAAGCATTAGCTTATGAAATAATACCGTCCAATATGGTTATTAGACCGTCTGACCCTCCTTGACTCCATAATGAAATTAGAAAGAAAATGAGACTTAGAAAACGTTTTTATGACAAAGCAAAAAAAAACAATACAGAAAATAATTGGTCAATTTACAGACGACTACGCAATGAAGTCACATTATTAATTCGAAACAGCAAAACAGAATATAATAATAAAATTGCACTTAAACTTAAAACTCAAACTATTACAAGCTCTGACTGGTGGAAAACACTAAAACCTGATATTCATATTTGTCAAACAAGACCTTAACTAAACAATATTGAAATATTACCACTAGAGGTTAAATCTGTCCTTCAAACTTTAACAGTAGGAAAGGCATCTGACCCAGATTCATTAAATAACTATATACTCAAAGAACTCTCACATGAATTATCTGTTCCGTTTGTAAACTTTACAACCGATCCCTTCAAATATGCACTGTTCCAAAATAATGGAAAACTGCAAATGTTAGTGTGATTTATAAAAAAAAAGACGTAACGGTTGTATCAAACTACCGCCCCATTTCACTTCTGTGTTGTATTGAAAAGGTTTTGGAAAACATTATCCATAAATATATATATTTAACTTTTTCAATAGACATAACATTAGTACGGCACTCCAGTCTTGTTTTGTCCCTAACGATTCAACTGTTAACCAATTAGCTGATATATATTATACTTCTTGTAAAGGATTGGATGAAGATTAAGAGATTCGTACTGTCTTTTCTGATATTTCTAAAGTTTTTGACAGAGTTTGGCATAAGGGACTCCTTCTTAAACTAAATGCTGTTGGTATAACAGGACCTCTTCTAATGTGGTTAACTAATTACCTAGAAAACCGTAAACAATGTGTTGTTGTATCCGGGTGTACATCTGATATATCTAGTTTGAAAGCCGGAGTACCTCAAGAACCTATCCTAGGGCATCTCCTGCTTTTTGTCTATATAAATGACATTGTAGAAAATATCATTAAAATTATTTGCCAATGATACAAGTCATTTTATTATAGTTCAAACACCAGACCTTGCCGCTACTTTGTTAAATTCTGATCTCAGAAAAATTCATATGTGGGCTGATAAATGGCCAATTCAATCCAAACAAAACAGAATCCATGGTTATTACCCGCAAAATCAATAAACCGATACACCCGAACCTCGTACTGAATAATTATATTATACAAAAAGTTACTACGCATAAACATCTAGGACTTACCTTTTCTAGCAATGGGTCATGGCATGAACACATACAATTCATAAAAGATAAGGCATGGAAGAGAATAAATATTATGCGGCTATTAAAATTCCAATTAGACAGAAAATCACTTGAGATTATATATATAACATTCATACGTATAATTCTAGAATATGCAAACATTGTATGGACTCACATCACTATTATCTCCCTTGAGTACTCCGGACAGATGAAGGAGGTAGAAATAAAACTTTAGCTCTCCTTTTCTTCTTTTTTCAGGGCTTTGTACTACAATGGTTTAATTTTTGTTAGCATGAGTTAAATGGTCAGTATTTTAGAAATCACTACTGAAAATTTGATGCTGATACCAGCTTTCTGGACAATTCTGTGTCATTTCAGAATTGTTGGTTCTAACCGCATCTAGGGCGAATAGTTGACATATTATTACTCTGGAAATTGATAGGTTTCACAAAAGCATTGAGTTTAAAAAAAACAACCTGGTCAAGGTATACTTTTTTTCATTTATAATTGCATATCTTGAACCAGTGAAGAATTTGAGCCCAGACACATGCTGCAGAATTTAATTTTTTACTCTGTTTTGGACATAAATGTTACAATGGAGCCCTATGGGAAATGTAATAGTTGTGTGAGACGATGAGACAATTGCACTACATACGAAGCTAATGAAATCGAAAAAATCCAGGTAGAAGCAGCAAGAATATTAATGGGTGCAACAAAACTTGTTTCATTATCGGCTCTCTACCGAGAGACCGGTTGGGAATCCTTAAAGACTAGAAAATACAAACACAAATTAATTCTTTATTACAAAATGTTTAATGAACTATCTCCTTCGTAACTATGTTCTCTTATCCCTGAAAATGTTGGGAATATTAATTACTATAACTTTCGAAATGCACATGACCTTAGGACCTTCTCATGTAATACACAATTATACTCTTATTCATTAATACCCTCTTCTGTACGTGACTTTAACAGTTTTCCACAAAATATAGTCTGAATCAACATTTATTAATACAAACATAGTAGCAAATCTAAATTGCGTTTGTGGTGAAATTGAGAATACATTTCATTATTTATTTAGCTGCAGACTATTTCGCCATTATTGACAAAGTATGATGACCGAAATAAAATTGACTTACCCACATGAACCCTCCTTAAACGACCTTCTGTATGAAAAGGAAACTCTTTCATTAATTGATAACAACTCGAATTTCATGGCAGTGCAAAATTACATTACAAAAACCAAATGTTTCGAATATCGTACACAATAGAATAGACCTTGATTTTGTCACATTCGATGTTATGTTTATAAACACTATTATGAAGTCGTCGCGTCTCTGTATGATCCTAGAAAGCTAAAGTAGTTACTATTGAATGTATTGTATGGTATAAATAAACACGAACATGCAAAAAACATATCCCCTGTATCGGAATTAACCGATAAAAGAAACAAAATCAGTGAAGTCTCTTTTTTTTCATTCTCTTCCATAAATATTTTTTATTACTTGAACTATTCTTAATAAACTATTGTGTTATGTTTTTTTATTTTAGGCATATTTTGCCAAACTGAAATTAGTACGGAACAATATGATAAATGTATTATGGAAAGTGAAATAACTGCCACGGAAGCAGATTCACACAAGCTTCAAAAGCTTTTTTCTGTATCCTTTCCACATAATGTGTTATATGTATGACTTTATTGCTTCATTGTTAAATGTATTCTAAATATATGTACTTATGTGAATGAAATATTGTTTAGACTTAACAGTTGACATTAACTAAAACGCTAGTGTCAAATACATGTTTCGTATATGTAAAAAAAAATAGATGCAGGGGGAATTTCGTGCAATCTCATTATTTACGGAGCAACCCTCGTACAACTTTAGTCATCCTGGATGTTAAACAATAATAATGCATGTTGTTTTTTGGACTTTATTGCAAAGGAGTCAACGGCGTGGTTTCGATACTTTTATTAGCGTGTACATTCTGTCCTGTTACACCGGTCATAATAAAACAATTACGAATATATGTAAGACGAATGGAATGTCGGATATAACATTCCTCCCCAACTTGTTTAGAAAATGTTATCAAACATAGAATGTATCAATTATCATTATTATTAAGAATCACTATATATTTAGTACAGTAAAATACTTTCACAAAACTTCTTTTAATGATTCTAAATCTTTGCATCTGCTTATAGAATGTTTGAATTGTCTTTGTATGATTTGCAAAGTATTATTGTGTCCAATTTATAAAACCCTAATGTCCAGTCTCTCAATTGTAACTTGACTAGTTCCATTTAAAAACACTTAAATGTCAAATCTCAAATTATGTTAAATGAAGATGAACACTAGAATTCTATCAAATTAAATGAGAATTAAATAGCTAATGAAACGTATTATTATGCAATCATGTTAACATTTAAAGTTTATAAAACCCTTTTTTATATAACTATAATGACAAGAAACTAAGAACACATTTACATGTGACGTATAATACTGTAAGATGTTTTGTAATGAAGGCATTGTTTCACAGGGATTATTATGCCCTTAACACAGTGAAACAATTTGCTTGTTATCAAGCTTTCAGATATCTGACATAATCTTTGAAATGTGCAGGTTCGCGCCTGGTGCGAATGGGTCGTGGAGACGTTTCTGTTGGCATAAAATTTCCGGCCATTCTGGATGCTGTTGGTGCTGTCTCAATGTCAATGTCTTCTGGTTCTTCTGGTTCTTCAGTTGTATCGACTTTGATCTGAATTCCCGGACTAACCTTTTTTAATCTTGAAGAGTTCCTAGTGATACCTTTTGTGTTGTTTGTGGCAGTTATCATATTTCCTTTTTTTTTTCAACAACAAGTGTCTCAGGTATGTATTTTGAAGTCAACTTCGTTTGATTTTCATTCTCAATCAGGACTTTGTCTCCAATATTAAGATTTTGTCTTGAAACATTTCTTTTACTATCAAAATAGTCTTTACTCTTTGCATTCACTTTCCCATCGTTTTGGCGTGCTAATTCATCAACCTTTTTCTCAGTTTTTTCAATATGTATTTCAGGTAGTCGTGTGGTAGGTTCACGCTGAAATAGTTATCTAAACGGTGTAAACCCAGTTGATGTATGAGGAGTGCATCTGTATTGTCGAAGGAATCGAAACATTTCCTGCTTCCAGTTCTTTCCTTCTATGTGGCTACTTTTGATTGATTTCATCAGCGGTTTGTTGAAACTCTCTGCTTGATCATTTGCTCTTGGCCATCTGGAAGTAATTCTCCTATGTGTAAAACCACAGTAAATAGAAAATTGTCTGAATGCATCAGAATGGAATGGACTACCATGGTCCGTTTTAATGATCTTTGGCACACCAAATTCAGATAATATTTTGTCAAACACTGGAATCACTCGATTTGCACATACTGATGGTATGATCTCAACAATAGGGTATCTGGAATACTCATCTGTCACAACTAGTAAGTATTCACCTGATGGCAGTGGACCACAAAAATCTGCACTAAGATTTTGCCATGGACCGGATGGCATTTCAGACATGCTCAGAGGTTCAAACCTCTTGTCATAGGTGTTGGCTTGACAAGGAAGACAGTTTTTTGTATTTTCCTCGACATATTCATTCATTTTTGGGAACCACACTTTTGAACGCATGCATGCTTTAGTTTTAGTTACACCTTGGTGCCCTTCATGACCTATGTTGATTGCCTTAGAATGCAATGATGGCGGTAACACAATTCTGTCGTTCCTTAGCAGTATGTTTTCAGAGTGAACTGTTAACTCATCTCTCACATGTCTCATCTGTGTTAAGTCTTCAATGTTTATATCGTTGTCCTCAATTAATTTTACTTCATACCATCGACCATTCTTTGTTAATTCAATGGCTTTTACCATGGTTTTATCGCGACTTGTTGCTTCTTTTACTTCGTCAAGAGTCATAGCATTCATTACTGCATTCTCTGTTATGAAGTTTACGTATTCTTCGGCCACACTTTGCGAGTGTGTTTCTCTCTTAATTGTGTGACACGACATGTAATCTGATGGATTTTCTTTCCCAGGACGGTATTTGATTACCATTTTAAATGGCTGTAGACGAAGACCCCAGCGTTCAATCCTTAAAGGTGTTTTTTTTCCAGATGTTCTCAAGCGGTTTATGGTCAGTAATTACTGTAAACTCAGGAGCACCTCTGAGATACATGTCATAATGTTCACATGCCCACACTATAGCAAGTGCTTCTCTTTCTGTTTGGCTGTATCTGCTCTCAGTTTCTGTAAGAGCTCTGCTCGCGTAAGCGATTACTTTATTTTCTTGCATGAAGATTCCCGATATTCCGACCGGACTAGCGTCTGTGACTAACTCAGTTTGTTTATTTGGATCATAGTAGCACATCACTGTGTCACTAGATAGCTCTTTCTTTAACGCTTCAAATGCATTTCGTTGCTCTGTGCCCCAACACCAATCAGTGTCAGACTTTGTTAGTCTTCTCAAAGGCTCTGTGATAGTAGCATAGTTTCTGATAAACCGCGAGCAGTAACTCGTCATACCCAAAAAACTTTTGAGTTCTGATAAATTTTTAGGTTGTTCCATTGTTCTGATTGCTTCAACTTTGACTGGATCTGCTGAGACACCTGATGCTGAGAATACTACCCCAAAAAAAGAAATTTCAGTCTTATTAAATTCACATTTTTTCTTGCTCAGGGTTAATCCTTTTTTGTGCAAGACATCAAAAACTTTATTCAGTGCTTTATCATGGTCTTCTTGTGTTCTACCATAAATAATTATGTCGTCTGAAATGTTCTTCGCACCTTCAATCCCCTGAATTAAGGAACGTATAGTTGCTTGGAACACTTCTGATGCTGATGATATTCCGAAGTTCAGCCTTCTGTATCTATATATGCCTAAATGAGTGTTAAATGTTGTGATGGATCTACTTTCTGTATCCAGTTCTAGCTGGTGATATCCAGATCTTAGATCCAGCTTACTAAATATCTGTGCTCCATTTAGATCATTTATCAGTTCATCTATCGTTGGGAGCAGGTGTCTTTCTCTTTCAATCGCATTGTTTTCTTCGCGCATGTCCACACATAGTCTGATTTCATCTTTGTCTTTCTTTGGCGGCGTTACAATCGGCGATATCCAAGGAGTAGGCTGATTTTCTACTTTTTCGATTATGTCTTGTTGGACCAGATTATCAATTTCCTGTTTGACTTTGTCGCGAAGATGAAAAGGTGTTCTGCGGTTTCTTTGTGCTACTGGCTTTACATCTTTATTGATATGTAATTTTACTGTTCTGTTCTTTAGTTTTCCAATACCGTTAAATATGTCTGGAAACTGTTCAGTCAAGTCAGTTTCTTTTATTCTGTGCACAATTTCAATCAATTTCAAGTCAAGAGCTGTGCTGTACCCAATCAGAGTTCCTGATTTATATGCTTTTACAACAAAGAAAGTTGCTACAGTTATGTTCTTGTTTTTTTCAACGGTCAATTCACACTTTCCATGGAGACTGAGTGGCACATTGTCACCATATGGTAGCAATTTGGGCATGTTCTTTCTTGACAGCTTAGGGCATCCTAGTTTTTTGTATGTGGATTCATCAAGAATATTTACTGTAGAGCCAGTGTCTATCAAGACATTGCAGTTGATTTTGTTACTAATTAATACAGAAGTATTGGGTGTTCTGGACCTTCCTTCTTTTATAGAGTAACAGTAATCATCATCTGAACTTTCTGACTGACTGCCTTTCACACCATCATCCTGTATTGTCTTAACCGATCCTTTTTTCTTGAAACATACTTTCATGAAGTGATTTGGCTTTTTACAGTAGTTACAGGTTTTGCCCTTGGCTGGACATACCCCTTTATGTGGATAATCACCTCCACAGTTTCTGCACTGGGTTGATCTGGCGCCATGGTGCCTTTGTTGACCTTGGCTACGTCGAGATGCTATTGACCACCTTCTGCCACGACCACGGCCACGATTCACATGATTTGAATTATTTATTGCATTTACTGTTGCATTTGGTTGCTCCATTTCAGTTGCCTGTTCATCGGCCAGCTCCATGGCACGGCCCATTGTTAGAATGTCTGGCAACTTCTTATCCGGCTCTCTTAGTGCCCTTCGTCGCAGGCGATTGGATTTGCAATTTTGAATAACCTGTTGGAGGATTTCATTATCCGCATCTACAAATTCACAGCTTTTTGATAATGCTCTAAGTTCGGTTACATATTCATCTACAGACTGACAGTCTTTCTGTTAACATGTACGGAATTTGTAAACCTCCATCTTTATATTCACTTTTGAGGCAAAATAGTCTGTGACTATTTTTTTTTTGTATTATCGTAGACTTCTGCACTGTCCCCTTTTTCAGCATCATATATGTCGTACAATCTCTCGCCAGCATAATGAAGGAGCAATGCCCGTTTTCTCCCATCATTGGTTATGTTCAAACCGACAAGCAAATTTTCTAAACGCCCCACCCACTTTGTCCAACGGTGAGCAGCGTTTGTTTTGTCTGCATCGACATCAAAAGAGGGAAACGGCGGTAAACTCATCTTATGTGGACAGAATGCAACTATAGCAAACCCTTTTGACAGTAATCCTCGTCGCCAATGTTGTATTTTGGACTTTATTGCAAAAGAGTCAACGGCGTGGTTTCGATACTTTTATTAGCGTGTATATTCTGTCCTGTAACACCGGTCATAATAAAACAATTACGAATATATGTAAGACGAATGGAATGTCGGATATAACAATGTAGTGGCATTGCATCGCATAAAATGTCGGCCAGATTTTAAATATTGGCATTTCTTATTGACTATTTTCGATAGTTTAAAAGCAACGGTAATGAGTGTCTTCTTAAAAAAAATCGTTTTTAATTTTTATTTATTAGTCATATCCCAGAAGTCACCAGGATAATCATGACATCTAAAAATTCCCATGTACTTGGTAAAAAAACTTATTATATATAAGTACTATATTATGTGATGGTACAAAACGGGTGATGGTAAAGATATGCAACAGTATTACTAGCGATATGTAAATAGCCTTATATTATAGAAATCATAATTCCGAAAAACATACCTACAAAAATAATTATATATACGATTGTTATAGTGTATGTGTGTATATATATGGGTTTGTATTATATCTGAAATATGCTAGTCCTGTAAATTATACATGCAAAACTTTTAAAATGTTTGGTGTGAATAAAATCATACTATTGAAAAAAGTGTGCACAGAATAGAAATATAGGTAGATCACTATGATATCGGCCCATTCTTTTAAAAACAATGGGATTTGTCGAGTAAAAGACCAAATCTGGTTATTGAAGGAGGAAACCGCTTCTAAATACCTTTATTCATGTATTTCCGTCATTATTACATTAACGTGATAATAACAGGAACTCCGTTTTATCAACTTCCTTTTCAGGCGTTCCAGGTTTCGAAAAGCTGTTCGCACATCCAATCGCAGAAAAATTATTAATAACCTATTGTGTTGCTATGTATTGCATTTCTAGAGCAGGTCAATGTTTGTACACTCGTGATAGTTCACATGTATATAATTACTGAAAACAATGTGTACAAAAGTATAGTGTCATATATCTGCACATATATCGAAATAAGAAGTGTAAAAAACACATAGATGACATCAGATTGGTTTATACATTATAGGATAACTTTATTAGAGTCCCACTGTACATAATACATCGCAAGTACTAAATATACATGTACAGATGGCATGCAAAACTTTTTTTATAAGAACTTAGAGTCCCACTGTACGTGATACACCTCAAGTATCAAATATACATGTACATATAGCATGCAAACCTTTAATATAAGAACTTAGAGTCCCATTTTACATAATACACCGCAAGTACCAAATATAAACGTATAAATAGCATGCAAAACTTTTATATAAGAACTTAGAGTCCCACTGTACGTAATACACCGAAAGTACCAAATATACATGTACAGATAGCATGCAAACCTTTTATGTAAGAAAATAGAGTCCCACTGTACATAATACACCGCAAGTACCAAATATACATGTACAGATAGCATGCAAACCTTTTATGTAAGAAATTAGTGTCCAACTGTACGTGATACACCGCAAATACCAAATATACATGTACAGATATCATGCAAACTTCTTGTGTAAGAAATTAGAGTCCCACTGTACGTGATACACCTCAATTATCAAATATACATGTACAGATAGAATGCAAACATTTTATATAAGAACTTAGAATCTCTCTGTACATAATACACCGCAAGTACCAAATATACATGTATAAATAGCATGCAAAACTTTTATATAAGAACTTAGAGTCCCACTGTACGTAATACACCGCAAGTACCAATTATACATGTACAGATAGCATGCAAACCTTTTATGTAAGAAAATAGAGTCCCACTGTACATAATACACCGCAAGTACCTAATACACATGTACAGATAGCATGCAAACCTTTTATGTAAGACATTAGTGTCCAACTGTACGTGATACACCGCAAATACCAAATATACATGTACAGATATCATGCAAACCTCTTGTGTAAGAAATTAGAGTTCCACTGTACGTGATACACCTCAAGTATCAAATATACATGTACATATAGCATGCAAACCTTTTATATAAGAACTAAGAGTCCCACTGTACATAATACATCGCAAGTACCAAATATAAATGTATAAATAGCATGCAAAACTTTTACATAAGAACTTAGAGACCCACTGTACGTAATACACCGCAAGTACCAAATATACATGTACAGATAGCATGCAAACCTTTTATGTAAGAACATAGAGTCCCACTTTACATAATACGCCGCAAGTACCAAATATACATGTACAGATAGCATGCAAACCTTTTATGTAAGAAATTAGTGTCCAACTGTACGTGATACATCGCAAATACCAAATATACATGTACAGATATCATGCAAACCTCTTGTGTAAGAAATTAGAGTTACACTGTACGTGATACACCTCAAGTATCAAATATACATGTACAGATAGCATGCAAACCTTTTATATAAGAACTTAGAGTCCCACTGTACATAATACACCGCAAGTACCAAATATACATGTACAGATAGCGTGCAAACCTTTTATATAAGAACTTATAGTCCCACTGTACATAATACACCGCAAGTACCAAATATACATGTACAGATAGCATGCAAATCTTCTATGTATAAAAAGTAGAGTCCCACTGTACATAATACACCGCAAGTACCAAATATACATGTACAGATAGCATGCAAACCGTCTATGTAAGAACTTAGAGTCCCATTTTAAATAATTCACCGCAAGTACCAAATATACATGTATAAATAGCATGCAAAACTTTTATATAAGAACTTAGAGTCCCACTGTACGTAATACACCGAAAGTACCAAATATACATGTACAGATAGCATGCAAACCTTTTATGTAAGAAAATAGAGTCCCACTGTACATAATACACCGCAAGTACCAAATATACATGTACAGATAGCATGCAAACCTTTTATGTAAGAAATTAGTGTCCAACTGTACGTGATACACCGCAAATACCAAATATACATGTACAGATATCATGCAAACCTCTTGTGCAAGAAATTAGAGTTCCTCTGTACGTGATACACCTCAATTATCAAATATACATGTACAGATAGCATGCAAACCTTTTATATAAGAACTTAGAGTCCCACTGTACATAATACACCGCAAGTACCAAATATACATGTACAGATAGCATGCAAACCTTTTATATAAGAAATTACAGTCCAACTGTACGTGATACACCGCAAGTACCAAATACACATGTACAGATATCATGCAAACCTCTTATTTAAGAAATTAGAGTTCCACTGTACGTGATACAGCGCAAGTACCAAATATACATGTACAGATATCATGCAAACCGTTTACATAAGGAAATAGATTCCCACTGTACATGATACACCGCAAGTACCAAATATACATGTACAGATAGCATGCAAACAGTTAACATAAGAAAATAGAGTCCCTCTGTACATGATACATCGCAGGTACCAAGTATACATGTACAAATAGCATGCAAACATTTTATATAAGAAATTAGAGTCCCGCTGTACATGATACACCACAAATACCAAATATATATGTACAGATATGAGAGACTGACAAATCATAAACACACCATATATTCAATATTTACATCTTCCAACACATATATAAATGGATATATATTTGATATTTTCAAGATATATAAATGTTCACAACAATGTGAAGTAAATAAAATGTAAATATCAACTACTAAAATAGTATTTCCATCTAAAAGCATAAAACATGTTTTGACGTTGGGTTTCACAATACTTTGCTGGTATATAATGTGATTTGAAATCTTTAAAAAGACACTTATACTTTGGTCAAACATCTGATCAAATGGTATCATGTAAAGGACAATGAAGAAGTACATGTATCTCATTTTAACTGCACATTTACGATGAAAACATCACCGTTTATTCACATTTAGCTGCCTATATCTTCACATTTAGCTGTCTATATCTTCCAGTTTCCATCAACATTGGAGCTGTGCCACTTCTAAATTGCGCCAAAACACTCATATGGCGTCAATTTACAGTATAGCTTAACATTTTATTCGTGTTTGCAATGTGTATACAGTCTAGACTTATATCACTGATTTTTGATTAGTCTAACCCAGAACCTATAATCTCCGGAATCAGGTCTATTAACCACCAATGGAAAAAAGCAGGGAATTCTATGCCTGTCCCACAATACATAGCAATTGAACACTTACTAAATTATGACGTTATTCAAACTTTCCCTGAAGCAACTGACCAATCAGCGTGCTTGTAACATTTGCTGTTGAACGGACCCAATCGGAGAGCTGGGTTCGTTCTACAGACTATATTTTAATTGACATGAAGTTAACTGATTAATAGAAAGACGGCTTTTTTTCATTATTAGATATATAGATATATAATATTTCTATAAATCCCACTTTAAAAAGTCACTCGGAAATGTTGATACATTTTCATCGAATAGTTCTTTAATGCACCCAAGTATGTATGTATGTGGATTTTTGTTTCGTTTAATATCGGAAATGGCCATAACTCGGGTAAATGGTAGAAATGCATCCCAGTTTTTCATGACAAAAACTTTCATTGTTTATTAATTAATTTCAATGTTTTATCGGTATTATCTCATAATGTCACCTTGCTCTGCTTCTAGCAAGATGCCAGACAAAATGTTTATAACAATGTATACCAATGTCTTTAACAATGTATAATATTATATAACATTGTGAACCAATGTATACAAATGTTTATAACAATGAATAACATTTAATAACAATGTATAGCATTGTCTACCAATGTTTATAACCATGTATAACAATGTATACCAATGTTTATAAAAGTGTATAATATTGTATAACAATGTATAATATTGTATACCAATATTTATTACAACGCATACCAATGTTTATAACAATGTATAACAATATTTATAACAGTGTATAACAAAGTATATCTATATATACCAATGTTTATAACAATGTATACCAAAGTATAACATGCTATGCTAAGGTATACCAATGTTTATAACAATGTAAACCAATGTATACCAATGTTTATAACATTGTATAACTTTGTATGACAATGTATAGCATTGTATACCAATGTATACCAATGTTTATACCAATGTATAACAATGTATACCAATGCTTATAACAATGTATAAAATTGTATAACAATGTATACCAATGTTAATAACAATGCATACCAATGTATACCAAGGTATACCAATGTTAATAACACTGTACACCAAAGTTTTTAACAATGTATAACAATGTATAACAATGTATATCAATGCATACAAATGTATATCAATGCATACAAATGTATATCAATGTTTATAACAATGAATAACAATGTATACCAATGTTTATAACAATGTATACCACTGTCTATAAGACTATATAACATTGGACAACAGTGTATAAAATTGTATACCAATGTTTTCCAATGCTTATTCCATTGTATACCAATGTTTGTAACAATGTATACTAATGTTTATTCCAATGTAAACTAATGTTTATAACAATGTATACCAATGTATACCACTGAAGTGTCGGTTTCAGCATATGCTACACAATTTTCGGACACAGATGCTAAAACAAAACGACATCAATATCACATATGCAAGACTTATCCCTCGTTGATTCTCATGTTTGACATTAACAGCGAAATACAAACTTCATAGGAATAATCAGGCATGTACCCAATACTGTCAAGCTGTCTGACAATGTGTGATAAAATGGCCTTAATAAGTTTACAGCTCTCCTCGGAAAACAGCCGTGTTGAAACGTAATTTGACTTAATGAATATTGTTTTAACGTCCATGTGAACCTTGCCTTCATGGAAGCATGAAAAGCTGTCGGTCATCTTGGTGAGAATGTCAATTATGCAATGATACACGTTTTCCTGATTTGAGCAACTGGATGAATGCATCAACGAAAATGTTTTAATAATATACGAGGAAAATACTTCTCGAGACGAATCTTCTATGTCTGTAAGAATATGTTTAAGAAGTCTGTAACATAGTTTATGATGTTCTGACAACATCTTCATACATTTCACCTCTGTGTTAGTAAATGTTAGTCTCAAGCAAGTACTGAAGAGATTTCCCGGTTCGTCCACAAGCAAATATGTGTTGTCTTTCTTAAGTTCTTCGAAATAGTATGGTTCGCTAACATCGTCAATGTGTACAACACTCGTCAGTCCGCCTTGTATTTCTATTGTCAGGATTATATCTACAGAAACATCTAACGGCTCGCCATCTAAAGCGACTGGCTTCCATTTCATTGGAATCTTATTTGCCGGTCCATACCAAGCTACCTGTGGTAAACACAAAGACAATGTTCCAGTCGGTTTGTTTACAATTGTATCTTTACAACGCCTTAATGATTCTTCAACCGGGTAAATACTCCTAAAGAAGAACATTTTGCACAAATAGCCATCTTTGAGGTATTCTGAATACATTTTCGATATAGTATCATCTGTTATTTTTAGCCGTGCATGCTCGGCGGGGTGGGTTTCATTAGCATGGGATGTACGATCCGCACAACAAACACGCTCAACCGTTGCTGCACCAGTGGTCGACAGATGTTTCATAATTACTAAATAATCGTACTCATTCGGTTCTTGTACGCTTGTACCTTCAGCCATACTCCCTACTAAATATTTATGTGAAATTTCGTATGCTTTATTTACTTGTCCAAAGTTGGTCACTATCGCATCTATCAGTTCGTCAACCGCTGTAGTTATGTCTGCCAGCTCTTCATTAACTCGTTTAAATATCAGATTTCTCTGGTGTACTTCGCGTAGAAACATGTCAATCTTTTCAGAATCATTTTGTATTGTATTTTCAGCCATCTTGTATTGCAGTTATAGCTTCTAGCGTAAAACAATATTTTCAAATAACAACCTCCTCCTTATCCGTTATTGTTATAAATATCTGTATTTCAACTTCTGTTCATCTTACTTTTCGATTTTTCTGAAAAAGAAAACTACACTTAATACATACTTGATAGCGTGATGCACATGGGATGTCTAACGTCTCCTTTAGGGCAATGGTTTACAGGTGGTACAAGACATTTTAAGATGGAAAATTTGACATCAAACTAAAATGATCCTAACACTGTAGGGGTCAGTCTGCTATTTATGCTGCAAATATATCGGCAGTACATAACTCCGTCAGAAAAGATGCTAGATATTCCTTGCAAGATCTTTTTCATATAGTTAGTTTAATTAAAACTTATTTGTTTTACTTTGATTGCCAAACAAGTTCTTAAACTTAGGCAAATCACGCTCGAAGTCTTCCTGGTACTAATCATAATTATGCGGAAAAGTGCCTTGCTCAAGGACACCACACATAGCCGTGGCGGAGGATCGAACCCATGACCCTCCGATCATGAGTTCGGAGCTCTACCACTGGATCACGCGCTCAACATGAAACTGTTCACGAAATCCTGATGGTAAAAACGCGTGCTAGATGCGTAACGCATCTCTCTGATGATTCGCTAAAAGCCAAGGATAAATAAAATAGAAATACTGCTTCAGAAGCATAAAAAGGTAGTATAAAAAGGAAAATGTCATTGCTCATTGGTGACGATATATGAGTGTTTCATTGTGAGCCAAAAACGTTTGATTAATAATAAACAGTAGATGAAAAACGCCCAAAGAATGCCAACGTTCAAGTAGTGCCATAAATGTAAACTGCTCGATACTGTTCAATTCCAGTGGTCCGTCATTCAAAATCCTATTCCAAATGGTTGATAAATCAATTACCGGTAACGTCTACAAAAATACTGCCTTGACAATGGTCAAATAAGTATATGAAAAAAGAACAACAACTGGTTTGCGAGATATACAACTCCTACATGCGAGAGCTCACAATATCTAAGTTGTCCAGCAATTATGCTGTGCAGCTACCACACGCACCACACTCTCACAATATAAGTGCTTGTGATTTCTTCCCATTTTCTTAAATGAAAAACGTGTGGTCTGGCCGACGTTATACCACAAAAAGTGCTTCTGGTATCGCCAGTTTCCAATGCCTGCAGAGTATACTAGATAAAGACTATGCTACGGCTTTCTCGTTTGAAAAAGTGCGTTTCGATCAATGGAATATGTTCAGTGGCTGCACTGTAAAACCGCAAAGATCTCTTGATGCATCGAGCTCCCTGGGGAGTATGTGTAAAGCCTCGGTGTATACAGCTCCAAAATTAAAAATGATAGCCATACTGACTGTCACGTTATTTGCGAGACTCTAAACACCATCATTATTATAAGTATGCAGAGTCTAAATGTTTAAATCTACACTAAAACATCTCTATTATATAATAAAATTCGAATTTTCCTTTGTTTAATGATCATTTTGTTTCATAATAATATTGACATCCCTATATTCGGTATTAGGACTGCTTGTACGACGACGGATTAGTATATTTTCTTTTAATTTAACTCTGGAAATTGGACCACTAGTTCATCCCGTCATTCCTTTTCACTTCCTTTTTTTCAGGTGAAGGTTATAAACAAGTCATTGGGCGTTTATAAAATGTGTAAAGGGTGTCTTTGTTAATTAGGTGTTAATTGTTAATCAGCATCACGGTTACATCAGTGTCATTTTGTCTGTCCCATGTTAGGAATAGATGACAAACATTAATCATGTTTCATGTGTGCAATGTATTAGTGAAGGGATAATTCATTATTTTTTTATAAATTAACAGCATTCAATTATACGCTATAGTTGCATTGTTAAATCATTGAACGAGTTGTTGTTTTGAATTTCTTCCATCATAAAGTAACATTTTATATTGTATATTTCAAGAATTTAGTCACTGCTAATAAAAAACATGATGATGAATACAATGATGATAATGATTGTGATACTGATGATGATGATAATGACGATGGTGAATGCAATATTAAAGATGAAGATAATGATAATAAAATCGACACCAATGATGATCGTTAACGTTGTTATTGTAGAAGAAGTGGTAGATGTTGTACTAGTTCTCTAAATAGTCTTATTTAATATTGGAGCCGATATATCCAAATCGAAGAGCTCCATGCAGGATTATGGGACATATTGACATATAGAGCTTCCCGCCGTCGGGAGCTCTGTGCGTCAGGAGCTCTATGCGGTCTCACCAAGCACTGTTAGCTTTTTTTCATTATTAGATATAGTATTTCTATAATATCCCTCGGAAATGTTGATACATTTTCACTGAACACTTCTTGAATGCACTTGAGTATAAATGTATATGGAGTTTTGTTTTGTTAAATACTGGAACTGGCAATAACTCGGGAAAATGCATCCCAGTTTTCCAATACAAAAAGAGTTCACTGTGTACTAATTAATGTCAATGTTTTATCGGTATTACATCACAATGACATCATGTCCTGCTTCTAGAGAAATGTCCGACTAAATGTGTATACCAATGTATACAAATGTATACCAATGTTTTCAACAATATAAACCAATGTATACCTGTGTTTATAACAATGTATACTAATGTTTTTAACAATGTGTGATTGTTTATAACAATGTATACCAATGTTTTTAACAATTTATACCAATGTATACCAGTGTTTATACAAATGTATACCAATGTTAATGGCAATGTATACCAATATTTATGACAATGAATACCAATGTTTATACTAATGTATATCAGTGTTTATGCCAATGTACACCAGTGTTTATAACAATGTATAACAATGTTTATGAAAATGTATACCAGCGTCTATACAAAGTATGCCAGTGTGTATATCAATGTATACCATAATTTATGGCAATGTATACCAATGTTTTTAACAAATTACAACAATGTACACCAATGTTTATAGCAATGTATACCAGTGTGTATACCAATGTAAACCAGTGTTTATACCAACGGTTACCAGTAGTTATAACAATGTATACCAGTGTTAATGACAATGTATACCAATGTTGATAGCAATGTATACCAGTGTTCATGAAAACGTATACCAGTGTTCATGAAAAAGTATACCAGCGTTTTTGACAATGTTTATGATAATGTATACCAATGTTTATACCAATGTATACCAGTGTTTATATCAATGCATACCAGTATTTATGACAATTCATACCAATGTTTATGACAATGTATACCAATGGTTTAAACAATTTATACAAATGCATACCAGTGTTTATGACAATGTATACCAGTGTTTTTAACAATGTATACCAATGTTTATAACAATGTATACCAGTGTTTATAACAATGTATACCAGTGTTTTTAACAATGTATACCTGTGTTTATAACAATGTAGACCACTGTTTATAACAATGTAGACCAATGTTTATAACAATGTATACCAATGTTTATAACAATGTATACCAGTGTTTAAAACAATATAGACCACTGTTTATGACAATGTATATCACTGTTTATAACAATGTATACCAGTGTTTATGACAATATACACCAGTGTTTATAACAATGTATACCAATGTTTATTACAATGTATAAAAATGTATACAACTATTTATGACAATGTATACCAGTGTTTATAACAATGTTTTAAAATGTATACCAATGTTTATAACAATGTATACCAGTGTTTATAACAATGTAGACCACTGTTTATAACAATGTATACCACTGTTTATAACAATGTTTACCAATGTTTAAACAATGTAGACCACTGTTTATGACAATGTATACCAATGTTTATTCAATGTTTACCAATGTTTAAACAATGTAGCCCACTGTTTATAACAATGTATACCACTGTTTATAACAATGTATACCACTGTTTATAACAATGTAGCCCACTGTTTATAACAATGTATACCACTGTTTATAACAATGTATACCACTGTTTATAACAATGTATACCAGTGTTTATAACAATGTAGCCCACTGTTTATAACAATGTATACCAATGTTTATTCAATGTTTACCAATGTTTAAACAATGTAGACCACTGTTTATGACAATGTATATCACTGTTTATAACAATGTATACCAATGTTTATTACAATGTATACAAATATTTATGACAATGTATACCAATGTTTATGACATTGTATACCAGTGTTTATAACAATGTATACAAATATTTATGACAATGTATAACAGAGCTTATGACAATGTATGCCTATGTTCATAATAATGTCTAACAATGTTTATGACAATGTATTCCAGTGTTTATACCAATGTTCACCAGTGTTTATGACAATGTATACCAATGTATACTGCGTTTTTTGACAATGTATACCAATGTTTTTAACAATTTATAACAATGTAAAAAAGTGTTTATGACAATGTATACTAATGTTAATGACAATCAACCTATACCAGTGTTAATGACAATGTATACCAAGGTTTTTAACAATTTGTATCAATGTATACCATTGTATATACCAATGTATACCAGTGTTTATGACAATAAATACCAATATTTATGACATTGTATACCAATGTTTTTAACAATTGATAACAATGTATACCAGTGTTTATATCAATGTATGACGGTGTTTATGACAATGTATACTAATGTTTATGACAATGTATACCAATGTTAATGACAATTTATATCAACGTATACCAGTGTTTATGACAATGTATACCAATGTTTTTCACAATTTATAACAATGTATACCAACGTTTATACCAATGTATACCGGTGTTTATGACAATGTTTACCAATGTTTATGACAATGTATACCAATGTTTTTCACAATTTATAACAATGTATACCAACGTTTATACCAATGTATACCGGTGTTTATGACAATGTTTACCAATGTTTATGACAATGTATACCAATATTTCTAACAATTTATACCAGTGTTTATACCAATGTGTACCCGTTTTATAACAATGTATGCTAGTTTTTAGAAACATGTTTATCAATGTTTATGACAAGGTATACCTGTGTTTATGACAATGTATACGACTGTTTATAACAATGTATACCAATGTTTATAACAATGTATACCAATATTTATTCCAATGTATACCAGTGTTTATAGCAATGCTTAACAATGTTTATGGCAATGTATACCAATGTTTATGACAATATAAACCAGTGTAACTGACACTGTACACCAGTGTTTATGATAATGTACACCAATGTTTATGACAATGTATAACAATGTTTATGACAATGTTTATAACTGTGTATACTAAGGTTTATGAAAATGTATATTAATTTTCATGACAATATTGATAACAATGTATACCAGTGCTTATAACAATGTGTTCTAATGTTAAAGACAATGTATACCAATGTTTATAGCCATGTATACCAGAGTTTATACCATTGTATACAAGTGTTTATGACAATGTATACAAATATTCATAACAATTTAAACCAATGTATACCAGTGTTGATGACAATGTTTATCAATGTTTTTAACAATTTATATAAATGTATACCAGTGTTTACACCAGTGCATACCAGTGTGTATGACAGTGTATACCAATATTTATGACAATGTATACCAATATTTTTTAACAATGTATAACAATGTATACCAGTGTTTATGACAATGTATACCAGTGTTTAAATCAATGTATACCAATGTTTATGACAATGTATACCAATATTTATGACAATGTTTATATCCATGTATACCAATGTTTATTACAATGTATACCAGCGTTTTGACAATGTAAACCAATGTTTATATCAATGTATACCAATGTTTATACCAATGTATACCAGCATTTTGACAATGTACACCAATGTTTATACCAATGTATACCAGTGTTTATGATAGTGTATACCAATGTTTATGACAATTGATACCAACATATACCACTGTTTATGACAATGTATACCAGTGTTTTTAACAATTTATATCATTGTATATCAGTGTTTAAACCAAAGTATACCAGTGTTTATTACAATGTAAATCAATGTTTATGACAATGTAAACCAATGTTTATGACAATGTAAACCAATGTTTTTAACAATTTATAACAATGTATACCAGTGATTACACAAATGTATATCAGTGTTTATAATAATGTATATAACTGTTTATGACAATGTATACCACTGTTTATGACAATGTATACCAATGTTTATAACAATCTATAACAATGTATACCAGTATTTATACGTAAGTATACCAGTATTTATACCAATGTATACCAGTATTATAACAATGTATACCAGTGTTTAACAATGTATACCACTGTTATTGACAATGAATACCAATGATTTTAACAATTTATAACAATGTATAACAGTGTTTATACCTCTGAATACCAATGTTAATGACAATGTATACCAATGTTTTGAACAATTTTTAACAATGTATACCAATGTTTATACTAATATATACCTGTTTTTATGACAATGATACCTATGTATACCAGTGTTTATACCTATGTTTACCGGTGTTTATACCAATGTATACCAGTATTATAACAATGTATGCCAGTGTTTATAACAATGTATGCCAGTGTTTATAACATTGTATGCCAATTTGTATAACAATGTATGTCAGTGTTTATAACAATGTATGCCAGTGTGTATAACAATGTATGTCAGTGTTTATAACAAGTTATGCCAGTGTTTATAACAATGTATGCCAGTGTGTATAACAATGTATGTCAGTGTGTATAACAATGTATAACAATGTTTATGACAATGTATACCAGTGTTTATGACATTGTATACCAATGTTGATGACATGTATACCAGTGTTTATGACATTGTATACCAATGTTTATGACAATGTATACCATTGTTTATGACAATGTATAACAATGTTTATGACAATGTATACCAGTGTTTATGACATTGTATACCAATGTTTATGACAATGTATACCAACGTTTTTTAACAATTTGTTAACCTCTGTAGACCAGTGTTTATACGTATGTATACCAGTGTTAAAACCAATGTATACCAATATCATAATAATGTATACCAGTGTTTATAACACTGTATACCACTGTACATAGCAATGTATACCAATGTTTATACCAATAGTTATAACAATGTATACCACTGTTTATAACAATGTTTACCAATGTATACCAACGTTAATGACAATGTATACCAGTGTTTATGACAATTTATAACAATGTATACCAGTGTTTAAGGCAATGTTAACCAATGTATAACAATGTATACCAGTGTTTATACTTATGTATACCAGTGTTAATACCAGTGTATACCAGTATTATAACAATGTATACCAGTGTTTATGACAATGTATACCAGTGTATATGACAATGTATACCAGTGTATATGACAATGTATACCAGTGTTTTTAAGTATTTATAACAATGTATACCAGTGTTTATGACAATGTATACCAATGTTTTTAAGTATTTAAAACAATGTATACCAGTGTTTATACTTATGTATACCAGTGTTAATAGTAGTATAATAATGTATACCAGTGTATATGACAATGTATTCCACTGTTTAAAGCAATGTATACCAATGTTTATGACAATGTATAACAATGTTTATGACAATGTATACCAATGTTTATGACAATGTATACCAATGTTTATTACAATGTATAACAATGTATAACAATATTTATGACAATGTATACCAATGTTTATGACAATGTATACCAATGTTTATGACAATGTATAACAATGTTTATGACAATGTATACCAATGTTTATGACAATGTATACCAATGTTTATTACAATGTATAACAATGTATAACAATGTGTATGACAATGTATACCAATGTTTATGACAATGTATAACAATGTTTATGACAATGTATACCAATGTTTATAACACTGTATACCAATGTATACCAATGTCTTTATGTTTGTTTTTCGTGATTTCATACATTCATGGTAACACTTTACTGGCAATAGTAACAATATATCATTCTACATCTACAATCATTGAATTTTATTTGAAATTTGATTTTTAAAGATATCAAACACAAGATTTCATCTGACGCCATGGTAAACTTACATAGTTTTGAACAACTCAGCTCAGACCTTTAAGATTAAATTTACATTTTACACTCATAAAGAACATATAATAACACACATTTAACCAAGCGATCGTAATATTAGATACAGGATAGCGCAAACATGCGTAAATGTTTATTATTGCCCGATATGGTCGAGTGGACTAAGGCACAGTCGTCTCTCGCCTCTCAGCGAGTTTGTGGCCTCAAACCTAGCTCAGTTCAAAACCTTTGTGAGAAAGTGTGCCAGCTATTTGCCAAAGGACGATAATTCTACTCAGATTCATTCTGAGGTATGCAATGTGTTGAAAATGGCGTTAATCCCCATTCAAACAAATCAATCACAACACGATTTAGGATTAACAGTCAGTAGCTCAAATTATAAGATTGATTAATAATAATAATAGAAAGCATTTGAGAATTTAATTTATATCATATATATAATTTATATTGATACTTACTAACTCGAAAACACTTTGAACACCAGCTTTTAAAACCGAAACAAGTGTTTTAGGGAATGCCCGACGTTGTAACATTAATAGATTCTACGTAATAATCTATTTATAGAATATATTGAAAATATACAATAGACCTATTGTTAACCGTTCCGAAACGTCGATTACATGAATAAACGGTAATGCAAACTATTACATACATGTTATCGTATTGTTCAGGCGTGCGTGCGTGCGGGCTGTTTACGGGCGTGTGTCTGTGTATCCGCGGTCTAGTTAAACAATTTGGGAACAAACACAAACAGTAAAGCAAGATACATATTAAACTTTTGAACGACACTGGTTTACGTCCATTACTGCTTACCAACAGAGTGCCGTGGTACGCGAGTGTCTGGTGAAAATCTGTAAATGAACCAAAACGTAATCTTTAACTTAAACCCTGATACAGTAGCACGAGTGTGTACTTTAGGCTTATTTTTACCACCACCGGTTTCCCATAAGGGCGTATTTTGCTGCCCCAGAAGCACTTTTGTGGGGGATAGTGCAGGATACAGATAGAAACCAATTGTAAGTTTGATTGGTTCGGGAAATAAAACACGTAATTTGATTAATGCTATTAAAAGCAATTTTCTATTTATATTGACCATTTTATATAAAAAAAAACAGCGAAAATCGTCCGAAAAACACGTACCGCTAGTGATGGGGTGGGGTGGGGTGGGGTGGGGGAGGGGGGCTGTTAACAAGGTTCTAGAGGACTGTATTAAAAAGACAAAGCTGTAACGAAAGATAATACTTCATAGTATTAGTGTACTGATTTTTGATCATATACGCCAGATGTCAAAAATCCCATAGGAACGCCGCAAACTAACTTAAACAGTGTAACATATTTTGTGACGTATCAAATGAGTCATGTGATTTCATTTTGATTTCAATTCGATCCGTTCTACACAGGCTAGGATCCAGGATTTCGGTCTAGAGAGGAAGGGCGCAACATAAAATCTGAACAGATAAACACATTTTCAGAAGAAATATAATACATTTTAATAACATATAGTAGATAAGTGGAAGAGACGTACAATTAATGATAATGAGATGCCTTTTATCCATTTTGATTATTAATTTATTTGTTAAGATATTTCTAGCGTGTTTTCTGATACAAAATACTCGCCATAACTTTGGCTTAAATTTTAAATATTGACCAAGTTTAGACATAATATTTATGCAAACATTCCATTCTTGGATGAATTTGTCACGTAACCGTCCCTTTAATAATGGCAAATGGTTAATATTAAAATCTAAGTTATTTAGTACATTTGGGAACACCACGTGCTCAGTTATTGCATTCATGCGATTATCCCAGCAGCTACAATTTATATTTCCAGATTGGTCTATATACATTGTATGTAAAGGTGAGTTAACAATTTTCATAATTTTTAACCAGAACTTTATTGAACGTTCCTTACTTATAATTGATAATCCAAGTTTATTGACTGACACCCTGTATGTATTTACAGAATTCAATATGTAGTTTATCAATTCGTTGTCAATTCGTTGTAGTTATAGACTCCCCACGCTTCGGTACCACCATACTATCAAATAAGGATCAGTTGTTTTTATACATAAATTTAACTCTGTTACTAACACTATAAACATGCAATAAAAATCATATATATTTGTTTTAACAAGAAAAATAAAAGTAGTAGTAGTAATAGTATTAGTAGTAGTAGTAGTGGTGGTAGTAGTAGTAGTAGTAGTAGTAGTAGTAGTAGTAGTAGTAGTAGTAGTAGTAGTATAAGTAGTAGTAGTAGTAGTAGTAGTAGTAGTAGTAGTAGTAGTAGTAGTATAAGTAGTAGTAGTAGTAGTAGTAGTAGAAGTAGTAGTAGTAGTAGTAGTAGTAGTAGTAGTAGTAGTAGTAGTAGTGGTGGTGGTAGTAGTAGAAGTAGTAGAAGTAGTAGTAGTAGTAGTAAAAGTAGTAGTAGTAGTAGTAGTAGTAGAAGTAGTAGTAGTGGTAGTAATAGTAGAAGTAGTAGTAGTAGTAGTAGTAGTAGTAGTAGTAGTAGAAGTAGCAGTAGTAGTAGTAGTAGTAGTAGTAGTAGTAGTGGTTATTTGCCCAGAGGTTCTGTAGAGGGAGATATGTCTGAAATGAGTACAGCAATCCGGCATATTCCGTTTTATTTTACTTTGATTAGGAAAGTTAATACAACTTAGGCATATCACGTTCGAAATTTTCCTTGGTGTAACAAGTACTAAACATATGCGGAAAACGTGTCTTGCTCAAGTACACCACAATTAGGCGTGACGACGGATCGAACCACGGCCCTCCGATCATGGGTTCGATACTCTACCACTGGATCACGCGCTCCACTTCCGGTATGTCCCGATAGTTGTTGACTATTTGGGCCACCAAGAAGATCTGATAAAGTGATGTTTACAAGCACGGAACACAATCAAAAGAAAAAAATGACAGATTCGGTTTTGTTGAGTCTGTTCATGAGGGGAACTGGGAAATTCAACACCCGTCACGCCCCCTATCGCCAGTTTAAGCGGTGTTTTATTGTCGAACAACACTATTGGCTCCAGCATACCAAGGATTCAGTAACACTTACATCACTGACCATCTTCTTCTAACGGCATCTGTATGTGTGAAGGGGAGGGTGCTACCAATGCTGCTAGAACTTGTGGCCCAACCCGCCTGATTGTTATGTCTAAAAAATAAATAAAAAATGTTTAAACTAACACTGAGTCAAAGCCAATTTTGTACTGAAAATGATGCTTGTGTGAATTACACATTCGGCACATTACATTTTAAATGTGCCCAATTAATTCAAATAGAAAGTGAAGATCAAATATAGAAAACGTTGACAAAATATTTCAAGGAAAGGATGAAGACTGATAAAGATCACATTTTTGTGTTTAGGTAATAATATCACTATCCTTAAATTATATCATTTGTATGTGTTTTGGATTATAAAATCCTAATATTGATGTAGGACTTAGTAACAAGTAACTTCATACGTATGATTGGTGGTTGTCAGGTCAATGCGTATTAGTCTGTGCCTTAAGTTGATATTAATGTTTCTGCCCAGTCAATATGTATCCTTTATGTCTCACTTAAGAATTACCTACCTTACATGATGGTAGCAAGATTCTTACGCCTAAGAAATTTGAGCTCTGTAAAGCGGTTGGGTATTGTTTTGTTGCAAATGCATAGCATTGTCATAATTTTTATTTCTTCGTGCTTATGGGAACATTTAATCACATTTTCATGATTTCTTTCAAGTTTGGATGACATTGGGTACTGTTTGGTGAAGCTATAACAGTTTAAATATGCGTAGTGATAGACTGCAAGAAATGAGCAGATTTTTCAAAATTGAAGGGATGTCATAAAACCATCGAAATCGTGAAAAAGTAACCTAGTCCACCCCATGTTGTTGGTATTTTTTTTGGCATAATTGAACCAAAAGAATATTATGTATGGGAACAAGACAATTTTAGAACCATTGGTAATGTGTCCAATGCATTTCTCTATATGTAGAACAGTACAAAATTAATTGTTGCCTGAGATGTTTACTGCTTGTATAATACACATGCATGTTAATTCCTTGGTTATCAATCTGAAGTCGTATGTGACTGATGACCATATTGAAACATTAAATGAAATAAGTATTTTTATTACGAATAATTGATTTAAGCATATTCATTCAAATTTACATACATAAAATCAGTTATAAATATGGATTAGAAAGGAAGATAAAATCTTATAAATTTCTCCTCCACGGCATACGTGTATATTAATTGTGAACAGATTTGGTAGATCATTAACAATTTAATTTATACTCTTAACATTACGAATATAACCTAGTTCAAAATAAACTAAAACATATATCTCAACGTACTGTGACACATTTTGGTTCTAATATGTTTAAGACACTTAAGAAAAATTAAGCGAGTAATTTAAAAGGGAAATAAAAGTTATTTATTTAATATATGAATTCACATAATACTATTTATTAACTTTTTTTACATGTTCTGGACGGCATGGGTGAAATTGAAAGACGGGCTGACCTCACCACGTAAATAGAAACAGCGTTGATAATCCTTCAGACTTGCATGTTTTAAGAAAAGCGATTATAACAGCTATAACCTTTATGTTATATGTGAAGGCAAATCACCAACAATGTCTGTAATTATTAATTTTCATTATTACACTGTTATCACTGGCATTTTGAGGACTAAAATTAGTAAATCTGTAACTTTAAACTGTTCAAAGTATTATGACAGTATTATTATTCTAAAATATCGAATGTACACCCAGCCCACAAATACCGGTATCAGTGATACATGCTATTTCGCTTGACTCTAAATTCAACGCAATTTAGAAGTACAGTGCAGTGCAGTGTAGTGCAATACAATACGATACAACGATAGAGTAAAATACGATCAATAACATGCAATGCAATATATAACAATTTAATACAATACAATTTAATGGAATACAATACAATGCAATACAGTGTAATGTATTGCAATACAATACAATACAATACAATGTAATTCAATGCAATGTAATACAATACAATACAATACAATGTACTACAATCCAATACAGCAATACAATTTTTTTTCTATTGAAGGTTAAACGCCATTTTAATGCATTTCAGTTTATAGTTTTGTTCGTGGTGGAAGGAAGACGTCAGCATGCATCTCTAAATAGAATCACCGTTTGTCTCGAAGTAAGTGGCAAACTTTCTCACAAAAAGATTTTGGGGCATGTGGAATTCGCTTTTAAGACCTTAGCTGTGATAGGTAAGTAACCTTGAGGCGGAGTGATAGACCTCTCGGCCACGGAGGACCCAAATACAATATAATACAGGGCATGGCAGGGCAAGACTGCGCTGAGCTGAGCTGAGCTGTGCTGTGCTGAGCTGTGCTGTGCTGTGCTGTGCTGTGCTGTGCTGTGCTGTGCTGTGCTGTGCTGTGCTGTGCTGTGCTGTGCTGTGCTGTGCTGTGCTGTGCTGTGCTGTGCTGTGCTGTGCTGTGCTGTGCTGTGCTGTGCTGTGCTGTGCTGTGATGTGCTGTGCTGTGCTGTGCTGTGCTGTGCTGTGCTGTGCTGTGCTGTGCTGTGCTGTGCTGTGCTGTGCTGTGCTGTGCACTACACTACACTACACTACAAACTGTGCTCATACCAAGATGACACTACACTACACTACAAACTGAGCTCATACCAAGATGACACTACTCTACACTACACTTAACTACAAACTGTGCGCATACCAAGATGAAACTACACTAAATTACAAACTGAGCTCATACCAACATGACACTACTCTACACTACACAACACTACAAACTGTGCTCATGCCAAGATGACACTACACTACACTACACTACAAACTGTGCTCATACCAAGATGACACTACACTATATTACAAACTGAGCTCATACCAAGATGACACTACTCTACACTACACTACACTACACTACACTACACTACACTACACTACAAACTGTGCTCATACCAAGATGACACAACACTACAAACTGTGCTCATACCAAATTAATACTACACTACAAATTGACCTCATACCAAGATGACACTACTCTACACTACACTTAACTACAAACTGTGCGCATACCAAGATGAAACTACACTAAATTACAAACTGAGCTCATACCAACATGACACTACTCTACACTACACTACGACCTGAGCTGATACCAAGATGACACTACACTACACTACAACCTGAGCTGATACCAAGATGACACTACTCTACACTACACTAAACTACAAACTGTGCGCATACCAAGATGAAACTACACTACACTACAAACTGTGCTCATACCAAGATGACACTACTCTACACTACACTACACTACAAACTGTGCTTATACCAAGATGACACTACACTACACTACACTACAAACTGTACTCATACCAAGATGACACTACTCTACACTACACTACACTACAAACTGTGCTCATACCAAGATGACACTACTCTACACTACACTACACTACAAACTGTACTCATACCAAGATGACACTACTCTACACTACACTTCACTACAAACTGTGCTCATACCAAGATGACACAACACTACACTATAAACTGTGCTCATATTAAGATGACACTGCTCTACACTACACTACATTACACTACAAACTGTGCTCATACCAAGATGACACTACAATACACTACTCTACTCTACACTACAAACTGTACTCATATCAAGATGACACTATTCTACACTACACTACACTACAAACTGTGCTCATACCAAGATGACACTACACTACAAACTGTGCTCATACCAAGATGACAATTTACACTACACTACAAACTGTGCTCATACCAAGATGACACTACACTACAAACTGTGCTCATATCAAGATGACCTACACTACACTACAAACTGTGCTCATATCAAGATTACACTACACTACAAAGTGTGCTCATACCAAGATGACACTACACTACAAACTGAGCTCATACCAAGATGGCAATACACTACACAACACTACAAGCTGTGCTCATACCGAGATGACACTACACTACAGTACAAACTGAGCTTATACAAAGATGACACTACACTATAAACTGTGCTCATATCAAGATGACACTACACTACACTTCAAACTGTTCTCATACCAAGATGACACTACACTACACTACAAACTGTGCTCATACCAAGATGACACTTCACTACGCTACACTACAAACTGTGCTCATACCAAGATGACACTACACTACACTACAAACTGTGCTCATACGAAGATAACACTACATTACACTACACTACACTACAAACTGTGCTCATACAAAGATAACACTACACTACAAACTGTGCTCATACCAAGATGACACTACACAACACTACACTACACTACACTACACTACACTACACTACACGACACGACACGACACGACACTACACTACACTACACTACTCTACTCTACACTACACTACACTACACTACACTACACTACACTACACTACACTACACTACACTACACTACACTACACTACACTACACTACACTACACTACACTACACTACAAACTGTGCTTATATCAAGATGACCCAAGCGTCCTCCACGTCATGTAAAATGATAAAAAAGTACAGAGGCGCGTTCATAGTTAGCTCTTATCTCTCATCCTTTTTGATGCATTGTTTATCTCGTCCGACGAACCCACTAAAGTAAATATACTAATTAATATTGATACAGAAGGCTTAGAACAATCTGAAGGTATATGTTAACACACTTAGATTCGGAAGTGGTCTGTTGACACTCCCCTGATAAGTTTACCTCCACTGCTGACAACGCAGACCCGCCAGGTGACAGAGGCCCCGGCACGCTGTAGGAAATTAAAATGAACAAAGGTAATAGATCTGTACTGGCCCCGGTTACATTAAAATGTTTAAGTCTGTTGTTTTATTCAAACTCAATAAAATTGAGCACACTATTTGAGCTATAGTAAAAAAATACAGACTAAAGTATGTTCGTGACACTGGTGTCTGTTTTTATTTCAAATTAAGTTTACAGTGTTTCTGTTGGCCGAGTCAGCACACTGTGGTTATTGTATGTATTGATGACATATGCGTTGCTATGGTAACGGTGTACTATGAATCCCATGTCTTCTGTTGGAAGTATATTTACTTATGTTTCTTGTTGCAACAGTGCCGTAGGTCAGATTTGAATATTTGAAAAAGGGCATACTCTTACAGATATGAGAATATTATTCTGTTTTATTTTTAAAGAAACGGGTTTTCATTGAACATTGGTACAGTCCATTGGTTCGTATCATTGTAACACGTGTATAACTTCGGTTCCTAAAGTTACTGTTGAATGAAAGTTTAAAAAATAGTTTCCGCCAGATGGTCAGTGATGGTCAAGTTTCTACAGTCAGACTATCTGTAACAGATTCGGACATGAGACCACAGTGATAAGAAGTATAATCGGCGGCTGTATGAGATTCAGACATGAGACCTTAATGAAGAAATGTGACCTATTACAGTATCAATCTCATTAAAACCGGATCAATTTTAAACTTCCATACTCCACGTATAGTAACTTTACTTTGCATAGAGTATGGCAGCTTAAAGCTGATATGATTTTAAAGAGATTGTTAAAGTATGAGACTCGTGTATGAGACCTCTTTGACTCGAATTATTAGCGAAAATGGGACAACGACAAGAAATAATTCGACCAGTAATTATAATTTGTATTTTTTAAGAATGCAGTATATATTTTTATTTCATCGCTAAAGGGCCTCGTATTAACATTCATTAAGTGGGTGTAAATGCACACTGCATGTATTTTTCAGACGTCGATATCTCTCTATATATACATGCATTTCCAGAGGGCAACTGCAGAATAACAACTTTTGGTCGTTAGAAGATAAACTCAGTTAAACCAATCATCATGGAAAAGACCGTTATATGTATGGCAGCCTTTATGGCAATAATCGGTAAGGAGTTTTATACTTTATGACAATAATCGGTAAGGAGTTTTGTACTGTATGGCAATAATCGGGAAAGATGTGTGTACTTTATGGCAATAATCGGTAAGGATTTTGTTAATTTATGGCAATAATCCGTAAGGATTTTTGTACTTTATAGCGACACACAGTAACATATTTTTATATATTTTATAACGATTTGCGGTAATATATTTGTACTTTTTAGTGACATACGGTAAGGATATTTGCACTTTATAGCAATATGTGGTAAGGATATTTGTTCTTTATAGTGATATGCGGTAAGGATATTTGCACTTTATACCGATATGCGGTAAGGATATTTGTACTTTATACCGATATGCGGTAAGGATATTTGTACTTTATAGCAATATTATATAAGGATATTTGAATTTTATAGCGATATTATATAAGGATATTTGTACTTTATAGCGATATTATATAAGGATAGTTGTACTTTATAGCGACACACAGTAACATAATTGTATTGTATATGCAGTAATATATTTGTACCATATAAAGATGGCGCCAATATAATCAATGAATTAATTAATGTACTAACAAGCGACATGCAGTAAAATATTGTATTTTACAGCGACATTCGTTGAGGAATAATTGGTAATGTTTCATTATATATGTATAACTCAATGATTGAAAGGATATTTGTATTTTAATGGGGTTTAACATCATTTTCAACATATAAAATATTATATATGCCAAAATCAGTTATAATGGTGGAGGCAGACCTAAAATTGAATCTCAGATGAACAAACGTCCTTCCACAAATAACTGGCAAACGGCTCGAATTAATGAATTATCGGTGAGAGGTAAGTGGTCATTAGGCGACACCATCTTAGACAACTTGGCCACGGAGGACGCAGATAGCTGTATGTAATGGAGATAAATTGATGGATTTTATGTCGTACTTGTTAAGTGTATGTGTATGTTATTATACTTATATATTTAAATTCGAGATTTAGTAAGAGTTAATTAGTGTGGTGCTTGTTAATGATGTTTGTTCTTTCATGTCGATAATTGGCAATGAGTTTTTATCTAATTGTTATGTTTGGTCAGACTGTTATTATATTTTATCGTACACAATGTGACTGTTATTTTTAATCGTACACAATGTGACTGTTATTTTCTATTCTATGTGATATTTGATAAGGACATTTGTATTTTATACCGTACTTAATGTGGATATTAGTTTATATTTTATAGCGATATTCGGTAAAGATATTTGTAGTGTACGGCTATACTGATTTGTAAAGATTTGCGTTCAATTGACACCAGACCGGCTGGCTGAGTATTTTAGAGTAATGATTACGAATCTTTATCTGTAGTGAAGAATAGGATTTAAGGATTTTTTGTTTGATCATAGTGTACACACAAATATACCATCAAAAAACATAAGACGTGTTTATTTCGAGAAGCGATATGTGAATGAACAACTTTACATTTACGTTCTACTTTTAGAGTAACTTTGAGTTTTCTTCACTACCACTATTTTAACAGGAAGTGTATCTGCTCTGAACTGTACGGCACTTCCGGATGGAAACTATGAACTCGGCTGCAGGTCCTTCTCTCAGTGTGCTGGAGGAAAGACCGTTATTGTTGACTGTCCGAACAATGAAGTGTATAACAACAACACCGGCAGCTGCGACGAGTAAGTACATTTTAAAGTTAACTATGTAGTTTCTGGTCAGGTTGCCAATTACCCGCAGGCAGATCTGGGTGCAGAAAAGTAGGTCTATATATTTGACGTGGATTATCTTGGCAAATGAAAAACATCAGGATATTATAACAGCCATGGCTTGTCTCTACGTTGTCCCAAACCGCAGCGGTGGTCCAGTGGAAGAGCGACCTCGATGCTTTATTGAATGTATTGGTTCAACCAGCAGCTAGATAATACTGAGACATGTACTCATGACACTAGAAGACTTACACTTACCAATAGTGAGGTATTGTCTTCAAGTTTACCTCAAGCAGACACCTCCGTGATATGGGTAATATGTACGAACCTCATCATCTCGGTTCACTACACAAGTTTAGTAACTGTGTTCAAGCGGTTAACCCTTAAACAACGTTCACGTCAACGTGTTCATAAACCCTTAAACAGCGTCCACGTCAACGTGTTCATAAACCCTTAAACAGCGTCAACGTCAACCACGTCACCGTGTTCATAAACCCTTAAACAACGTCCACGTCAACGTGTTCTTAGTTCTTACGTTTTATACATCGCTATCACACAAACAAACAGTAAACGTACTGCGCGTGAGTATTTATCTGGCACTCGTAAATCTTTGTCAATATGTTCGGACTGTATCGACAACAATATTTATACTCACTGAAATAACCATTGGCCGTAGTGGTCCCTGACTCCTATATCAGGTTCCATAGGTTTGAATCCAGTTCTGTACCACTTTTTGCTATATTTTATTGTAATGTAATTTTCTCATTATTTCTTTTATGTTTTCATTATTTTATGTAACTGTACTACCATATGTTTATAAGGTTTACGTGTCGAGTGTTGCGGCTGCGCCACGGGTTCCTCACTTATCTCCGTACTGTGAAAAGCTGGGTTTGTAGGTTTGAGCCCAGATTGATCTAAAGAGTTTAGATGAGCCTGGTTGCCAGGATGGTTTCACTCCGATATACATTTGTCCACCTGTGGGTATTCCTCTCCAAGCATAATTTGCTTATATATACAGTCCAACCTGTGTTTGTGGTCACCTCTACTAGGCCACCACTTGTCTTAAACTTGCCAATGTTCAATAATCATTTAATAATTATAATGTATTAAAGGTCAGTTTTGCTCTTTCTTATGAGTGGTTGCTTAAGACAGATTTGATTGTAACATTTGATATGTTGACGGTGACTTAAAATCACCTTATATACAATTAGTGGATAGAGAGAGGTCAAATAGAAGAGTTGGGCCTCTTAGAGATTTTTAACAGGTGCGTTTTAACTGCGCATCTGAAAATGTCCTAAATTTAACTAACTTTGTTAATTAGCTATTTTGATATTCCAGTCCAACAAATGTTTTGGCACCTTGTGGACTGATGATCGATTGTTCGGCAAAAAAGAACGGTAGATACGCAGACTTGGACCAGAACTGTTCCACCTGGTACACATGTGAAGAAAAGAAGTTTTTAGGACACAACTTCTGCCCATCCGGTATATATATTGAGTGATTTTCACACGTAAACGAAAACTATGTATATGTTTCAATAATGGCTTCATATGAAGCAGCCGAGTCCGATTAGCTCAGTCGGTAGCGCGTCTGACAATCAATACACGGGTCGTGAGTTCGAACCCCGCACGGCAACAGTTTCCGTGATTATTAATATACGACATTGTGACTCATTATTATTCGTCTCTCACCGCTGATTCAAGTGAGAAAAATACCAGTTACTTGCGGAGATGGGGTGTGCTTGTGTACAGGTTAACCTTTTAGGATCCCACGAAACAGCGGTTAGGTTAACTAATCGTCTGTTAGTCCTCGATGGCATAACAATGACGCTAAATGTTCAATCAATCAATAATATGAAGCATGTTTTTTGTAAAAAGAGCGCGTGGTAAAGTGGTAGAGCAACGGACACGTGATCAAAGGTTCGCCACGGTGGGTTTGATCTCCCGCCACGGCCTTAAAGTGGCCTCACCTTTATCGCCGATATTTTAGGGATATTTTAATTAATAATATCAGCGAAACTAAACTTCAGTTGATCGAGGTTGTTTTTTATAAGCGTTGAACCATAAAGTGGACTCAAACAGATGAATAGATTTTATGACATCGCGGACATTAACGGAAAGTTAAACCTTGTTTAAGCGAGGCGGTAGTACAGTGGATATGGATTGGAGGGTTGGTCCCGTCAGAGGTCGCTACTTTGCACGTGCTTCACTAGAATAACTCTCTGTACCGGCTCTGCTCAGGAACTAGATTCAACAGAGATCCATATAAGCTCTGCGCTTACTTCGTCTACGAACTAGAATAAATTCGTATTGCTAAATATATGTTGTTTTTTGCTAAATATATAAAACCTGGCTCAAATCAACTGTTATCATTTACAATGACTGTTATTTTTGTCTACACTTTGCATTGCATGTTTTGAAACAGGTCATATCATAAGCTAACAGGTGTGTAAATACGTATTCAATTCTTGAAAAAAATATTTTGAAAAAACACTTTGAGCTGTATCTATGTGTATAAATTTTCTATTACAGGTACCGTTTTCGACGAGTCTCTAGCGACATGTAACTGGGCAAACGCTGTACCACCACCGTGTGGAACTTTGACGGGGAAATAAATCTCAAAAAAGGCCGACGAGATTAGACCATGGGCAAAACACTACACTGTGAAATGTTTTAAAGGGTGTTGGTTTTTAAGTCTGTGAACAAACTATAAAAAGATGACAGTTTAACAGTAACATTGATTTCCAACATTTTCTTTATAAAATACTTAAAATATCTATTCTTTTCTACCCTGTTGGTTTGAATTTGAAAATACCGGTACACTTTTTAAACATTTAACATGATTTAATGTTTCAACGAGAAATTTCCAAGCCATGGTTTTTATTACATAAATCCTATATAAACCAAGAAACATTACTTTCTATCAGGTAGATCTAAATCAACACGTTTTAAATCAACTTTCTAAAAAAACATTGTTTCAGCGTTATATGCGATATTTTACAGCAACTATTTTCTTGAAATTAAATTTGTTGAATTTTCTTCGAATCATGATAAAATAATCTAATAACTCGGCAGTTTTGACTTTTTGTTTCTATTTATTATATTTACTAAAATGTCTTTATACTATAAAAACTCATCGATAAAACATTTTATCAGTGTATATGTGCAGTAAATGAAGCCATCGGCGATATGTACTGTAAAGAACCTGTATTTGTTTGTAACCGTTGTCGTGCAATTCTAAATAAAGTTTTATGAATAAGTTACACGTATCTCACTTTTACGTTCACTCCCTTTCAGTATATATTGAACCTCGAGTGGGGATTAGCGCCAGTTTCAATTTCAGATTAAATATGGCATATCCACGGTGCAGGAAAACCTGACTGAACCTGAATAGAACTATCGTCCTTTTGCAAGTAACTGGCAAACTTTCTCACATAAAGTTCTCGGAGTACTCGAACCTACGACCTTAGTGGTGAGAGATAAGTGATCTTGAGACAACTCGGCCGCGGCGGACCCTTCTTTAAACCTTCATTCATGATATCGACCGATAGGTGATATACAGCTATAGGTGTAAACCCATCTTGATTGTTTTTTGTTATTTCAATAGGGAATAAAACATTTTTAAAGGCTTGTCATTCATAGAAAGACCCAAAGCAAAGAATTGAAACTTATTCCAGAGTTTGTTAATACTGCATTGTCACAATATCGTTACAAAAATACGGATCACGTTTCCTCCAAGAAATGATTATTCTGTCCAGTGTGTACACGTTGACAAAATTGAAACAGACGTAAGAAATAATTAATTTTACCCCAATTTCCAAACATTCACAAATCAAACATGGCAATGCTTTAAAGGGTTCAAAGTACACCAATAATGAAATTCAAGTCACAAAATGAGCATTAAAATTAAAGAAAATGTGTCTTTAATGAAGCGGGAACAGTGATTTAATATCACCGCCATTACATATTTATCCTTAATTTCCGTCTCATCATAATATACAAACACATGATAATCTCAAAATTTGTACCAATGAATATAGTATATTATGTTATTCATGTTAGAATTATAAGAGACTATGTATTAAAAAACAATTATCTTTACATCTTACAGTGACGTTTTTGACGTTTCGTGACATTTTTATATACTATAAAAACACATTCTTTAAATTATATATATGTTTTTATTTTATTTAAAAAGAGTAAAAATGACTGAATATAATGACTTATGATTAAAGTCTCTGTTCATTTTTTTCGATAAATGACGATATTTTAAAATTGACAAGTACCAGATATGTGAATATATTGGTAACAGGGACTGATTTATAAGGATCCAGTTTTATTAAAAAATAAAAGCGTTGACATTAAAATGTTTTTTAAATCTCGAGAGTGAAATGCAACCAAATTCACGAATACATATACCTGTAGCATTTCAACGGAATGAATACTATAGAACAAACTTAAACTCGATAGTGGCATGTTGCTTGACAATGAAAGTACCAGAGCTATAACTGAGGTCTGACTGTGTTAACAAAACAACTTACGATAAAAATTGCCGTAAGTCAATATGAAAATTTCTCTGTTGCGTGTTCAAATTTTGATTTGCATTTAAAATGATTGCATTTCCAGAAAATATATAATTTTCTGCATGATTTGAGCAATGTTTGAGATTATTTGGATGAATATTAAAATTATTATGTATAAGTGTTGGTTTACGTTTACGACAATATTTGTCGTAAGTTTTTTTTGTGAAACGTACCGGTTCATAACTTTGAATAACAATGTTATTTTATTTTTTTATTCTTTATTTTGTCTATTATTGTACCCTCAGCCGCCACTCCCCTACTGCGTTATATCATGCTCGACATTATCACGTTAGTTCCTGCACTAAGTCCACCGATTCTACAATTAACATAGATTAATGCTGGACGGATGCTTCTTATACTGTCTCTATATATTTTCACATGACCTGGTCGCGATCAAATAAATAACGCTTCGCATGCGAGGTCGACACGTTCCCACTGCTGTATCCACTAGACGACAATTACACGAGGCTCACAGCAACCCGACACTCAAAGCAGCAACTTTAAATCTGGTAATGCTCCGGTGAAAAATAACGAAATCTCGCAGACTAACGTCGAGTGTACATGTGACGTCGTTTCCAGGCAAAATATTGACGTCACATGTTACACTATTGTTCCCAAGTGTTGAGGTGATATAAATAATCGGAGCCAAAAGTATTGTTTGAACAGAATTAACAAACGAATACCAAAACTGACGTACCAGAAATCGTCAAGTTGAAGCAATGCCATCACAGTAAGTGAAAATTATATTGAACACGACGTATTTAGAATGTAAATAAGAGTTAACTATTTTTTGTTATTTTTGGTAATGGTGTGCATGCCATAGCTCACTATGTCTCATATATGTAATCAGTTTATTTACTATACATGTTGTTTTAATTGTCCATGCATGCATTCATTACCGAAATAGTAAATCTAGAAACATTAACTTTTATCAATTTCGACATTGAAATGTTTGATTGAATTACATCTTTCATCAAGTTCCAGTAACGGCAACATTTGACACAGACGTACTAACAGAAATCACATATAAAAGAAATATGTGCAGAAAAGAAAAGTAAAGCACAAGACAAGGATAAAAATAGTGAAAAGTTGTTAAGATAGTTCGAATCTCAAAAATGCTCAGTTTTATGTGCTGGAACTGCCCAACTGCAGACTTTAATGATCATTACACATGTGCAGTTAATGAGTTCCACTGTTCTATAGGTAGCGGGGAAAATAATTCATTAAGGCAATCTTAGTGTGGTTCATGAAGTGACACTAGCTTGATACATGTGTTTAGTTTCAATATTATGTGTAGGGAAAGCAACTCAACTGACCGGGTAAAGGAGGCATATGCGGGTATCTGCCCGACGCTGCTCCGTTTCCAGCCTAATCTATGTCAGCAACACTGGAGCAATGGGATTAGTCCTCCATTGTCCAGTACTGCACGTCTATGAACTCAAATTTGTCAATATTGGACTTATAACGAGGGCCAGATATGGTACTGGCATACTCTAGCTGTGGGCATCCCGCTCTCTAATATTGGAGGACTTTACCTTAATGTTCCTTTTGACAAAACCTAGAGAGCTGTTGGCCTTAGGACCCGAGTCAAATTGTTCTCGAATTATTAGACGGAAAAGTGACTTTTTATCAATAGTGACGGTGAAATTGACCACATTGTTAAACTTTTAACTACATGTAATTTATAATGGAACATTGGAACAATGTGATGATAAGGCATATGTTGGTGACCAGCGACATTTTGAGGCGTTAGATTACAAGTAAGTTTCTCAAATGATATGACCATGAAACAGCTTTAGACGAGTTCTCATATGAACAAGTTTTAAAACATTTGGAAGCAAAACAGAGCTGTCAAAAGTTCTTGAACATGTTTATAATTATATGTACTCGTTTAGATGACTTTGACACTACCAATCATTGTTAAATTACACAAAGACCACATTGATTTCCATTGTGTAACATGTCCGAGTTGTGGAGTGGTACAATGACGATTATAAACTACTGAAGATTTAGAAGTACACATATCTGAAGTTAGAGTAGAACGTTACAGGAAATGCCTTGTTTTTTGTAAAGGATAAACATTAACAAACAGTATATAAGTCAAAGGTGTATCTGTAATGAATGTGTTAAGACAATATAAAGATCCTGTTTAAAAAAATACAATCCAAGTACAGTTAGCTCAGTCGGTAGTGTATTTACTATCAATCCAGAGGTCGTGAGCTTGAATGACTACAATCTCTGTGATGATTTAGATACAACATTGCGTCTCATTGGCATTTATCTCTCACTGCTGGTTCAAGTGCGATAGTTATCAGTTACTAGCAGAGACGGGTGTGCTTTAGTACTGGTTAACCATCCAGGATCCCAGGAAACTGTGGTTAGGTTAACTGATCGTCTGTTAGCCCTCGATGGCATAAACATGACACTGAATATTCAATCAATCCATCTGTTTTTCAGGTACAGGCCAATCGTATCTCGACGAACGAGACACAGGGTGTCAAGAATCATGTGGAAATTGCTCGGCGCCGGATTATACTACGGACTTATCACGCAACTCAGCATCTTCGAATCAAAAACTCTGATGTGCCGCCTCTGCAGACAACATTTGAAAAATATCACAACCCCGCAATTCTGGATGCTGCTCGGATTCTTCACTCTCCTATTCCTCTTTTTTAATGCATTTGTTTCAAAAGCTGTTTATAATTTTGTCCGCAGAGACAAGGTCAGTGTAAATGACCCGAGAGCACGAGCTTCCTACTATAATTCTTTGCCTTCAAATCTTCTGAAAACAACAAGGTCTGGCCTCGTTTACGGCCATTATTAGATGAATGTGATTGTATTTTTGATAAAATAAATAAAGTAACACATTACATGACATTTTATTTTTATTACTATCTTACTACCATAATGAAATAGAATAATGACATCTCTTTCCGACATTTACTTCTAGAAGCAAGAATTTCAGGATTTTTTGCAAAATTTTAAAATTGGCTCAAAGCATATTTTTCCAAATATATCATGCCTATATATATATATACTCACTGACACCGTTTTGCCATAAGGATATATATTTAAACACGCCAAAATAATAGATGGAAAAGGGATATCTTATCTTGGTTACACTGAAATACATTTCCTGCTTAAAATTGCGTATTTTGCGACGCATAAAATGAGACACGTGATTTCATTGTTATTTCTATTTGATCCGTCATATTAACATATTGTTTCATTTTAGAAAAAATCCAAATGGTGATGCGAAGATTGTCAAGCAGTATTTATCTGCTATCAAGTTATTTGAGATGCTTTGTATCCAATTTAAGTGTATTTTATTATAGCACTTTTCCCTGATATATCGCCTTTAAATTGACTCTTAATTAAAACATATACGATCACTTTACAGAATAATGTTACCATGGTAACAGGAGGCTTTGAATAGCACTGTTATCATGCTTACAGGAGAATTTGAATAACATTGTTACTTTTAAGAGATCTTACATTATCCTAACTTGATACATTATTTATTTCAACATATGTGGACCCACATCTTGGTATATCAATATTCATCGAAAAAAAAAAAAAGTAAACAGAGTTGTTACAGAATTCATTTCAACGAGACATTATACTTTACATACATAAATTAACATACAAGTCACATATATACACTACTTGTAATACAAAAATATAGTTAAATCAACAATCCTTCATTTAATATTGATATTAAAGTTTTAAGGAAAATGTTGGTAAAACAGAAGCCTGTTTCAGTCACTATAGAAGGATAGGAAACTTCCATCTTTCCACTAAATGTTGATAAAATAGCATGTGAAGAATTCATAATTTGGCAAATTTATCATTCGAAATTTACCGGAAGCTGGTTTCTTTTGTATAAAATGTAAGGTGCATGTAACCTTAGATTTTTGTAATGTTTTAAACAAGCGAAATGATCTTAAATTTAAAATGTTGCAGTTTGAAATAAAATCTTAAGTACTTTCCTTGATTTTTTAGTTGTAGTATACAAATTTTGTAACCATGAGTACTTCAACAATTGTTAACACAATTTGATGAGAATAGTCTCATTTTGTAGATAATTTCATTGTTCAAAGAAAGAATTTTGATTTGTATTTCTGAGATGAATGGAAGTTAGGATTTTTGAAAATGAGATTTTGTGTGAATATGTGAGTGTTCATAACATCTCTTTATGTTGCATTTCCATCTCTATATAAATCCTTGCCAGTATCAAAGAAACCATATGTAGTTTTAATGAACCAGTCTAAAATCATGATCACCGGACTCCTGACTGCTTTCTTAGAGTTAAGTATTTGGCTTCTGTTTCACCAACATTTTGCTTACTTAAAACTTAATTATGACATGTTGCTTTAATATTCTTAAATAAATGTAAATGAAACCAAAATTTATGTACTTTTACTAGAGCCAGTCTAAAACCATGATCATCCAAAGTTTTCAATTATTTAAGCATATACTTAAATATGTTGGTGAAACAGAAGCCAGGGGTGGGTCGTGCAAATTTAATTTTTATTGAGTTAATGCTTGAATATTTAGTGTCATTTTTATGTCATTGAAGGCTAACCCAACCACTGTTTCCTGGGTTCCTGAAAGGTTAACCAGTACTCGAGCCACCCCATCTCCGCAAGAATCTGATAACTTCCCCACTTAAATCTGCGATGAGAGACGAATGATAATGAGACACAATGTTGTATATCAATCATCACGGAGACTGTTGTCGGGGGGGGGGGGGGGGGGGGGGGGGAATCAAACTTACGACCCAGGATTGTTAGTCCGACGCATAATCGACTGAGCTAATCAGGCTCGGCTTATCGAGTTAATAATCTATAATGAGTAACATTGGCTCTGCTCAGGTCCATGTAGTTTTCCAAGTATGTTTGTAAACGAATTCATGTTTAATTTGTGTATAAACATTACATAGATAATAATGATGGTATTGTAATGGACAGGCTTTTAATAATAATTTTGTGGCAGGTGACCTTACATGTGGCTGTAAGCCATTGAAGCAAAGCCTCAGCTGTCTATACACTAAATAACTTTACAATAGTTAGATTTGTACCACAACATCTCAAAATAAAAAATGCTAGATAAAATAAGTGATAGTAAAAAAATTGTAGAATGACAAGACTAGATGATTGACAAGTGCCTGTGACTCAATGACTGATAACGACTGACAAGTCACTATAACTTGATTATTGACAGGTGACCGTGACTCAATGACTGACAATGACTGACAAGTCACTATGACTTGACTATTGACAGGTGACCATAACCTGACTATTGACAAGTGACTCTGACTTGACTATTGACAAGTGACTCTGACTTGACTATTAACAAGTGACTAAGACTTGATGATTGACAGGTGACTGTGACTTGACTATTGACAAGTGACTATGACTTGATGATTGACAGGTGACTGTGACTTGATGATTGACAGGTGACTGTGACTTGATGATTGACAGGTGACTGTGACTTGATGATTGATGAGTGACTATGACTGATGTGACAACTGCCGGAGTCACGTCTGTTTGCGCCGCAGAACAAATTTTCCTTTTTGTAGCTGGGACAGGTAAATCTTTATCTTGCTGCTGTCTGAGGTTTTTCTGATCCAAATCTGAAACATACAAACAAGAGACGTGGAAATTCCCCGAAAACCATGTTTTTCAAACATTTTAGCTATTCTGTAAATATAACTCTTATTTCATGCCAGAATTTTATGTACATTGAAGCAGAAAATAAAAAAGCATACAATTCAAATTTTTATTTGTGAAACAGTGATGCAATAGTTTTGTTAGCAAGAGGGCCAAGATGGCCCTATATCGCTCACCTGACTGACCTTGAGTCACCCAACATAAGTAGATTATATAATACAAGTACACTCAAAATTCCAGAAAGATGAGATGGGCAAGTAGTTAGAATTTTGATTTGTTTTGAAGATGTAACAGATGCATAGAAGAGTTTAAACTTGGTAGAGGTTCACCCATGGTAAATGTCAGTGAAATTACATCAAAATCGGGTCAGTAGATTCTTACAAGAAGGCTTTTGAAGTTTTCACTCTAGCTGCTAAATCTTCGAACTAAGATAAAAATCCAATTCCAGCACAAAACTAACCTGTTATGTTTGAGAATGGTTTCAAACTAAAGCATCAGACTAAACTATTGTGCATGAAACAATCCACAGTTTCAGCACAATAAATATTCCTATGAGTTTCAAACACAAGCCTTCCCAAAATCTATCGCTTGAAAGAATTTTGTTGCAGTGCACTCTTCTCCAAAATCAATTAAGCTCCTCCTCCAAGATTTCAAGTACACTTTGACACTGAAAATCTCAAGCAGACTTCTTGCTGTGATGAAACTAGCTAAAAATATGGTATTACTTTATTATGAAGCAGTAAATCATCCCTGTCTGAACCATAAATACTCTGACTTTTATATTCAGAAAAACATCTTTTTTAAAATGGTTCATGATATATGAATAATATTATAATATTTCAATCACTGATTATAATTGTATCATTCATCTTTTTATGATGAATTATCTTTTAAAACTTATATCTAGTACAATATTGTATAATAATAGCAAAAAAGTTTATTTAAAGAGTTTATTACCTCTTCTTATCATAATTGCTATATACAGGCATTTATGCTATAAAACAAAGGAAATAATTTGACATAAAACTAACCCCACCCCCTGGCTTCCATGTTTTTTGACGAATCAAGTTGGCTTGAACAAACTTGGTAGAGAGTCACCCAAGGAACATTTCTGTGAAATTATTTTAAAATCGAGCCAGTAGTTTCTGACAAGAAGACTTTTTAAGTTTTTACTATAGCTTATATAGTAAACCAACCCCACCCCCTGACCGCCATGTTTTTTGACAAACCAAGATGGCTTGAACAAACTTGGTAGAGGGTCACCCAAGAAACATATCTGTGAAATTATTTGAAAATCAAAACAGTAGTTTCTGACAAGAAAATTTTTGAAGTTTTTACTAATTAAACTTGCCCCGCCCCCTGGTGGCCATGTTTTTTTATGAATCAAGATGACTTGAACAAACTTGGTAGAGAGTCACCCAAGGAACATTTCTGTGAAATTATTTTAAAATCGAGCCAGTAGTTTCTGACAAGAAGACTTTTTAAGTTTTTACTATAGCTTATATAGTAAACCAACCCCACCCCCTGACCTCCATGTTTTTTGACAAATCAAGATGGCTTAAACAAACTTGGTAGAGGGTCACCCAAGAAACATTTCTGTGAAATTATTTTAAAATCAAGACAGTAGTTTCTGACAAGAAAATTTTTGAAGTTTTTACTAATTAAACTTGCCCCGCCCCCTGGTGGCCATGTTTTTTTATGAATCAAAATGACTTGAACAAACTTGGTAGAGGGTCAACCAAGTAACATTTATGTGAAGTTATATCAAAATTGGCCTGGTGGTTTCAGAGGAGAAGTTGTAAGAAGCTAAAAGTTAATGACGGACGACAGGCGACGGACGGCAGACGACGGACACCAGGCGATCACAAAAGCTCACCTGTGAGCCTTCAGCTCAGGTGAGCTAAAAAAGCATGTTTTTTCTCTTGTTTCTGTGCTATTCACTGGTTGTTTGGCTAAAATATTACTTCCGTAATTCACATTATGAAAGATGTAATATGATTATACTCGGAAACAAACATGCATATTCATAAAATAATACATCAATATTTTCACATTCTGCATTGACGCTTAAGTAGTGGTATTGTTTCCAGTGCCCACCAATAGGAGGTAAGTCACACATGCTCAACTGATAACAAAATTTCTTAAACACGATGTTTGATTCTACAAATATATTACAAAATGCATCAAACATTATGAGAAATTCAGCTATGGCAAAAAATTTAAATGGACCTGTACATTTCTCTTATAAATCATTTGTAGTTTTTATAATATTTTTTTGCCTCATGGCTATCAACTGAGCAAGGGCACCACAAACCATTTTCAAGATAAAAATGTGCAAGTTAATGGAGTTTCATTTTAATATATATCAATCCAAACTTTTTTAGTATCTTCATCAAAACAACAAAAGAAAAAGATTATTTTTACTTTACCGCTGGAAAAATTGTATAAGTTTGATTGCAGAATCAATCAATTTTAGCATTTTTGACTAATTAAAGGGCCATAATTCTGAAGATTATGGTCAGAATTGGCTTGTTATCGAACTTGGCTCAGATTTTTTTAGAGATACACACTTTGTGTAAGTTGGCATCAGTTCAGATAAAGGATACTATAGTAATTGAGCGGAAACGGTAAATGTTAGCATTTTTTACTAATTAAAGGGCCATAACTCTAAAGACAAATAGTCTGAATTGGCTGATTATTGAACTTGGCCTACATTTTATAGAGATGCACACTTTGTGTATGTTTGCTTCAGTTCTTATAAAGAATAATCTAGTTATTGAGTGGAAACGGTAAATTTTAGAATTTTTGACTAATTAAAGGGCCATTACTCTAAAGATAATAGTCTGAATTGACTGGTTATTGAACTTGGCCTATATTTTATAGAGATTAACACTTTGTGTAAGTTTGCTTTAGTTTGATAAAGAATACTCTAGTTATTGAGCAGAAATGGGCAATTTTAACATTTTTGACTAATCAAAGTGCCATAACTCTAAAGATAATGGCCCGTATTGGCCTAGATTTTATGGAAGTACAAACTTTGTGTAAGTTTGGTTCAGTTCTGATGAAAAATACTCTAGTTACTGAACAGAAACGAAAAACTTGACGCCACCCATACGCCAACCTGCCCGCCGACTTCGCCAATCTAATAACCAGGTTTTCAACTTTAAAAACCTGGTTAAAAATACAGTACTCTTTTTCAGTGGCCTATAGGTTTAATCAAATTGAGGAGAATCAATGTACTGTGAGCTTAGTAAAAACAGCATGATTTGTAGTGTTTGTTGCCAACATATCCATGTTTAAGTTTTATGGTGGCAGTTTTACTATTGACTGTTCCACTGTGATATTGCCACTCGTCTGTATGTTTGTATTGTCTCTGGTATGATTAATGTATGCAATGTTTGTGTTTGTGTGGTGGCTGTTCTTTTCTTCTCTTGTTGGAAGTTACTATTCTTAATTACAGAAAACAAAAGCACTCCAAATACAAATGAAATAAAACACTAACATCAAGGATGTATATACAATGGGGTTTAACGCCATTTTCAACACATATCAGGTTTTATTATGTTATAATCTATAAATAAATGAATTCAGATTGGCCTAAATGATCTCTCATTGAACAAAATACTATATGATAATGAACAGTTTTAACTTTGGGTTTTGCAAAACTGTGCATAAAATAACAATATACCAAGTTAACTAAAAATAGTCACTGAGAATTCCAAGTGTTGGCCGTACGCAACAGTGAAAACTGAGATGTTCCGAATGTGGTGTTGTTTTCAAATGGTCATCAACAAGAGATTTGAAGTTTTTTAAAATACTATTGTAATATAAAATGTCATTTTTGTCATTTCCCGTATGAGAAAAGCTAATAAAGGCTCAGAATTCATTTATTATAGTTTATATAATAAAACAGTTATGGACTTTTCAGATGTGCAATATGATGTACTATGCACCAGAAAAAACATAAAAATATTGACTTTTCTGGTGCATAGCACATCATTTTGCACAGCTGAAAAGTCCATAATTGTATAATATATGGCATATCCAGTTTTACTGGAGGAGGAAGACCTCAGACTGAGTCGACTGAGTCTGACCGAGAAGAACCACCATCCTTCCGTAAGTAACTGGCAAACTTTCTCACGTAGTTTTTGGAGCGAGCTGGACTCGAACTTACGACCTTAACAGTGACAGGTAAGTGATCTTGAGATGGCGCCTTAGATGACTCAGCCACAGAGAACCCCTACTTATACAGGATAGGAAACTTGTATCTCTCTACTAAATGTTGATAAAATAGCATATGAAGAATAAATAATTCGGCAAATTAATCACTCACATTTCACAGGCAACTGATTTCTTTCACATGAAATGTAAGGTGAATGTAATTTTAGAGGTTTTATAATGTTTTAAACACGCAAAATAATCTTGAATTTAAATTGCAGTTTGAAGTAAAATCTGAAGTACTTTCCTTGATGTTTTAGTTGCAGTATAAATAATTTTTAATTGTAAGTACTTCAACAATTGTAAACACAATTTGCTAGGAATGGTCTCGTGTTGTACAGAGTTACACTGTGAAAAGAAAGAATTTTCATTTGTATTTCTATGATCCTTATTTGAAAACGAGATTTCGCGAGATTTTGAGAGCGTTCATATCTAAATAAGTCCTTGCTTAATGTACCTTTTGCAATTAGTAACCTGAATCCTTTAAACACAGTAGACAATTCAACAGCAGAAGCTGTGCTTGTAATATCACAAGTAAAAAAGCACCGAAATAACTAATGTACACAATACTGCAAGCCCTTGTACACGAATATTACAAATACCCAAGGAATTATATAGACAAAATCTCCTGACTAAATGTTGATAAATTTGACACGGGATTAATTATTTGCTAAATTAATCATTTAGTATTCACATGCAACTGCTTTTTTGTACATAAAATGTAAGTTGCGTAATCTTAAATGTTTTAATAGGTTTTGATCACGCAAAATGATGTTGAATTAAAGATAATGACGTTTAAAGCAAAATTTCTCACAATTTTGTTGTTATTTTAGATTTTGTAATCATAAGTACTTGTAACATGTACCGAGGTAGTGATTAAAGAATCACAAGAAAAAATAAGTTTCTACAACTTAATATAATTCTACAACTAAAGCGTGATCGTATAGCGTTAAGTTTCTACATGTTAATATAATTAATGTTTATAAGTGGTTATTAAGCCCAGCCCTTTAGTTCAACAATTCTAACTTCCCCAGCACCCCACTGATTCTCTTTCCCCTACTAACCACCACCGCTAACCTATAAATAAGAACTCTCTAAGAACTCTAACTAGGAACTGAACTCGGAACTCTCCTAAGACAAGAACTATAGAAACTCTTCCCACTAACAGAGGAACATGTACTTTTATATCTTGTCTCAAGAGTTCCTGGATGAAATATTGTTGGCCCTACAAGGTGGTAACCTTTTACTATCCAATCAGGTAATAGACTGTGTCATCCTAACATATGACTGACAGCACTTTACCTGTAAACAGGCCTTTTGCCTTATCCATAGAGTTGCACTGGATCAGGTATTCAGTGGTAATGTGAGGCATAACACCTGGGGCGTTATATACTTCAACAATTTTAAACACAAACTGTTGGGAATGGTATTGTTTTGATGAGAATTTCATTCTGCAATGTAAGAATTTTGAATTGTGTACCTAAATTTTCTGGAAGTTTAAACAAGAGGGCCAATATGGCCCTATAACGCTCACCTTAGTGACCTTGAGTCACCCAACTAAAATAGATTATATAAGACATGTACACTCAAAATTCCAGAAAAATGAGATGGGCAAGTAGTTAGAATTTTGATTTGTTCTGAAGATGTAACAGATGGTAGAAGAGTTGTGCAATAACAATAATATCCTTGTGTGGATATCTGGATATCGGATATCGAAAGAAAATTTTCACTATATATCCATATAAAGAAAACCAGCCTCCCCTCCTGGCAACTATGTTTTTCAACGAATTGCAATGGCTGGAAAAAACTTGGTAGAGGTTCACCCATGGTAAATGTTAGTGAAATTACATTGTAATCAGGTCAGTAGATTTTGACAAGAAGGCCTTTGAAGATTTTACTTATTAAACTTGACCCTGGTGGCGATGTTTTTGACGAATCAAGATGGCTTGAACAAATTTGGTAGAGGGTCACCAAAGGAACATTTCTGTGAAGTCATATCAAAATTGGCTCAGATGTTTCTGACAAGAAGATTTTTTAAGTTTTTACAATAGCTTATATAGTAAACTAACCCCACCCCCTGGCCGCCATGTTTTTTGACGAATCCCTATGGTTTGAACAAACTTGTCCTCCAAGGAAAATCTCTGTGAAATTATTTTAAAATCGAGCCAGTAGGTTCTGACAATAAATTTTTTTAAGTTTTTATTAATTAAACTTGCCCTACCCCCCTGGCGGCCATGTTTTTTTACTTATCTAGATGGCTTAAACAAACTTGGTAGAGGGTCACCCAAAATCATTTCTGTGAAAGTATATCAAAATTGGCCAAATGGTTTCTGACAAGAAGATTTTTTTAAGTTTTAACTATAGCTTACATGTAAAAAAACTATATAGTAAACTAACCCCACCCCCTGGCCGCCATGTTTTTTGACGAATCACTAAGGTTTGAACAAACTTGGTGAAGGGTCCTCCAAGGAACATTTCTGTGAAATTGTTTTAAAATCGAGCCAGTAGTTTCTGACAAGAAGATTTTTTAAGTTTTTATTAATTAAACTTGCCCCGCCTATAGCGGCCACGTTTTTTGATAAATCAAGATGGTTTGAACAAACTTGGTAGAGGGTCACTCAAGGAACATTTCTGTGAAGTTATATCAAAATTAGCCAAGTGGTTTCAGAGGAGAAGTTGTTAAGCTAAAAAATTATGAAGGACGATGGCCGATGGCCGACAGGCGACGGACACCAGGCGATTACAAAAGCTCACCTGTGAGCCTTTGGCTTAGCTCAGGTGAGCTAATAACTGAAAATGAGATATTACGAGAATTTGCGCAAATACACGATCATTCACAAAATCTCAATTAGTTGCCTTTCCTTCTCTATATGCATGCTATTATGTCATTTCATGAAACACCATCCGACATGATATTAAGTACCATGTGACAAGTACTGGGTGTCATGTGACTATGTTCTATGTGACACATAGTAAAAGTGAGTCAATTAAATTGAAATAAAAAATATATAATTCACCATCAACATACAAAGTTACTGAACCGGTCTTAGCTGAAACCTCTTTAAAGTAACTGCCTTCCTCTTTCTGGAAGAATGAAAACATCAGCCAGGTTTGACAGTGTGTAAGATTATGTTTCCAACTTTGTATTATCGGTACCACACATAATGTTTGCATATTTACCTCTTGTGTACCAATGGCTGTGATAACTCCACTGAACTTTCCCATTTCTTTACACTCCACGAACACTGGCTGGTTTCTGTGAAACCTGAAAATCATACAAATCAATATCTTTAACTGAACTTCTCCCTAGACTGTTTCCTGGGTAAAACCAGTACCGAGCATTGTTTTTCGAGTGGCATCAGTTCGAGCTGAGGATCGAACCTGCAACTTCGGGCACGAGCAGCAAATACTCTTGATTTCTGTGATAATATTAAAGATAACAATATAATAAAATTTAATATTCCAGTATCTCCAACAATACATTTAACCTTCAATTGTTTCCATTATCCATAAAATAACAATCATATCAATCACCTGACTCATGTATCTTGTAACATGGTGGAAAAGTACAGGATTGTTACCCTTTGAAGTACAATATAAAGTAACTACATTATTTGACCAACAGTTTATGAATGCAGTTTTTAATTTTACTTTAAATAAATTTTAATTTTATTTTATTTTCTTATATGACATCTCCTACAAAGATTATCAATAATCTTATCATTTGTAAATATTAAATTAGAACAAGGGACAAGATAGTTTGTTTGAATATTTACTGTCATTTTTATGCTATCAAAGGTTAATAGACGATCAATTAACCAAATCACTCTTTCTTAAGATCCTGGAAGGTTAACCAGTACTTGGGCACAATAATCTCGGTAAGTAAAGATAACTTCCCACTTGAATCAGAGACAATGTGACATAAAGTCAAAAATAAGAGAGACTGTGGCCTGGCGTGGACTCAAATTCACTGGGTGGGGATTCAGACCCATGACCCCTGGATTGCTAGTTAGATACACTACTGACAGAGCTATCCGGGCCCGGTGAACCCTAAAAGAAAACTGCAGACATACCATCTTTTATCATAATACAGACGACCGTCATCAATCTTCACTTCTGTAACAACATCCACAGGACCAATAGGAGCTATTGGCTTACGCCCGATTGGTTTGCCGCTGACCTTGTTGATGATCCGGAGGTCATCCATAATGTCATTCTCATCCAGGAAAAAATTTATTTGTGGTGGTAACAGTTAAGGTCAAAGATCATTGATTGTATTCCCTGTACATGTATCTCATTTTTAACATTGTTCTTCTTTTCACATCATCAGTGTAGAATGATATACATGTACTTGTAATTAGGGTTACACATGTTCTGGATATCTATACACATGGTAATTATAAAATTACATTGTTGTACATTTATTTTATCAAAGTAGGTTTTTATAAACATTTAATTATCGGCTTTCTTTAACAAGAAAGCATGAAATCTTGTCAGCTAAAATTAGACAGCTTAATAGTACTGTTATTTGACTAAGTTTGATATCATTATTAAAGTGATGGCAATATTTTCCTCCTAACTTAATATTATAATTCAACGTTATACATGTACCTTTTATCAAAATAGTAACAAGGAAAACTTATTGTATACAGACTGAAGAATTTCCAAATCCTATTTTAAAGTGCTTGTTTACAGGGATAAGGGCTAAAATAAAATAGTGTTTGTTGACCCTTAACCTACCTACCCAATATTACTCTAATCATTATATTGCATTCCCTTTACCTACCTACCCAATAATAAAAAAAACAATTATTTTTATTGTTTGTCATTACCATTGCGGAAATGTTGGGTATAACACACGGTTTCTATTATATCTGCAGATTGTCGCCTGAGCGATCTGAGGTCAAATCCGATGACAATTACTTTTTTGTATATTTTTGTTCATTTCCCTGGCAACACTATTTTCTGTTTCTCATATCCATAAAATTAGGTTCCAGCAAAATAAATCTATGAAAGATGAAATAACTTCAAGGAAAAGATTGTTATTCATAAATATGTTGTTCATTTCTTCATAAAATAAACATAATTAGTTAATACTAGTTATGCTCACACACTGCTGCTTTAAACAGACATTATGTCCAACAAAACACAAAATGTAAAATATGATATATTTATTTACCTACATACCCACCTACTCAAGATGAAACTGATGTGTAGGTAAAGGACAAACAAACAATATTTTAAGGGCGTTTTCTATAGTTTTTCATGCACACCAGTTCTTCACACAATGGGAGGCAACTTTGCCGAGACCAAGAGACTAGCCTGTGTCACTACATACTATTTTACTACAACTGACCCTATTTCGGATGGCACTCATTTACAGATATGCCTGAAATTTGTCTCTTACATTTTGTTCAATATATGAAATATGCATACTGGTACCAAAAAATTGTTTATAGCAATTTAACCTGAATATAAAATATAATAGAAATCTAAATATTGATACAAATATGCTCATTTAGTATAAAAATGTTAATGATGCAACTGCAGTTTACTTAACGATGGCATACTTTAAGAGCTATTTTTCTCAAATTATGCGGTAAAGTGTATTTTTTTGTCAATAGAATAGGTATCAGAGAGTATTTTGTGAGGTTTAAGCAAAATTTATCCATACACTATATCAAAATATTTAAAAGAATGCTATAATTTTATTGCAAAATTTAAAAACAAGTGACACTCTGCTGAAATGATTTTGTTTATAAAAACCCTAAACAGTTAAATTCAAGGTTATAATTACCATTTCCATGTAATTCATTATTATATGCATGCATCTTAGTATTAGTATTAATTAAATACTACATGTAAACAATTTTAAATATATTTTTCACAATGCTTGTAAAATCTACACTTTTTCGCCAAATTTCAAGGACGGTTATGTTTTTGAGGAGACAATACCAAAACATCTGTCCAGTAACATACATTAAACTTAAATACTGGAAAGTTTCATAGAATTCTATCTATAGGAAAACAAGAAATGTCACTGTTAAGTGTCATATGCCCCCCAAATGGTCTGTGAAAAATAATAATATATGATATAATAGGTAGCGATGTATCCATGAATATCAAGAGTAATGGACTAATGTTTCAGACTAGACATGCAATTTCATGTTTTTATTTACATTAAAGCATGACCTTGAACTTTGTGTAACCTTGACCTTGACATCTGATGTAATGGTCTGGGTATTTCAACAGTTAAATGCAGTTGAAACATTATCATGACATGCTGATCACTTGTATCAAGCTATTTTAAATCCCAAAATGTAAGTTACAGATCAATTGTTGATCAATTGATAAATTGAACCAAGTGTTTTTGAAATCCATCCATGTATGATAAAGTTAAAGGACAGACTTGAAATCTCAAACAGATTCAAAGTGTTGTCATACATACATAAGTGTGGCCGTGTCTAGGTTTTACTTACGACACGTCATCATGTCATCTTGATAAATTGAGCCAAGTTAAAGACAAAGTCACGGACCAGACATGCAATATCGAACAAATTGAAAGTGTGACCTTGACCTTTGAAGAAAAGTTCTCGGTCTTACATGCGACACTTAATTATGTCATGTTTATCAACTGAGCCAAGTGTTTTTAAAATATATCCATAGATGACAAAGTTATAGATCGGTCAAGAAATCTCACACAGACTGAAAGTGTTGTCAAACAAACTCAGTGTGATCTTGACCTTTGAGGTACGCATGTGGGTCTTACACGTGACACTTTGTAATGTCATGCTGATGAATTAAGCCAAGTGTTTTTGAAATTCATCTATAGGTGACATAGTTTCAGACCGGACACGAAATCTCAATCAGACTGAAAGTGTCATCAACCAAAGTTAAATTATGACCTTGACCTTTGAAGTGGGATTCTGGGTTTAATGCGTGACACATCGTCATGTTATGTTTGTCATTTGTAGCTAGTATTAACAAAATCCATATATGCATGACAAAGTTACAGGCCAGACACGAAATCTTAAACAGACTGAAAGTGTTGTCAAACAAACCCAAAGTGTGACCTTGACCTTTGAGGTATGGGTATGGGTCTTACTTGCAACACGTCGTCATGTTATGTTGATCATTTTAAGCATTGTATTTATAAAACCCATCTATGCGTGACAAAGTTACAGACCGGACACGAAATCTCACACAAACTCAGTGTTGTCAAAAAAACTCAAATTTTGACCTTGACCTTTGAGGTATGGGTGTGGGTCTTACTCATGACATGTCGTCATGTTATGTTGATCATTTGTAGCAAGTATCAACAATATCCATCTATGCATGACAAAGTTACAGGCCGGAAACGAAATCTCACACAAACTCGAAGTGTTGTCAAATTGTGACCTCGACCTTTGAGGTAGGGGTGTGGGTCTTACTCGCGACACGTCGTCATGTTATGTTGATCATTTGTAGCAAGTATCAACAAAATCCATCTATGCATGACAAAGTTACAGGCCGGAAACGAAATACCAAACGGAAGGATGGAAGGAAGGATGGACAGACGGACGGACGCTGCGATTACTATATGCCACCCAAAAAAATTTGGGGGGGGGGGCAAAATCTATAGAAAATGTCCTTAATAAGGGCCTAAAGTACCAACACCGTTAATTTATAAACATACTAGTAAGCTTGTCTAAGTAATCTGACACTGTCACACCAACAAAGGATATCTGGTGAAGGCTTTCGGCGCTTCTCCGGGATTGGAACAGGTTCGTTTGGCCGTCTTCTCAACTTTCTTGTTGACATCGGTTTGATTTCTATGGCATCTAGTATATTAAATAATGATTTGGAATGAAATATTACTGTTAAAATGTTTAAACAGCATTTTAGTTTCCCAGCTATGTTTGATTTAATGTCATCTAGACACCATTCAGTGATAAGGACCACACACTTCTGTGTTAAAGGGAGTATATCAGGTGGGAAAACAGTATATATGTCTTAAAAAAATTAAATACTTTTGAAAATGAATAAAAATCTCACTATCATATATAAATAAAATCCCAATTGTTTGGTGACCGAAACGTGACAAGATTGATGTTTCCATCGGAGCGGTAAACTATGTTGCAATTTTAAGCGCGAAATCTTTTTTAATCTAACCTAGACGCATAGCCCATGTTAAGAAAGCCCTTTTTAATCAATTATATTGACATGTTTAAAAAGATATCCATTTGGTAATGCTGGGTCAATGAGCATAATATTATACAGGCATAATATATCAGTATAAAATTGTTTTAGCAAATTTTAAAATTTTTATATATCCTGATAGATTCCCTTTCAATGACATTTGGTAAAAGACATTGTCTTACTTATATCAGTTCTCAAAACTGATGCAGGTTTCATTTTTCATGGTGTTTAACACCGTTTTACAACACACTGCAGCTTATATTTATGGCATCTCAGAGTTGGGAAATAAGTGACCTTAACACACCAAAGTTCCTGGAAATTAGGAAGAGGTCGAAGTTCAAACTCAATATTGGAAAAAACAGTGAGATTGTGGGGAAATTAAGATTTTTAAGGCTTTCATTTTTCTTGGAATGCTTACAACTACTAGTAAATAAATGTTAAGGTTAGTGTCTTAAATCTTACTCGTCCTGGACACATGTTTACTCGTCCTGGACAAATGTTTACTCGTCATGGCGAGCAGACAAATGGAATTTTCCAACCCTGAAATAAAGTGTAACACTGTTAAAATCATGTCTAACCTTTAATTATCAGATTTTACAATACAACTTTATATCTAGTGGGATTTTTTTCCCTTTTTGGGGTCAGAATTTGGCAAAATAGTTTTGGCCCCCGTTCCCATCACTGAAATATATGGGGTTTTTTCACTTAAAATTAGAAAAATCTCTTATTTTGGTTCAAAAAATAAACATGTTATTTTAATTAGTAAGCTATCAAATTATCTGATATCTGTTTGATAAGGTAAAATAGCACCAGACTCTATGAACAATCTTTATATGGTCCTCTATGACCAAGAATTCAGTGGTCTTCAGATCACTCACCTCTCATTGCTCAAGTCTCGAGTAAGAAACAAACCCAGATTGAAGTTTTAAGTGAACTTTTATTACCCGTTACATGTGGAAGGATGGTTGGTCTGAAGTCTCCCTGCACTAGTAATAAAACAGGATGCCATAAATATATAAAATAAGGCCAAACAAAATATATCTGATGCTTACTGTTTCCGGTCTTATATCTAAAAGCTGTTTTTTGTACACGGCAGGCATATTCTTAGACAGAACTGCCATTGTGGTGACTATGCCCAGCTCAACGTAAGCAGACTTGCCAAAATAAACAAAAAAACCTATAAATCCATTCCTTTTCTGAAGCAAAACAGTAAACACATCATTTATTTTATTTGGCCTTATGTAATATGTAATAAAATTGTTTCATTATAATAATAAGATAAGTACAGAGGTTTGAGCCAAATAACAGAAGTTAGATATAACTACCATGTTCTATCTAACTGTTCTCTAGTTTATTCTGTTTGTTTCTTTTTTGGCAGATGTAAGCTTAATATATATTATATATCCAAATTATTATTTTTAATATCTAGTATGTTTTTTGTGAAGTACTATTGTAAGCGACATTGTTCAAAACAGATGATGATGTAATTTATAGACAGGTCAGTATGCTAACTGGAAAGATAAAAGTTCTCTAAATCAGTTAAAACACTCACTACCTAATGGCTATTTTTAGTGTGTGATTTTTTGTGATTTTAATCCCAGACAAATACCACAAGATAACGTTACACTTATCATTAAGTGAAGACCGCTGATATAGCAGCAGGTTACAGCAGGGCTTGAAACTTCAGATAAAAGCTACTTGTCATCCCTTCCCAACATTTTTTAATTGAATGCTTAAAATCAAAGAAATATTACGGTCAGTTTCTTAAATCTTACTCATCCTGACCAAATGTTCACTTGTCATGGCAAGCGGACGAGTGGAATTTTCCAGCCCTGTTATAGAGATGAAATGGTTTGATGGTAATCTGCTTCAAATGACTGATTGACAGAAATTACAAAAAATAACACCCTTTTTCTTTGACATTGACTGTTTAGAGGTCTCACTTAAGAATTATCTCCCTTACATGACGGTAGCAAGATTCTAATGTCCAAGAAATTAGAGCTGTGTAAAGTGGTTGAGCATAATTTTTGTTGAAAATGTATAAAATTTTGTCATTTTTCTTTGTGGATTGAACATTGGAATATTTTCATGATTTCTGCTAACTTAAGATGACATTGAGCTATAGGAGTTTAAAGATGTATAATGATACACTGCCACAAATGAAGGGGTGTCATCAAACCATCAACATTGTGAAAAACCAACCATGTCAACACCATGGTTTTTTCTACCTAATTGGATCAAACAGAGAGAGGACTATCTACAGGAGCAAGGTACTTTTAGAACCATTGGTAATGTATCCAGTGTTCAAGAAGTGCATTTCTCTATATGTAGAACAATGCACAATTAATTGTTGTGTGAGATGTTAGAATTAGAAATGCCAAGATCATCTGAAACCCTAACTTGATATGAAGGCAAAGTAATATATACGGTATACAAGGTGATGCTCTAATGTAATTTAGATGTTGGCTGACCTAGTGAAGTAGAAAGAAGAAAGTTAGTGTGTCCTCCACTCAGTTCCAGCTGGCCCCTCTCAACCTCTATACTCCGTTTCTTCTCTTCCAGGTCAGCAATAATGTTCTCCTTCAGGTCTATCTTCTTCTCCTGAAAAATATGATTTATAAATGAGGTCTTCTGATACAGCCTCTAGCTTCTGACATAGGTGAGATTTAACAGTTTAAACTCATATAAATACTGTAATAAATAAATATGTGATCCTTACATCAATTATGGAGATAAAAATGATTACTCATATTAAGTCTCTAAATGCTAAGGATCAATGCATGAATGAATGAATGGGGTTTTACGGCATACCAACACATTGTAGGTTATTCCACACCAACAGATTCATGGTAGTTCCAGGTTCATTCTACATACATGTACAAACACAACAAAGTAACATACAGATAAAAAATCACATCAATATGCAGAATGATTCTAGAACCTTGATACCTGTAGAACTGCAGACTTTCAGCAAATTCAATCATATTACTCAAATTGTAGCTTCTTATGGCATGCATGAGCCATAGTGATCCTATTCTTGCCATCACTCCTATGACTCCCTGGAACCACACAGGTGTAATTAAACCACAATAATGAACATGACGAAAAATTATAAAATGAACATGTTACCCATTCGGAAGATTTCTACCCCTTTGCAGAGATCAACAGTGATTCTATTCTTACTTGAACAACTTGGATTGCTAAGTATCAAGGGCAAAAACTAAAAATACCATTTTATAGTCTTTTAGGAGATCATACCGGAATATAAACTTATAGCTTTTCACATGCAGTGCATTGCACTGCCACTGAGCCACAATTCTGTTTTCAGGATATTGTTATCAATTTAATAAAATCTTGCTCAGTCCATAATGCCAATTTTACTGTAAGAAAGAAAATGTTTTTTTCAATATTATCCCCATACTGACTAGAAAGGTAACTCTTAAAATATAAAATATTCTGTGTGTGAAACAATGCAGGTTAATGTACCATTTTTATGTATTACACTGATTATAAAAACGAACATAATTTAAGCTATCTGCCGAGCATATTTATAGACAAAAAAGAAAGAAAAGTCAATTCAACAAGACAATTTTTTAACTGACACTTTATGTTCATGCGTTCCAGCTTTAATATTGGGTGCCAACAATGTTCAACTATTTTTAAAAATCATATATTTATATGGAATAATAATAAAAGTGAAGTTAAGAGTTTGTTTATTATAGTGTCACCTGTATTGAAAAGGATGGTCACACTTATGCGACACCTTTATGCTATACACTGTTACTTCCTGAAAGCTATTATTGCCAGGCTGTTAGACATTCGGTACCCCTCAATTTAATTAACTGCTGAGTGAGCAACTGGCCACATCAGAAAAAAGTCCAAGTGTTTCCACCGAAATCGAACTTTCGACCTCCCATTTCCAAGGTGGACGCCTTAACCACTAGGCCATAGAAGATGCTTAATATAAAAAATCTAGAATCGTCTTGATGCAGTTAAGTTAAATGTCAAAAAGGCTCAAAAGTATGATACAGTGTTTTTTGAAATTCTGTATGATTGATCAAATATCTACAATTGTGATGATTTCATAAAGACATATTTTTTAGTCTTTATTTACATAATAGAATTTACTGAAACTCTGCAATTCTGCAGGTATCAAGGTTCTAGGTTCATTCTGCATATTCATTTGTTGGTGTATTTTTTTTAAATTTGTATGTTAATTTGTTGTTTTTGTACATGAAGAGTGAACCTGGAATCTTCCTTCATGCTGGCGTTGAATAACCTATAATGTGTTGGTATACCGTAAAACCCTATTCATTCATATATTGATTCATTATTTACAAAAATATTTCTGGTCACTCACTTCGTCAGATCAAACTGTATCAGTTCTAACTTGATTTTCATTATTAAACAGAAATTAATGAGGTTTACTGCCATTTTCAACAATGACAGTTAATATATGGCATATCCATTTTTGTTTTTGAAGGAAAACCTCAAAATGAATGTAAGTAGAACCACCGTCTTTCCACATTTAACTGACAAATTTTCCCACATAAAGTTTGTGGATCAAGCAGGACTCAACCTCACAACCCTCAGCAATGAAAATAAAGTGTTCATTAGACAACAGTAGACCACTCAGCCACAGAGGACCAACAGATAGTTTTAACATTGTATAAATAATTATACATTTTTTATTGGTAGGACTTGATCTTATATATTTTTTAATTACTGACATTTAAAAATATTCTTTTTAGAAGTACAGTCTAACCTGCATTAAGCAGCCACCCGATGGAAATGGTCAAACTGGCTGCTTAACACAGGTGGCTGCTTAACAGAGGGTCAATATTTTTACCGAGAAAGCTGAAGTCATGATGTTTATTGAGACAGATAAAAAGTGATCACACTTGATGGTACATGTACCAAGTTGTACAGGGGGTAAATGAGAAAAATCTGCAGGAAGAAAATAACTGAACCGACACTATTTCATATAGAATTTCAGTGCTCCAAGAAAAAAAAAATTTGGGACTAGCCAAGGGCAAGTAGATTGAAAAAATCTACTTGCCCTGACTGAAAAATAACTTGCCCTGATCAACGGTTCACATGCCCAGATTTTTATTACCAATACACCTTGCGGTATAATATGAAATATGTAAACATAGACTTAAATGTATTCATTTTATGTAGGGTAAGCTCCCCATAACATTATGCATGTCTAAATCACAAGTTTTAGAGTTTGAATAAGACCGGGAGAAGTGAGAGAATTTCGGGAGAACTGACTATGTCTCTATCAGTATGTTGTATTTAGTCTTTGTTCTTTATTAGCATAAAAAAGATGCTAAATATTCAATCAATCAATCAACCAATCAATCAATTGTTCTTTACTGACTATCATTTCTGTTCTGTCGATTCAGTGGCAGTGTGGGAGCAGGAGTATATTTAAAACATTATTTTAAATATCTTTCTCTTGTTTTCTAATTATTGCTGTCACAACATACAATAATGGCAATGCCAAGCCTACAAAGCTATTCAGTCTATCCAAGAGAGCTTGGCAATATGATAAATGAATGCAGTCTATGATAGCCTTCAAATATCTAGAAAGTGCAACTAGTCAACTATATTTCAAATATTAAAAAAAACAACACATAATTCATCTTAATTGTTTACTATATTTAAATCATGCCAAAAAAATATACGCTGAAACTACACAAAAAAGCAATGTTTATAACTATAATACCCCACCCACATTTTTCTTTACCGTAAACTCAATTTCAATATCAACTCTCACATTTTCACAGAAGAAAATTTATATATATACAGTTCCAATTATTGCAAATCTACGAAATATTTATAAAATTACCAGAACTTAACGCTGACATTTTACATAACACGATCGATCGCAAATTATCTGCAAAAACATTACCAGATTTAAGAAATCGTTACCATTTTGGCAAAGGGAGGTAATTTTATACTCTTCATAATGGAGAATTTGAGAAACACCCGCAAATTACGTCATCGTCTTTTTTTTTTAGTCTTTGCTCGGGTAGGTGGTAAGAAACGTGTTTACCTTGGGCGTATATATCCGACCAATCAGAGTGGTTATTAAAAATAGATTACTTTATATTCAAAGCTATCCACCAATCACATTAGAGGAATCAAAATAGATAAATGAATATGCATGAGAGGTTTACCGAAGTCGTATAATCGGGCATGTGGTATGATAAACACCGCAGGGGTCAATTGTTTAGACTGATTAGTTACGGTCTTTAAACAACAGTTTGACCTGTGTCGTTTCGAATACACCTGTGTATTGTGAAAACTAGCTTGTCCGATTTTTTAAGACAAGCCCGATGGGCAAGTAACTTTGAAAAAGACACATGCCCGGATCCAGATTTGACAAGCCCCGGGCATCGGGCTATCCTATTCTTGGAGCACTGAATTTATTTAAAATAAATAATTTATGTTATAAAATCAAAAATCATTATGTTTCAATTTAGCATAAAATAAATCCGTATGAATTTTTCATTTAGCAGACGCCGTACAATCCAGTAAAACACTGCAGCTCGTATTCTTCCATTATCTCGCGGTTACGTTAGGACACATTCTGATTCTGTGTTTTATCAACACCTTTTCAGAAAATTCAGACGTTTAATTCATCCAAAGTCAAAATTTTCTTTTCGCAGCAGATATTGTGAACGATATGCATTGGGTCAATCGTATCATGATATGAAAAAATGTTTTTTCCATTGCATTCGCACCCACTTTCATAGCCGATAAAATTTAATTCATTTACAACTTAAACAAACTGACCAATTGCAATTATCTTTTTGATCTTAACCAGTTCTATAATTGTGCATAAACACCTCCATGAAATTTGCTCCCAATGTGTTTTCACGCGACAATAAACCATAATAAAACTACCGTAAATACACGCTCTAAAACAGTCGTGTACCCAGCCTAGGCAACAGTTTCGTTAACGTCATTAATCTCGATATTCTATTTGCTTATTAGACCGTATATACGTACTCTCGCTCTGGGTAAAGTTGTGTGTTTCCAGAACAGAAGCAGAAGCGTTAATTGATCAAGGGATTATACAATATGATCGGAATAACTGCCAGCCATAAGGTGTGACCGCTAAGTGATAAGGGTCGGCCACTACATCTGACGGCTTACACCTGGCAGCTGACTGCTTACGGGCATTGTTTGGGATGAAATATACCGACCACTGGCTGCGTTAAAGAGGTGACCGTTTAATACATGTACTTTATATAGGCAATTTACACAAGGGGATTTTGAAGTGGCCGCTTCACACAGGTGACCACTTATAAGAGGTGGCCGCAAAGACAGGTTAAACTGTATTACTTTTTTTTTACAAATATTCATGTGTGTCATCCATGGCCAAGTGGTCTAAGGCGCTGTCTCAAGATAACTAACCTCTTACCACTAAGTTCATAGGTTCCACTCCCGCTCGCTCCAAATATTTTTGGTGAGAAAGTTTGCCAGTTACTTTCGTAAAGACGATGAGTTTACTCAGTCTGAGGTCTTCCTCCACCAGTAAAACTGGATATGTGTAGAAAATGGCGTTAAAACCCCATTAAAAAAACATTTAAAACAAAAACAGCAACATATATTCATTTCACAACAGTAAAACTATATCTACCAAGTACCTCAAAATCTTTGGCTGATTGTTTCTTATCTTTTTTGTACTCTCTCTCTATCACTTCAGTCTGTGGACAAAAAGAATAACGAAGCATTAAAATACCGACAGAGAAAAATAACAAGAGGCATTTAATCATATTATCAAATAAAATAATTTTAAGATAAAGAATAAATTCAAAAGGGCCAAGGACTGCGAAAAATAAACATTGAATGTGGATATGGGAACTGGGCTTGAGATATACAAAAAAATAATCTGAAAAAAAAATTTCTTTGGTGGGTGGGGGATATGTGTGGACTGAAATAAAATCAAGACGAAGTTTAAATAATAAGTGGAGAAACAGGTGAGCAGGATGAAAACTTGGCAAATTATTGGGAGGTTGGTGATGGTATGGTGGGACATAAGAAATGGAAGTAAAATCTGAATGCCAAGACCACATGCTCAGACATTGTACTTGCTAAAAGGCAATCTTCATTTGTATTCGTTTAAAACTGTGGGAAGAGTTGCAACCACAATGTTGCTTGTGGTTGCAGGTCCAAAGTGTAATGCAAAATCACAAAATTAATGTGAACGTTTCAAAATGGATACATTACATAGACTGATTACTGCACCTGGGCATTTGACAGATGTTCAACTCTAAACTACATGTATTTGGCAGTGGAATATTATAACAATGTGAGGATTAGGCCTATTGTTGGTGACCAGTGACATTTGGGGGTGTTAAATTACAACAAATAAGTTTCATAAAACAGCTTAAGAATGCATTTTAAAATTTCTGAAAGCAAACCAGAGATAAAAAACACATTTTTATATTTAAGACTTATGATATCAATGTAAAGAACCCCCAATATTACCTCATAGTCTTTGAACACTTCCATTAGTTTGATTCGTTCCCGGTACTGTTGGTCTAACTTCTTGTTCCTCTTCAGGAACTCAGGTAGTGTACCATCTTCCAGCTGCTTCAACTGCTTCTTCAGGAAGGCCAATTTGTCCTGGTACATTCTACAGCAGAGTAATGGTCAGTTGACAAAGTATGAAGGATTGAAGTATGAATTTCCTCCTGTAAACTGACTACACAATGTATGTAATGGGGAACAACTCCCACTTTAGAACTTTACAGATACAAATACAGCTAGCTGGGTGCGTCTGACTATCAATGTAGGGTTCACGAGTTCAAACCAGCACCGGGTCACAATCTCTAAGCTGATTGATATACAACATAATGTTTTTTCATTCAGGCCGTCCTTAAAAAAATTGTTTGCCATGCTCCTACCTACTCACTCAAAATTGCAGCTACCCAAACTTTTTTATTGAATTTAAAAAGCGTCTAATTTTTTTTTCATGATTTCTGTCCATTTTTCTTTAAAATGACGATGCAAAATCTGGAAATAAAACCTACCTACATAAAAAATACAAGGTCAGAGCACAGCAAACAAACATTTTTAAGGATGGCCTCATCTTTCAAGGTGTAACGTGTACTGAGTGTTTATTTAAATGAAGGCAACACTAACTTTATAAACATTAACTTTCATACATAAGAATTTTTCTCGAAGCTCTCAAGCCATATGGTTTTCTTTACAAGTAAGTAAACTTAATATTTTTTTTGTTAAAATGATTGGTTAACATGATTGGTGTTTGGCTACTTTGCCTTGAGGTGTCTTAATTTCCAAATAAATTAACTTTAACCAAATTACATAAACTAAATAATCAATAAAGAAAACTTTGAATCCTGCACAATCTTAAACACTTTCACAACTAAAATGCTAAACCCTGAACCTGGTATAGAGCTACCACCCTGGATTTCATTTGTCGATCTGAGATCTCTAGAAACAATTTTCTAAGATCAGCACGTTGACAAAGCTAGACCAAAAGTACCACCTGCTATACCTCTACTTCACCGATCCAGCAATTCATACTTTAATTACAACCTGTACTTTGGAAAACAAAACTCTGAACATAGTTTGTTGGTCTGTGATAGCCATAAACCAGTTTATGGGATTAGCAAGTTGACAGCACTTGATTAAAAGCCTAACTTCCTTACCTAGTACGTTTTACTCCATGGTGTTGCCTCGTTGACGGTCGAACTGCAATTCCACTGTTTACTCACAGTGTTACTGTATTTATAATCTCAATTTTTGAAGAGTCAATGAAAGCACCCATATAATCATTGAAAGCGTTTCTTGAGTTGATATGAAAACTGGGTAAATACGTCTGAATGTACATAACTACGACTATTTGAATATTGTAAATAACCACAAACTGAATAATGCATCTCTAAATATCGATATAATTAACCTGTGATACTTAAACATCTTTATCTAAAAGTAATTATTTCTTGAAACGATGACCTGCTCAATTGTTTTGTATACGCGATATAAATGATGGAATCTTTTATAGGGGAAACAACTCTTTTTGACTTATTATAAGTGAGGTATATCTTGAGCATTTTCATTACAAAGGTACAAGCCTTTATATCATGGCTGGGTAGATAAATTGTCAATATATCCTTTTAATTAGATAAAGTAAGATGTTATCTGAGACAAAACATTCTAAAACTAGAATAATAGTAAATACCTGAAGATAACATTTTCAAATACAAGAGGCCCATGGGCTTTAACGGTCACCTGATTATCCTTGATGACAAAAAGCTATTTTACAACTTTTGTCAATAAGTCATAAACTTTACCAAAAAAACATTCAAATGAGTCTATTCAGTCATCAGAAACTATGTTTTTTGTCATTTTCTCTTTATATATAGATTTAGTAAAGTAGGTCCCACCTCCAGGGCCAAACCAGGGTCATGCAATTCATATTTTTATAAAGGATCCATATACGTCCATAATCATGCTACCATTTGTTTCCCAGTGCTTCCGATAGTAAGAAGAAGATTTTCAAAGTTTACCTTAAATTTGACAGCTTTGGCCCTGCCCTCAAGGCTCCAGGGGGTAGGGGACGATGCAATTCACAATTTTGATTCATCCTTAGGTACCAAAGCTGCATACAATTCATTACGATTGAGCTAGAGTTTTTGAGAAGAAGTCAAAAATTGTTAACGAACGCATGATTACGGACAAAAGACGATCGCAAGAGTTAAAAGTCTCAGGTAACCTAAAATTGTAACCAGTACAGAGTGTGTGCAAAGAAGAAATTTGAATCCAGTTTAAACTGAACATTTTGTTGAGTTTAGGTGCTATTACTTACTGTTCCTTTATTTCTGTATATTGAGTTTCCTGTTTTGCAACATCAGTTTCACTTGCATCCTCTGTGTCTGTAAATATAAAATAATTATTTTTTCATATATAAAGTACATTATATAGAAAGTAAAACAAACTTTACAAGTATTAATATGAAATGCACAGCTCTACACATGAAGCACTTTTGTGACCGGCTTTCAAAAACATATAAAAATCAAACGACCAAAGGTCCTGTGAGCCTTCACACTTCCACAGAAACACATTTATACTTGGTATGAAGTGTATAACTAATAGTTTCACACAGGCTCCACTTACGATAGCGATCAAATTTTCCGCAATTTGCGATTTTTTATTTATAATTGCGAAATAGAAATTTTTGTTTTTCACAAATAGTGCGAAACTGTTATGAGAGAAAACGATTTGCAAATTATCAGCATTCCAGTCTGTGCTTTAGATTATATACCATCAATTCAACTAAAATACAATGTGGCATTAATCGCAGAATTATCACACTTTCACTCCTTTTTTTAATTTCAGATGATGATTTTTGTGTAGAAGGTCAAATCCAAAAATAAAATTACACATTACATCAAAGTGTTACTTTTTAAAGTTTTTATAAAAATAATGCCCAACAATCAGCGAGGTTAGGTGAATCACTAATCTAAACTTTAAAGTGTTGGAAATTCCCTTGATTTTGCGCAGGAACCTAAGAAAGGAAACAGGTCAAAATGTCATTTTCTAAAAATCGAGCCAGTCTATTTTTATGTTATTGGAAATATACCTCCAGTGTGACGTATGAGTGATAAAATTATTTGATGCAAGCTTGTACTGGTTTTGACAATAATTGCTACACATGTTTCACATCATTTATTTTCAGGGTCTTCCATAGCCAAGTGGTCTAAGGCACCATCTGAAGATCACTTACTTCTTACCATAATTATGTGAGAATGTGTCCAGTTACTTGCAGAAGGACGGTGGTTCTACTCAGTCTGAGGTCTTCCTCCACCAGTAAAACTGGATATGCCATATATGCCACATAACGTTAAACCACATTAAAAAAAATTAGTTTATCTTTGTGAAGATATATGGGCCGAGATATGTGGAATTAATTAGTTATGGGTGGAAAGCTGTAAAGGGAAATTAAATAGAATAACTACACACCACAAATCAGCATGATATCAATTATTTGGTCAATGAGAAGTCTACATATAATTTTAATTTAGAGAATTTAATAAGCAAGAAAGTTAACATAACCACTAAAAGTGTGCACAAAGTGTTTAATCAATATTTCTTACTTCAATTTATAAACTAGATGCAGAACATATATTTGTATAAATTAATATAGAAATAATTCTTTCTTGTTTCATTCCAGCTACAGGTTAAGCAAAGGGTTAAATTTCATGTTCATTTATCAGACTCTTTATTACCTGAATTTACTAAAGCCAATTCTTAATCGCTTATGAAACGTATGGGATTTTAACAACTTCTGCTAAAGAAAATTTTGATCTAAAGTTTGCAGAGAAAAGGAACTTTTGAGACAACCCTTGTTATATATCTGACAATAAATGCCAATTTAACTTTCACCTTGGCAAAGAATTGGAACAGTAGCTGGAACAAATGTTGTTAAAAATCTGATGTTTAGTAAAGTTTTCGTCCTACAGTAGCGAGTCAAGATCAATCTCATTAAAATCTGATCAACTTTAGCTTCAATTTACTCCATGCACAGTAGATCTGACGACCATGCATAGAGGGTCACCTCAGATTGACCTTTCCGCCAACCAACCAGACAAAGCATTGCTTTCAAGATTTGAAAGTGAAAGTAGAAGTCTATTTTTACCAAAGAAATTTCTATATTTAGCTGTATAATGTGTGATTACTATGTGTTTATAATTTTTATGCAAAAAACATCATGGCTGTGCACATGTTAAACATCAATCATTTTCTGAAATTTTAAAAATCAGGGATGATATGGGACATTCATTTACACAACATACGACAATCATGATTGCTATTATATGGAATTTCTCTTTCCCGAATGTATCTATCAACACCATGTTGTAAATTCCAATGAATTGTGAATGTAACACTTAATCCGATTTGGCTGTATTGTTATAAATATTTACTAATTACATGAAATCTGAGGTGACCTTCTATGCATGGACATCACATCTTCTGTACGTAAAGTATTGAAGCTAAAGTTGAACTGGTTTTAATAAGGATGGGTATCGCCAAGAATTTTGTATCATGGTATATGGTGATACAGAACAGAGCTCGAATTAACACTGACCAATCTCAAATCAAATGTTTATGCATGCTGCGTACTACTGACCGAGATTTGTAGATGATGCCTTTGTAAATGTGTAATTAAATTTGCCAAGCCACCTGTACAAATTCTACATGCACCAAATTTGCTAGTATTTCTCTGTTAATTTTCTTTTGAACCAGACCCAAATGTGTCCTGACCTATGCTTTATCTTCACATTTTTTATAAATTTGTGTTCTTTGCCGATCTCTGACATATTTGTTGTTGGTAATGAATCAGTAAAATGTGCAAACATTTATGTTACACATGGGCGCTGGTTACCGAAAGTTGAATATGTAAAAGGTTTCAAACAGGAAACTAGTGTGAACTATGCTGTAACCTCGTTTTGAACTAAAATACTCCTTAAAATTATCTAAAATAACTGACATTACTTAGCTCCGATGTCTCAAAGATATATTTACATTTACTGATTACTTTGAAACAGTTTGTGGAATTCACCAAGTGTATCAGAATGCCAGGAGCAAATCATGATATTGGTTTTGTATTGCAGTATATCTATATACTGATAATACCGCATACCAATAGGTTTTAATGAGATTAAATCAAGATCTGCTACTTTCAGCCTGTTAAGATCAAAATAACAGATAATCCAATAGTTTTAAATTATGTGGACATTTCTCATTAACATTTCACATCTCTAAATCCACCACTAAGCCAAAATCATGATATTGGAACCACTGGATCATTTTTTAATATTGAAAGTTGTTAAAATAATTCCTAACACAATTTACTGGGAATGGTCTTGTTTTGTAGAGAACATCAGTGTGTGTATAATCTGTAAGGAGAGAAACGTATCATATCATGTCAGCTGTCTGGCTCGGTCTGTAGAGCATCGCCCTGTAAGCACAGGGTTCCGGGTTTGAGTACTGGATATTTTTCTCATTCTGTTACATTGCCACCTAACAAGGGAATGTGATTTATTTACATTGTGAGAATCATTCATCTGATCTCTATGAAAATACAGGAATGAATTCCAAATTTGTCAGAGAATATGTATAGGGACTTATGTAATCTGTCTGGTTAACTCAGTCAGTAAAGTACTCACCCAATAGGCAAAGGGTCTCAGGTTCGAGTACGGACATCCTCATCATGTTACAAAGAGAATATCACTGTGTGTACTCATGGTATGATTGGAAATTTAAGCAACTGAAAACAGAATTTGAAGAAATTTTTGCTTGAATATGCAAGCTTTCGCAAAATCTCAATCAGTTACTTTTCCTTCTTCTTCTTTCGGTTAAGTGCATCAACCACATCGCAAATGATTGCGAAAATCCACAAAAACTACCTACATTTTAAGGAGACTACAGTACATGTTATCACACACGCTCCATATAATTTTAGATGTCTTACCCTCATCGGAATATTCTTTATCAGAATAATCATTGCTGTCTAAATCATCAAAATCTAGATCATTAACCATCTTAGGAGACGAAGAAAAACTTGATGCCATTGTAAAATATGTGAAGCCGTTATTTTCTGGCAAATCGCTTTTCGTTTGTTTTGTAAATCTACTTCCGGTCGATGTAAAAATCACATCGTCGTGTAAATCGCAAAATTTTAAAATAGGCTCAAATATTTTTCTCCAATATACCATGCCTATATATACCCACTGACGTGTATTACAAAACTATATCTTATTTAAACATACCTAAATAATATATTTAAAAGGGTTTTGCTAAATAGGGCTACCAAACCCATGATTGGAGGGGCGTGGGTTCAATCCTCCACCACGGCTATGTGTCTAAGTTGTAAGAACTTGTATTGAATTAAATAAATAAGTTTAAAACTAACACTTATTTTAAAATAGATTTCCAGCTTAAAATGGCAATATATTTTGTGACATAATAAATGAAACCTGTGTTTCATTTTGATTTACACTTGATCCGTTATATATATATATATATATATATATATATATATATCACCAATGTCCTTGGATTGTTTAGAAGAGTTGAGATGTGCATTTACATCTCCCATTAACATAACTCTACCCCTGGTTGAGTTGTAAAATAAAAGTTCTGATAATTTATTTACCGATTCCTGAAATCTTTTTAAAGAATGGTTACAACTGGGTAAGTAAACTTGTAAGACATACATAAAACAGTTTTTTTGAATATTCAAATTGAACACCTGTTATTCTATAGATCTTACAAATAGTCAGAATGACAATACAAAGGTCATCAAACAGTATATAAGTGCTGTCTATTTTTAGAATGGGGTTTTTGTTTCAAGTTTACCACCCAAATTCAAATATCAATCTTGTCACATTTTGGTGGATTTTGCATACCAAACCATTTGGACTTTATAATTTTTTAGATATTTATAGTGTTTTCCCCTGATAAACAGTCAAACCTGTCTTAAGCAGCCAGTAAAGGGAAGGAACAAAAGTGGCCTTTAAAGACAGATTGTTGCTAAATACAGGTAAATTTGCTCTGAAAACATAGAAATGGGAAATAGCAAATGTGGCTGCTTAAGACAAGTGGCTTATAAGTGACCACGTATACAGGTTTGACTGTACTCCCTTTAAACTCCCTGATATCAGTTTTCACTGATTAATACAGTCTAAGTTGAACTTCTGGTCAACATAACTCTATTAGCAGAAATCCGCCATTGAAAAAATAGCTGAGGAATGACTTGTTCTATTTCAAGATATGCAATTATAAACGAAGAAAAGCATACATTGACCAGGTTGATTTTTTTTCTAAATTCAATTTTTTTGTGATACCTATCAATTTCCAGAATAATAAAATGTCAACTGCTGGTATATGCTGGCGATGTGGTAGAACCAACAATTCTGAAATGACCCAAAACTGCCCAGAAATCTGGTATCAGCATTAAATTTTCAGTTGTGATTTCTCTATTAATGACCATTTAACACATGGTAGAAAAAACATAAATCTCTGCAATACAGACCTAAAAGAATATGAAAAAGAGAACTAAAGTTTTATTTCTAACTCCGTCAACTGTACTTAAGAGAGATAATAGTGATGTCAATATACAGCTGGCTATGGTCTCTGTGTATTTAATCCTGTGTGATTTACTCTATGTGATTGCTTACACTTAATGTTAGTCACCAAGTGAAGTTAGGTTAATGAGCTGAATTATATGAACCGTTTTGCTGATTTGATGAAAGTTTGAAAATATTAATAACATATGATAACTCTCTTCCTCTATATTTCCTTAGCCTCATTAAATATAGCATGAATGGGCAGCTTTTTCATTGCTTGGATATCCGCAAAAAAAAATCTTTATAAGGCTCCCGAGAGACATGCATATTTCTTGTAAGGATGTTAGTATTGATTTGTTCTGAGTCTGTTATTACTGTGTAAAAGTAGCCCCAATTCTCTCCATTTCTACTCCGTCTTCTTTGTATCATTCATGACGGGCAATTTAGCTCAGTTGGTAATGTGTCTGACTATCAATCCAGGGGACGCGAGTTTGAATCCCCGCCTGGCAACTGTCTCAGTGATGATTGATATATGACATTGTGTCTCATTATCATTTGTCTCTCACTGCTGATTCAAGTGGGGAAGTTATCAGTTACTTCCAGAGACTGGGTGTGCTTGAGTACTGGTTAACCTTTCAGGATCCCACTAAAACAGTGGTTAGGTTAACTGATCGTCTGTAAGCCCTTGATGGCATAAAATGACGCTAAATATTCGAAAAATCAATCAATCACAATTTTTCATGAAATGTTTTATAGTTTCAATACAATCACATTTTGGACAGTCTTCCTTAATATCCTTTACCCACTTTGTCCTGTGGTAGTTGAGAAGTCTGTTGATTTGTCACCTCTATATTCCTATCTGATAATTTAACATTTTCCTTTTTCCAACTTCAGTAAATATTGTTACACCAACATTTTACTTAAATACTTTACTAAGTCTTGACTAGTTGTCTATCTATAATACCGGTATATATAAATTACAATGAAACCATGTGCAGTTTTACTGGAACCAGTCTAAAATCATGATGACCAGGCTTTTGTTTCACAAACATTTTAAATACTTGAAACTTTAACCAAGTTTTGACTGGTTATTTATCTATTATATAACCAATATCAATGAAACAATGTGCAATTTTATTGGAACCAGTCTAAAATCATGATAATCTAGCTGTTTTTCTTTTAAATTTAAGTATGTTGATAAAACAGGAGACTGGTCGCTTGCAAAAGTATGGCAATATGGCTGACAGTGATCCCTATGTATTTTTGATATTCCTCTATCTATACAACTGACCCATATGTATATATAACAGATGTAGAAATTGTCATATTCTCATAAAACACAACTGAACTTCAAAATAAGTAATGGAATGTTAATAACAACAGAATACAATGTTCAAAATATAATTGTTTTATTTTACCTTTTTGTTCGAATGAATAACATGCCATCATAAATATGCTAAAATATGGCAAACAATGAATGAATGAATCAATCAATCAATCAATGGGGTTTTAAGGCATACTAACACATTTTAGGCTATTTGGCGCCACCAGATAGGACGAATCCATGTTCACTCTACATGTAAAAAAAACAACAAATTAACATACAGAGAAAAACAGATACATCAACAATGAATATGCAGGATGAACCTAGAACCTTCATACCTGCAGAACTGCAGTTTCAGCAAAGTCTATTATATTACTTAAATTGTTGCTCTTACGACATGCACAAGTCAGTGAACCTATTCTTGACATCACTCACATGGCTCCCTGGAACTACACAAGGGTTGGTAATTTAACCACAATAATGAACATGACAAAAAAAGATAAAATTAAAATGACACCCGCTCAGAGGATTCCTATCCCTCTGCAGAGATCAAGTGATTCTATTCTTAGCCAAACCACACAGGCTCAATTATGTCAAACAAAGGTATGTCATCCATTGGATTATTATACTAGGATATTTTTCAAATACATGTAAATCAATAGTGCCATTCAAATAACAAAAAGCATTAAAATTGGGAAATGCATTTTAAAGTAATCAGAAACATAGATAATTTTAGTTATAACTACCATTAAGTGACCATCCCATAGAAGCATTTTCTGTTTCCAGTAGCTCACACCTCCAGAATTAAAGTCAGTTTAATAAACATTAAAACAATAGAAACCAGAGCTAGTATTGACTGCGATGATAATATTTTCAATTCATATAAAATACAAGAAAATATGCAATAAGACATATTGTCAAAGGCAAAACAAACCATTATTTTAACCTAATATGTGTATTAATATATAATACATTTTGAAAATAAAAAAAACTAAACATTAATTATATAATTATGCTAAGAGCCCAACAGAGTCTACTTATCCCAGTATATTATTGTCAACACAATGATACAATTATTTCACTGACATAAATCCATACAAATCACAAAAAAACAATTATCAATCAACAAACAAAAATGCTAAAAGAGTGAGAGACCAGTGCTAATACTTACAAAATAATTTAGAAAGTATATTTTAACTAAGATGTGAAGGAAAAAACACAATCATTTCCAATTAAGTTTAATTAAAAAAAATCTCCAATATGGGGCGACCAATTAGCACTGATTTCCCTTAAAATGAATCACATATTGAATAAATTCATAACTCTCAGTTAGAAGGGCTTCTAACTATCAATCCAGGGGTCATGAGTCAGAATACCACTCAGTCAGTTTCCATGAAGATTGATAAACAACACTGACATTTGTCTCTCACTACTGATTCAAGTGGAAAAGTTATGAGCTACTTGCTGAGATGGCTATGCTCCAGTACTGGTTAATTTTCTTGGATCCCAGGAAAGAGTGGTAAGGTTAACTCTTTTAGCCCTCAATTGCATGAAAATGATGCTAACAAACAAATAATAATCAAACCAACTTATAACTATATTTTCAAAGTTTAACATGTTAAAATTACAATAGCCTTCTTAACAATAACTTTGTAATACAATAATTTCTTCAAATCAACACCACATTAGCCAAAGTCCTGATATTGTTCCACTCAGATCTAGTATCCTGTACGCTGTTCACATTATATTTAAATACGGTAACGCTGACATGGTTTCCGTACAAATATCCATTCAATAATCATTCTATGTATACAGTCACAATGTTTTATGAACAAAACGTTATTCCGCCAATATCAAATAAGCCTGTCTGTATCGTGTTGTCTGTCGATGTCCAATTGTCTCCCTTTGCATATCCGGTTACAAAATAAGAAACGTATCGCCCAATTTGAAGAGATCACCTGGAGAGAGAAAAATCACCAGAGTTAATTAATGGGCTTAAATTTCAATTGACTTTTGTTTAAAACATTTGCATATCAGAATAATGTATAAACAAATAAGTACATTCATATAAAAAATTCTGATTATCCACCGCATACAAACAATGCTACTGTTGAATTATCTTAATCTATATAGAAATTGTCACCAGTATGTTTTAGTGCAGCAGGTATATTACATTGTAATATGTATATTGTATTAAAACATGTTTATGACATTGTAACACATATATTGCTTTATAACATGTAAAATTTATTGCAGCATGTATATTGCTTTGTAACATGTATATTGCTTTATAACACGTATATTGCATTGTAGCATGTATACTGTATTGTTACTTACATTTTGCTTTATAGCTTGTATATTGCATTGCAGCATACATATTGCATTGCTGTTGGTATATTGCATTGTAGCATACAAATTGCATTGCTGTTGGTATATTGCATTGTAGCATATATATTGCATTGTTGTTGGTATATTGCATTGTAGCATATATATTGCATTGCTTTTGGTATATTGCATTGTAGCATACAAATTGCATTGCTGTTGGTATATTGCATTTTAGCATGAGTAATCTCATGTGACAGGTACAATTCATTGTTTCCTCCAAGTCATGCTCACTGTTTTGTTTGGAGATCTGGCATAACAAGCAGTATGGTTTATGCTATATATAACTTATTTCTACTCACCGCTGACCATGTTCCCAAATATTTAATTAATCTTTGTCTGAAAGTGTAGAAACAGGTCCAACATGACGCCTTATTGGTAGTTCAGCCAACTGATGTTTACACCATTCTCTCCATATTTGTGCCTGATTTCGTAATCTGGGCTCCGTAGCTGTATCCGTGTAACAAATAAATTAAAAAAAAAAATTTCTTAATTTAAATCACTAAAACATTTACTATGTAAATTCAAGATGTATCTATTATCTGAATGGCAGATAAAACACATTTCGCTTGTGAATTTGTGTTGTTTATCATAAACAGGATAAAAAACAGTCTTTAAATCTATTATATAATATGTACATATGAAATATTAATTTATAAGTCAACATGTCAATTACATGCAGCAAAAAATCCAAGGGGGTCAGGAGTTTGAATCCCCGCCCAGCCACAGTTTCAATGATGATCGATATATGACATAGCATCTCATTATCACCACTGATTAAAGTGGGAAAGTTATCAGTTACCTGCGGAAATGGGGTTTTCTCGAGTAATGGTTAACTGATCATCTGTTAGCCCTTGATGGCATAAAAATAATGCTAAATATTCAATCAATCAATCAATAAAACGAAAACCTTCATCACTTGCCATTCAGCCCCTGTGAGGTCATGTAGTAACATGTGAGAATGATTATTCACTGCCTCAATTAAACAGTTGATATACATGTCTTAAACAGTCACTCAAGGGAAAGATCAAAATGGGCCCTTTAAGGCAGGTGGCTGCTTAAAACAGGTTGGTTAAAACTCAAAATGGGAGGCGCTTTATTTTTCTTAACTGAGTTTATGTTTTAAAGGTGAGGGTAGATTACCATGTTAACCTCGCATTTGTTTTATTTTTTTAACGTCGCAGTTACAGGGCTATCTGAGGGTCTTGCCCTAGACCATTAAAATACATTTATTATGATAATCTGGTATAAGGTCTTTAAAACTTGTAAACATGCAGACGTTAATCACCAAAAATATCACAATATTACTGTTTGCCACGTATGCAGGAGTATCTGGGTTCAATAGTCCGAGTGATATACTTTCTAATTTTTCAAACACAACATATGAATGCATATGAAGTGCAAATACACAGCGCTGTAATTTATAATTAAAATGCATGTAATACTTGCCTGCATTGATTTGTTTGTTTGTGAGCAACGGATCATAGATGACATGAAATCAAAGTCTGGTAAATCAGGCCAGTGGTTGAGGACACCAGTCAGTTGATGACGTCACTGGTCGTTTATGACAACACCAGCTTCAAGTTAACGTTCAAGGGGGATGGTAGAGAAGAAAGTAACCTGGGTTCTGTGCTGCATTCCATCCCTAAATACATAATACATAATATTGTATAAGCTTAAACATATGACACCAATTACATAATACATGTTATTACAAGCTTTAACATGATACCAATTAACAGCATTTAACATTTTAACGTAAATAATCTACAGTAAAGCTACAATTGTACTCCAATGTGGAGTCCGTTTCACATTCTAGATATATTCTGTCCAATTTTACTTTATCAGATGCTACAATACAAGTAGCTCATCTTCCTCATTTGGTGTTCGGTGTTAACTTTTATGATTTAATAACCCCATGTGAGAATAGCTACAACACCCATGAAGTGCAAGCAGATTACTTTGTAATATATTTTCAAACACATGTTTTATACTAACCAGTAGATCCTAGTTGACATGATATTAATGGCTGGTTGGTCTGGTCTCTTGACAAGGGCAACACTTTCAACTGATCTTTCATCTTCATGGAGGATGGTTATGCCTCACGAGATAGCCTGTGTTTTTTGGCTGCATTTGATGCATCTGCCGGCCCTAAAGAAGAAAAACTGCATACTTAATATTTTGTTTTTATCTGAGACAAAGTATAAAATATGTGCAGTTTATTTACACAAAATGGAAAATCGCAAAAAATAGGAAAATACAAACAACTTTTTTCCTTATCTGTTTTAGCATCTCGGATAAACAAAACTAACATTATGAATAGTTAACATAAGACAAAAAACACAATACATGGAAAACGAAAAAATATATTTTTCTCACAAGTAAGTGGACTTAATTAATCTCTAGTATAGTTGCAGTTGTCAGTGGTTGCCTCACAACACATGTGATACTGGTTCTTGCATCTGTCAGCGGTTGCCTCACAGCACATGTGATACTGGTCCTCACATCTGTCAGTGGTTGCCTCACAACACATGTGATACTGGTCCTCACATCTGTTAAAGCAGTTAAAAGACACAACACATATGGTAAATAAAAGTAAAAGACAAGAAAACAAAAAAGATCATAAGAAGAAACTTTTTACAAAAGTTATTTCAATCTGCATTAGAGAATATTCCATCACTTCCTGGGAAAGAACCTGAAATATAGGCAATAAAGATTTTCTACAATATATGCTACATAAATACGAAATGAAACAAAAATTAGTCGCTAGTTCTTATTGACTTCTTTCTTCATTAGTGACAATGCCAAGGATATGCTAAAGCAGCATGATTATTAGTTAACATGAAATACATGGACACAATACTTATTAGAAAATGGAGACATACCACATCTGTATACTGCTGGACTGTGGCGTCTTCATTGTTCTTCTGTCAGACTTCAAAATTAAAAATGGTGGTTAGGATTCAAAATATTGAATGTTAGAAAAGTTATTGCCATAATACTGGTTCTTGTTGTCTTCGATTATTTTATAATTGACAGAAGCGCTAAACAAGGCTACTTATCATTGCACATTTGGAAAAATTATAGAAATTATTATTTTATGATAATGCAACACAAGATGGTGAATAAAAAACAATATTTCACTTATATTTTTTCTGAACTTGGTGGTCTTCATACCTCACTTGCGACATGTGTAAAATACTTTCTGTGATGTTGGCTCTCGTCTGTTTTCTTAACCTATGACAAAATCTGAAATAAAAGACATACTGCTTTTAATAACTCAGTAACACAGCACACCTTACATATTAATAGAAACAGTTCATTTACATCTTTATTTGCAGACTTAGTTTTCTTTGTTTTTCATCTGTGATAAAGATTAATTGAATTAAGGTCGGGTTAAAACAAATAAGTTTCTACAGTTATGTTAAACACGTGAATTTATTTATACTGACCTGCATTAAATATTTTGTGTGCAACGGATCCTAGAGGACTAGAGGACATGACATTATGGCTGGCTGGTCTGTTGCTGCGGGCACCTGCTTCGCATGATTTTCATCTTCATGAAGGATAGTAGAGATGGAAGTGACCTGGATCGTGTGGCTTCATTTGTCATGTCCATCCCTGGATATATGATATATACATTATATTGTACAAACTAAGATCTAAAGTAAACTACAGCAGTTGTACTCTAATGGTGAAGTCCAGTTATTTTTGAAATGTTACAGACCTGATTTCTCTGCAACTTGTACCAGATATGTCAATACTAGTATCCCACCTTCAGTATTAAACTATATGAATTATTCACCTAGTGTTATTTTAACAACAAGAATGCACATGAAACATAATCAGAGGGCAGTGTAATATTTTTTCAAAATATATTTTATACTGACCTCTACTGATTATTTGATGAGCAGCGGATCCTAGAGGACACGATATTGATAGGCTGGCTGGTCTGGTCTGGTCGGGATGAGCAGCGGATCCTAGATGACATGATAAAGATAGGCTGGCTGGTCTGGTCGGGATGAGCAGAGGATCCTAGATGACATGATATAGATAGGCTGGCTGGTCTGGTCGGGATGAGCAGCAGATCCTAGATGACATGATATAGATAGGCTGGCTGGTCTGGTCGGGATGAGCAGCGGATCCTAGATGACATGATAAAGATAGGCTGGCTGGTCTGGTCGGGATGAGCAGCGGATCCTAGATGACATGATATAAGATAGGCTGGCTGGTCTGGATGAGCAGCGGATCCTAGATGACATGATAAAGATAGGCTGGCTGGTCTGGTCGGGATGAGCAGCGGATCCTAGATGACATGATATAGATAGGCTGTCTGGTCTGGTCGGGATGAGCAGCGGATCCTAGATGACATGATATAGATAGGCTGGCTGGTCTGGTCGGGATGAGCAGCGGATCCTAGATGACATGATATAGATAGGCTGGCTGGTCTGGTCGGGATGAGCAGCGGATCCTAGATGACATGATATAGATAGGCTGGCTGGTCTGGTCGGGATGAGCAGCGGATCCTAGATGACACGATATTGATAGGCTGGCTGGTCTGGTCGGGATGAACAGCGGATCCTAGATGACATGGTATAGATAGGCTGGTTGGTCTGGACTGGTCTGGTCTTGTCTGGACTGATCTGTTGACTAGGGTACCAACTTCTTTGTAACAACATCTGGAATCAACAATAGCACCTCTGATGGTAAATAAAAATAAAATAACATAATTATTTATATGTTATAATACAGAATAAAAAAGAAAATAAAAATAATTACATACACTCTTCTGATTGTGATTGAAGCCGGAATCGAAAATAACAGCAAAGATGGTTAGCAAACATAAAATAACACAATTGCACACTGAAGGATGGAAAACAGCACACATTTCAGTTACATTTTTGTTGATGGTAGTTGTCATCTTCATCCTTGACCTGTACTACGTGTACAACTGAAGTCAACTGCAGACCTGGTTAACAAAGATGAATACAGAACCATAAAGATGAAAACAGTCTTACATAATTGTTGATGGATTTCATTGTCTCCACTCTTCATCAGTAGCGCTTGTAGAACTAAAACCAATGGCAAACTTGCCACATTCAGAAAAATTGAAGCAAAACTAAAATCAATGTAAAAAAAATAGAAAATATTTACTTGCATCTCTGATGCTGGTTCTTGTTGTCTGTTGTTTTGTCATCCGAGACATCTAGAGACATCCGAGAGATCTAGAGACATCCAAGACATCTAGAATAGAAAGACACAGAGCTATTAGTAAACATACCTACAACACAATGCTGGGTAGAGAATAATAGAACAGTTTATTTATATCTTTGTTTGCAGGATGTGTTTTCTTTACTTTTCATTTCATCTATGACAAAGTTTAGAATTAATCAAATGATGATTATCTGAATTTGGACCTGGTTATACAAAACAATTGGAATTAACGTTTATTGCTCGAATGAGCCAGACAGCATCATAATATTTACACTGACCTGCTTTAATTAGTTTGTGAGCAACGGATCCTAGAAGACCAGAGGACATGATATTGATGGCAGGCTGGTTTGGTCTGCAGATGAGGGCACCTGCTTCGTGATTTCTCATCTTCATGGAGGATGTGACTAGTGCTGTGTGGCTTCATTTCTCATGTCCATCCCTAACTATATGAAATATACATTATATTGTAGAAATAGCATTTAACAAATTTGTACAAACTACCATGTAGATGCATTACAAAGAATAACAACATTAAACGTGTTTACATTATAACTACTGTTGGTTTGATTTTTTTAATAGTTTGTATCATTTTTATACCATTGAGAGCTTTCAGTCAATCAATAACCCTAACCACTTTTTTCTGGATATTTGAAGGTCACAAACACTCGAGTACACTTGCCACTTTCCCACTTGAATCAGTGATGGGGGACGAATAACACTGACATGCAATGTTGAATATCAATCATTAAGAAGACTGGACTTATACCCTTAAATTGATAGTCAACTGAGCCAACCAAACTCTTAAAGGTGTAGCGCATTAGAAGATTTCCTGGTCCGATTTCTCTGCAGCTTGCACAAGATATTACAAAAGATTAGCTAACCTTCAACATCTTGATATTCAATATTAAATATGAATAAATGTCCCATTGTGAGAATTACTGCAACAGCGCTCATGAGCCCAAGATATGACATCCAAATAAATATTCACAAAACATTGGTTATACTGACCTCTAGTGACTTCTTTATGCGCAGCGGATCCTAGATGACATATCTATGGCTGGCTGGTCTTGTCTGGTCTGGGCTGGTCTGGTCTGTTGATGATGCCATCGACTCCTTTCTTCATCTGCGCTAATATCTGAAATCGACAAAAGCAGCTACGACAATTAATAAATATAAGAGAATAAACAATTACAAAACAGAAAATGAAAGAAAACACTCTACTTTGTTGATTGATTTTGTCGTCTTCATCCTTCTTCTGCGACACGTGTAGAATAAAAGCAATGGCATGTGTGACGATTAAAAATAAGAACACAACTATAAAAAAGAAATTTGTACTTACATCTGTGAGGCTCTTCGTCATATTTTTTCTTCACCTGTTGGGGCATCTGCAATTGGAAACAGCAGCAAATACGATTAGCAAATAGAATATTTAAGAAATCATCTTATATATATATATGTTTGTTGATGTCTTCTTCATTCTTCTTCTGTGACATGTGTAGAAAAAAAACAACAGCGCACGCAATGATTAAAAATAAAAACATAACCATAATTTATATAAGAAAAAGTTTTACTTACATCTTTGATGCTTGTCGACATCAGCTTCTTTCTTCACCTGCGGGACATCTGCAATCGGAAACAGCAGCAAAGACAATCAATCACAAAAGGAAACAATTACACAATGCATAATAGAAAATTGAAGAAAACATATTACATATATTGCATAAATAGGCATCATTATATATGCTTGTTGATTTCTTTTTCTTCATTCTTCGGACGCGATGATTAAAAATAAAACCACAACCATAAAAAAATAAAAGAAAAAAAGTTATACTTACATCTTTGATGCTGGTCGATGTCACCTTCTTTCTTCACCTGCGGAGGCATCTGCAATCGGAAACAGCAGCAAAGACAATTAGTAAACATAAAAAAAACAATAACACAATGCATATAAGAACATTTAAGAAAACATCTTACATATATGTTTGTTGATTTCTTTTTCTTCATTCTTCTTCTGTGACACTTGTAGATAAAAATAACGGTGCACGCGATGATTAAAAATAAAAACACAACAATAATTAATATAACAAAAAAGTTATCCTTACATCTTTGATGCTGGTCGACTTCGTCTTCTTTCTTCACTTGTGGAGCATCTGCAATCGGAAACAGCAGCAAATACAATTAGTAAACATAAAAAGAAACAATTACACAATGCATAACAGAAAATTTAAGAAAACAACTTATATATATTTTGTTGATTTCTTCTTCATTCTTCTTCTGTGACAAGTGTAGAAAAAAACCAACAGCGCACGCGATGATTAAAATAAAAACGCGACCATAACTATTATAAGAAAGAAAGTTATACTTACATCTTTGATGCTGGTCATCATCGTCTTCTTTTTCACTTGTGGAACATCTGCAATCAGAAATAGCAGCAAAGACTATTAGTAAACATAAAAAGAAATAATTACACAATGCATAACAGAAAATTAAAGAGCATAACAGAAAATTTAAGAAAACATCTTACATATATTTTGTTGATTCCTTCTTCATTCTTCTTCTGTAGCATGTGTAGAAAAAAACAACGGCGCACGCGATGATTAAAAATAAAAACACAACCGTAATTAATAAAAGAAAAAGTTATCCTTACATCTTTGATGCTGGTCATCGTCGTCTTCTTTCTTCGCTTGTGGAGCATCTGCAATCGGAAACAGCAGCAAAGACTATTAGTTAACATAAAAAGAAATAATTACACAATGCATAACAGAAAATTTAAGAGCATAACAGAAAATTTAAGAAAACATCTTACATATATTTTATTGATTTCTTCTTCTTCATTCTTCTTCTGTAGCATGTGTAGAAAAAAACAACGGCGCACGCGATGATTAAAAATAAAAACACAACCATAATTAATAAAAGAAAAAAGTTATCCTTACATCTTTGATGCTGGTCATCGTCGTCTTCTTTCTTCACTTGTGGAGGCATCTGCAATCGGAAACAGCAGCAAAGACTATTAGTAAACATAAAAAGAAATAATTACACAATGCATAACAGAAAATTTAAGAGCATAACAGAAAGTTTAAGAAAACATCTTACATATATTTTGTTGATTTCTTCTTCTTCATTCTTCTTCTGTAGCACATGTAGAAAAAAACAACGGCGCACGCGATAATTAAAAATAAAAACACAACCATAATTAATAAAAGAAAAAGTTATCCTTACATCTTTGATGCTGGTCATCGTCGTCTTCTTTCTTCACTTGTGGAACATCTGCAATCAGAAACAGCAGCAAAGACTATTAGTTAACATAAAAAGAAATATTACACAATGCATAACAGAAAATTTAAGAGCATAACAGAAAATTTAAGAAAACATCTTACATATATTTTGTTGATATTTTCTTCTTCATTCTTCTTCTGTAGCACGTGTAGAAAAAAACAACGGCGCACGCGATGATTAAAAATAAAAACACAACCATAATTTATAAAAGAAAAAGTTATCCTTACATCTTTGATGCTGGTCATCGTCGTCTTCTTTCTTCACTTGTGGAGGCATCTGCAATCGGAAACAGCAGCAAAGACTATTAGTTAATATAAAAAGAAATAATTACACAATGCATAACAGAAAATTTAAGAGCATAACAGAAAATTAAAGAAAACATCATACATATATTTTGTTGATTTTATCTTCATTCTTCTTCTGTAGCATGTGTAGAAAAAAACAACGGCGCACACGATGATTAAAAATAAAAACACAACCATAATTAATATAAGAAAAAAAGTTATACTTACATCTTTGATGCTGGTCATCGTCATCTTCTTTCTTCACTTGTGGAACATCTGCAATCGGAAACAGCAGCAAAGACTATTAGTAAACATTAAAAGAAATAATTACAGAATGCATAACTGAAAATTTAAAAGCATAACAGAAAATTTAAGAAAACATCTTACATATATTTTGTTGATTTTTTTTTCTTCACCTGTGGAGGCATCTGCAATCGGAAACAGCAGTAAAGACAATTAATAAACATAAAAAGAAACAATCACACAATGCATAATAGAAAATTTAAGAAAACATCTTACATATATTTTGTTGATTTCTTCTTCATTCTTCTACTGTGACACGTGTAGCAAAAAAGCAATGGCACACACGATGATTAATAATAAAAACACAACAATAATTAATATAAGATAAAAAGTTATCCTTACATCTTTGATGCTGGTCATCGTCGTCTTCTTTCTTCACTTGTGGAGGCATCTGCAATCGGAAACAGCAGCAAAGACTATTAGTTAACATAAAAAGAAATAATTACACAATGCATAACAGAAAATTTAAGAGCATAACAGAAAATTCAAGAAAACATCTTACATATATTTTGTTGATTTCATCTTCTTCATTCTTCTTCTGTAGCATGTGTAGAAAAAAACAACGGCGCACACGATGATTAAAAATAAAAACACAACCATAATTAATATAAGAAAAAAAGTTATCCTTACATCTTTGATGCTGGTCATCGTCGTCTTCTTTCTTCACTTGTGGAACATCTGCAATTGGAAACAACAGCAAAGACTATTAGTAAACATAAAAAGAAATAATTACACAATGCATAACAGAAAATTTAAGAGCATAACAGAAAATTTAAGAAAACATCTTACATATATTTTGTTGATTTCTTCTTCTTCATTCTTCTTCTGTAGCATGTGTAGAAAAAAAACAACGGCGCACGCGATGATTAAAAATAAAAACACAACCATAATTAATAAAAGAAAAAGTTATCCTTACATCTTTGATGCTGGTCATCGTCGTCTTCTTTCTTCACTTGTGGAACATCTGCAATCGGAAACAGCAGCAAAGACTATTAGTTAACATAAAAAGAAATAATTACACAATGCATAACAGAAAATTTAAGAGCATAACAGAAAATTCAAGAAAACATCTTACATATATTTTGTTGATTTCATCTTCATTCTTCTTCTGTAGCATGTGTAGAAAAAAACAACGGCGCACACGATGATTAAAAATAAAAACACAACCATAATTAATATAAGAAAAAAAAGTTATCCTTACATCTTTGATGCTGGTCATCGTCGTCTTCTTTCTTCACTTGTGGAACATCTGCAATCGGAAACAGCAGCAAAGACTATTAATTAACATAAAAAGAAATATTACACAATGCATAACTGAAAATTTAAGAGCATAACAGAAAATTTAAGAAAACATCTTACATATATTTTGTTGATTTTTTTTTTCTTCACCTGTGGAGGCATCTGCAATCGGAAACAGCAACAAAGACAATTAATAAACATAAAAAGAAACAATCACACAATGCATAATAGAAAATTTAAGAAAACATCTTACATATATTTTGTTGATTTCTTCTTCATTCTTCTACTGTGACACATATAGCAAAAAAGCAATGGCACACACGATGATTAATAATAAAAACTCAACAATAATTAATATAAGATAAAAAGTTATACTTACATCTTTGATGCTGGTCATCGTCGTCTTCTTTCTTCACTTGTGGAACATCTGCAATCGGAAATAGCAGCAAAGACTATTAGTAAACATAAAAAGAAATAATTACACAATAGATTACAGAAAATTTAAGAGCCTAACAGAAAATTTAAAAATACATCTTACATATATTTTGTTGATTTCTTCTTCTTCATTCTTCTTCTGTAGCATGTGTAGAAAAAAACAATGGCGCACACGATGATTAAAAATAAAAACACAACCATAATTAATATAAGAAAAAAAGTTATACTTACATCTTTGATGCTGGTCATCGTCGTCATCTTTTTCACTTGTGGAAGATCTGCAATCGGAAATAGCAGCAAAGACTATTATTTAACATAAAAAGAAATAATTACACAATGGATTACAGAAAATTTAAGAACATAACAGAAAATTTAAGAATACATCTTACAAATATTTTGTTGATTTCTTCTTCTTCTTCATTCTTCTTCTGTAGCACATGTAGAAAAAAACAACGGCGCACACGATAATTAAAAATAAAAACACAACCATAATTGATATAAGAAAAAAAGTTATCCTTACATCTTTGCTGCCTGTCATCGTCGTCTTCTTTCTTCACTTGTGGAGGCATCTGCAATCGGAAACAGCAGCAAAGACTATTAGTAAACCTAAAAAGAAATAATTACACAATGCATAACAGAAAATTTAAGAGCATAACAGAAAATTTAAGAAAACATCTTACATATATTTTGTTGATTTCTTCTTCTTCATTCTTCTTCTGTAGCATGTGTAGAAAAAAAACAACGGCGCACGCAATGATTAAAAATAGAAACACAACCATAAATAATAAAAGAAAAAAAGTTATCCTTACATCTTTGATGCTGGTCATCGTCGTCTTCTTTCTTCACCTGCGGAGGCATCTGCAATCAGAAACAGCAGCAAAGACTATTAGTAAACATAAAAGGAAACAATTACAGAATGCATAATAGAAAATTTAAGAAAACATTTTACATATAAGTTGGTTGATTCAGTCTCCTTTATTCTTCTTCTGTGACATGTGTACAAAAACAACAACAGCACATGCAATAATTAAAAATGAAAAACAAAATCATAATTAACATATAAGAAATAAAGTTGTACTTACATAAAGACAGAGGTGAAAACATGATGATGTGGATGGATCTATTGTCTCTTCATGTTTCATCTGTGACAGCTTGCAGAAACATGATCAAACATTTAGCTCATTCTGGCTGATGGTTCTTTCCTTTAACTTCATAATTATCATTTGTCAGTATGTTGTCTTCTGTCATTGGTAGAGTCTGTTACCATCGCAATTTTTCATTGGTATATCAGCTATCCCATATGATATTGTTATCAGTATGTTGTCATGTCTTCATTCTAGTGATGTTGCCTTCAGTCTGAGTTAAGGTCTGTTCTTATGGAAACTGTCCACTGGTATATCTGCTATCCTATATTGTATCAAAGTGTTGTCTCTTCATCCTTCTGGCAATGTTGTCTTCAGTTCAAGTTAAGGTCTTTTCCCATCACAACAATCCATTGGTATATCCACTATCTCATAATGTCTTAGTGTGTTGTCCCTTGTTCTTTCAGGGTTTGAGGTAGTCTGTTCCCATTGCAATAATCCATTGGTATATCTGCTATCCCATATTGTATCAGTGTGTTGTCTCTTGTTCTTTCAGGCGATGTTTTTAGTTTGATGAGAGTCTGTTTTGACCCCAATGGTCCATTTGTATATCCAATATCCTTCTCGTGATGTTGTCTTCAGTTTGAGGTAGACTCTATTCCCTCTGCAAAATTCCATTGCTATAACGGCTATTCCATGGTACCAGTGTGTTTTCCTTTGTTTATTTGTTCTATGTTGAATAACTTTGCAGTCTCCATATTACATTTGTGACATGTGTAGAATAAAATACAACAACAAACATTATTTAAATGCAATCAAAATCACTGTAATTACAAAAGAAAATTGATATTTACTCACATCTGAGATCATCTTCTTTCTTCATCTGTGATTGCATCTGTAACTGAAAGAAAGCATCAGACAAAGTTAGTATAAATAAAGCAATCACACAGCTCACCATAGATTATAAAAGAAAACGTTTTACTAAAATCTTTGTTGGTGAATTTCTTCATCTAAGCTTTCATCTGTAAAGCATGTAGAAATTAAAAGCAATAAATGTCACTGATGTCTAAAAAGCATCTCATTATCATTAATAAAATTTGAATGGTTTGGTTTGTCAAATCTACCCAAAATACAATAATTAAATTGGAGTGGTAATCTTGAAATGAAATAAATATTGTTTGGTTCAATGAATGAATGAATAAATAGGGTTTTACGGCATACCAACACATTATAGGTTATTCGACGCCAACAGGAAGGCTTATTCCAGGTCCACTCTACATGTACAAAAACAACAAATTAACATACAGATTAAAAAAAATACACCAACAAATGAATATGCAGAATGAACCTAGAACTTTGATACCTGCAGAACTGCAGAGTTTCAGCAAATTCTATCGTATTACTCAAATTGTCGCTTCTTACGACATGCATGAGCCACAGTGGTCCTATTCTTGCCATCACTCATATGGCTCCCTGAAACCACACAGGGGTTGATAATTCAACCTCAATAGTGAACATGACAAAAAAAGATAAAATGATCATGACACCCATTCGGAGGATTCCTACCCCTCTGCAGAGAACGGCAGTGATTCTATTCTTAGCCGGATTTTTTGGTTCAAAGGATGAAGTATTACATAGTGGAACAATTACATGCATATTAAATTTGTGCATAAAACCAGTTTTGTAGATAGATTGATTAAATATTTAGTGTCATTTTTATGCCATTGAGGGCTTACAGATGATCACTTAACCTAACCAATATTTCCTGGGATCCTGGAAGGTTAACCAGTACTCAAGAACACCCAATCTCCAAAAGTAACAAAACTTTCCTACTTGAATCAGAAAGTGAGAGTTGAATGATAATGAGACACTATGTCGTATAAGAATCATCATGGGGACTGTAGATGGGTGGGGAATCATACTCACAACCCTTGAATTGATAGCCAGATGCAATACCCACCGAGCTAATAGTGTCATCTTTGTAGATAAAGTTGCAAAACTAATTTAAATGAACACTCCTCGTATGTACTGCACAGGTTTAACGTTCATTATACTAGATCTTTCAGGAGTTGTTTGGTATTTTTCGTCGCTTTCAACTGTAGGTCAGTTACTGAGAATTACACATAAAATTATCTTGAAGTTGAAACGTAGGGAAGCTCGTATACATAACTAAGCACTCTCTATATAATTCCTTGACATAACCAATAGTCACTTAGTGTCATGCAAACCAATATGTGATAATAACATTGAACATCTGATATTTTAATCGCCGTTCAAAATCACACAGAAATAAAATGTCACTAAAGTCACTTTTCGTATCTCGCGGGTGAAAAAATCATGGCATGTCAGACGATTCTTCGACTTCAGAATAATAAATACCAGTCGTGAACCATTTGTCATCATACATGCGTTGTAAATTTCAGTTATATACATACAAAATACCCTCTTAACAATAATGTTAACTAATAATGCTGTTAAAACACTTCATAATACGAGTATTGTGCGACAACTTTATCCAAAATATACCAAAAGCAAATGTCATGACTTTGACTTCCGGTTGATATGTGAAAGAAATTTTACTGATTATTGTTGTCATCACATGGAAATTTCAATACTAAGTGTTATACTTTGTTATTCCTTGTTGGATATCAAATATAAATGACAAATAGGAAATTTCAAATATGAATATGGTTTTGTGTTTTGTGGATATCTCCCACTAAAACTGACGAATGTGATGCTCTCTCTCTTATGTTAAAAGCCCTGTGACATATCTACATCCAGGGGCGTAGCTAGCTATAAGTTATGTGCAGGAACAAACTAGGGGTGAGATAATTAAAAACATGTTGAACCTAATTCATTTTTTAATTTGGTTTAAACATATTTATTCATTCAAATGTACATATATACACACAAGTTTAGGTATAAATATGGATTAGAACGGAAGATAAAATCTTATAAAGTTCTTTTCAATGACATATATCAATTGTGAACAAATTTGGCAGATTATTAACAATTTGATTTATGCTCTTAGCATTACGAATATAACATAGTTCAAAATATATTTAATAAAAACGTTTAACATACTTTTAGCAATATTGTTTCTGATATATTTAAGAAACTTAGAAAATGAAGTGAGTAATTAGAAAAAAAAAAGAAAAGTGATTAAAATGATTAAAGTAATGGATAATTATGTGAATTCATATAATAATAATGGTTAACATTTTTGGAAAAGTTCTGAACGGCATGGACGAAATTGGGAGACGGGCTGACCTCACCACGTAAATAGAACTAGCTTTGTTATTTCTTCAGACTTACTTACATGTTCAGGAGTAACGATTAGTGGATAAAATGTGTTTGTGAACTGCTTCAAATATTTTAACATTATTGTCATAAGAGAGTTGTGGTTCACCAAAAAGAAGTATATTTAAAGAAACTGTACATAACTCACTGACAGATGTCAGGAGTGGTATGCGTTGATGCTGGTAAAGGTGACAATTGAGAAAGAAGTGAGCTGTGCTTTCTATTTGTCCACATGTACACAGGGGGGAGTCTTCAATGTGTTTAAGAAATAGATGTTGCTTAAGTGCACTACAACTCGTTCAGAGGCAGGCATGCAATAATTGGCATTTCCTTGTACCTATGTAATAGAATTTAGGTACTTTTGGTTCGTTACCTTCGAGTTTATGTTTAAAAGCATTCAAAAAATGCCACTGAAAATTATGTGCAGGCCCGGGCCTTTGAGTCTATTACGCTATTGACATCTGTTATTAATTAAGTCACAGGTGGACCTTATGTACATTATCTGTCACTGGAAGTGTACATGCTTTATTCACCATCTTAAATTAGCCATACCACTTTAAAACGTCGTAAACTATGCCCTCTTGATTTCACGTATTTATGTGATCTGAGTGAATAAAGGATATTGAATATGACTGGTTTTATCGGAAACACAAGAAACCATATGAAAACACAAACATGTACCTTTTACGAACGTTTCTACGTTTCACTTTTAAAGACAGGCTTTACACCCCTCGGTTTTTTTAAATAATCTATGAAGTTTTGGCCAGTAACATTTGACAAATGGTTGGCAACAAAGTCAATATACTATTTTCTATATTGGACTGATAAAGTGACTTGCAATCTGCAGTATACAAAATTGCTTATTTAAATACATGGACATTATCTATATTTATTTTTAATTATGCCAGTGTACTGGAAAGGCAGTGGCATATCCATATATGTTATTCAGTCACTTGAGAAGGCAAGGAATCATGTCTGTATACGTCCTTAAAGAAGGTCACTGGTTACATATTAGTTGGAGTTACACTAATTTGGGAATATGAACATCGCATATTTCTCCCAACACGTTCCTGTAATTAAGTCACAGGTGTGATGTGACATATTTTGAAAAAAGGAAGAACGATAGAAGAACAAAAGAAGATATGATTACAACCCCATGAAAGTGTTAAACATGTTTATTATCTGGGAATATCATTATCGCTAAAATACAAATTAATGTGAAAACTTGCAGACAATATCATAAATACCTGTGTGTTGGTCGAGTGTCCTGTCCAAACTGATATTTTTTCTAGCACTGCTTCCCCCGGGTTTACAATCTGAGTGAATAGCAAACCTCTCCAATTGGTCAGTGACATCACGTGTTTGACCATAACAATACTGAACACACTGAAAGTTAATTGTAGTCACTCACCCCGTGTCACCCTTATGCTGTTGTATATAAGCTTATTTTCACCCGTAGGCAAAATAATCTTACAATATATACAACACATAATTTAATCATTTTAATTTCTAAATGGGGTTAAATGTCATTTCAGGTTAGATATGGCATATCCAGTTTTATTGGTGGAGGAATACTGGTCTCAGAATGAATCTGAGGAGAACCGCCGTCCTTCCGCAAGAAACTTTCTCACATTAATTTTTTTTGAGCGAGCGGGACTCGAACCTACGACCTTAGAAATCATGAATACATCAGCTACAGCTGCCTCTTGGTACATAGATCTCAGCATTATTCATTATATTTGGGCTCCCGCGATATCGAGCGTTCCAAGGAGCCGTCTCAAGGTAACTCACATCACCTTTTGCTATACCGTCTTCCATGGCCTAGTGGCTAAAGCGCCGTCTCAGGATCACTCACCTTACCTTTTGATATACCGTCTACCGTGGCCTAGTGGCTAAGGTGCCGTCTTAGGATCACTCACCTTACCTTTTGATATACCGTCTACCATGGCCTAGTCGCTAAGGCGCAGTCTCAAGGTCACTAACCTCACCTTTTGATATACCGTCTACCATGGCCTAGTCGCTAAGGCGCAGTCTCAAGGTCACTAACCTCACCTTTTGATATACCGTCTACCATGGCCTAGTCGCTAAGGCGCAGTCTCAAGGTCACTAACCTCACCTTTTGATATACCGTCTACCATGGCCTAGTGGCTAAGGCGCCGTCTCAATGTCACTCACGTCACCTTTTGATATACCGTCTACCGTGGCCTGGTGGCTAAAGCGCTGTTTCAAGGTCACTAACCTCACCTTTTGATATACCGTCTACCTTGGCCTTGTGGCTAAGACGCCATCTCAAGGTCACTCACCTAACCTTTTGATATACCGTCTACCGTGGCCTAGTCGCTAAGGCGCCGTCTTAAAAATCACTGACGCCACCTTTTGATATATCTATACATCGAAATAGAGTTATTTCTCAATCACACTGTTACTTATCCTGCAATGATTATTAGATAAGTGCATATCTCTTAATGAATGTAGTGATAGTAATGATTAAAAAATAAACCTATAAGATTTTAAAACAATACGTATGTGTTTACTTGAAAATTTAAATAGTATATTTAAAGAAAAGGAGTCAGAGATTTCAGCCTCCAAATTAAGTAATGTATTTAAAAAGTTAATCTCCAATTCGTATATGTATTTCACGGTGACGAACCAACGCGACTTTATGCTATGTAGTGGTGCAAAAATTGGAGGAAAAGTGCCCGCTTCTGGTAACTGTTTTGCGGATAACATTTCTTATATTTTGTCAAATTTCCTAGTCAATGGGAACATTTCTAGTCAATCTTTTATATCACTGACAAAGCAGATGTATACACCATTATGAAACATAAAAACATCCATTTTATAGAATTAACAAACAAAATTTAATGAAGTATAAACAGTAACCGAAAACACACAAGTGCTTCCAACACGATTCGAACATTCGACCTCCCGCTTCCGAGGCGAAGGCCTTAATCAGTTGGTCAAGGAATACATATATCTTTGACATAATGAAGATAAAAGCGTGTTATCGCTTCTTATTTGAAATGAATAAGTATTTTACACAAGTGTCTAAATGCCGGAGCCAAGCCAAAATTGGCCCGGTTTAACATTAGATGTTTGATTCAAACATGTTTTTGTTCAACTATGGGTCGGACTTTTATAAATATAAGCGGGAGTGGTAGTGTAATGGATAGAGTGAAGGTAGCTCACGCCTGAGGTCGCAGGTTCGATCCCCATCTCGACCCGATGCCTCTCATAAAACAACACTCAGTACTGGTTCTATTCAGGAAGCGGACTCGAGAGCGGTTCATATACGCTCTGAGCTTTCATCGCAATTGAGCTAAAATAAATTAGCATAAACTACCTTTTATAAGTTTAGTTCCAAAATGTAAAGAAGAAGATGATGAATATGCTGTCACATCAATATACACATAGTTAGAAATTATATTGTTTTGCATATCACAGACAGATAATTCAGACTAAAGTCAAATATCGATGGTCAGTAATTTACCTTGAGATGTTACAAGTATGCATTTGTATAAAAATACTCACGATTACATGACAGACATGTTCGTATATATAAGTTGTAGTGGCATTTTGTGGTGGTTGGTTTCTACCATGTCGTGTTGGCATTTTGACAGGTCAAAACATTACAACACCACAACACGAAACACGACACATTTAACATAAAAATTAATGTTTAGAGGGCGCCAATATTTGTCAAGCTGTCGTGTTGACGGGTATAATTATGTCGTGTTTGGCACTTATTTTTGTTGTGCTGTGAAGTTTTCGTGTGTTCGCCAATCCGACGCGATATATACACACCCGCCAACATGACAACACATGGTGTCAATACAATATTTCCATACTCGCCAACATGACAGCACATGGAGTCAACACGATATATCCATACCCACCAGCATGACAGCACATGGTGTCAACACGATATATCCATTCCCGCAACCATGACAGCCCATGTGTCAACACGATATATTCATACCCACCAAAATGACAGCACATGTGTCAACACGATATATTCATACCCGCCAACATGGCAGCACATGGTGTCAACACGATATATTCATACCCACCAAAATGAAAGCACATGTGTCAACACGATATATTCATACCCGCCAACATGGCAGCACATGGTGTCAACACGATATATTCATACCCGTCAACATGACAGAACATGGTGTCAACACGATATATCCATACCCGCCAACATGACAGCACATGGAGTCAACACGATATATCCATACCCGCCAACATGACAACACATGGTGTCAACACGATATAGCCATTCCCGCAACCATGACAGCCCATGTGTCAACACGATATATTCATACCCACCAAAATGACAGCACATGTGTCAACACGATATATTCATACCCGCCAACATAAAGCACATGGTGTCAACACGATATATTCATACCCGCCAACATGACAAAACATGGTGTCAACACGATATATCCATATCCGCCAACATGACAGCACATGGTGTCAACACGATATATTCATACTCGCAAGCATGACAACACATGGTGTCATCACCATCAACTCACACCCGCCAACATGACAACACGTGTGTCAACACGATATACTCACACTCGCCAACATGACAGAACATGGTGTCAACACCATGTACTCACACCCGCCAACATGACATCACATGTGTCAACACGATGTATTCACACCCGCAAAAATGACATCACATGTGTCAACACAATATATTCACACCCGCAAACATGACAGCACATGGTGTCAACACGATATATTCACACCAGCCAACATGGCAGCACATGTGTAAACACGATAAATTCACACCCGCTAATATGACAGCACATGGTGTCAACACGATATATTCATACCCGGAAACATAGCACATGGTGTCAACACGATATATTCATACCCGCAAACATGACAGCACATGGTGTCAACATGATATATTCATACCCGCCAACATAGCAGCACATAGTGTCAACATGATATATTCATACCCGCAAGCATGACAGCACATGGTGTCAACACGATACATTTATACCCGCCAACATGACAGCACATGGTGTCAACACGATATATTCACACCAGCCAACATGGCAGCACATGTGTCAACACGATATATTCATACCCGCCAACATGGCAGCACATAGTGTCAACACGATATATTCATACCCGCTAACATGACATCACATGGTGTCAACACGATATATTCATACCCGCAAACATGACAACACATGGTGTCAACACGATATATTCATACCCGTCAACATGACAGCACATGGTGTCAACACGATATATTCACACCAGCCAACATGGCAGCACATGTGTCAACACGATAAATTCACATCCGCTAACATGACAGCACATGGTGTCAACACGATATATTCACACCTGCAAACATGACAGAACATGGTGTCAACACGATATATTAATACCCGCCAACATGACAGCACATGGCGTCAACACGATATATTCATACCCGGAAACATGACAGCACATGGTGTCAACACGGTATATTCATACCAGCCAACATGACAGCACATGGTGTCAACATGATATATTCATACCCGCCAACATGACAGCACATGGTGTCAACACCATGTGCTCACACCAACCAACATGGCAGCACATGTGCCAACACGATATATTCATACCCGCCAACATGGCAGCACATAGTGTCAATATGATATATTCATACCCGCAAGCATGACAGCACATGGTGTCAACACGATACATTCATACCCGCCAACATGACAGCACATGGTGTCAACACGATACATTCATACCCGCCAACATGACAGCACATGGTGTCAACACGATACATTCATACCCGCCAACATGGCAGCACATGGTGTCAACACGATTTATTCATACCCGCCAACATGACAGCACATGGTGTCAACACGATATATTCATACCCCCCAACATGACAGCACATGGTGTCAACACGATATATTCATACCCGCCAACATGGCAGCACATGGTGTCAACACGATATATTCATACCCGCCAACATGACAGCACATGGTGTCAACACGATATATTCATATCCGCCAACATGACAGCACATGGTGTCAACACGATATATTCATACCCGCCAACATGACAGCACATGGTGTCAACACGATATATTCATATCCGCCAGCATGACAGCTCGACAAATAAATACGGTATGTTGCCGCCCTCTAAATGTCGTGTTTTCCCGTACAATAAGTTATTTATCGAGATTTTGCGGTATCGTGTTTAGGCTGCGCCAGCACCGTACGCAAGCAATTGGCCGTCCTGTAGCTTTTGAAAAAAAGATAGATAGAAAACAAATACTTTAATTAAATAGTTGCGTGTACACTAGACTCGTAAGAAATATATCTTAACAAAATACTTTAGCAAAAAAGCTCTATTTACAGGAGACTAGTCAAATTTTATGTAATACAATGCAAAAGTAATCCAAAATCCTTTACCAGTGTTGTTTCTAGAACTTATTTTGTAAGGGACATTAAGCTCCTTCATAAAACACGCGGCCAAATTGAGCATAAGTCGCTCACATGGTTACCGTTTGCGTTTATATGTTTAACTGTACTGAACGCAACCCTGATCATCTTCAACTCACTCACGGTAAAGGAGATAACTTGATCTGAAAGTGTGACTGACTGGAGAAGTTCAAACACCAATTTTTTCCATGCAATTCAGTGTAAACTTGTGACCCCTCGGTCGACCCTGGATTTAAGTAAGAATTATTAATAATACATGTAGTTTGGATTTATTCGTCGACTTTCAGATTTGGTACACTTTGAAAAGTGCGATAATTTGCTGACTTTAAAACGGCAAAAATAAAGGTGATCACAACGCACCTGCTGTACTGATCACAACGAGCACATGCTGAATTGATCACAACAGTAGCTGCTGCACTGACCACAACACGCACCTGCTGTACTGATCCCAACTGATACAGCGACCTTTTTTATTTGCATTGAATGTATAAAGTAATGAAACATGCCTGGCGCGAGAACCAATGGGAATACATCCGGTTGTTGTATCAATAGCAATTAACTGTATATGAATATCACGTGTTCTTTGTTGACCTTTATATATGGACTGGTTATCTGGACAGTATGGCATATATTACAGTGGCTAGTGAACATTGCAGACGTAATGATATAAAAAAAGTGTTTAAAAAGGTAAAACATTGATATCAACAACAACAACAAAGAAAGTGACTCATATAGTACGACACGTAATTTTAAATAATTACTGTACACTCAGGGACTTTGAAAATGCACCACTTACCAACATATATTCTTAATGCAGAAAATTTCATCCGATTTCAAAGAAAGTTTATATACGTTAAGAGTATCATCTTTGTCTTCTACTGTCAAAATATCTTGATTAAGACTTGAATTTTTAATGGATTTTTCCCCATTACTCGAAGCTACACTCAAAAATGAAAATTCACAATCATCAATAACGAGTGTATGACTGAACCATTCGCCTGGATATGTGCAATGCATCTTCGTCACATTGAGATAATTATCAGGGACTTTCTGTATTGTTCCGCACATTCCTACATCCAGAATGTACTGCAGCCAGTGATGATCCCAATCTTGATCGCCATTTCCCTCATCGTCATTGTCAATATCAGCATGATAATGCCCCTGTCCGCAGGGCACGACGGACAAGTGCACGACAGACTGTTAGTTTTTTTTTGCAAATAAAGCATGTTGCTGTGCTTCACTGGTCAGCTCTGTCTTCCGATATGGCTCCTATTGAACATGTCTGGGATGAGCCGGGTCGTCGTTTTTATGCATGTGATCCACCTCTGCGCATTGTATTTGAATTGCAAAATGCTTTTGTACACGAATGGAACAACATTCCACAGCAGAAAATCGCAGCAATAATTTTATCCGTCCGACGGAGATGCATTGCATGTATTTAGGTGATTGGTCCATACACTCGTTATTGACGTGAATTTTCATTTTTTGGGGTAGCTTTCAATAATGGTAAGAAATGCATATAAATTCAAGCCATAGTCACGACATTTTGACAGTAGAAGACATATATGACACTCTTAATGTATACAAACGTTCTTTGAAATCGGATGACATTTTCTGCACTAATATTACCTATATGTATGTAAGTGGTGCGCTTTCAAAGACACTTACTTTAAACATATTTTATTCACAAATAGTATACAATTACATTGAAAATATCACATATTAGTTAACACATGTGTATACAATTATGAAAGGGATTCAGAAGAAAGCTTACAGCTTTTGTGAATCTGTCTCCCAAAATCAATCTATTAAATGAATGATAGTATAAGGATCTGTAGATGTTCCTACATATTATATATAGAGATATAAATATTAGTTAAAATTAAGATTTGAAAGGATTTTAAAATATTAACTGTTAAGTGGTTTATGCGCTACTTGAATCTTTTTGATGCTATCATATAGTCTATAGGGATCTCCAAACAAAAGTGTATTTACAGTTGTTTGTATGTTTAATTCTCGTATTTTTTGTAACATAATGTCTCTCTGCTCCGTATACAAAGAACAAATGAAGAGGTAATGATCTGTGTTTTCTATTAATCCACATGTACAAAGTGGGCTGTTGATTAAGTTTTTAGTGTATAGAAGATAATTAAGAGGACTACAGTATGTTCTAAGGCGAGTGTGTTGGATCTGTGATAATCTCTTCCCTGCATAATAGTGTTTTGGAGTAATAGGTCGGTTGCTATTGAGTTTATTCTTAAAAACTGTAATTGATTCTGAGTTTTTTATTTCTATTGATAGTTCGTTCCAGTCCCTTGTTGTCGAGGGAAGAAAAGATTTGTAAAAAAGCTGGGTATAACATGGTAATGTACGGTTGTCGTTTGAATTTCGCAGGTTGAATGTAACTGTATTACCGATGTTTGCAGGGACTAGAGCAGTAAGAGGAGATGGTGCAAGGTTGTGAGTCATTTTATAAAATAAGGACAATTTGTGTTTTTTACGTTTATGAATTAACCATTCCCAGCCAATTTCCTGATAAAGTGTTTGAATTGAGATTAGTTTATTAGTTCCAGTTGCTATTCTAGCTGCTTCTGTTTGAATGGATTCTAGTTCTTGTTCTTCGTATTTGGTACAGTTATCCCAGACTACATCTGCGTATTTCAAGATGGGTCTAATGAATGTAAGCTACATTATTTCTAATGATTTTCGATTTAATTGAAACTTAAATTTTCTCATAATATTAATTTTCTTCCAAGCCCTTTCTTAAATACTATAAAAGTGTTCGTGCCATGTTCCATTTGAAGATAGAGTTAGACCTAAATGTTTATGAGTGTTTACTTCGTTAATGGGTACATTATTCATTATTAGGTTTGGGTGAACAGGTTTGTTAATTTTCCTCGAAATAACCATTGATTCGGTTTTCATAGGATTAAAAGTAACTAGTCATGTGTTTGCCCAGTGGTTAATAGTGGCTAAGTCACGATTAATCATAGTAGCAGCATTTTCGGGTGTATCTACTAAAATATATAAACTAGTATCGTCTGCAAACAATTTAATTTGACAGTTTATTTGGGAGACAATGTCATTAATGTAGATTAAAAATAAAAGAGGCCCGAGCGTTGATCCTTGCGGAACTCCAGCCTCAACTGAGGTAGTGTCTGATATATGGCCAGGAATAACAAGACGTTGTTTTCTGTCTTGGAGATAATGTGTAATCCAATTTAATAGAGGACCCGTTATTCCAACTGACTTTAATTTAAGTCCTCTTAGTGTACTTTTTTCTAGTTATATCATTTAGCGTTTATTATTTAACTTCTGCCGTTTTGTAAAAATATTCTAACATAAGAATCCCAGGTTTTAACAATTGCGGGGGGTGGGGGGGGGGGGACGGGGGGGGGGGGGTTAACTTTCAGCGGAAGTAATAACATTAACCGTTTAGTTCTTAACATTTAGAGTTTATTTTTAGCGGTAGTTTTAACATTTAGTGGAAGTTTTGACATTTAGCATTTAGTTTATAACAGTTAGCGGAAGTTTTAACATTTAACGTTACTACAAACACCAACACCAACAAAAAAGTATGCTTAGAAATCATTAAGGGGAACCTAATCTATATAAAATGTCTAGGCATATAACCAATAAACTGGTTACCTCCCTTGAAATTCCAGTGGTACAATAAGAACAAGGAATTATGTATAGCGGCAAGTCCTTGAGAACAACTATAATTAAAATAAAAGCTATTACGTACATTCAAGTTTATTATTATATGTATGTGTTTAGCTACAACTTAAAAGAAAAAGCTAGTATGATAAATTAATACAGATATATGTGGCCGATGGTGGTTATATCAAGAACTCAGATCGGTGAAGGGTTAATTTGGGTTTAATGCAGTTCTTATACGCTGTTTACACTAAAGACAAAAACCTGCAACAACACGTACGGTACATAAATTACAAGACATGAAAACAACGATTACGACAAACTTCAAACAATTTTACGCGATACAAATTCACACATATCACATGATACAATTACGGTTTTAAATGAGAATGAAAATACAAATAATTGCTTACTACGCTGATTTAGTAAGTAGCGAAACAAGACAATTTTTTTATATTAGAAAATCTGTGAAGTTAAGTCCTTATCGTTCAACTGTCAAAAGAAAAGTGCCTAGATGGTTAGTTTGGCGGGAATTGGAAATTGTTAATTTACCTACCATGCTCACTCATCACTCACTCATTCGCTCAATTACTTCGTGCAAAACATACATGTATACAAACAGATACATTGACATCACAAAACAAACAATTGAAACGAACTACAGATGTTTTTATACACACCCGGGCTGCGTCCAGTTCGGTTAAACGTTTGATAACGTTAGCTAACATATTTTCCTGGATACTGGCTCAACCTCGTATCAGCACGAAGTACACGTTAATTTTAGGGAACCAGGCATTAACCGTGTTTGCTGTTTAACGGTACTGAACGCAGCCCAGAGTACATGCGACCAGGAGGCTCGCAACTAAATTTAAATTGTGGCCAAAAGCAAGCCCTGGTCACATGTAGTAAATTTTATATGGAGAGATTAACGTTAGCGTCCTGTGTTCCAGACTACCTACTCTCTCTATTTTTTCTTTAGGCTGATGATATGCTCGATTATTATTATGTTCAATATTATAATGTTCATTTAGCGTAGCGTTAATAAACAGTCCGTCTAATTTTTCAGAAATCTAGTTCCACTGCACCCCCACATCGCAGCCTTATCATAAAGATCAGGGCAACTGTTCCTTTGTGTTTATATTCCACCTATCGAATTCACGCAGACACTAGACACAAAACCAGGCAGTTCGGTCCGTGAGAGAGAAGCAGATGTTTTGTTGCACCGTCTATAGATACAACATATCAATTCTAGGTTTGTAAACATACATTAATGTGTGCATAGACACGATTCAGCGAGAGAGTAGGATGCCAACTTTTTAACTGGCAAAACAGAACACAAGATCAGTTGTTGTTGTATGGTGTTTAGCGTCGCTTTCAACAATTTTTCAGTCATATCGCGACGGTGTCTATTTGAGACAGTATTCTAAGCGCTGTCACACTGGAGTATCCTGCCGCAGACACATGGTATGATACCCCACCCAGTCACATTATACTGACACCGGGCCGACCAGACCTAGAACTCTCCTCTAAATGCTGAGCGTCAAGCGAGGAAGCTTCTAGTACCATTTTTAAAGTCTTTGGTATGACCCGGCCGGGGATTGAACCCACGACCTCCCGCATGCGAGGCGGACGCTCTACCACTAGACCACGCCGCGGTCTACACAAGATCAGGCGTATAGCCTTGTATTTGTTTTCCGCGTGTGTTTGCGTGCGTGCGTGCGTGCGTGCGTGCGTGCGTGCGTGCGTGCGTGCGTGCGTGCGTGCGTGTGTTCAATATGTTGAAAGTCATACAGAATAGCGCCAACCTTATGACATGTTTTGACACAGGTTTACCGTGTTATAAAGTCAAAGTATATTAATTATATTGGAAAATCCATTGTCAATACTTCGGTTCAATGCTGGCGAAAATGCTGTTCCGTTTTCCACCCAAGTGATCCCCCGGAACCAATTGCATCAATTATTTAAACGAGAGGCCCAAGAGTGCATGAGGACGCTCTACTTACTCATAGTGGCCATAGCACTTTTTTAAATTTCACAATATGTACCCTCTTTGGGGGTCCTCTTAACAACTTATGGATAAATACCCCCACCACACCTATACAACAAAATCCTAATTGCTATGAAAAGGAAATACTTTAAATGCCCATACCATTCATCTGTAAAATAAATATAGTCCCCGTACAGAACCTTTATACATCCCAGCCCCTTGATTTGTCAGAACTGTAGTCACCCACTCTTAGGTATTTGTTATGAGCAGAAATGTTTTAGATTTTAAAAAGAAGTTTTTTTTGTACACATGTATGCAAAAATGAAAAAAAAATCAGTTTTCCCTATAATATTCCTATGTAAAAGTCACATTACAGGGCCCCAATATATCCCAGCACCTTGATATGCAGAATCTTCAATCCTTGCTGATGTAAGGATAAGTTGTATAAAAAATTAACTAGTTTGACTGAGAGGTTATTTAGAGGAAGTTTTGTGAAAATTCCCAATGTTAACCTTATTGCCCCACCCACCCCCTGGTCCCTTATGGAAATTCATCCTCTTTATTGAACAAAATCAAATTTATTGTTACTAGAAAATGCTTTAATTCTTAAATTGAACAACATATTTACACAAATGGAAGAAAAAATGAGAATTTTCCATTTTCCCATAGTATTCCTATGTAAAACTCAAAGACCTCTTACAGGGCCTCTATACATCCCAGTGCCCCTTGATTTGTATAAACTTAGAACTCTTAATCATTGGGATAATTTATATCAAATATGAACAAAGACTGACCGGATATTGAGTATAAGATTTATGACAATGTTCAACTTGGCACCTTTTAGAAAGTCAGTCCTTCGTATCAAACAAAATCTTATTTGTTATGACTATAAGTTGCTTCAAAACTCAAACTGAATAAAAAAAAAACATAAATGAAGGGAAAAAAAGAGAATTTTCCATTTTTCAATAGTATTCCTATATAAAACTCAAAGCCCCCTTACAAGGCCCCAATAAATACAATACCCTTGATTTGTACAAACTTTAAGCCCATACTCATTGGGATAATCTATATCAAATATAAACTGACCGGTTGTTGAGAAGAAGAATTTTGAACATTTTCTATTTTAACCCTTATGCGAATCTTTGCAAATTTTGTATTTAACCATTTTTAAATTGCCAAATCCTTTTATTTAGCCTGTTGCTTCGTTGATTTCCCACAAGCTGCATTGTAACTGAGATCTCCATTGTGTATATTCAAACTACTTTTTTTTTACCCACCCTGGCCCCTTATGGAAAGTCAATTCTCCTTATTGAAACAAATCTTATTTCCTATAACTAGATGATACTTCAGAACTCAAAATGAATAATAATTTTAACTAAATAAATGGAAAAAAAATGAGAATTTTCTGTTTTCCCATAGTATCCCTATGTAAAATTCTAAGTCTCCTTACAGGTCCCCTATAAAGATTAGCCCCTAAATTCTTATCTGCAATTAAACCCCTACACATTGGGATAATTTATGTCTAATATGAACAAATCTGACTTACCTGTTCTTAAGAAAACGATTTTTGTAATTCCCAATTTTTACCCTTTTCGGGCCCCTCATGACCCCTTAAGACGTTGGAACCAAGTCATTTTTTTTACAAATCTGAACCTCCTTGACCAACAATGCTTCTGTGAAACCCCCAGATACACCATTTGAACAAATCTAACAGAACTATAGTTGGTTATCATTACTACATCTTCTGGCCTTTGGCCAGTAGAGCTCAAAATCATTTACACATTTGATGTAAATGATAGGCTTTAGATGTTAACGATACGATCCCAGGAACGCGGATTAGGCCATAGTAAATTAATTGCTATATTATCATCTCCATTCGCCTCCTAATTTGCATGCCGCCCGACTCTTTTTATTTTCATAAAGCAAAACAAAACAACTAACACATATGTTGGGTTATTGTTTGAAGAAAAACATACAATAAACACAGAAATTGTTGGGGGGCTAAGGAAAAAACACACAAAAACAAGGAAATTAAAAATAATATAAATAAAAAAGAACCCCCCCCCCCCCCCCCCCCCCCCCCTTTCCTCTTTTTAAGAAAAATTTGGATGAGCATCTAGCAATTAATTTATAATGCCCTTAGGTGAGCTGACGCCTTTTAATCACTGAAATACTGTTGAAAAAAGGGGAAATGTGAAAATGTCGAACGAACAGCATACTTATAAAACGAAGAACGACACACACGAATGGCTGACTGGTATGGGGGTTGGAACACGAATGGCTGACTGGTATGGGGTAAGAACACGAATGACTGACTGGTAATGGGGTAAGAACACGAATGGCTGACTGGTATGGGGGTTGGAACACGAATGGCTGACTGGTATGGGGTTGGAACACGAATGACTGACTGGTATGGGGGTTGGAACACGAATGGCTGACTGGTATGGAGGTTGGAACACGACTGGTATGGGGGTTAGAACACGAATGGCTGACTGGTATGGGGTTTGGAACACGAATGGCTGACTGGGGGTTGGAATACGAATGGCTGACTGGTGTGGGGTTGGAATAAGGTAAGCAAAGCGACACGAACATAGTTCCAATTTAATAATAAAACATGCACAGTTGTGTAACATTAAATGTAATACTGCTAGTAACAGAACAGTCTAGCACTCTCAAAATACCCCTGCTATTTTTCTATAATATTTCTCATAAGTAACTGGCACTTTGTCCCTGGTTTTATTACGGACAAGTTCTTCCATGCAGGTATACGCCACAGGGTCGTAGTCTATGTCGAATTTGTTGGCTATGAGTTCGTGTCTTGTTTCTAGGAGCGGAAGATCTTCCACACTAAACACGCAGACATTGTGCACAAAATGTCCGGCTTTACATCGCCGCACGTGTTTTGTTGTGTTCCAGCCAATATAGCGGCCGAAATATGGCTTCTTGTCGGGATGACCTGAAAACAAACACAAAACTGTCGGTGATTATCATTATCATCATCATCGTCATCATCAAAATCATTTTTAGCATTACTATCATCCTTATTTTGATTTTAATTATTATTATTTTATTTTTACTATTATTATTATTATTATATTTTTTAAAATTGTTATTGTTACTGTTATAATTATTGCTGCTGTTGCTATTATCATTATTATAATTATTATCATTAGCATCATCATTGAATTTATCCAATTCAATTAAATAGAATTTAATTTTATTGTTTTTATTATGAATATTTTCTAAAATTGTTATTTTTACTATTATTATTATTATTATTATTATTATTATTATTATTAATATTAGTATAATTATTATTACTATCATTATTGCTATTGTTATTATAATTATTATCATTACTATTAGTATTGCTATTATTATTATTATTATTGTTATTATTATTATTTTTATTATTATTATTATTATTATTATTATTATTATTATTATTATTATTATTATTATGAAGGAATAATATACAAATCCTTGTTGTTATTATTATTAATAGTATTAATACACAGAATATATGAGGTAAAAATGCATTTTTCGCCATTAGTACTAATTGAGGTAGAATTAATTTACATTGTGAACAACAAAGAAGTTACGATTAAATCCCTCCAAAATTAAAGTTGTAGACTTATTCAGCGATCTGGAAGAGCGGGAAAACTCTTTCATTATCTATAGGAAGTAGCTTTTAAATGATCTATAATTTGGTCAGCGAGTAATTGGTGAAGCTCTTAAATTCCTAAATGGATATCTGCATTTAAAGATAGATCACCTATAATGTTTTGTTCATTAAATGATGGACAGTTTATTGAATCATAAAAAGAGGAAAGTCCCATTCCGCGTAGATAATGGTTAATTCCGTCCTTGTAGTTTATCTTATTAATGAGAAATTCGTTATTTCACAGATCGGCATTATCCGTTTTATTCGTCAATGTTTTATCATAACCCGATACTGGCCAATGTGTCGCTTTATTGCGGGCCGCGAATTAGTAGGTCCTCTGTTGGGGTCACATATGTAACTAAAGCACATATGTAACTAAAAGGACACATATGTAACTAAAAGGTCATATTTATAACTATTTGTAACTACATGCATTTTCTATATATTAGGATATCTTTATCATTTAATAAGAAAGGGATACACAGTTATATACAGATTGATTGATTGATTGATTGATTGATTGATTGATTGATTGATTGATTGATTGATTGATTGATTGAATATTTAGCGTCATTTTTATGCCACCGAGGGCTAACAGACGATGGTATATACAGAGGCGCCCTACTTATGACTTTAAAATTCCCAATTAGTAGACGCTAACCCCTAATTAGAAGATTTTAAAGTTTTAAATAAAAAACTTTGTTCTCATTAAGATATTTTAAAGTCTTAAATAAAAAACTAAGTCCTAATTAGCAGAATCAGAAGTCTTCAATAAAATAACTAGGTCCTATTTTTTTTTCTTTCTGATAGAGCATTACGAATCGGCACCATACGCTCCCGTAGTTGTGTATAATATGTACCCAGTTCAACCACTTGATATATATATATAACTTCTCATATTTTCTTTCCATGCATGTCAAATGTAACAGTTCGTAATAAAATTCTTCAGTTACACAATATACTTACTTTAATATGAAATAAAGCTATGTTCACAATCATTGTGTAGCGTTTTGAAAGTTGTCTCAATTGTAATAGTAGAGTAATGACCTTAACTTAGTATTTCTATGCTCCCAAATATCTTTTTATTTTACCCGCCGGTTAGCTCAGTAGGTTACGCCTCGACTATTAATCAATAGGCCATGAGTTCGAACCCTGAGATAGGCGTATATTCCTTCCGTGATATTTTGACTGAAGATACTCCATGTTTAAGCATTTGTCCTTCACCTCTAAACTATGATTTATGTGGGGAATTTGTCAGTTGCTTACAGAAGAGTAGGATTGGCCTAAATCAAAATATTGTTTGTTTGTCGTTTACCTACCTAGATTTTTCATCTTGGTTAGGTAGGTGGGTTAAAAAAAATATTATAATTTACAATTTGTCTGAAGAATGACTAAGGCGTACGGCCACCTATTTCTTGTACTATAAAACATTTTAAAATGTTAAATGTGCCTAAATGGATAACAAACCACCCATTTTGAATTTACGACCATATCTGTGTTATTATTTATCCGATTTCAGCAAAATTTGTACTAATACATTCGTTCTTAATTGTCCTATCAAAATTACTATATTTTGCAATTTATTTAGTATTTCTTGAAAATGATAAAAAAGTGAAGGCCATCAGCAAATTAGAAAAATATGTATTCTCGGGTTCCTTTATGACCATATATCGAAAAATGTAAGAGCTTGACTGCTGAAATTTAACAAACAGGATTTTATTGTGTTTTACCCAGGTACTGACTTTTCATTTCAGATTGACGTTTTTTTGTATTCATGGTGAATACCGGGCGATCACTCTGAAAAGCATCTGACTTTGACTATCAAATATTTATGGATAAAATAAATGGCGAATATACGATAGATCACAAGAGCAGATTTACAAATGAAAAATCTGCAATAGTTCGTTTCTACCGAAATAAGTCTCACATTTCAGTCCGTGGCAATCCGCCAAAGTTGTACTATAAAGATAAAAAAAAGTTTTGAAGAAATCATCATTCAGGAATGTAGTTTGGAACGTATTTAGAGATTTAAAAGGCGTTGGAGCTAAAACTGTGTTTTATAAGCTTAACCGTAGATATGCTGGAGTGTCATTGAAGGGTGTCAAAGATGTGTATTCTAGAGATCAACTATACATCAGAAAGAATATCAAGTTTAATAATAAAGCGCCATTGAAACATGTTAAGAATACGAGTGTGCATGAACACGTTCAGATTGATGTTGTAGATTTGAACAAAGCAAAGTTACTTCGTCACAAGAAAACATATAGATATGTTCAAAGTATTATGGATATATTTAGCAGATGTGGTTGGTTGAGGCCTTTATCAAGTAAATCTTCAAAATCAATCTGTATAGAATTCAACAAAATAATAGATGAATATGGAGTACCAGATGTGGTTCAGCACGACCAAGGTCGTGAATTTGATGGAGAATTTAATACACTTCTGAGATTAAAAAACATTAAAATGGCTAGAAGCAGACCGTACCTCCCACAATCTCAAGGTAAACTAGAGAGGATGCATAGGACATTGAAGAACAGAATCATTTTTTGATGTAAAAACATCGGAAAATATTGCTTCCTGGGTAAAACAGTTGCCTCAGTATCAGCATATAACTAATGCAACATCAAACGAATGTCTTGGTTGGAGATCTCTACACGAAATTTATTTTGGCAGAGGCAGGGGTGTGGAAATGGCTGAAATGGTTCGTGAAATAGCAGCAAAGCCACCAAAAAATTAATTGTTCAAACTGACAGGCAACAAAAACACTCCCTAAGAACTCCAGTGTTCAAAGTGGGCGAAAAGATTTATGTAAAACTCAAGAAAAATGGAAAACTTTCAAAAAAACTCAGTTATGAGTTGAAAGATTGTTGATAGACAAATATGTACAATATTTACTACAAAGGTAACGGCAAAGGTACTGAAATAAGCAAATGGCACCACGTCACCAATCTTCCAAACATTTCAATTAAACTGAAACAAATCTCAAAGTATTATATTGTGAAAACAAGTGAAAGCAATTTGGTAGAATTACAGTCCAAATTTGGATCCAAAATGTCATTTAATCCAACTGGGAACGGAGACTGTCAGTTTTCAGCAATCGCCCACCAATTACTTCGAATTGGAGTATACAGGTCAGCAGAGACTCTACGAGATGATACAACCAACTATTTAAGAACAAGTTGATATTTGTGAAATCAGCATAATGTTCCTTGGTGGGAGTATACGACAGATAGCAGGGAAAACTATCTTACTCAAATATAAAACAGTGGTGTATATGGTGACCACCTTTCTCTTCAAGCCATGTTCGAAATGTTTGATATTCGAATATAAGTTGTGTCAACATTAAATGCCCGTACAAACCTTAATACTCCATAAGGGCATCAAATTTTTCTGAGGAAATCCGCACAATTTTGGTCGGACACTACCCTGAAAATGAAGGGGAACACTATGGTTCCTTGAGGTTTAACACACAATATTTAACTAAAGTAATTGAACGATCATCCCAAAAAATGCATGACTCATATACATGTATTCCAGAAACACATGTATTCGTCAATATCAATAAAGTGATGAAAATGTTTCAGAGCCTACAGAACATAACAGTGGAATGTGTCCAAATACAGACCAGGAATATGTAGAGGATACACATTATGAAGACAATACTAGTAGCAGAGAAAATGATTCGATGAGCAGAATACAGAAGCGTACAATGTCATGCAATGTTGAAGATATTCAATAATTGCCAAATGACATTTTACTTATTATTATTTGCATTGCCTTGGAAACGGATCCGATGAGCAGATACAATTTTCAGCAAGTTAACCAGTTCTAAAGATAAAAAGCAGTGACAAGTTCATACATTCATATGAAACTTTATGATTGATAAGGTTTTTGCCTCAAGAACAATGAGTATATTTTAGTTTTTGCACAATTTTCCTGCACTTTTAGTAAAGCTTTGCAACGGTTTATAGAATGTAAACAATGATATAAAATTTCATATTTAGAGCAATCATATGCAGTTTTTTTTCAAACACAAACATCACTTAATTAGAGAATGAAAATACTGCATGTGCTTTCGATGTTTGCGTAGTGCGTGTTGAACAGATTTTTTTTTTAATTGAAAATCAGTTTCAGAAAGCAAGGACTATTATTTTTATTTCACATTTGTTGATGAAAAAAAAACGGGTTTCGGCAAAATGTAATGAAAATACGTATTAATAACATCAACTATTTGACATTAAGATGAATACACCAAAAATAGTGTTCGGTGGATTATGTGTGGGCAAGTATTTTTAATGTGTTTAAAATAATAAAATGTTTATTTCTAAATATTAAATTTGTTTGTTTTTGCTGTAGTTTTTATAACATAGTTGTGTAAGATATCAATGTAGAATTTTTGTAGTCGAATATATAACGAAAACTCATTTATAACGTACAAACCTGGAATATTATATGAACTACATGTTTTTTTAAGAACGTCATGACGTCACTTTTAGAACCTAGAAAAAAATGTCCAATTTGAAAATATTGACGATCAAATTGTTGAGATAAATAGTTTTAGCCGAAAGATAAAAGACTAAAGTTATTTTCTGAGAGACCAATACGCCAGCAAATACAAAGTGCACTTTAAGTCAAGCATATTGTTTCAACAAGCGAATATTTAAATAATATTAAGCCTTTAAAGGGTCGTTTTGAATATTTTCATGGTTGAAATATTACCTCTAGCACACGTCTTACTATGCACTTAAACTACATATGTCATTCTAATGTTAAAGAAAGCTCAGCCTGTAGTCCGGATCACAACCTAAGACAACACGGTGAATTACGAAAAATTATGAATATCGGGTTAGCTCTTTTCGTCAGTATATATAGTAACAGTAGATTAACAATATCAGTATTAACAACATATATTGGAGACTATCACAACTACATATTACAATCGCAAAGTATAGTGCACGCAGTAAAATGCATGCTGTTTGTCAAAAAGCTAGCATGTTTCGTGGAAGTTACATATATGGCCATTTCAGTTACATACAAGATTTGTGCCCTGTCGTTTTTTTTCTAAATAGTTGCAAATGTGCCGTTTTAGTTATATATGTGTCCTTTTAGTAACATATGTGCTTTAGTTACGTATGTGACTCCAACAGTCGTCAACAAAATTAAAGAATTTTACACTACTGAGACAAAATACAATATAAATTATTGAACAGAATATCCATAATGTATGTTGCTTGATACAAATGTGTAGTTTAACTGCTAAGATTAAAACATATCGGAGATTTAGGTGAGGCCTCTATAAAATAAATAATCAAATAATTATAAACTTCAAATGAACCCAAACAAGGTCATCAGATTCATTTTGAGTGTCCCACCAATATCATCACTTAAATACAGACAGTAGTGACTTTAAAAACTTGGAACATTGAAACTGAAGGACAGGATGAAACAATTAGAAAGTGTCATAGTGTGTTACATACAGAGTAGGTAGCTTTAAGTAAAACCCAGGCAGAGGTAAGACTAAATGCCATTTCATCATGCTTCAAAAAGCGGGGGCGGGCTAAAGCTAGTTTTGTTAAAAAGTAACAATTAGTGCTCAAAATTAAGACGTTTAGTCTCTATATTTGTATGGTGGAGTTCACAATGATTTTAACTTTATCTTATGGTATCTTATACAAGGGATTCTTTGTGCAAGTTGTTTAATACCCTTTTTATCTCAGAGATCAGAAACGAAACGGATAAAGGCGTAAGATAAACAATTCACATACAATACAAGTTTGACAAATAAGCCAACCTTGTTATTCAAACATTACCACAACGACTCCTGTGAGCCAACCATAAAGCACGATGACCTAGAGTCTGAAAAATTAAAATAAAGGAGTTTTTTTCTACATTGTTTGCATGATTTAGGTAACAGTGACCTTTACTTTAGCTGCTGATCCCTAAACCATCAAGGATCTGCATCATGTTGGAGAACTGCAAAATGATAATAGGCATTATGGTAGTTTAGAGATCGGGCTGTAGAAAAATGTACTGTTGCAACCAAAAACTAATTAGAAAAAGTGCAATAACTGACATAAAAATAGTTTTATTGAGACTGGGCTGTCACACCTACACCTTGTCTTGTTGGTTCTAATTCTGGTTTAAATATCGTTGATATTTTATAGGTTATTTTATTGCATTTATAATTGCAGCAACGGGGTTGGGCCACAAGTTTTCACAACATTTGTTACGGCCCTTCCTCTAAAATATTACAAATAATTGAGATAACAGGACATGGCATAACACATGATAAAGGATTAAAGTTGATACAAAATGAAAATATATTAACCATAGTGTGTACACACTTATCAGTCAGATAATAACAATTGAAATAATAGGGGAAAAACAAAACTTCAGTAGAACCAATTCAATTTAGTTCTTATCAGGTTAAAAAAAATAAAAGACTGGAAAAGGAAGAGAGATGCAATAGATGCACCTAGACACTATGCAGACTAGGCCCATGCCTGTTTTGTTATTTGCGTCAATGACAAAACAGAATCATTGTTAAATTTGCAGATGACAGTTCACCTTTCTGTTCAGCAGCAACTCTTCAAGATATAGAAGGAATAATAAATCACGATTTGAAAATGATCTCTAATTGGGCTAGTCAGTGGCTAGTTAAGTTTAATCCAGATAAATCTGAAGCTATGCTATTTACTTTTAATCACTGTAAGACTTTGTCTCAACTATGTTTAATATCAGTCACATTTGTTGATACTCACAACCATCTTAGATTGACCTTAAGTAACAATGGTAAACGGGATACTCATATAGAAAATATTAAAAAATCAGCATCAAAAGTGTTAGGATATTTTATATATCACACTGCGTTAGTATAAGCAGAGAAAGTTGGACTACTGTAGATTTTTTATACATTGCGGAGTGCTGACATACCATATGTATCTACCCAACATAAAACTTAAGTTTCTCAATTTATATTAGATTACATTTCTAAATACCTGTATATCACCCTGTGCTGTCCGATTCTGAAATCGGATCCGCCCATGATTAGCAGTGAACATATAACCTCTATTATTAATAATCATATAAAAAACATCACCGGTGCAAGTATAACTAGAACACGGGACAATATATTACAATGAACATAAAACCACTACATGTATATTAACTGTCCTTTAAAAAACATTGTGCAAGTATAACTAGAACACGGGGCAATAAATATGTTTGCCTTCCAGCTTAACAGGTGCGTGTGGGATATGTTGTGTGTCGAGTAACAGTAACCTTTGCACTTGATGTAGACATTTTGAGAATTCAAACGTTAAATGGCACACCACAATGACATTTTAGTTATCTAATGATATAAGCCTTAATATAATAAATTCGTTTTGAAATGTTAAATCAATTTTATCACATAAGAGGGGGGGGGGGGGGGGGGGGGGGGCACACACATACTAGTATACGCTTATTCCCTCACTAACCGGATGCGGTAAAATCTATGTAAAAGATAACTAATAACGAACAGAAACGTGTTTCAACTATTTTTAGATTGGAACAAATGACAGCTTACATGTGGCCACCGTTTTACTGATGGATGAAGACCCCGTATACATATACATTAATCGGAGCAGAACCACCGTTAGCACATTTTGTACTGAGCGAGGCTCAAACCCACTACTACAGCGCTGAGAGGTAGATGCTCTGGAGACGGCGACCGACACCACCCAATCCGGGCGGTCGTGAGTTCGAATCTCGGCCCGGTCAGTGTCTCCATGATGATTGGTATACGACCTTGCATCACATTAGCATTCGTCTCTCACAATTGATTCCAGAGTCCGAAGAAACAGTAGTTAGGGTTACTGATCACCTGTTAGCCATTGATGGCATAACTGACAGTAGATATATGGCACATGTGCATACACGTAACACGACACGTAGGTGTTGTTTAGAATCTATGGCACACGCGCATACACGCAACAAGACACTATGGTGTTGTTTAGAATCAATGTCATACGCGCATACACGCAACACGACACTGTGGTGTTAATCAGAACCAATGGCATACGCGTATACATGTAACACGACACTATGGTGTTGTTTAGAATCAATGACACACGCACATACATGTAACACGACACTTTGGTGTTATTTAAAACCAATAGCATACGCACAGACACGCAACACGACACAATGGTGTTGTTTAGAATCAATGTCATACGCGCATACACGCAACACGACACTATGTTGTTGTTTAGAACCAATGGCAAACGCGCATACATGTGACACGACATTATGGTGTTGTTTAGATCAAATGGCATACGGGCATACATGTGACACGACACTATGGTGGTGTTTAGAACCAATGGCATACGTGCATACATGTGACACGACACTGTGGTGTTGTTAAGAATCAATGGCATACGCGCATACATGTGACACGACACTATTGTGTTGTTTAGAACCAATGGCATACGTGCATACATGTGACACGACATTATGGTATTGTTTAGAACCAATGACATACGTGCATACATGTAACACGACACTAAGGTGTTGTTAAGAATCAATGGCATACGCGCTTACATGTGACACGACACTATTGTGTTGTTTAGAACCAATGGCATACGTGCATACATGTGACACGACATTATGGTGTTGTGTAGAACCAATGGCATACGTGCATACACGCAACACGACACTATGGTGTTGTTTAGAACCAATGCCGTACATACATACACGCAACATTACACTATGGTGTTGTTTAGAAGCCATAGCATATATGCATACATGTAACACGACACTATGGTGTTGTTTAGAACCAATGGCATACGCGCATACATGTAGCATGACACTATGGTGTTGTTTAGAATCAATGGCATACGTGCATGCATGTAACACGACACTATGGTGTTGTTAAGAACCGATGGCATACGTGCATACATGTAACACGACTCTATGGTGTTGTTTAGAACCAATGGCATACACACATACATGCAACACGACACCATTGTGTTGTTTAGAACCAATGGCATACACACATACATGCAACACGACACTATGGTGTTGTTTAAAATCAATTTCATACGTACAGACATGCAATACAACACTATGGTGATGTTTAGAATCAATGACATACGTGCATGCATGTAACGCGACACTATGGTGTTAATTAGAACCAATTGCATACGCGTATACATGCAACACGACATTATGGTGTTGTTTAGAATCAATGACAGACGCACATACATGTAACACGACACCAAGATGTTGTTTAGAATCAATGACACACGCACATACATGTTACACGACACCACGGTGTTGTTTAGAACCAATGGCATACGTGCATACATGTGACACGACACTATGCTGTTGTTTAGAACTAATGGCATACGTGCATACATGTAACACGACACTCTGGTGTTAATTAGAACCAATGGCATACGTGCATACATGTTACACGACACTATGGTGGTGTTTAGAATCAATGGCATACGTGCATACATGTAACACGACACTATGCTGTTGTTTAGAACTAATGGCATACATGCATACATGTGACACGACACTCTGGTGTTAATAAGAACCAATGGCATACGCGTATACATGCAACACGACACTGTGGTGTTGTTAAGAACCAATGGCATACGTGCATACATGTAACACGACACTATGGTGTTGTTTAGAACCAATGGCATACGAGCATACATGCAACACAACACTATGGTGTTGTTTAGAATCAATGGCATACGTGCTTACATGTAACACGACACTATGGTGTTGTGTAGAACCAATGGCATACGTGCTTACATGTAACACGACACTATGGTGTTGTTTAGAATCAATGGCATACGTGCTTACATGTAACACGACACTATGGTGTTGTGTAGAACCAATGGCATGCGTGCATACATGTGACACGATACCATGGTGTTATTTAGAACCAATGGCACACGCGCATACATGTAACACGATACCATAGTGTTGTTTAGAACCAATGGCATACGTGCTTACATGTAACACGACACTATGGTGTTGTTTAGAATCAATGGCATACGTGCTTACATGTAACACGACACTATGGTGTTGTGTAGAACCAATGGCATGCGTGCATACATGTGACACGATACCATGGTGTTATTTAGAACCAATGGCACACGCGCATACATGTAACACGATACCATAGTGTTGTTTGGAACCAATGGCATACGTGCATTCATGTAACACGACACTATGGTGTTGTTTAGAACCAATGGCATACGTGCATACATGTAACATGACACTATGATGTTGTTAAGAACCAATGGCATATGTTCATACATGTGAATGTCTCACTACACAGTTGAATTTTGATCTTTGTTTTATATTAAATAAGGTTTAGGACTTCCACGGTAAAAAAAAAACACATATATTTTTGAAAGCTTTTTCATCATAGCAGGAATGTAACCCCACATGAAAATGTTCAATAACTAGTAAGTTGACCAGCTTAGTTTTTTTAAGAGAGTGTAGTGACACCCTAAGATGTTTTAGAAAAAGAAGTCATCAAATGCTCATAATATATGCATAATTGTGATAAACTCCTATTAAAGTCACCTTTTTAACACCAGTGGTCTTATTGCAGTATATGGTATGCCAACTTTTTCTCTACTCATCCGCAGCAAGAAATCACAACCACTATAAACCATTTTGAAAATATTTCAAAACCAAATTACCTACGACTTGTTTTAAGCGTAAGAATCATGTTACCGTCGGGAAAAGGGGCGTAACTGTGTATTGAGACGTGAATAAAAAAGAAATAACTGCATGTAGCATAATGTTACCTTTAAATCCACCGGGAGTATTCAGGAACGGGTTGCTATACAGGTTGTTAAGCGTAGCCCAATAGTGTTCGTCGGGTGTCAGGGTATCCGCCGACCACGCCAGGAGGGCCCTTGCTATGTCATCATTTAGCACAAACTCAATAAATGCTCTGCTAAACACGTTATAGGCGTTACCCTTAGTTATTGTCAAACCCATCGGGGGCGGGCCTTTACTACTATCCGTATGAATCATGTGACCAGTTCTGGCACGCATGTCTAAATAAGTAAAATGTTTTCTCTTGAATCTATCGGCATCAATACCGGTGAACACTTCATGTATATCGTTGGATCCGTTAAAGTGTTGCAAAATCTGAACCATTTGCAGGTTACTCATAACCGGAAATTCACTGGACGCCATGTTGATTAAATATTTCCATTCGGACTTCCGTTTTATGTGATCTTTCATACAGTTTATATCTGCCAGAAGTCTTGTATAACTTGCATATACTACAATCTCAAGTTTGGAAACAATAAAAACATTGTCAAAACATTGGGTTATGGAGCGAACTGCGTCCAATACTTCGTCTGCTGTTTTCCTGTCTACATGAATACAATACTGGTTTTGAGGTCGATATATAGACCGTAACACTCGTTCTAACTGTTCCACATTTTGGTGAAATAGTATGTTAAATGCGATAGGAAACGACTTTTCAATACTATCAGACGACGATTGTTTAATGTGATAGTGACGAGATTCTATAAACAGACGACAATTGACTGTCAATTCTTTGTAATACTCATCATTTATATGAGTGAAATTGTATCGATGATAACGTAAATACAATTTAGCTCTCTGTACTTCAAGAAAATCATTATCAAACAGTTTTCTGCAATTAAAATCAAAGTGTTCCGCAGACGATAGTTTAGTTTTAAATTTAAAATGAGTTGTTTTCGGCTTGTGCACCTTAAACAGTTCTGGTCCGTCAAAGTAAATGTTATTTGCCGGTGAATTCTCTAGCCACATGAACAGTAACAATCCCAAGAAAGACATAATGAAGGCAATGTATACAAAACATGTCATGAGACGGGACCGCAGTAACTTCCGCAACAGAAACATTTTAACACAAAGAAATAGGGCAAATAATGTAGAACTAAACAGTGACTTGAAATGCTAAAAAACACGAATACTTTAAAAATATATGACACGAGCGACTAGAAAAAAAGATAAAATTTAAACTATGTACCGTGTAAAAATTGCACATTAATGGCTAAAAAATATATATACAGATCGGAATGCATAATCAACAATGTCAAAACCTCCTACAATAAAATTGTTTTAAAAACAGATCACCAGTTAAAATTAAGCGACTAAAGTCAATGGCATTTTTATTCTCATATATTGGAATGATAATGACAATAACTAGCCGCATCTAGTTTTTGGTTTACTTGTTAATCACGTGACATTATCTCTATCAGCTACGTTACAACTGTACATCACCTTACATTACATGTTGCTTTATCGTCCATCATACTTGGCGTTCTCGCCCTCCGCATGTACTGATATCGTTAAAATTACTTCCTAACGTGTTATCGTTTACTTCCAAAAACGTTAACTTTTAACTCGAGCAATGCAGTACACGTGTTGTTCTCCATTCCTAGTAAGGATATCGTTCACAGCAGGTAACGTTATCACATCCACAACAGATAACCGTCAATATTACTTTAATTACACAATCAACTGGAAACGTTATCACATAAATAACACGTAACGTTACCACGCCCACAACACGTAACGTTATCACATAAATAACACGTAACGTTCTCACGCCCACAACACGTTACGTTTTCACGTCATCAACTGTTAACGCGATCACACCATCAACTGGTAACGCTAGCACGTCCACATCACGTAACGTTATCATCACATATTATGGTAGTGTTTAAAATTTTGACTATATTTCACCAGACATAATATTACCGTTAACATTATATAATCCTTATCGTTTACCACACGCAGCCGTCATTATTCCATAAGAAACCTTTATCGTTGCAATGTTCACCACACGCAGCCGTCATTGTTCCATAAGGAACATTTATCGTCGCAATGTTCACCACAAGCAGCCGTCATTGTTTTACAAGGAACCTTATCGTCGCAATGTTCACCACAGTTCCAGTTGCATGTAATTCCGCCGTTCGCAAGTTGCAACACTAGTATAACGTAACTCTGCTGTTTGCAAAGAATTGCTCCCATTGAACAACGGCATCGCTAAAAAAAAGGTATCATTAAAGTTTACAGTTGTCTACACTACATAACTATTTAATTATCAACAGTTCTATCACGTTTAACGTCTTCACTGCTTTTTATTGGTTATTTTTTAACAAAGTGATTTCTTGTTTTCAAAGAACTTAGCTTCCTGTATCCTGGTTTATACAGTTGTTACAGTATCCTGTATCGTTCCAAGCTTCTGTTCATTTAGACAGATCTAACACTTCAAAATAGGTCCTGATTTAAACATTTTTTTTATTATTTGACATTGATAATGACAATAAGTAGGTGTTCCCATCTCGCCTTAACATAGATCCGTATCAGCTCCGATACTGTCACTCCGATACTAGCAGTTGTACAGCTGTACTTATTACGCAAGAGTTAACCTTGATGTATTCACATTTAGTGCAAGTAAAGATTAATCTAAAGTTTCGTTTTTGCACAGTTACCATGGAAACATTCTAGTCAGTCTTTTAAGACGGGCATTGTCTTAAACTCTGCAGAATATAACAATCGCTTACGCAACAAAATTCTTGTCTGAATTATTGATTACGCGGATATTTCCAATCGCAGTGTTACTTTAGTTATCTGAAGAAAATGTCCTTTCATTACCGGAAATGTCCTTGTATTAACGGAAATGTCCTGCAAATGGCTATGTGTATTATACAAGACGCTATACTATAATTTCAATGATCAATACTGTTTTTGCTTCCTTTAATTTTATATGTTTGTGTTTTTTGCTGTTAATTCATATTACATTTACAATCATGAGCAAACCTCATTTTACAGACCGGCTCCATTAGAACTGTCATGCAGTGTTTGCACTTTAACATTTCTTCCGGATCTATGTGTCACCAAGATTGTCTTGTTATTCCGTATTAAATATCAGATAAAGAGCTAGTTATGTGTACACATATCAACATCAGATAAAGAGCTAGTTGTGTGTACACATATCAACATCAGATAAAGAGCTAGTTGTGTGTACACATATCAACATCAGATAAAGAGCTAGTTGTGTGTACACATATCACATATCAACATCAGATAAAGAGCTAGTTGTGTGTACACATATCAACATCAGATAAAGAGCTAGTTGTGTGTACACATATCAACATCAGATAAAGAGCTAGTTATGTGTACACATATCAACATCAGATAAGAGCTAGTTATGTGTACACATATCAATAACGGCGGATAATATTATTGTCTTGGAGTTAACTTTTGGAAAACTACTGGGTTTTGACAGATGTTCAATATAAGATGTGTTCTACCAGCGTACGTTACTCCGCAACAGTTTTGAAAAAACACACCGAGGAAAAAGGTATATTATTACATATTATCAATAATTAGTTACTTTCTTATATGAACTTTTCATTTATATCAGTAGCTCTACTCGTGATAAAAATGTTCACGTTTTACATGTCTGTGCACGCGACATAAAAAATAATGCACAGATAACTGAAAATACATTTTGTTTCGTGTACTTTCGTATATATTTTGAAAAATAAGCATCCAGACACAAAGACACCATATTGCATTTTTATAATAATGCGTTAATCCTTAATCTGTTGTGTACATTTTGTCACCGTATGCCCTGGAGAAGCAGTATATATACCTTTTCCATTGGCGCCTTTCTTGTGCTCTGTAAAAAAAGAAAGATTATTGTACTAAAATGCTTTCGTAGACAGACAGACAGACAGACAGACAGACAGACAGACAGACAGACATAATTAGCCATTATCAGGTTTTGTACCTTACAACTTTTGGAGGTTTTACAACATGATACAGTAAGGTCAAATATAAATAAATATGTTACACACGAATAAATAACAAAGATAAGGTAAGCACATCACATGCGACCAATTTACATATCTATAAAGATTTATAATCTGGATATATCAGCTGTTTATATAACTTATTTCTGTGTATGGGTTTTGATTCGCTTATTTTTACAAACTTATTTACACGATGCTGGATGAAGCCGTCGCATTTAATTCAGTCACGCCGACTTACTCGCTTTTTTTTTTTAATCCGAGCCAAGCTTGAACCCATAACCCACCGACAGCGATTTCATGACACGCTGATAGAAAGTTTTTTTACTATGATTAAATGACGTAAAGTTTGTTAGATAAGAGGTAAACCCCGCCATGCTGTATCGATATTGCTGTATCAGTATTGCTGTATCGGTTTTGCTGTATTGGTATGGCTGTATCGGTATATTAGTACTAGTATATGTTTAGTGAAAAATGTTAAAAAGTAACTAGGACCGTCTGTGCTCGATTTACTCTATCCAAGTGTTATCAGATTATTTAACTATCTAACATTAGTAGATTTTATTGAACAACACAAACTCTGTGACAATAAAACGTTTTATTTTTTATTCTAAAATAACGTAGCCATTGAACACACATGAATTAATAAACGTTCGAACAAACGAACATGGATGCATAAATTAGGTTTGGGTTTTACGGCGTACCAACACATGATATATGACGCCAGTATGGCAGAATGAAGGATGCGGACACCTCCCTCTCTCAGATTAGTTAACATACACACTGAAAAGTACATAAACAGCTGCATATGTAGAATGAAGGCCAGGGCCTCTTAAACGCTGCATTGCGCTTGTTTTATCATAAAACTTAAGATGATATATGAAACATGAAGTTTAAAATAGTAGTACGTTGTAGATATGCAAAGTTTTGTACCACATTCGTTTGTTTAAACATTGATTTAACACGTCAGAGCTTCGGTATGTTGGCGGGCGATAGTGCGGATTCAGACTCGACTTGGTGGCCTCTAAAAAACTACATTCAGTCAGTTTCCTTAAAATAGATTCGACAGCAAAACAAAATTAGCAATAAACCAAAGCCGATATTATGTCGACATGTGGCCCTGTAAAGCATTGGTCCACATTCACTTTCTTGGAAACTGTGTCCAACACAGAGGGACGTTTTTGGAGTTTGGAGATTGGAGTCTGGGGTTTGGAGTTTGGAGTCTGGGGTTTGGAGTTTGGAGTCTGTTTGGAGTTTGGAGTCTGGGGTTTGGAGTTTGGAGTCTGGGGTTTGGAGTTTGGAGTCTGGGGTTTGGAGATCGGAGCTTGGAGTCTGGGGATTGGAGTTTGGAGTCTGGGGTTTGGAGATTGGAGTTTGGAGTCTGGGGTTTGGAGATTGGAGTTTGGAGTCTGGGGTTTGGAGTCTGGGATTTTGGGATTGGAGTTTAGAGTCTTGGGTTTGGAATCTGGATTTGTAATATGGAGTCTGGGTCTGTAATGTTATTTACCCAATATCATTTTCTTACAAAATTTACAATACAGGACGCCGGCAATAAACTCCGGAAATTCATCACATGCTGCAGTAGACAGGCAGGTACAGAGATGTTTATGTTGGTAATCGACCGCTAACAGATGTGTAGATCCGTGCAGGGCACATGTTTGCTTCAGTATAATGTAGATTTTGGGGTAACAGAAGGCTGAATGTGTGTCTCTGTTTCCTATCTATTTATTCAAAAACTAAATTAATTAAAAGAACAAATTAGGTCGATTATTTTATAAAAAAAAAACCTGCCATCACCATTAATTTCTATTTTACCCTACTATTAGTCTTGTTCACACATATGTCGATTTCCATTAACTGTAATAAGTACGAAAAGGTCGTTAAAATTTTGGTTGAAGATAATGAGTGATGTTAACTCACCTATATAGGCATAGTGCCACCATTGCAAAAAGGAAGTGCTTCCGTGGGGTAGCCGCATAATGGCGGTTGTAAATAATCCTCAATTCTTCTTCTTTAAAAATGCATTTTCCTTATTTTAATGCTCATTTTTTTATTTGAATGGCATTATTGATGTATTTTGAACATTTTGATAGCATTGTCATGTTTGAATTGTGAATTTAGAAAAAAAAAATGATGCTTGGAAATTGGGGTATGAATTCATGATTTCGGAAGTCTACTTTCACTTTGTCACCAGTGTACACACTGAGCAGGAAAAAAATCTCTTATATGACACATGACCCCTACTTTTCTCATCATATTTTGATAGTGCAGAGGTTGACAAACAGTAAAATGTAGGATTCACTTCTTTCATTTGGGACCCTCTATGAATGACAAGCCTTCAAACTTTTATTATTTACTATAGAATAAAGAACAAAAATCAATGGTGGGGTTACACCTATACAGCATTTATATTGACCAATGTAATAACATAAATGGGAGCTGTTGGGCAAATCGGATTAGAACTATTATTAATATCTTGGTTTTTCGAATTTAACAATGCCAATTATTTCCCTTTACTTAAAAGGCGATTACGAGACCAGTTTGTTCAAGAATGGAGTATGAATATACATAACTCACCTAAACTTGATTATTACGTAAAATTTAAAAACATATTTTGCTTTGCTATGAAGACTATTTTGACAAATTTAAAAATGATTCTCTACGAAAGCAATGTGCATGTGTAAGATTAAGTTCACACTCTCTTGAAATTGAGACCGGACGATTTAATGCTATTGATCGTGCCAATAGATTAAGTAAACTTTGCAACCAGAATGTTATTGAGTCAGAATATCATTTCGTGCTGTGTTGTACTAAATACAACGAAGTTCGTACTAAATATTTAGGCCGCATGGCTTGGTCTACACCCAATACATTAATAGATATCATGTCGTCTAAGAATGAAAATATTTGTTCAAAATTTCAAAATTTATCCAAGAAGCTCTTGTAATAAGAAAAAATGCACTTGAAAATATGATTGTTTCGTAGAATTAATGTACATATGATGTATTGTTATTTGTGTAATGTTTGTTTTATATGTTTGTTACAATATGTAATGTCTTTGCCATATTTCTTTGTAAAACTTTGTAAATGGCCAAAGGCATAATTTGCCAATCGCTGAATAAAATTGATTGATTGACTGATTGATTGATTGACTGATTGATTGATTGATTGATTGATTGATTGATTGATTGATTGATTGATTGATTGTTTTGCCATTGAATATATTTAACAGCATACATGGAACAATGAAATAAAGCAAAATGTGATAATATGAAGAAAAGTGTTTTTTTATTGATTTTTTAAAAAGAAACAAAGAGAAGAATATTTTGATTATTTATTAACTATTATACAGTTAACGAACAATCGTGGAAAGAGTGAAAAAGTAAATGTCTCACCCATGTAAATGTCGTAAAAAGCCAGAACAGCTCTCCAAGTTTACACAAAGAAATATGCACACACAAACACGTATCATAGAATAAAAAGGTTTTATGCCATTTTCAAGTTTATTGGCGGAGAAAGAACCCGAATAGAACCAGCAACATTCCGTAAGGCCATTCTTAAAAAAAAAATTGTTTGCTGTGCTCTGACCCAGTATTTTTCATGTGGGTAAGTAGGTAGCTAATTTTATTTTTTTGCCAAACTTTGATTTTGCATAGTCATTTAAAAGAAAAATGGACAGAAACCATAAAAAAAAAAATGCTTTGAAAGTCTATAAAAAAAAAAGTTTGGGTAGCTGCAATTTTGAATGAGTAGGTAGGAGCACGGCAAACAATGTATTTTTTAAGGATGGCCTAAGTAGCTGGCACGTTTTCACACAAGCTCAGTGCTGACTTTGGGACAGAGTCAATTACCGCTCAACCATTCAATTACCAAAGGGGACAGAATGCTGAAACAAAAATGCCGAAAAGTGAAATACCAGCCATCTTGGAACTATTTTTGTAATGTTTACCTTTTAATGCATTATTCATAAACTCTTTTTTTTATTTGTTTATTTATGAACCTAACTCAGTCTCAATTAAATTCATAAGAGTGCAACTGCTTTTGTAACAGTCCCCCGTGGTGCAGTGGCTAGAGTTCCGGACTGTCAAACTCTGCCGAACCATGTTTGAAACCTGGGTCAAGTTGTTTTCTTTCTTTTTATTTCACTAGTAAAACTGTTTTTCAAAATTAATTCCCTCTATCCCAAAGTATTTAGGTTCCAACAAAAAACTTTACTTGATTTGACCATTTACGCATATGTATACACCAATCACTGTGCTCGTATGATGGCACTGTTATATAACGGTCCCTCGCATGGAGAGATAGACCGTTTCTGCAGTCTAGTTCTTCATCTTTCTTTGTGTCTATTTCCAATGACTTTAGGACAATAAGAACAACATTCGGCCATTTCCGTCTACGTTGAAATAACATTTGCAGATTAATTCGCCACCATTAACGTTGTAGAGTGTGTGTGTGTGTGTGGGGGGGGGGGGGGGGGGGTGCATTTGCTGTGTAGAGTGGTAAAGTTCAAACAAATGTATAAAGGCCAGGTCATTCGAGAAAAATTTTAAAGCAGTGAGAAAATGCTCTGTCAAACTTCCCATACATTTTTTTCTGAAATTGCCTGCAAATAACCATTTTTTACCAATTTTACAAACGGACAAATAACATGATATGTCTGTACGAATTTGTTTTAGCGCTTTTAATACAAAACAAGTAGTCTCCATAGTACTAGCAGTGATTTAATTACAGACTGGCAGGCTATAGCAATATAATGTATACGGTTAACGTTTCGGGTGGCACCTTTAGTATTTATCTGAATGAAATAATTTTGGTACCAAAGTAAAGCTGATAAAACTGATGACATTTCCAATTATCAATTATTTAAAAAAAAAATTCTGAATATAAATTAACAAAAAAAACGGTAGTGTACTTGATTTAACAAATAGTTTGAACACAATAGAAAGAAATAAAATATGAAGACGGATGAAGAAGTAAGTTTTCCATTGGTATTGAAATTTTCATATTGATATTTAAACACGTTTTTATTATTTATTACTTTAAAAATGCACTAAACATGAGAAAATTATGACAAAAATATGACTGTAAGCGCAAAAAGTCTTCATTTCTATCAATTTAAAAAAGAAACGTTCACCTCAAAATTTTCTTTTGATACCAAAATCACAAAAACATAATGTTTGGTTCAGGAGAAGTTGTGTTTCCAAGATTTATAAAACGCCGATTTTTATATGTCTCTTGTACTAGTATTTTATACCTTTATCATTAAAATGCATTTTTAAAAAAATAACAAGGGCTTGTGTGTACACACACACACACACACACACACGTACAACAACAACAAAAAAACACGTACGCACGCACAACCCCCCTCCCCCCACCCACACACACACAAACAACAACAAAAAACACGTACGCACGCACGCACGCACGCACAAACACACACACACACCATCCTTGACTTTATCTTCACGGAGCATAAAAGCTCGACGTCAACTTGATTTGATGTTTACAGCGAGTGAAGCAACAAACACATAGCTACATGTAACAGTTCCCAAGTATAAAATGACGCACGACTAATTGCGTAGATACTTAAATAATGATTATAGTATTTCAGGATATCATTGCGTATTAAATGGTCAATTTTGTCTAACATGTCCGGTAAAATGACACTAAATTCTCTTGTGCTGACAAGTATAATTTTGAGGCCCCGATACAGGGTTTACTGTAGGTCATACGCTCTTGATGAAACTGTTGTAAAACACATGTACATGCTGTCCGTTCGTCCGTACGTCCGTTGTGCAGTATGTCTATATGCCTGTCTTCACCTTTTACATTGTTATAGGACATTCACATTTGGTACATGAATGCCGTGCTCGTGGGCTTCCCACCGTGTTAGGTAAGGTTGCTTCTGTGGGGCGGAAAGGGCGTAGTCCATGAAGATAAATACACACTGTTTCTTAATGAAACATGCCCATTGGCATATTGGTTCCATTCTATGTTAATGGAACAAAGCGCCCGTATTATTTGACAGAAGGCAGACCCCGATCTTAACATTATTTCGTGAGACATGTGTTCCGTGTTTATTTCAGATTCATTTTGTTGCATGTGAAGTTTTAGATACTTTTGCCACACTTTCCTGCTGCTTCGTGTAATTCAATAAAGGGCTACTACATAATGTTAATGTTATAATTCCTCCACTAACCTAAAGCGGGTATCATATACAATACTATAAAAATAGTGAAAGAAAGTCGCATCCATGTAATACAACCTATTGTTTAACATATCTTCAACATATCTTCTGTCGGGATCTCAAATTGTAGAATCCCCCGCCAAGCAACAGTCACCGTGATGATTGATATACGACATTGTGTCTCATTATCATTCGTCCCTAACCACTGATTCAAGTGGGAAAGTTATCAGTTACTTGCGGAGATGGGTTGTGCTCCAGTACTTGTTAATCCCAGGAAACAGTGGTTAGGTTAACTGATCGTCTATTAGCCCTCGATGGCATAAAAATGACGCTAAATATTCAATCAATCAATCTCAAATTGTAACAATACAACAGTACATTTCTGGCGAGGAATGTATTGTTATACAATCGTTAACTGTAACAATACAACAGTACATTTCTGGCGAGGAATGCATTGTTCAGTGATGCCATTTACATGAAATGTCAGAGTGGATGTCGAGTCTTCATTGCAACACTGTCCTATCAACATATAAACATATGAAGAGAGCAGTATTGCGATGGATCACAGACATATGGGTACGTCCGTCCGTCTGTAGACAAAGTCTTGCTGCTCTAAGCCCTTCATTAATGCACCGATCTCTTTCAGAATTTCCATAATTGTTTCTCACGATCAGACGATGTGTCGCATGCAATACTCAGGTATGTAGCCCAAATATTTGTCAGGATATTTTTCTAGCATATGTCTAATATGGTTCATTACAAAAACAACTGAGCTTTAATACTGTCTTGAACAGGACGGTGCATGATCATATATAACTAATACTGCACTATTAAAGGCAAATATAACTGATAGTGTTTTACTGCTCGTGTCGTAGACCACATTCGTGTATTGGCTCACATATCTGAACTTCAAATGTATTTGTCCGCATGGTCATAAAATCGTATATGTTTTATTTTTAAGTATGAATAAAAACTTGTTTGTGTTTGATAGCTGGTCACACCATAGTGAAACATTTTCTGATATTGGTTACTGTCATACAAAATTAACTGTAACGTACATTTATGCCATGAAACTCATGACAACTCTCTCTCTCTCTCTCTCTCTCTCTCTCTCTCTCTCTCTCTCTCTCTCTCTCTCTCTCTCTCTCTCTCTGTCTCTCTCTCTCTCTCTCTCTCTCTCTCTCTCTCTCTCTCTCTATGTCATATTCCAAACATTCGAAATTATTTGGCTGGAATGCTTTTACTAATGAGGAAGACTGTCATTCACTTGACAACATTCACTCATATGTATATTATAATGTTTTAATTAATGACTAGTATATAGTAACTATAGATTTCGTGATATTAAGATTCTTCTTACAATTTTAACTATTGCCAAAAGTCCTCTTCGTTCTACTGTTGTTAACTTTACAACTCTCTTGAATGTATTTTTACACCTTCTTATGTATTTTTTTAAAAGGTCGAAAACGTTGGTTTTTTTTCTCTTTTCAAACCTTACTCGTTGACTCTAATATGAATGTTATTGTTAACGTATATTTACTAATTTACTACCTAACACAATGTCTGTCCTTCAAATGTTCGTAAGCCCAATGGATGAGGAGCACTTGTGAACTGACTCCTTTATCCTAAGTATTTCCGTAGTCTGTGCATGCTGGTAATTTATTATACAACTATCTACCTTTCTAGCGGTCAATGGTTAAAATTATCTATCCAAGGAAAGGGACTATTGACCCAAAGCAGGAAACTATTAACCGAGACGCAGTCGAGGTTAATAGTTCACTGCTTTGGTTCAATAGTCATTTTCCGAGGATAAATTATTTTAACCATTGGCCGCTAAAAAGGTTGATAGTTGTTTTATTATATTGAATAAGATTAAAAAAAGGTAAGTCAAGAAGTAAAAGTTTTTCATCTCACTTCATTCATACTTTCACTGCATTTTTTAACAGAGGTGTGCAAAAGCATTTTTTTCGTAGCGTTTGTATGTCTGTTCTCCACTAACCACTTCAACTGTTACGGTTACATTCCTAACCTTCATAATTACATTTTCTAACTTAAAATATTTCCATTTATTAAAAGTACAGTGTCACTAGTATTTAGCTACATGCTGGATCCGCTCTTGATCAAAATAACGTCATCAACGCCAATACGTATACAACCTGACGTCATTATATAAACATAGCAGTTGTGGAAAATGGTTAAGCTGTATTTTAGCGTTAAAAAGTGGAAACTTAAGTGTCAGTTTTAATTTACTAGTAGTAGTAGTAGTAGTAGTAGTAGATAATAAATAACAGTAAAAATAATAAAATAATAATAATAATGATAATTATAGACTAGGCCTATACAAAGCTAAAGTATTACTATTATCTTTATAACGTAATAAAATTATGCACTAATCTTTATTTGGGGTCACGTGTTACACCTGACAGTCTTTGCTCGGCCAATATTATACCAGATATAAAAATTAAATCAAAACATGATGAGTCACGTCCATTCATAGATCTTAACACACGAAAGTGAATGTTCGGGTATCGCGGTGTAAATAGTCAGTGTGTAGTAAAACAATACGCTCATGTTAAACATGAAAACACCCGTTTAAGCATATAACGATTAAAACGTGTTATCTATATTAATCGGTAAAAACAGTACAAACATACCTTATAGAAGATTTTAACACCATCAACTTAAACATAACACAGTATCCAACAAACGTCTCGAGCCATGTCTAAAACTCATACATTTTCACCTCAACATTGACTGGTTAGCATCTGTAACGTTCCCAGGGAAGCGGTCAATTATTTCGGAGTATACCAGTCTTGTATGAGAAGCTGCCCTGGGAAGACCACATGTGTGAACAATCACCGTATTATCACCGGCCTGGTTGTTCATGTAACCTTCAGTATAGCCTCTTAAAGGTTAATCACCAATATAATTGATGTGTGGATTTATTCATACTTGATGTATATTAAAACTGCGTGTGTTGGTTTTATACATCACCAGGTATTAGGCTTACGTTTAAACAAGCGACAATAACATTTAAAGGCACACTGACGCAAAGTCAATACGTCAAATTCGCTTTTTACAAAAAAAAAAAAATTCATAACAAACATAACCTTGTTCATATTATACATTACATTATATTCTACCCAAATCGGTTTGATGCAATTCAGCATATTTATAAAGTGCTGAAGAAATCCATTTTCACATTCAACATGTGCGTTAATTTATTTATTCCCTTCATAAATTGTTGTTGGTAAGCTACTAAACAGTTAAAGTCTATCGGTCAATGATCGTTTTATATGAACACTTCACATACTTGTGTTATCTTTTTTTCAACACAGTTCAGATTACACAGGTATATGTCATATCCAATTCTATTGACGGAGAAAGACCTTAGAATGAATCTGAGTAGAACCACCGTCCTTCGGCATATAACTGGCAAACTTTCTAACATAAAGTTTCTGGAACGAACAGGATTCCATCTATTTATCCATCCACCAATTCATTCATTCATTCATTCATTCATTCATTCATTCATTCATTCATTCATTCATTCATTCATTCATTCATTCGTTCGTTCGTTCGTTCGTTCATTCATTCATTCATTATTTGGGAAGGGCTGATTTGTTGGGAAGGGCCGATTTTAATGTTGGATAACTTGTGGCCCAACACTTTTGCTACTACATGTATAAAAAAATCAATAAGGTTTGTTTAAAGTAAATTCATTTATTAAGTGACAGTGATTCAAGATGAGCATTTTTTTAATCGGCCTCGATCATAGTTTTAACATTTATTATTCAGATTTGTAGTATAAAGTTACCGGTATTTATTTATATACATTTATTTCGAGTTATAATGAGTCCACTCTTAATTGAGTTGATCATAAACTCTTGAGTTGAGCACAAACCCTTGAGTTGAGCACGAACCCTTGAGTTGAGCACAAACTCTTGGGTTGAGCACGAACCCTTGAGTTGAGCACAAACCCTTGAGTTGAGCACGAACCCTTGAGTTGAACACGAGCCCTTGAGTTGAGCATGAGCCCTTGAGTTGAGCACAAACCCTTGAGTTAGGCACGAACCGAACCATTGAGTTGAGCACGAACCCTTGAGTTGAGCATGAACCTAACCCTTGAGTTGAGCACAAACCATTGAGTTGAGCACGAACCGAACCCTTGAGTTGAGCACGAACCGAACCATTGAGTTGAGCACGAACTCTTGAGTTGAGCACGAACCGAACCCTTGAGTTGAGCACGAACCAAACCCTTGAGTTGAGCACGAACCTTTGAGTTGAGCACGAACCCTTGAGTTGAACACGAGCCCTTGAGTTGAGCATGAGCCCTTGAGTTGAGCACGAACCCTTGAGTTAGGCACGAACCGAACCATTGAGTTGAGCACGAACCGAACCCTTGAGTTGAGCACGAACCAAACCCTTGAGTTGAGCACGAACCTTTGAGTTGAGCACGAACCCTTGAGTTGAACACGAGCCCTTGAGTTGAGCACGAGCCCTTGAGTTGAGCACGAACCCTTGAGTTAGGCACGAACCGAACTCTTGAGTTGAGCACGAACCGAACCCTTGAGTTGAGCACGAACCAAACCCTTGAGTTGAGCACAAACCCTTGAGTTGAGCACGAACCCTTGAGTTGAACACGAGCCCTTGAGTTGAGCATGAGCCCTTGAGTTGAGCACGAACCCTTGAGTTAGGCACGAACCGAACCATTGAGTTGAGCACGAACCCTTGAGTTGAGCATGAACCTAACCCTTGAGTTGAGCACAAACCATTGAGTTGAGCACGAACCGAACCCTTGAGTTGAGCACGAACCGAACCATTGAGTTGAGCACGAACTCTTGAGTTGAGCACGAACCGAACCCTTGAGTTGAGCACGAACCAAACCCTTGAGTTGAGCACGAACCTTTGAGTTGAGCACGAACCAAACCCTTGAGTTGAGCACGAACTCTTGAGTTGAGCACAAACTCTTGAACTGTTGAATTGAGCACAAACCATTGAGTTAAGCACGAACCATTGAACTAGACACGACCGATTGAGTTAAGCACGAACTCTTGTGTTGAGCAAGGAGCAAAGTTTTATAATCCCGGACCCTGTTCTACATATCGAATATTGAAAGCGATGCTAAGCACCAAACAACGTATCTTAAGTTATCATTTTGTCTCCATCCTTACGGCGAAAGTGTTCTGTATAAAAAGATCTCTCCTTTTTAACAGATAGTCAGTAATATTTAATAAAGCCGGATTAGAATATTGACTCTTTTTCTACTTTTTTTTATAAAGTACTCATTTTTATAACATGTTAAGTAAAGGCGCCGTGCACATGTTAAGTAATGGCACCATGCACATGTTAAGTCAATGTGCCGTGCAATGTTAAGTAATGGCACCGTGCACATGTTAAGTAAAGGCGCCGTGCACATGTTAAGTAAAGGCGCCGTGCACATGTTAAGTAACTTCACCGTGCACATGTTAAGTAACGGCACCGTGCACATGTTAAGTAACGGCACCGTGCACATGTTAAGTAATGGCGCCGTACACATGTTAAGTAAAGGCATCGTGCACATGTTAAGTAAAGGCGCCGTGCACATGTTAAGTAAAGGCATCGTGCACATGTTAAGTAAAGGCGCCGTGCACATGTTAAGTAAAGGCGCCGTACTCATGTTAAGTAAAGGCGTCGTGCATATGTTAAGTAATGGCACAGTGCACATGTTTAGTCAATGTGCCGTGCAATGTTAAGTAACGGCACCGTGCACATGTTAAGTAAAGGCACCGTGCATATGTTAAGTAAAGGCATCGTACTCATGTTAAGTAAAGCTGCCGTGCACATGTTAAGTAAAGGTGCCGCGCATATGTTAAGTAAAAGCGCCGTGCACTTGTTAATTAAAGGCGCCGTGCACATGTTAAGTTATGGCGCCGTGCATATTAAAAGTAACTGCACCATGCACATGTTAAGTAAAGGCATCGTGCACATGTTAAGTAAAGGCGCCGTGCAGATGTTAAGTAAAGGCGCCATGCACATGTTAAGTAATGGCGCCGTTCACACATGTCAAGTAAAGGCGCCGTGCAATGTTAAGGATAGGCGCCGTGCACATGTTAAAGAAAGGCGCCGTGATCATATTAAGTAAAGGCACCGTGCACATGTTAAGTTAAGGCACCGTGCACATGTTAAGTAACGGCGCCGTGCATATGTTAAGTAAAGGCACCGTGCACATGTTTAGTTAAGGCACCGTGCACATGTTAAGTAACGGCGCCGTGCACATGTTAAGTAAAGGCGCCGTGCACATGTCAAGTAAAGGCGCCGTGCAATGTTAAGGATAGGCGCCGTGCACATGTTAAGGAAAGGCGCCGTGATCATATTAAGTAAAGGCACCGTGCACATGTTAAGTTAAGGCACCGTGCACATGTTAAGTAACGGCGCCGTGCACATGTTAAGTAAAGGCGCCGTGCACATGTTTAGTCAAGGCACCGTGCACATGTTAAGTAAAGGCGCTGTGCACATGTTAACTAAAGGCGCTGTGCACATATAAAATAAAGGCGCCGTGCACATGTTAAGTAAAGGCGCCGTGCACATGTTAAGTAAAGGCGCCGTGCACATGTCCAGTAAAGGCACCATGCACATGTTATGGATAGGCGCCGTGCACATGTTAAGGAAAGGCGCCGTGATCATATTAAGTAAAGGCACCGTGCACATGTTAAGTTAAGGCACCGTGCACATGTTAAGTAACGGTGCCGTGCACATGTTAAGTAAAGGCGCCGTGCACATGTTAACTAAAGGCGCTGTGCACATATAAAGTAAAGGCGCCGTGCACATGTTAAGTAAACGTGTAACGTGCTCCTTTAAAAACATGTCCATGAGAGCTGCACGTTTGATATTATATGATAGTATATTCGCCACTTGATGCACAAGATCAGCCTAGTAGTTTTGGCACACACACACAGTAACCCCTTTGTGTTACTGTAGGTCCGTATGAACGAGTGACGGATGTGTAGTGGACAGCCAGTTATGGAAGAAATACAATAATGTTTACGACGTGTCAGTACAGCGCGTTTTGGAAATACAAGTAAGAAATGTACTCTTACCCTCAAATAAACTTTACTGCTTATTTAACGAGCTCAGAGTATACACTGCATCGTGTTTATTGTCATCTTAGTCATATAGCATAGTCTGCTTGAGGCGTGATATACCCCTACTTCATCAAGTTATGTTCTACTATAACTGGACCGACCAAACCTCTGGTACAATTTTCTTAATACTTACCAAACTTGGCACGCCATTTTCAGAGTCTTTAGCAAAACCCGGTCGGGAATCGAACCCAAAACCTTCCATATGCACGGCGGATGGCCTACAAATAGCTCGTCTTTGTGCTAAAAACAAGAAATGATAATGCAGAAACCCAAACATGCCATTCTTTGTAAAACTAATTTTACAAGAACCGTTTTATAACGGCACTATTTATCATGCAATTGTCATATGCTTTCTCCGTTAGGGTTTAGGGTCGGCTGTAGCAAAGAGGATTGTGGGGTTAGATGTTCTTAATACAGGAGTTGGTGTTACTTAAAGCAGTTCAGGGCAACAGACAGCAATTTGGTGTTTCTGAACGCAGTCTATGGTACCAGACAGAAGTTCTATGTTACTGAACGCAGATCACGGTACCATACAGCAACCCAGGGTACCAGACAGCAATTCGGTGCGTCACAACGCAGCCCACGGTACCAGACAGCAGATCATTAATACTGAACCAGGGTGCCGGGAAGCAGTTTGATGTTACAAAACGCAACCCAGAGTACCAGACAGCAGTTCGGTAATACTGAACACACCCAGGGTACCAGACAATAGTTCGGTGTTTCTGAACGTAGCCCAGGATACCAGACAGCAGTTTGGTGTTACTGAACGTAACCCACGGTACTGGACAGCACTCTAGTGTTAATTTACGCAGTCCCGGCAAAATACGTGTATATGATGACAAAGGTAAACAACATTAGACAGACCAACGTTTTGTTTCGATAATACTATATTAACGTTTATCAATACTCAACTCTACTTGTCTGCACTATTTATTTTAGACTGTTCAAAATTACCTCGCGATAAAGAATGACCTGTGTGGCAAGAGTCGAGATAGTGCAAGTATTTTACAGTGATTTTCACGAAGTTTTCATATCATTCATGTTTCCATTTTGCCGTGATGAGTTAAGTTTAAACTTATTTATTCTCGAAGTCCTCCTGAGTAGAACCAGTACTAAGCATACAAAACTAAAGTGTACTGCTCAAAAACACCACACAGTCGTGGCGGAGGATTTTGCCTTGATTATCATCTTAGCAATCGTAATTAGTGTAAGGTAGTTTGCGCGTTTACTCCCTGGCGGGTCATTCTAAATACAGTAAGAATGGTGAGTGGGACACTCAGTGTTAAGTAGAGGACAGATTGTGCTTATAGCATCTTCATTATAGGAGTATTGTTGAAAGCGACACTAACCACCAAGAACTTTTTGCTCCTCTCCTGCATTGCATAATTATGGTCCCTGCACTGAAGCATCGCACCCGGCGGGGAATTTTATTTTAACTTTTTATTTTATTAAATTAATTTTATTTCTTTATTTAAATGCTATTGTTGCATATTACTTGGTGACTTTTTGTGTTTACCTGTACGAAACAATATAGCTAGTACAGGCTCAGAATTCATTAATTAAGTGGATATAGAAAAACAGTTATGGAGTTTTCAGTTGTGCAATATAATGTGCCATGCACCAGAAAAAAGAAAAATATGACCATACATGCTGTAGAACAATATATTTACTATATGACCATATGTACTGTAGTACAATATAGATACTATATGACCATATGTACTGTAGTACAATATAGATTCAATGTGACCATATATACTATAGTACAATATAGATTCTATATGACCATATATATACTGTAGAACAATATAGATATTATATAACCATATAAACTGTAGTACAATATAGATACTATATGACCATATATACTGTAGTACAATATAGATTCTATATGACCATATATATACTGTAGAACAATATAGATACTATATAACCATATATACTGTAGTACAATATAGATTCTATATGGCCAAATATACTGTAGTACAATATAGATTCTATATGACCATATATACTGTAGTACAATATAGATTCTATATGACCATATATATATACTGTAGAATAATGTAGACACTATATGACCATATATACTGTAGTACAATATAGATACTGTATGACCATATATACTGTAGTACAATATAAATTCTATATGGTCATACAAACTCTAGTACAATATAGAAACTATATGACCGTATATACTGTAGAACAATATAGATACTATATGATCATACAAACTGTAGAAAAATATAGAAACTATATGACCATATATACTGTAGTACAATATAGAAACTATATGACCATATATACTGTAGTACAATATAGATACTATATGACCATATATACTGTAGTACAATATAGATACTATATGACCATATATATACTGTAGAACAATATATATACTATATGACCATATATACTGTAGAACAACATAGATAGTATATAACCATATATACTGTAGAACAATATAGAAACTATATGATCATATATACTGTAGAACAATATAGATACTATATGACCATATATACTGTAGAACAACATAGATAGTATATAACCATATATACTGTAGAACAATATAGAAACTATATGACCATATATACTGTAGAACAATATAGATACTATATGACCATATATACTGTAGAACAATATATATACTATATGACCATACATACAGTAGTACAATATAGATTCTATATGACCATACATACTGTTGTACAATATAGATACTATATGACCATATATACTGTAGAACAATATAGATACTATATGACCATATATACTGTAGTACAATATAGATACTATATGACCATATATACTGTAGTACAATATAGATACTATATGACCATATATACTGTAGTACAATATAGATTATATATGACCATATATATTGTAGAACAATTTAGACTCTATATGACCATACATACTGTATTACAATATAGATACTATATAACCATATATACTGTAGAACAATATAGATATTATATGACCATATATACTGTAGTACAATAAAGATTCTGTTTCCAATATTTAATGTAGAACAATATAGATTTTATGTGACCATATATACTGTAATACAATATAGATACTATATAACCATATATACTGTAGAACAATATAGATACTATATGACCATAATTTGTATATACTGTAGAACAATATAAATACTTTATGACCATATATACTGTAGTACAATATAGATACTATATAACCATATATACTGTAGAACAATATAGATACTATATGACCATATATACTGTAGAACAATATAGATACTATTTGACCATATATACTGTAGTACAATATAGATAATATATGACCATATATACTGTAGAACAATATAGATACTATATAACCATATATACTGTAGAACAATATAGATACTATATGACCATATAAACTGTAGTACAATATAGATTATATATGACCATATATATTGTAGAACAATATTGATACTATATGACCATATATACTGTAGAACAATAAAGATACTATATGACCATATATACTGTAGAACAATATAGATACTATATGACCATGTATACTGTAGTACAATATAGATACTATATGACCATATATACTGTAGAACAATATAGATACTATATAACCATATACACTGTAGAACAATATAGATACTATATAACCATATATACTGTAGAACAATATAGATACTATACAACCATATACACTGTAGAACAATATAGATACTATATAACCATATATACTGTAGAACAATATAGATACTATATAACCATATATATTGTACTACATTATAGATTCTATGTGACCATATTTATTTACTACAATATAGATACTATGTCAACATATGAACGTATATATTTATAAGGCGCCAAACGTGACTATATTCAGTGTTTATATATAAAAAAATTATATAATGTTGTTTGTAAATATATATACGTTTAAATAAAAAATATACACCCTCGACAAATAAATATGTTTACAGTGGCGTAGCTGCCTTTACGCTGTAACGCCTGGGCTTGCACATATCATTATATCTCCTGAAAATACCCCTCTGAACACAGGAAATGCAATCTAAAAGTCTTTTTTCTACTGGGACATGCCTCCAGACCTCGCTAGAACCTGTTGGGCTTGCACATCATTTTAGGGTCAGCTACGTCACTGGCTAAACTGACTAATATATTGCATATTAAAGTAAAATATAGAATATCTAACGTGATATGTTAGATAAAATATATATATATATATATATATATATAGGAAAAACACAAAATATCTATATGTATGTCGTTTGTAACAAAAATATTAGGAAAACCTAGATGCAATCCGTGTTCGGACCCAAGTCTGCAATACCCGAAAAGAACAAGCTACGTCATTGATTTTTTATCCAGACGCTTGCACCCATTTTCGAAGCATTTGATTTATAAAGATTATTATCAGACAAGATGGGGAAAACTTTAATTTCGGATGATCTATAACTTCAAACTGCGCTTATTATGGTAGCATCATGACCTTCTTACAATTCCGTACGTTTCAAGAAGTATACGATGCACTGAGAGAATTTGAAGTAAAAACAACAACATTTTCAGTGTTCAAAGCAATGAAACAACTTTGGATCAAATGATAGACATTTGATACAATACTTTTTGCATTGTTAGATCTATTTACTGATGCAATCCGCCATTGGACCTCACCGGATATAGAAATATACATTACTTTCTGCATTGTTATATCAATTTAATGATGCAATCCGCCATTGGACATCATCTGATGTAGAAAGATACAATACTTTTGGCATTGTGAGAGCCATTTACTGGTGCAATCCGTCATTGGATCCCACCTGATATAGAAAAAGGATACAGTACTTTCTGCATTGTTAGATCCATTTGCTGGTGGAGTCCGCCATTGAACCCTACCTGATATAGAAAAAAGATACAGTACTTTTTGCATTGTTAATCAATTAACTGGTGCAGTCTTCCTTGGACCCCACCTGATATAGAAAAAAAAGATACAGTACTTTCTGCACTGTTAGATCCATTTACTGGTGCAATCTGCCATTGGACCAGATATAGAAAAAAAGATTCTGTACTTTCTGCATTGTTAGATCTATTTACTGGTGCAATCTGCCAATGGACCTCACCAGATATAGAAAATGATACAGTACTTTCTGCATTGTTAGATCCATTTACTGGTGCAATCTGCCAATGGACCCCACCAGATATAGAAAAAAAGATTATGCACTTTCTGCATTGTTAGATCCATTTACTGGTGCAATCTGCCAATGGACCTCACCAGATATAGAAAAATATACAGTACTTTCTGCATTGTTAGATCCATTTACTGGTGCAATCTGCCATTGGACCTCACCAGATATAAAAAAAAGATTTTGTACTTTCTGCATTGTTAGATCCATTGACTGGTGCAATCTGTAAAATGGACCCCACCAAATATAGAAAAAATATTCAGTACTTTCTGCATTGTTAGATCTATTTACTGGTGCAATCTGCCAATGGACCTCATCAGATATAGAAAAAAGATACATTACTTTCTGCATTGTTAGATCCATTTACTGGTGCAATCTGCCATTGGACCTCACCAGATATAGAAAAAAGATTCTGTGCTTTCTGCATTGTTAGATCCATTTACTGTTGCAATCTGCAAATGGACCGACCAGATATAGTAAAAAAGATTCTGTACTTTCTGCATTGTTAGATCCATTTACTGGTGCAATCTGCCAATGGACCCCACCAGATATAGAAAAAAGATTATGCACTTTCTGCATTGTTAGATCCATTTACTGGTGCAATCTGCCAATAGACATCAACATATATAGAAAAAAGATACAGTACTTTCTGCATTGTTAGATCCATTTACTGGTGCATTCTGCCATTGGACACCACCATATATAGAAAAAGATTCTGTACTTTCAGCATTGTTAGATCCATTTACTAGTGCAATCTGCCAATGGACCCCACCAAATATAGAAAAAAATACAGTACTTTCTGCATTGCTAGATCCATTTACTGGTGCAATTTGCCAATGGACTCCACCAGATATAGAAAAAGATACAGTACTTTCTGCATTGTTAGATCCATTTACAGGTGAATCTGCCAATGGACCTCACCAGATATAGAAAAAGATACAGTACTTTCTGCATTGTTAGATCCATTTACTGGTGCAATCTGCCATTTGACTCGGCTAATACTTGGGTTTCAATGGACACTTCAGGTGTCTTCTACACCCTCTGGGCTGCCCAGTGACACCCAGTGTTTGAGTGTGGCTCATCTAGAAATCGTTCAACGAGTGTCCTGAACATGGGGACCCACACCAGGCTGCAAGCTGTAGGCTGTTTGGAGTGAAGCAGGCGAAATGACGGCATCTCGCACGCCGCCAATCTCCGCCCTCGGCTAATTCTTGGATTTCAATGGACACTTCCGGTGTCTTCTACACCCTCTGGGCTGCCCAGTGACACACAGTTTCTGAGTGTGGCTCATCTAGAAATTGTTCAACGAGTGTCCTGAACATGGGGACCCACACCAGGCTGCAAGCTGTAGGCTGTTTGGAGCGAATCAGGCTAAATGACGGCATCTCGCCCGCCGCCAATCTCCGCCCTCCGCTAATACTTGGGTTTCAATGGACACTTCAGATGTCTTCTACACTCTCTGGGCTGCCCAGTGACACCCAGTTTTTGAGTGTGGCTCATCTAGAAGTCGTTCAACGAGTGTCCTGAACATGGGGACACACACCAGGCTGCAAGCTGTAGGCTGTTTGGAGCGAATCAGGCGAAATGACGGCATCTCGCCCGCCGCCAATCTCCGCCCTCGGCTAATACTTGGGTTTCAATGGACACTTCAGGTGTCTTGTACACCCTCTGGGCTGCCCAGTGACACACAGTTTTTGAGTATGGCTCATCAAGAAGTTCTCCAACGAGTGTCCTGAACATGGGGACCCACACCAGGCTGCAAGCTGTAGGCTGTTTGGAGCGAATCAGGCGAAATGACGGCATCTCGCCCGCCGCCAATCTCCGCCCTCGACTAATACTTGGGTTTCAATCGACATTTTAGGTGTCTTCTAGACCCTCAGGGCTGCCCAGTGACACCCAGTTTTTTAGTGTGGCTCATCTAAAAATTGTTCAACGAGTGTCCTGAACATGGGGACCCACACCAGGCTGCAAGCTGTAGGCTGTTTGGAGCGAATCAGGCGAAATGAAGGCATCTCGCCCGCCGCCAATCTTCGTCCTCGGCTAATACTTGGGTTTCAATGGACACCTCAGGTGTCTTCTACACCCTCTGGGCTGCCCAGTGACACCCGGTTTTTTAGTGTGGCTCATCTAGAAGTCGGTCAACGAGTGTCGTAAACATTGGGACACACACCAGGCTGCAGTCTGTAGGCTGTTTGGAGCGAATCAGGCGACACGAACGACCTCGCCTCCTGCCGCCAATCTCCGCCCCCGGCTAATACTTCGGTTTCAATGGACACATCAGGTGTCTCCCCACCCTCTGGGCTGCCCAGTGACACCCAGTTTTTGAGTGTGGATCATCTATAAGTCGGTCAACGAGTGTCGTGAACATGGGGACACACACCAGGCTGCAGTCTGTAGGCTGTTTGGAGCGAATCAGGCGAAAAGAGGGCATCTCGCCCGCCGCCAATCTCAGCCCTCGGCTAATACTTGGGTTTCAATGGACACCTCAGGTGTCTTCTACACCCTCTGGGCTGCCAAGTGACACCCAGTTTTTTAGTGTGGCTCATCTAGAAGTCGGTCAACGAGTGTCGTGAACATGGGGACACACACCAGGCTGCAGTCTGTAGGCTGTTTGGAGCGAATCAGGCGAAAAGAGGGCATCTCGCCCGCCGCCAATCTCAGCCCTCGGCTAATACTTGGGTTTCAATGGACACCTCAGGTGTCTTCTACACCCTCTGGGCTGCCCAGTGACACCCAGGTTTTGAGTGTGGCTCATCTAGAAGTCGGTCAACGATTGTCGTGAACATGGGGACACACACCAGGCTGCAGTCTGTAGGCTGTTTGGAGCGAATCAGGCGACACGAATGGCTTCGCCTCCCGCCGCTAATCTCCGCCCCCGACTAATACTTGGATTTGAATGGACACCTCAGGTGTCTTCTACACCCTCTGGGCTGCCCAGTGACATCCAGTTTGTGAGTGTGGCTCATCTATAAGTCGGTCAACGAGTGTCGTGAACATGGGGACACATACCAGGCTGCAGTCTGGAGGCTGTTTGGAGAGAATCAGGCGAAAAGAGGGCATCTCGCCCGCCGCCAATCTCCGCCCTCCGCTAATACTTGGGTTTCAATGGACACTTCAGGTGTCTTCTACACCCTCTGGGCTGCCCAGTGACACCCAGTTTTTGAGTGTGGCTCATCTAGAAGTCGGTCAACGATTGTCGTGAACATGGGGACACACACCAGGCTGCAGTCTGTATGCTGTTTGGAGCGAATCAGGCGACACGAATGGCCTCGCCTTCCGCCGCTAATCTCCGCCCCCGACTAATACTTGGGTTTGAATGGACACCTCAGGTGTCTTCTACACCCTCTGGGCTGCCCAGTGACATCCAGTTTTTGAATATGGCTCATCTATAAGTCGGTCAACGAGTGTCGTGAACATGGGGACACACACCAGGCTGCAGTCTGTAGGCTGTTTGGAGCGAATCGGGCGAAAAGACGGCATCAAGCCCGCCGCCAATCTCCGCCCTCGGCTAATACTTTGGTTTCAATGGACACTTCAGGTGTCTTCTACACCCTCTGATCTGCCCAGTGACACCTAGTTTTTTAGTGTGGTTCATCGAGAAGTCGTTCAACGAGTGTCATTAACATGGGGACCCACACCAGGCTGCAAGCTGTAGGCTGTTTGGAGCGAATCAGGCGAAATGACGGCATCTCGCCCGCCGCCAATCTCCGCCCTCGGCTAATACTTGGATTTCAATGGACACTTCAGGTGTCTTGTACACCCTCTGGGCTGCCCAGTGACACCCGGTTTTTTAGTGTGGCTCATCTAAAAATTGTTCCACGAGTGTCCTGAACATGGGGACCCACACCAGGCTGCAAGCTGTAGGCTGTTTGGAGCGAATCAGGCGAAATGAAGGCATCTCGCCCGCCGCCAATCTTCGCCCTCGGCTAATACTTGGGATTCAATGGACACTTCAGGTGTCTTCTACACCCTCTGGACTGCCCAGTGACACCCGGTTTTTTAGTGTGGCTCATCTAGAACACGGTCAACGAGTGTCGTGAACATGGGGACACACACCAGGCTGCAGTCTGTAGGCTGTTTGGAGAGAATCAGGCGAAAAGAGGGCATCTCGCAGGCCGCCAACCTCCGCCCTCCGCTAATACTTGGGTTTCAATGGACACTTCAGGTGTCTTCTACACCCTCTGGGTTGCCCAGTGACATCTAGTTTTTGAGTGTGTCTCATCTAGCAGTCGGTCAACGATTGTCATGAACATGGGGACACACACCAGGCTGCAAGCTGTAGGCTGTATGGAGCGAATCATGCGAAAAGACGGCATCTCGCCTGCTGCCAATCTCCACCCTCGGCTAATACTTGGGTTTCAATGTCCCCTTGTCGAGGGCGGAGATTGTCGGCGGTAGAGATGCCGTCTTTTCGCTCGATTCGCTCTATACAGCCTACAGACTGCAGCCTGGTGTGTGTCCCCATGTTCACGACACTCGTTGACCGACTTATAGATGAGCCACACTAAAAAACTGGATGTCATTGGGCAGCCCAGAGGGTGTATAAGACACTTGAGGTGTCCATTGAAACCCAAGTATTAGCCGAGGGCGGAGATTGGCGGCGTGCGAGATGCCGTCTTTTCGCCTGATTTGCTCCATACAGCCTACAGCTTGCAGCCTGGTGTGTGTCCCCATGTTCACGACACTCGTTGACCGACTTCTAGGTGAGCCACACTCAAAAAATGGGTGTCACTGGGCAGCCCAGATGGTGTAGAATACACCTGAGGTGTCCATTGAAACCCAAGTATTAGCCGAGGGCGTAGATTGGCGGCGGGAGGCGAGGCCGTCTTTTCGCCTGATTCGCTCCAAACAGCCTACAGACTGCAGCCTGGTGTGTATCCCTATGTTCACGACACTCGTTGACCGACTTCTTGATGAGCCACACTCAAAAACTGGGTGTCACTGGGCAGCCCAGAGGGTGTAGAAGACACCTGAGGTGTCCATTGAAACCCAAGTATTAGCCGAGGGTGGAGATTGGCGGCAGGCGAGATACCCTCTTTTGGCCTGATTCGCTCCAAACAACCTACAGACTGCAGCCTGGTGTGTGTCCCCATGTTCACGACACTCGTTGACCGACTTCTAGATTAGCCACACTCAAAAACTGGGTGTCACTGGACAGCCCAGAACAACGCATCAGATATAGAAAAAGATACAGTACTTTCTACATTTTTAGATCCATTTACTGATGCAATTAACAATTGGACCTCACCGGATATAGAAAAATACATTACTTTCTGCATTGTTATATTAATTTAATGATGCAATCCGCCATCTGATGTAGAAAGATACAATACTTTTTGCATTGTTAGTTCCATTAACTGATGTAATCCGCCATTGGATCCCACCTGATATAGAAAAAGGATACAGTACTTTCTGCATTGTTAGATCCATTTACTAGTGGAGTCTGCCATTGGACCCTACCTGATATAGAAAAAAGATACAGTACCTTTTTGCATTGTTAATCAATTTACTGGTACTGTCTTCCATTGGACCCCACCTGATATAGAAAAAAGATACAGTACTTTCTGCATTGTTAGATCCATTTACTGGTACAATCTGCCAATGGACCCCACAAGATACAGAAAAAAGATACAGTACTTTATGTATTGTTAGATCCATTTACTGGTGCAATCCTCCATTGGACCCAACCTGATATAGAAAAAAGATACAGTACTTTTTGCATTGTTAAATCCATTTACTGGTGCAATCTGCCAATGGATCTCACCAGATATAGAAAAAGGTACAGTACTTTCTGCATTGTTATATTCATTTACTGGTGCAATCTGCCATTGGATCCCGCCAGATATAGAAAAAAGATACAGTACTTTCTGTATTGTAAGATTCATTTACTGGAGGAATCTGCCATTGGACCTCACCAGATATAGAAAAAGATTCTGTACTTTCTGCATTGTTATATTCATTTACTGGTGCAATCTGCCAATGGACCCCACCAGATATAGAAAAAGATTCTGTACTTTCTGCATCGTTAGATCCATTTACTGGTGCAATCTGCCAATGGTCCCCACCAGATATAGAAAAAAGATTCTGTACTTTCTGCATTGTTAGATCCATTTACTGGTGCAATCTGCCATTGGACCTCACCAGATATAGAAAAAAGATTCTGTACTTTCTGCATTTTTAGATCCATTTACTGGTGCAATCTGTAAAATGGACCTCACTAGATATAGAAATAGAGACAGTACTTTCTGCATTGTTAGATCTATTTACTGGTTGAATCTACCATTGGACCCCACCAGATATAGAAAAAAGATACAGTACTTTCTGCATTGTTAGATCCATTTACTGGTGCAATTTGCCAATGGACCCCACCAGATATAGAAAAAAGATTCTGCACTTTCTGCATTGTTAGATCCATTTACTGGTGCAATCCTCCATTGGACCCAACCTGATATTGAAAAAAGATACAGTACTTTTTGCATTGTTAGATCCATTTACTGGTGCAATCTGCCAATGGAACTCACCATATATAGAAAAAGGTACAGTACTTTCCGCATTGTTAGATCCATTTACTGGTGCAATCTGCCAATGGACCCCACAAGATACAGAAAAAAGATACCGTACCTTATGTATTGTTAGATCCATTCACTGGTGCAATCTGCAATTGGACCCCACCAAATATAGAAAAAGATACAGTACTTTCTGCATCGTTGGATCCATTTACTGGTGCAATCTGCCATTGGACCCCGCCAGATATAGAAAAAAGATACAGTACTTTCTGCATTGTTAGATTCATTTACTGTTGCAAACTGCTAATGGACCCCACCAGATATAGAAAAAATATTCTGTACTTTCTGCATTGTTAGATCCATTTACTGTTGCAAACTGCTAATGGACCCCACCAGATATAGAAAAAATATTCTGTACTTTCTGCATTGTTAGATCAATTTACTGGTGCAATCTGCCAATGGACTGCACCAGATATAAGTAAATATATATATCAATGATATCAAATATCCGTGAAAACGCACCTGAGCCATTATACACACACACACACAAATCCCGCAAGGAGCATGCTCATGGACCCCCAGCTTCGGCTTGCAAATAACTTTTTGGGCTAGCTACGCACCAGAATTGGTGAAATATGTCTTCTTTTCGAGACCTATTTCTAAAAAGATAATATTGCATTAATACAAATAAAGGCATTCCATGTGCTTTATTATTCATCCATAAAACATAATTGAATAAATAAATTGTAGCTCATGGTTGATCATTTCCCATCTCCGATTTCCCCCTAAAGAACCTCTTAGTATACGCTCTATCAACAAGGAGCTTCAAAGACGATAGTCTGACTGAGCAGAACGCAACAATCAATGACGTATGCGATCCGAACGTATGGATCTAATTGAGGACTGCATTTAGCTCATAGTCCGGATTGCATCTAGTATTACTCTACTGTTACACCGCCTGGTTCTCGGAAGGGAACATTGCAAAGCTGGTTCCGCTTTGGGATACATATTTTGTTTACGCATACATATATATATATATATATATATATATATATGAGGCTCTCCGAGGGGTTTCGTAAATCTGGAGAACATGAACATTTATTTTCAGAGATCTTGAGAACATTGGGCATTACTTTCAGAGATCCAGGGATCAAAAGGCCGAATTTTAGAGATCTAGAGATCTAGAGATATTGTCCTTAAAAAAGTACCCAATTTTACCAATTTTATCAGAGACATATAAACAGAGATAGGCAACTGGAGGCACTTGTCTAAATTTTAGGTGGCACATTTGGCGTTTTCTAGTTTAGTTTAAACTTATTTATTTTGCTTCGATTGTGAATCAAGTTCTACAACTTAGACAAATCACGTCCGAAGTCTTCCTGTGTTTAACCAGTACTAAGCATATATGTGCAAAAATTGTCCTGGTCAAGGACACCATACATAGTTGTGACTGAGGATCGAACCCATGACCCTCCGAGCATGGGTATGGTACTCTGCCATTAGACCACGTGGCGTTTTCTAAATCACGAAAACACAACTCCTCCAGAATCAAAAACATATTTTTGTGATTATGGTATCAAAGGAAAGAGCTTGATTGTAAATTTGGGAGATTAATTTTTCTTTTTTAGATTTAAAGAAAGGAAAACTTTTTACGCTTAATGTTATTTTTTTTTGTGATAATTTTCTCTTTTTAGCTTAATTTTAAAGTAAGAATAAGAAAAACGACTTAAAATATCATATAAAACTTTCGCCACAGATGGAAAACTCACTTTTTCATATATTTACGTAATATTTCTATTTTTATTGTGAGTTAAAACGTATTTGTTAAATCAACACTACTGTACCGTTTTTTTTTTTGTTAAAAAAAGATTCGTGAAAATGTCAACATATTTCGTTTTCAATCCGTAATAATTTAAATTCAGAAGAAAAATATAATTGGAATCAGTTATCATTTTTAGCAGTTTTACTTTGATAACAAAATTATTTAATTCAGACAAGATTCGAAGAATTATTAAAGAAATACTAAAAGTGCCGTGTAAATTATATTGCTAATAGCCTGCCAGTCTCTGTAATTAAGTCACTGATTATATGTATAACTTCTATACTTGATCATAATTTACTTTTAAAATGAGATCTTGACTGCTTGAAACAGCTTTTGACAGCTTTGGAGGTTTCTCGCAACGTGTTAATCTGTGACCCTGTCCAACTTCATTCCATAATCGTATGAACCCGAAATAGATTTTGGATGGTAATTCAGAACAAAGATATTTTACACTTTTGATGGTTACAGGCAGACTGGTGCAGTGGTTATCATTGTCGATTTCGGATCGTAAGGACTGGTGTTCAATCCCACTAGGCATCCAACTTTTTTTTTTTGTTAGATCTTGTTTACACAATATAGTCAATTATTTATGTTATTTTATGTATTGCCTTTTGCAAATTTACCGTTCAGCTGTTCAAACAAAGATTTTTGTCTCTTCTGTCCTTTCCTCGATCTCTTATTTGGCTCTACTTGCTAAAGGCCAGCAGGGCTTATGCCGTGGTAAATAGCCTGTCGTCCGTCCGTTAGCATTTTTCTGGTAGACGCGATAGCACCCCCTCATATTTCAACGAATCTTAATCAAACTTGCACAGCATTTATATAACCACAAAATCTCGGACAAGTTCTTGAACCAGCCTCATTGAACCACAAATATCCGATGCCACAGGGCTTACAAGTACATGTTTAAGGAAACTTAAAAAACACATTTTCTCTGAAAATTCAAGCCACAAACCTTAGATATTTGGCATGAAGCATTGTTACTATGGGGTCTTCTGAAAAGGTTGTAGAAGTCGGATTCCTGGGTCAAATTTGGGCATTTCACCTGAAAATAACCTATGTGTCCTCTCTGGTGAAGTCAAACACGACTTCATGAACTTGATGACGAGGATTACATACATATTCAAACAGCCCTTGTCAAGACATTTAACATACAGAGACAAGAGATGTTGAGGGTGAGCCTGATCTGCCTGCAGAAAGGACAAGGGAAAGAAGGAGTTTGCTTATTATGATGATGTGTAAATAATAATAAAGAATACTATAGTAGATGTTTTACTTAAGGCAAGACATTTGGTACTTTCAGGGAACTATGTTTAAAACTTTTGGAGATCTAGGGAACAGTGGAAATACTTTTAGAAATCTGGAATACATGGACAAAATACTTTTGGGGAACTTTGGCAAATGCTTTTTGAGATCTGCGGAACAAAAGGCATTACTTTAAGAGATCCAGAGAACAGGGACACCCCCACCCCACCCCCTGGTAGGGCCTCATATATTTTGTTTGCATAACGTATACATGTATATATTTTACCGATGTATATGGAGGTATTATATTTTCTATACATAGATTGTACAGAATATATGCTTATATTTTTATATGTTTGACGCAAATTATATGAAGATATTATCCGTTTATAAACATTATAAAGATCTAGTAGAATCTATAAAAATATAGAAACATATACTATATATATATATATATATATATATATATATATATATATATATATATATATATATATATATATATAATGCAGTATATTTTTACATACATATTCTCAACGACATTTGTTTGTGGATAATATTTATTTTTTACTTTAATATATATATATATTTGTCAGTTTAATATAGTCACGTTTGGCGCCTCATTTATATTGTACTACAATATAGATACTATATGACCATAATATATACTAAAAACAGCTTGTGACCCGCCGGGAATTCAGTATATAAATAGATTTTTTTAACTGATACATAAATGAAGAGTTGTTCCCCTTGTTTGTTTCGACGCCATTTATTATTAGAATCATCTCATTATGCAGTTATGCTATTAATTTCGTCACAAAATAAACACTATTTCAACACATTACATAGAGCCAATATACAGTAAGTTCGGTTAATATTATTTCTGAAATATCTACCAATTTTACATTCAAATAAACGTATACAAATATATAACTTGCATGCGGTAAATAATTTGATTGAACACAATCCAAATGTATGTTGCACTGCCTTAACCTGTTTTCTATCACAACTTGAATTCGATCACTTCGAGAATTGCGAGTAACGCATGCGCATGTCTAAATTTCCTGCACAAATGACAATGTTTACAAACCGTAGCTACGCGCATTGAAAATAATAAAAAAAAAAGCTTCCAATACAAGTAAGAAAGTCGTATTTATAACAGTGTTGATACTAATGGCTTAATTACTTAACCAAGGCAAGATACAACTAGAATGGAAGACAGCACATGTAGTTCCTATCAAATAAATGGGAGAGGATAAGACCAGAGAATAATTATCCTGTCAGTGTAACCCCAGTGACCTGTAAGTTGGTGGAACATATCATATGCACTAACATTATGAGACATATTGATGAACACAATATCCTACAAGACAGTTTCTTGCACACCGGGATTAGATATTAGACAGAAAATTCCATCCCTTGAGATAACTGTTTCTCAGTAACTCAGTAGAGCCTTGTTCCTGCCTAAACAGTTATCCTTCTGGATGGAATTTTTTTATCCAAACTTCAAACTGAGTCATGTAAGGTTCTGATATTGAGCAATGCTAACCTTAGCTATGGTGATCTAAATGTGGGTTTGTTAATATTTGTAAAACATTAATTTGTTTCTGTGTCTGGCTGCCATTAAGTCCTGCCAGCATTAGTTTTTTATATTTTCAGGATTATACAACACTGGATTATCTGTCCATTAGTCAACATTGTCTTGTGTGGAGCCTTCATACTGAACCATCAACTGTATGTGAATCAAACTTGGTAGAGGGAATGTGGCCAATTAGAGGAAGTGCTGGTAGTGCTGGTAGAAAGAATCATAATTCTATCATAATCTAAATCAGAGGTCAGAGGTATTACCCTTTTTACTTTACAGTTTTGATTGTGTTACCTTCTTTTCTTGCCAGGAGTCAAAGCCCACTTCACTCAAATGTGTTACATGAACTGTGCACAGAGATATGCTTTCTATGTCTGTTGTTACCTTTCTGTGTCAGCATTGTTGTTTTTCTGTGTCGGCACTTGTATTTTTCTGTATCAGCATTGTTTTTTTCTGTTTCAGCATTGTTATTTTCTGTATCAGCACTTACTTTACTGTTCCATCACTTTCAACACTGCTGTTTTCTTTTTAATCTCTGTTATTTTTCTTTGTAAACACTGTTATTTTTATATGTCAGCATTGTTTCAGCTTTTTTGCTGTGTCAGCACTGTCGTTTTTCTGCATCAGCACTGTTATTTTTCTGTGTCAGCACTGTTGTTTTTCTGCATCAGCAGTGTTATCTTTCTGTGTTAGCACTGTTATTTTTCTGTGTCAGCACTGCTATGTTTTCTGTGTCAGCACTGTTATTTTTCTGTGTCAGCACTGTTATTTTTCTGTGTCAGCACTGTTGTTTTTCTGTGTCAGCACTGCTATGTTTTCTGTGTCAGCACTGTTATTTTTCTGTGTCAGCACTGCTATGTTTTCTGTGTCAGCACTGTTGTTTTTCTGCGTCAGCACAGATAATTTTCGGTGTCAGCAGTGTTATCTTTCTGTGTTAGCACTGTTATTTTTCTGTGTCAGCACTGCTATGTTTTCTGTGTCAGCACTGTTATTTTTCTGTGTCAGCACTGTTATTTTTCTGTGTCAGCACTGTTGTTTTTCTGTGTCAGCACTGCTATGTTTTCTGTGTCAGCACTGCTATTTTTCTGTGTCTGCACTGCTATGTTTTCTGTGTCAGCACTGTTGTTTTTCTGCATCAGCACAGATAATTTTCGGTGTCAGCAGTGTTATCTTTCTGTGTCAGCACTGTTGTTTTTCTGGCGTCAGCACTGCTATGTTTTCTGTGTCTGCATTGTTATTTTTCTATGTCAACACTGCTATGTTTTTTATGTCTGCATTGTTATTTTTCTATGTCAGCACTGTTATTGTTCTTTGTAATCACTATTATTTGTCTGAGTCAGTACTGCTGTTTTCTGTGTAAGCACTGTTCTTTTTCTGTGTCAGCATAAATGGGTTTATTTCTGTTTCAGCACTTATTGTTTCTTTTTCAGCACTGAAATTGTTGTGTCAGCACTGATGTTTTTCTGTGTCAGCATTGTTATTTTTCTGTGCCACCACTGCCGTGCTTTCTGTGTCAGCACTTATTTATTTCTTTGTCAGTACTTGTTTTTCTATGTCAGTCCTGTTATTTTTCTGTTTAAGCACTCTTGTTTTTCTGTGTCAGTACTTGTGTTTCTGTGTAAGCACTGTTATTTTTCTGTGTCAGCACTTGTTTTTCTGTGTCACCCGAGTTATTTTTCTGTTAAAGCACTGTTGTTTTTCTTTGTCAGCACTGTTATTTTTCTGTTAAAGCACTTGTTTTTCTTGTTAGAAATGTTATTTCACTGTGTCATCACTTTTTTCTGTGTAAGCACTGTTATTTTTCTGTGTCACCACTGCTATATTTTCTGTGTTAGACCTGTTGTTTTCTGTGTTAGTACTGTTATTTTTCTGTGTTAGAACTGTTATTTATTTTTGTAATCATTGTTATTTTTCTGTGTCAGCACCATTGTTTTTCTGTGTCAGCACTTGTTTTTCTGTGTCAGCACTTGTTTTGCTGTGTCAGCACTGTCGTTTTCCTTATCAGCACTGTTATTTTTCTGTGTCAGCACTGTTATTTTTCTGTGTGAGCACTGTTAGTTTCTGTGTCAGCCCTTGTTTTGCTGTGTCAGCTGTTTCAGCACTGTTGTTTTTTCCTCATCAGCACTGTTATTTTTCTGTTAAATCAATTGTTTTTCTGTGATAGCACTGTTATTTTCTGTGCCAGCACTGCTTTTTCTGTGTCAGCAATGCTATTTTCTGTGTCAGCACTTGTTTTTCTGTGTCAACTGTGTCAGCACTGTTATTTTTCTGTGTAAGCACTGTTAGAACTGTTATTTGCTGTGTCATCACTGTTTATTTTTCTGTGTCAGCACTGTTATCTTTCTGTGTCAGCACTGATATTTTTTCTGTATCAGCACTTACTTTACTGTTCATCAATTTTTTTTTATATTTTTCAGTACTGTTATTTTTCTGTGTTAACACTGTTTTTTTCTGTGTAAGAAATGTTATTTCACTGTGTCGTCACTTATTTTTCTGTGTAAGCACTGTTATTTTTCTGTGTCAGCACTTGTTTTTCTGTGTCAGCACTGTTATTTTTCTTCATCATCATTGTTATATTTCTGTGTCAGCACTTGTTTTTCTGTGTCAGCACTGTTATTTTTCTTCATCATCACTGTTATATTTCTGTGTCAGCACTTGTTTTTCTGTGTCAGCTCTGTTATTTTTCTGTTAAAGCACTTTTGTTTTTCTGTGTCTGTTATTTTTCTGTGACTACACTTGTTTTTCTGTGTCAGCTCTGTTATTTTTCAGTTGAAGCACTATTGTTTTTCTGTGTCAGCTCTGTTATTTTTCTGTTAAAGCACTTTTGTGTTTCTGTGTCACTTATTTTTCTGTAACTGCACTTGTTTTTCTTAGTCAGCACTGTTATTTTTTTTGTAAAAGCACTATCGTGTTTCTGTGTCATCTCTGTTATTTTTCTGTTAAAGCACTATTGTTTTTTTGTGTCTGTTATTTTTCTGTGACTGCACTTGTTCTTCTGTGCCAGCTCTGTTATTTTTCTGTTAAAGCACTTTTGTTTTTCTGTGTCTGTTATTTTTCTGTGACTACACTTGTTTTTCTGTGTCAGCTCTGTTATTTTTCAGTTGAAGCACTATTGTTTTTCTGTGTCAGCTCTGTTATTTTTCTGTTAAAGCACTTTTGTGTTTCTGTGTCACTTATTTTTCTGTAACTGCACTTGTTTTTCTTAGTCAGCACTGTTATTTTTTTTGTAAAAGCACTATCGTGTTTCTGTGTCATCTCTGTTATTTTTCTGTTAAAGCACTATTGTTTTTTTGTGTCTGTTATTTTTCTGTGACTGCACTTGTTCTTCTGTGTCAGCTCTGTTATTTTTCTGTTAAAGCACTTTTGTTTTTCTGTGTCTGTTATTTTTCTGTGACTACACTTGTTTTTCTGTGTCAGCTCTGTTATTTTTCAGTTGAAGCACTATTGTTTTTCTGTGTCAGCTCTGTTATTTTTCTGTTAAAGCACTTTTGTGTTTCTGTGTCACTTATTTTTCTGTAACTGCACTTGTTTTTCTTAGTCAGCACTGTTATTTTTTTTGTAAAAGCACTATCGTGTTTCTGTGTCATCTCTGTTATTTTTCTGTTAAAGCACTATTGTTTTTTTGTGTCTGTTATTTTTCTGTGACTGCACTTGTTCTTCTGTGCCAGCTCTGTTATTTTTCTGTTTAAGCACTGTTAATTTTTTGTGTTAGTACTGTTATTTTTCTTTGTCAGCACTGTTATTTTTCTGTGTCAGCACTGCTATGTTTTGTGTGTAAGCACTGTTATTTTTCTGTTCCAGCACTTACATTACTGTGTCATTAATTGTTTTATTTTAGTTTTCAGCACTGTTATGTTTTTGTGTTAGCTTTGTTATTTTTTTGTATCTGCACTGTTGTTTTACCGTGTCATCACTATTGTTTTACTGTTTCAGCCTTATTTTTCTGTGTCGCAACTGTTATTTTTCTGTGTCAGCACTTGTTTTTCTGTGTCAGCACTGTTATTTTTCTGTGTCAGCATTTGTTTTCTGTGTCAGCACTGTTATTTTTCTGTGTCACCACTGCTTTGTTTTCTGTGTTAGTACTGTTGTTTTCTGTGTTAGAACTGTTATTTATTTTTGTAATCATTGTTATTTTTCTGTGTCATCACTGTTATTTAACTGTTTAAGCACTGTTATTTTTCTGTGTCACCACTGCTTTGTTTTCTGTGTTAGTACTGTTGTTTTCTGTGTCAGCACTGTTATTTTTCTGTGTTATAACTGTTATTTATTTTTGTAATCATTGTTATTTTTCTGTGTAAGCACTGTTATTTTTCTGTGTTTTTTTTTATTTTTGTAATCATTGTTATTTTTCTGTGTCAGCATTTGTTTTTTGTTTCAGCACTGTTATTTTTCTGTATCACCACTGCTTTGTTTTCTGTGTTAGTACTGTTGTTTTCTGTGTTAGAACTTATTTATTTTTGTAATCATTGTTATTTTTCTGTGTTAGCATTCGTTTTCTGTGTCAGTACTGTTATTTTTCTGTGTCACCACTGTTATTTTTCTGTGTCAGCACTGTTATTTTCTGTGTCAGCACTTGTTTTGCTGTGTCAGCTGTGTCAGCACTGTTGTTTTTCCTTGTCAGCACTGTTATTTTTCTGTTAAAGCAATTGTTTTTTCTGTGTCAGCACAATTGTTTTTCTGTGTCAGCACTGCTATGTTTTCTGTGTAAGCACTGTTTTTTACCTGTGTCAGCACTGTTGTTTTTCTGTGTCACAACTGCTATGTTTTCTTTTCTGTGTCAGCAATGTTGTTTTTCTGTGTCAGCACTGTTAAGTTTCTGTGTCAGCACTGTTATTTTTCTTTTGAAGCACTGTTGTTTTTCTGTGTCACATCTGTTATTTTTCTTTGTTAAAACTGTTATTTTTTTGTCATCATTGTTATTTTTCTGTGTCAGCACTTGTTTTTCTGTGTCAGCACTGTTATTTTTCTGTGTCAGCACTTGTTTTCTGTTTCAGCACTGTTATATTTCTGTGTTAGAACTGTTATTTATTTTTGTAATCATTGTTATTTTTCTGTGTCAGCATTTGTTTTTCTGTGTCAGCACTGTTATTTTACTGTTTAAGCACTGTTATTTTTCTGTGTCACCACTGCTATGTTTTCTGTGTTAGTACTGTTGTTTTCTGTGTCAGCACTGTTATTTTTCGTGTCAGTGCTGTTATCTTTCAGTTTAAGGACTGTTAGTTTTTTGTGTTAGTACTGTTTTTTTTCTGTGTCAGCACTGTTGTTTTTCTGTGTCAGCACTGCTGTTTTTTGTGTGTAAGAACTGTTATTTTTCTGTTTCAGCACTTATGTTACTGTGTCATTGTTTCAGCACTCTTTGTTTCTGTGTTAGTTTTGTTATTTTTCTGTGTATGCTCTATAATTTTTCTATGTATGCACTGATATTTTTCTGTGTATCCACTGATATTTTTCTGTGTCATCACATTCACTGTTGTTTTTCTGTGAATGCACTGCTATGTTTTCTTTTTCAGCACTTATTTTACTATGTCAGCACTGATGTTTTATTTGTGTCATCACTTTATTTTTCTGTGTAAGCACTGTTATTTTACTGCGGCATCACTGTTACTTTTCTGTGTCGGCACTGTTATTTTTCTGTGCCAGCACTCTAATTTTAATGTGTCAACACTGTTATTTTTCTGTAGCAGCACTGCTGTTTTCTTTTTCAGCACTGTTTTTTTTCTATGTCAGCACTGATGTTTTTTTCTGTGTCGTAACTGTTATTTTTCTGTGTCGGCACTGTTACTTTACTGTGTCAGCACTGTTAATTTTCTGTGTAAGCACTGTTGTTTTGCTGTGTCAGCTCTTGTTTTTAGCTCTACTGGCCAAAGGCCAGAAGTGCTTATGCGATGGTGCATTGTCTGTCGTCAGTCGTCTGTCGTCTGACGTCTGTCGTCTATTAGCAGCACTTTCTCTGAAACCACTAGGTCAATTAAATTGAAACTGAACATGGGTGTTTCTATTGCATAGGAGACTATACAGAAAAAAAAATTTTCGACCTGAAATTCAAGATGGTAGCTGTTACTAAAAATAGTCCAAAACTTATAAAATCTTCCTCTCATGAACGGCCCAACAGATTTTCAAAATGTTTATGTAGTAATGAGACCAACTATGGTTTTGTTAGATTTGTTCAAATGGTGTCCCTAGGGTTAAATATGACCCCGCCCCAAGGGTTCAATTAGGGGACACATGTCATTATAATATATATATATTTTTTTTTAAATGGAAATGATTTTGCCTATATCTTCACAGAAGCATTGTTTGGTGAAGGAGGTTCAGATTTGTAAAAATGACTGGGTTCCATTGTCTTAAGGGGTCAGGAAGGGCCCCAAAAGGTTAAAATTGGGAACTAAATTTGTTTTCTTAAGAACTGGTATGTCAGATTTGTTCATATTTTACATAAATTATCCCTATGTGTAGGGGTTTGATTGCAGATAAGAATTAAGGGGCTAAAATTTATAGGGGCCCTCTAAGGGGACTTAGAATTTTACATAGGGATACTATGGGAAAACAGAAAATTCTCTTTTTCTTTTATCTGTTCTTAAACCACAAGGCCAATTAAACTGAAACTTCACATGGGTGTTTCTATTGTATAAGAGACCAAACAGAAGATTTTTTTTTTTCGATCTGAAATTCAAGATGGCCACCATTACTAAAAATAGTCCAAAACTTAAAAAATCTTCTTCTCATGAACGGCCCAACAGATTTTCAAAATGTTTATGTAGTAATGATGACCAACTATAGTTTTGTTAGATTTGTTCAAATGGTGTCCCTAGAGTTAAAAATGACCCCGCCCCGATGTTTCTATTGCATAGTAGAATTTCAAAAAGTGCTATGGCCGCTATGAGTCAGTAGAGCGTCCTCTTTTTTTTCTATGTCAGCACGGATGTTTTTTCTGTGTCATCACTGTTATTTTTCTGTGTCAGCACTGTTACTTTACTCTGTCAGCGCTGTTACTTTTCTGTGTTAACACTTCTTTTTAGCTCACCTGAGCCAAAGGCTCACAGGTGAGCCTTTGTGATCGCCTGGTGTCCGTTGTCTGTCGTATTCATTTACTTTTAGCTTTAACAACTTCTCCTCTGTAACCACTGGGCCAATTTTTATATAACTTTACAGAAATGGTCCTTGGGTGACCCACTACCAAGTTTGTTCAAGCTGTCTTGATTTGTTAAAAAACATGGCTGTCAGGGGGCAGGGCAAGTTTAATTTGTAAAAACTTTAAAAAATCTTCTTGTCAGAAACTACTGGCTCAATTTTAAAATAATTTCACAGAAATGTTTCTTGGGTTCTTGGGTGACCCTCTACCAAGTTTGTTCAAGTCATTTTGATTTGTCAACAAACATGGCGGCCAGGGGGTGGGGTTAGTTTAGTATATAAGCTAAAGTAAAAACTTAAAAAATCTTATTGTCAGAAACTACTGGCTCGATTTTAAAACCATTTTGCAGAAATAGTCCTTGGTTGACCCTTTACCAAGTTTGTTCAAGCTGTTGTGATTTGTTAAAAAACATGACCACAACAGTGAGGTGCTAGTTTACTTTATAGGCAGCTATAGTAAAAACTTCAAAAGCCTTCTTGTCAGAATCTACTGACCTGATTTCAATGTAATTTCCATGGCATTCAATGACATTTACCATGGGTGAACCTCTACCAAGTTTGAACTCTTCTACGCATCTTTTACATCTTCAAAACAAATAAAAATTCTTGCCCATCTCGTTTTACTGGAATTTTGAGTGTACATGTATTATATAATCTACTTAAGTTGGGTGACTCAAGGTCACTTAGGTGAGCAATATAGGGCCATCTTGGCCCTCTTGTTTGTTATGTCAGCAGTGTTGTTTTTTTATGTAGACAAGTGCTGTTATTTCACTGTGTCATCACTCTTACTTTGCTTTGTTAGCTGATATGTTCTGTGTCTGCACTGTTTCTGTTTGTTTCACTGTTTCTTTGTTACTGTGTCAGTAACTTTGTTATCTTTCTGTGTAAGCACTATTAATTTGCTGTTTCAGCACTGTTGTTTTTCTGTCAGTTCTGTTAATGTTCTGTGTTGGCACTGTTATTTTACTGTGTCATTAATGTTATTTTACTGTGTTAACATTCTTATTTTGCTGTGTCAGCACTGTTATTTTGCTGTTAGCACTTACGAAAGCACGTGATTTTTTATGTCAGCACTTATTTTTTGCGTCAGCACCATTGTTTTTCTGTGGCATTACGTAGTTTGTTGTGTCAGCACTGTTTTTTTTCTGTGTCAGCACTGTCAGTATGCTATGCCAGCACTGTTACTTTACTTTGCCTGCACTGTTCTTATTCTGCATAAGCAACATTATTTTAGTGTCAGTACCATTTGTTTTTTTGTGTCATTTTCTCAGCAATTGTTATTTTTCTGTTTTATTTTCTGTGTCAGCACTGTTATTTTGCTGTGTCAGCACTGTTATTTTTCTGTGTCAGCATTGTTAGTTTGCTTTGTAGCACTGTTATTTTCTGTGTCAGCACTTTTACTGTGTCAGCACTGTTATTTTTCTGTGTCAGTACTGTTTTTTTTGTTTGCTATGTTAGTGCTGTCACTTTATGTTGTAAAGTTTGTTAAATAGTGTGACTTTAGTTTAAACATATTTCATTACTTTTATACCAAAGAGTGAACATCCTATGATAATATGTATAGATTCTTATGCAATGGAAATGAACTACAACATGAGGTGCAGTTGTAAGAACTTCCATGATCGATGTAAAATAAATAAGTAAAAATTAAATGATTGAATCTATAGAGTTTTGATGTTTGCATGTTTTGGGAAGACTTAATACTATGTACTGTGTCATCATTTTGATCTGTTTTAAATTTGTCATTTCAGTCTCCAAGAGAACTTGCTAGAGGGTGATGTCTGCTGATTCACAAAGAAGACCGTACAAAACAGATGATTCAAGTGAGCTTGATGATCACACGAGCCAACGCGTGAAACAGAACTCAGATACAGTCGATAAATCTGAGGGCGATTCTGATGATACTGACCTATATACCACAGGAAAGTCGTACAGTACTTACCCTGATTCTGATGATGATCAAGAAAAACATGTGTACATACACACAGGGGAGAAACCACTGCCAGTACACACTTCTGTAAAAGACCTTCTGAAAATAAACTCGGACTCAAAGTCAGTTTTGAAACTGTTTGAATGCCAGGTGTGCGAAAAGGTTTTTAGTAAAGCATTTGTTTATCATAGACACATGCGAACACATTCTGAGGACAGGCCCCACTGTTGCACCTTTTGTGAAATGAAATTTAAAGAAAAGAGTCACTTAAAAACTCACCTCAATCAACATACAGGTAATCGTCCGTACTCATGTGAGTTGTGCAAACTGTGCTTTTTGAACTCAGCTGCTTTACATAGACATAAACTCAAACATACAGGTGCTAAACCTTTCAGTTGCATAGCTTGTGACAAACTTTTTTCAAGAAAAGATGCTTTTAAGATTCACATGACAAATCATGCTGGTGTTAAACCATTTGCTTGTCATGTTTGTGATAAAAGGTTTGTAAGGTCTAATGATTTAACAAGGCATTTGAAGATTCACACAGGAGAAAAGCCTTTTATTTGTCATATTTGTCAAAAGGCATTTATAAGGTCCTCTGGATTAGACAGACATTTGAAGATACACACTGGTGAAAAGTCATTCATATGTTGTTTTTGTGATCAGAAGTTTGCAAGAAAAGATGCCATGAAATCCCATGAAAGAAAACATGCAAACAGTATCATTTCTGATAAAAACAACCATTCAGCGTCTTCCATGCAAGTAATCGCTACTAATCCTATTTGTGAACTTGATACACATAACTGGTCTCTGAAGCAGCAATGTAACAAAATTGAAAAGGAAATAAAAAATGAAGAACAAACAGATTTAAATGATTGTTTATCTGCATCAACAATAGGGCAATGTCCAGTTTCTCATGATATATCTCCAAGAGAACAAAAGTTTGATTCACTTGACTATCATGAGGATCCAGCATCCACAGATCAGTTGATGGCAGATGAAGAAGCAGCAATGGAAAGTCCAGTTGGTCATGAAATACATGTTGCCTCCAATGATTACCAGTCAGAAGAAGGAATGGAAACACCAGGCCAATCTAGAAAATCCATTCTGAAACAATTTTGGACGTTATCTAAACTGCAGGCATCATCAAAATGTGATCTAAATAACTTTTCAACAACACCTTAAAGCTAAATTGCTGGTTTGATCCCAAATTCAACACGATGGCCTCCCAAAAACAACTCTCAGTATTGCTTCTGCCAAACAAATGGACTCAAGAGCGATTCGTATAAGCTTTGTATTTAATTCATAATCAAGTTAAAATAAATTATACACAGTGCACTTGTAATTACCTTAGACTCCCCAGGGCCATCATGTAAAACGATAATGTAATGGAGCAGTGCACTTGTGATAACATTTGACTCTCCAGGGCAGTCATGACTGTAAAACGATAATGTTCTGGAGCAGTACACTTGTGATAACATTAGACTCCCCAGGGCCATCATGTAAAACGAAAATATACTGAAGCAATGAATTTGTGATTACCTTAGACTCTCAAAAGCCGTTATGTAAAACAATAATGTACTGGAGCAGTGCGCTTGTGATTACCTTAGACTCTCTTAGGTCGTCATGTTAAACGATAATGAAATGGCGTAGTGCACTTGTGATTACCTTAGACTCTCCAGGTCCGTCATGTTAAACGATAATGTAATGGCGTAGTGCACATGTGATTTCCTTAGACTCCCCAGGGCCATCATTTAAAACGATAATGTAATGAAGCAGTGCACTTGTGATAACCTTGGACTCCCCTGGGCCATCATGTAAAACGATCATGTAATGGCAAAGTGCACTTGTGATTACATTAGACTCCCAAGGGCTATCATGTTAAACATTAATGTAATGGCGTAGTGCACTTGTGATTACCTTAGACTCCCCAGGGCCATCATGTTAAACAATAATGTAATGGCGTAGTGCACTTGTGATTAACCTTAGACTCCCCAGGGCCATCATGTAAAACGATAATGTATTGGAGCAGTGCACTTGTGATTACCTTAGACTCCCCAGGGCCATCATGTTAAACGATAATGTTAAGGCGTAGTGCACTTGTGATTACCTTAGACTCCCCAGGGCCATCATGTTAAACGATAATATAATGGCGTAGTGCACTTGTGATTACCTTAGACTCCCCAGGGCCATCATGTAAAACGATCATGTAATGGCAAAGTGCACTTGTGATTACATTAGACTCCCCAGGGCTATCATGTTAAACAATAATGTAATGGAGCAGTGTACTTGTGATTACCTTAGACTCCCCAGGGCCATCATGTTAAACAATATTGTAATGGCGTAGTGCACTTGTGATTACCTTAGACTCCCCAGGGCCGCCATTTAAAACGATAATATTATGGCGTAGTGCACTTGTGATTACCTTAGACTCCCCCAGGGTCATCATGTAAAACGATAATGTTATGGCGTAGTGCACTTGTGATTACCTAAGACTCCCCAGGGCCATCATGTAAAACGATAATGTAATGGAGCAGTTCACTTGTGATAACCTTAGACTCCCCAGGGTCATCATGTAAAACAATAATGTAATGGCGTAGTGCACTTGTGATTACCTTAGACTCCCCAGGGCCATCATGTAAAACGATAATGTAATGGAGCAGTTCACTTGTGATAACCTTAGACTCCCCAGGGTCATCATGTAAAACAATAATGTAATGGCGTAGTGCACTTGTGATTACCTTAGACTCCCCAGGGTCATCATGTAAAACAATAATGTAATGGCGTAGTGCACTTGTGATAACCTTAGACTCCCCAGGGCCATCATGTTAAACAATAATGTAATGGCGCAGTGTACTTGTGATTACCTTAGACTCCCCAGGGCCATCATGTAAAACGATAATGTAATGGCGTAGTGCACTTGTGATTACCTTAGACTCCCCAGGGTCATCATGTAAAACAATAATGTAATGGCGTAGTGCACTTGTGATTACCTTAGACTCCCCAGGGTCATCATGTAAAACAATAATGTAATGGAGCAGTTCACTTGTGATAACCTTAGACTCCCCAGGGTCATCATGTTAAACAATAATGTAATGGCGTAGTGCACTTGTGATTACCTTAGACTCCCCAGGGCCATCATGTTAAACGATAATATAATGGCGTAGTGCACTTGTGATTACCTTAGACTCCCCAGGGCCATCATGTAAAACGATCATGTAATGGCAAAGTGCACTTGTGATTACATTAGACTCCCCAGGGCTATCATGTTAAACAATAATGTATTGGAGCAGTGCACTTGTGATTACCTTAGACTCCCCAGGGCCATCATGTAAAACGATCATGTAATGGCAAAGTGCACTTGTGATTACATTAGACTCCCCAGGGCTATCATGTTAAACAATAATGTAATGGAGCAGTGTGCTTGTGATTACCTTAGACTCCCCAGGGCCATCATGTTAAACAATATTGTAATGGCGTAGTGCACTTGTGATTACCTTAGACTCCCCAGGGCCGCCATTTAAAACGATAATGTTATGGCGTAGTGCACTTGTGATTACCTTAGACTCCCCCAGGGTCATCATGTAAAACGATAATGTTATGGCGTAGTGCACTTGTGATTACCTAAGACTCCCCAGGGCCATCATGTAAAACGATAATGTAATGGAGCAGTTCACTTGTGATAACCTTAGACTCCCCAGGGTCATCATGTAAAACAATAATGTAATGGCGTAGTGCACTTGTGATTACCTTAGACTCCCCAGGGCCATCATGTAAAACGATAATGTAATGGAGCAGTTCACTTGTGATAACCTTAGACTCCCCAGGGTCATCATGTAAAACAATAATGTAATGGCGTAGTGCACTTGTGATTACCTTAGACTCCCCAGGGCCATCATGTAAAACAATAATGTAATGGAGCAGTTCACTTGTGATTTCCTTAGACTCCCCAGGGCCATCATTTAAAACGATAATGTAATGAAGCAGTGCACTTGTGATAACCTTGGACTCCCCTGGGCCATCATGTAAAACGATCATGTAATGGCAAAGTGCACTTGTGATTACATTAGACTCCCAAGGGCTATCATGTTAAACAATAATGTAATGGCGTAGTGCACTTGTGATTACCTTAGACTCCCCAGGGCCATCATGTAAAACGATAATGTAATGGAGCAGTGCACTTGTGATTACCTTAGACTCCCCAGGGCTATCATGTTAAACGATAATGTTATGGCGTAGTGCACTTGTGATTACCTTAGACTCCCCAGGGCTATCATGTTAAACAATAATGTAATGGAGCAGTGCACTTGTGATTACCTTAGACTCCCCAGGGCTATCATGTTAAACGATAATGTTATGGCGTAGTGCACTTGTGATTACCTTAGACTCCCCAGGGCCATCATGTAAAACGATAATGTAATGGAGCAGTGCACTTGTGATTACCTTAGACTCCCCAGGGCTATCATGTTAAACGATAATGTTATGGCGTAGTGCACTTGTGATTATCTTAGACTCCCCAGGGCCATCATGTAAAACGATAATGTAATGGAGCAGTGCACTTATGACTACCTTAGACTCCCCAGGGCCATCATGTTGAACAATAATGTAATGGCGTAGTGCACTTGTGATTACCTTAAACTCCCCAGGGCCATCATGTAAAACGATCATGTAATGGCAAAGTGCACTTGTGATTACATTAGCCCCAGGGCTATCATGTTAAACAATAATGTAATGGCGTAGTGCACTTGTGATTACCTTAGACTCCCCAGGGCCATCATGTTAAACAATAATGTAATGGCGTAGTGCACTTGTGATTACCTTAGACTCCCCAGGGCCATCATGTTAAACAATAATGTTATGGCGCAGTGCACTTGTGATTACCTTAGACTCCCCAGGGCCATCATGTTAAACAATAATGTAATGGAGCAGTTCACTTGTGATAACCTTAGACTCCCCAGGGTCATCATGTTAAACAATAATGTAATGGCGTAGTGCACTTGTGATTACCTTAGACTCCCCAGGGCCATCATGTTAAACAATAATGTAATGGCGTAGTGCACTTGTGATTACCTTAAACTCTCCTGGGTCATCATGTTAAACAATAATGTAATGGAGCAGTGCACTTGTGATTACCTTAGACTCCCCAGGGCCATCATGTAAAACGATAATGTTATGGCGTAGTGCACTTGTGATTACCTTAGACTCCCCAGGGCCATCATGTTAAACAATAATGTAATGGCGTAGTGCACTTGTGATTACCTTAGACTCCCCTGGGCCATCATGTTAAACGATAATGTAATGGCGTAGTGCATTTGTGATTACGTTAGACTCCCCAGGGCTGTCATTTAAAACAATAATGTAATGGCAAAGTGCACTTGTGATTACCTTAGACTCCCCAGGGCCATCATTTAAAACAATAATGTAATGGCGTAGTGCACTTGTGATTACCTTAGACTCCCCAGGGCCATCATGTTAAACAATAATGTAATGGAGCAGTTCACTTGTGATAACCTTAGACTCCCCAGGGTCATCATGTTAAACAATAATGTAATGGCGTAGTGCACTTGTGATTACCTTAGACTCCCCAGGGCCATCATGTAAAACGATAATGTTATGGAGCAGTTCACTTGTGATTACCTTAGACTCCCCAGGGCCATCATGTTAAACAATAATGTTATGGCGTAGTGCACTTGTGATTACCTTAGACTCCCCAGGGCCATCATGTAAAACAATAATGTAATGGAGCAGTTCACTTGTGATTACCTTAGACTCCCCAGGGCCATCATGTTAAACAATAATGTAATGGAGCAGTTCACTTGTGATTACCTTAGACTCCCCTGGGCCATCATGTTAAACGATAATGTAATGGCGTAGTGCATTTGTGATTACGTTAGACTCCCCAGGGCTGTCATTTAAAACAATAATGTAATGGCAAAGTGCACTTGTGATTACCTTAGACTCCCCAGGGCCATCATTTAAAACAATAATGTAATGGCGTAGTGCACTTGTGATTACCTTAGACTCCCCAGGGCCATCATGTTAAACAATAATGTAATGGAGCAGTTCACTTGTGATAACCTTAGACTCCCCAGGGTCATCATGTTAAACAATAATGTAATGGCGTAGTGCACTTGTGATTACCTTAGACTCCCCAGGGCCATCATGTAAAACGATAATGTTATGGAGCAGTTCACTTGTGATTACCTTAGACTCCCCAGGGCCATCATGTTAAACAATAATGTTATGGCGTAGTGCACTTGTGATTACCTTAGACTCCCCAGGGCCATCATGTAAAACAATAATGTAATGGAGCAGTTCACTTGTGATTACCTTAGACTCCCCAGGGCCATCATGTTAAACAATAATGTTATGGCGTAGTGCACTTGTGATTACCTTAGACTCCCCAGGGCCATCATGTAAAACAATAATGTAATGGCGTAGTGCACTTGTGATTACCTTAGACTCCCCAGGGCCATCATGTTAAACAATAATGTAATGGCGTAGTGCACTTGTGATTACCTTAGACTCCCCAGGGCCATCATGTTAAACAATAATGTAATGGCGTAGTGCACTTGTGATTACCTTAGACTCCCCAGGGTCGTCATTTAAAACGATAATGTTATGGCGTAGTGCACTTGTGATTACCTTAGACTCCCCAGGGCCATCATGTTAAACAATAATGTAATGGCGTAGTGCACTTGTGATTACCTTAGACTCCCCAGGGTCGTCATTTAAAACGATAATGTTATGGCGTAGTGCACTTGTGATTACCTTAGACTCCCCAGGGCCATCATGTTAAACAATAATGTAATGGCGTAGTGCACTTGTGATTACCTTAGACTCCCCAGGGCCATCATGTTAAACAATAATGTAATGGAGCAGTGCACTTGTGATTACCTTAGACTCCCCAGGGCCATCATGTAAAACAATAATGTAATGGCGTAGTGCACTTGTGATTACCTTAAACTCCCCAGGGCCATCATGTTAAACAATAATGTAATGGCGTAGTGCACTTGTGATTACCTTAGACTCCCCAGGGTCATCATGTTAAACAATAATGTAATGGAGCAGTGCACTTGTGATTACCTTAGACTCCCCAGGGTCGTCATTTAAAACGATAATGTTATGGCGTAGTGTACTTGTGATTACCTTAGACTCCCCAGGGCCATCATGTTAAACAATAATGTAATGGCGTAGTGCACTTGTGATTACCTTAGACTCCCCAGGGCCATCATGTTAAACAATAATGTAATGGCGTAGTGCACTTGTGATTACCTTAGACTCCCCAGGGTCGTCATTTAAAACGATAATGTTATGGCGTAGTGCACTTGTGATTACCTTAGACTCCCCAGGGCCATCATGTTAAACGATAATGTAATGGAGCAGTGCACTTGTGATTACCTTAGACTCCCCAGGGCCATCATGTAAAACAATAATGTAATGGCGTAGTGCACTTGTGATTACCTTAAACTCCCCAGGGCCATCATGTTAAACAATAATGTAATGGCGTAGTGCACTTGTGATTACCTTAGACTCCCCAGGGCCATCATGTTAAACAATAATGTAATGGAGCAGTGCACTTGTGATTACCTTAGACTCCCCAGGGTCATCATGTTAAACAATAATGTAATGGCGTAGTGCACTTGTGATTAACTTAGACTCCCCAGGGCCATCATGTTAAACAATAATGTAATGGAGCAGTGCACTTGTGATTACCTTAGACTCCCCAGGGCCATCATGTAAAACAATAATGTAATGGCGTAGTGCACTTGTGATTACCTTAAACTCCCCAGGGCCATCATGTTAAACAATAATGTAATGGCGTAGTGCACTTGTGATTACCTTAGACTCCCCAGGGTCATCATGTTAAACAATAATGTAATGGAGCAGTGCACTTGTGATTACCTTAGACTCCCCAGGGTCATCATGTTAAACAATAATGTAATGGCGTAGTGCACTTGTGATTACCTTAGACTCCCCAGGGCCATCATGTAAAACGATAATGTAATGGAGCAGTTCACTTGTGATTACCTTAAACTCTCCTGGGTCATCATGTTAAACAATAATGTAATGGCGTAGTGCACTTGTGATTACCTTAGACTCCCCAGGGTCATCATGTTAAACAATAATGTAATGGAGCAGTGCACTTGTGATTACCTTAGACTCCCCAGGGCCATCATGTTAAACAATAATGTAATGGCGTAGTGCACTTGTGATTACCTTAGACTCCCCAGGGCCATCATGTAAAACGATAATGTAATGGAGCAGTTCACTTGTGATTACCTTAAACTCTCCTGGGTCATCATGTTAAACAATAATGTAATGGCGTAGTGCACTTGTGATTACCTTAGACTCCCCAGGGCCATCATGTTAAACAATAATGTAATGGAGCAGTGCACTTGTGATTACCTTAGACTTCCCAGGGTCATCATGTTAAACAATAATGTAATGGCGTAGTGCACTTGTGATTACCTTAGACTCCCCAGGGCCATCATGTAAAACGATAATGTAATGGAGCAGTTCACTTGTGATTACCTTAAACTCTCCTGGGTCATCATGTTAAACAATAATGTAATGGCGTAGTGCACTTGTGATTACCTTAGACTCCCCAGGGCCATCATGTTAAACAATAGTGTAATGGAGCAGTGCACTTGTGATAACCTTAGACTCCCCATGGTCATCATGTTAAACAATAATGTAATGGCGTAGTGCACTTGTGATTACCTTAGACTCCCCAGGGCCATCATGTAAAACGATAATGTAATGGAGCAGTTCACTTGTGATTACCTTAAACTCTCCTGGGTCATCATGTTAAACAATAATGTAATGGCGTAGTGCACTTGTGATTACCTTAGACTCCCCAGGGCCATCATGTAAAACGATAATGTAATGGAGCAGTTCACTTGTGATTACCTTAAACTCTCCTGGGTCATCATGTTAAACAATAATGTAATGGCGTAGTGCACTTGTGATTACCTTAGACTCCCCAGGGCCATCATGTTAAACAATAATGTAATGGCGTAGTGCACTTGTGATTACCTTAGACTCCCCAGGGCCATCATGTAAAACGATAATGTAATGGAGCAGTTCACTTGTGATTACCTTAAACTCTCCTGGGTCATCATGTTAAACAATAATGTAATGGCGTAGTGCACTTGTGATTACCTTAGACTCCCCAGGGCCATCATGTAAAACGATAATGTAATGGAGCAGTTCACTTGTGATTACCTTAAACTCTCCTGGGTCATCATGTTAAACAATAATGTAATGGCGTAGTGCACTTGTGATTACCTTAGACTCCCCAGGGCCATCATGTTAAACAATAATGTAATGGCGTAGTGCACTTGTGATTACCTTAGACTCCCCAGGGCTATCATGTTAAACAATAATGTTATGGCGCAGTGCACTTGTGATTACCTTAGACTCCCCAGGGCTATCATGTTAAACAATAATGTAATGGCGTAGTGCACTTGTGATTACCTTAGACTCCCAAGGGCTATCATGTTAAACAATAATGTAATGGCGTAGTGCACTTGTGATTACCTTAGACTCCCCAGGGTCATCATGTTAAACAATAATGTAATGGAGCAGTGCACTTGTGATTACATTAGACTCCCCAGGTCCATCATGTTAAACAATAATGTAATGGAGCAGTGCACTTGTGATTACCTTAGACTCCCCAGGGCCATCATGTAAAACAATAATGTAATGGCGTAGTGCACTTGTGATTACCTTAGACTCCCCAGGGCCATCATGTTAAACAATAATGTAATGGCGTAGTGCACTTGTGATTACCTTAGACTCCCAAGGGCTATCATGTTAAACAATAATGTAATGGCGTAGTGCACTTGTGATTACCTTAGACTCCCCAGGGCCATCATGTTAAACAATAATGTAATGGCGTAGTGCACTTGTGATTACCTTAGACTCCCAAGGGCCATCATGTTAAACAATAATGTAATGGCGTAGTGCACTTTTGATTACCTTAGACTCCCAAGGGCTATCATGTTAAACAATAATGTAATGGCGTAGTGCACTTGTGATTACCTTAGACTCCCCAGGGCCATCATGTTAAACAATAATGTAATGGCGTAGTGCACTTGTGATTACCTTAGACTCCCCAGGGTCATCATGTTAAACAATAATGTAATGGCGTAGTGCACTTGTGATTACATTAGACTCCCCAGGGCCATCATGGTAAACAATAATGTAATGGCGTAGTGCACTTGTGATTACCTTAGACTCCCCAGGGCCATCATGTTAAACAGTAATGTAATGGCGCAGTGCACTTGTGATTACCTTAGACTCCCCAGGGCCATCATGTTAAACAATAATGTAATGGCGCAGTGCACTTGTGATTACCTTAGACTCCCAAGGGCCATCATGTTAAACAATAATGTAATGGCGTAGTGCACTTGTGATTACCTTAGACTCCCCAGGGCCATCATGTTAAACAATAATGTTATGGCGTAGTGCACTTGTGATTACCTTAAACTCTCCTGGGTCATCATGTTAAACAATAATGTAATGGTGATTCACATATACATTATTAATGAAACAATTGGCCAGTTTCTTGATATGTTTACAATGGTTAATTGTATCATTTATTGCTATTTTAACTGAAAGTTTACCTTAGGAGTTAGGTAAGTACAAGTTTGTTTGCTCTTTTGCAATATTTACTTTAAATTTCATTTGGTTATCCATTGTGCTCATATCTGGGGAGGAGTTTAATTTGCATATTATGTATTTGGAAATGTGGGCATCATAGTAAAACACTGAAAAAAGTGCAACATTTTACATCATTCAGGATTTTTGAGGTCATAAAAAAAATGTTGAGATTTCCATCAGTTTATTAGATTTTTAAAGATGACAACATACCATGGAAACAGTCACATGCTTTAGATTTTAGGTTATTATGGATATACTTTAGCATGATTATGAAATAAATTCAGAGCTTATATGATCCGTTATTGAGTCCGCTTCCTGTGTAGAACCAGGACTATGTCTTGTGTTTGAGAGGCCCATAGATTGAGCTATGGACCAAACCCACAATCTTGGGCATGTGCTCCATGCATGGAAAATGGAAATAAATGTAATCAAGCAACATTTTGACTATGGGAATGTTTTAAATTTGAAGAAATTGACTTTTGTCATTTTCAGCATGTATATGCGCTGCTTGGAAGACAATAGTTATAGATTACTATTGGTAATGTTTTTTTGCTGTAGAATGATTGCATTTGATTTGAAAATTTAGTGTTATTTTTATGTCATCAGGGGCTAACAGACAATGAGATAATCTAACTACTCTTTCTTGATATTCCGGAAGGTTAACCAGCACTCGAGCACGCCCATCTTTACAAGTAACTGATAACTTTCTCACTTGAATCACTAATTTAGAGATGAATGAGTAACAATGAGACGCAATGTCGAATATCAGTCATCATGGAGACTACCTAGTCTGGGATTCTAACTAAATTGCCCTTGGATGATAGTCACTGACTGAGTTAACCTGGCCATAAACCCTGCATACTCCCCACCCTGTTCCTTAGCCCACTAAACTCCCATATTTTATTGAAATACACTATATCCACTGAAAAACTTGTGCCCGTTCAGATTTTGTGCTGCGTCCTAAATAAATATTTGTAAAATATATTATGATCTTGTCATAAGTTGGTTTTTTATACCATTCATTACCATTTGAAACCATTCATTACCATTCATTACCATTCATTACCATTTGTTACCATTAATTACCATTCATTTCCATTCATTAGTATTCATTACCATTCATTACCATTTGTTACCATTAATTACCATTCATTTCCATTCATTACTATTCATTACCATTCATTACCATTTGTTACCATTTGTTACCATTCATTTCCATTCATTACTATTCATTACCATTCATTACCATTTGTTACCATTAATAACCATTCATTTCCATTCATTACTATTCATTACCATTCATTACCATTTGTTACCATGAATTACCATTCATTTCCATTCGTTACTATTCATTACCATTCATTACCATTCATTACCATTTGTTACCAGTCATTACCATTCATTTCCATTCATTACCATTTTGTTACTTTATAATTGATGCAGAAGCATGCACTTCTGTCAGTTTGACCATTGAGAAACTGGTTGTTTAGCATCGCTTTCAACCATTTTTCAGTCATATCGCGGCAGTGTCTGCTTGAGATAGTATTCTAAGCGCTGTCATACTGGAATAACATGCCACATATGCATGGTATAATACTCTACCAAGTCACATTATATTGACACCGGGCCGACCAGACCTAGAACTAACCTTTTAATGATGAGCGCTAAGCAAGAAAGCTTCTAGTATCATTTTTCAAGTTTTTGGTATGACCCAGCTGGGGATCAAACCCATCCACATACGAGGCTGACGCTCTACCAATAGACCACTGCTGCAGTTTGAAAAACTAGTATAAATAAACTTGGTAAAGATACGTAAATAAGATGTACGAAGATATTGTTTAACAGAGGTATTTCTCATTAGCTATATTGTCTGTTAGCATTCGATGGCATAAAAATGACATTCAGACAAACAAATCATTTGCTGTACTATGCTTCTGTGCTGTCATATGGTAATAACACATTCAGTTAAGACAAGATAATTATGTGCTGTGTTTTACTTTAATTCTATTATGCAATATTATACAATTATGGACTTCAGATGTGCAATATGATGTTGTACTATGCACCAGAAAAATTAATATTGACCAAGGTGGTAGCCAAGGTCAATATTTATGTTTTTCTGGTGCATAGAACATCATATTGCACAGCGGAAAAATCCATAACTGTTTTATTAAATACACTATTAATAAATTAATTCTGAGCCTTTACTAGATCTAGCTTTTTTCGTACAGGAAATGACAAAAAATCACCAAGTTAAGCTTATACATTTTATGTTACAATAGTATTTAAATAAAAATGTGAAATAAATTTAACTTAAAAAAAGATAATGAAAATAAAATTCCCCCGCTGGGATTCGAACCATGGCGGAAAAAAATCTTGCACAAGCTCAACATCTGAACACCACTTGGCCACGAAGACATCTCGATAATTGTTTGATTTTTTTTTTAAACTAATCATTCCATTGTTTCTCTTGTAAATAATGGGGAAATATATTAATTGCTTGAACAGTTGCCTCTTTTGTCATATCGGCATCTTTATTAATCATAATTTTGCTGATATCAGATGCTAATCTCTTATTGACAGCCAATGGAAAACAACGCTGCATTAAGAATATCTAAGTTTTCATTGGTGCATACAGCTAACATTTGGAATTCCCAGCGGTTATTTTTAGTAGCTGTGGTATATCGTAATTTTATGCACAGTTTTGCAAAAACGAAAATAAAAACTGTTCATTATTATGATATAGTATTTTGTTCAGTGAGAGATCAATCTGGCCAATCAGAATTCATTTATTTATAGATTGTATAATAAATCTTAACAAATGTATTTTGAATAAGTTCTGTTTTTATAAATTAAGAGAATTTGGACTGCAAGTAGTCATGAATTGTTCTGAGGCTTGTGACCTTTTTTTAGAAAACATTATTTTCTTAAAGAGAAGTTATTCTTTATTGAAGTCTATTTATACCTGAATTAATATTGTTATATAATTCTGTTATCATTTGATGAATAGTTAAAAATCTTATTATTCTTCCCAATGCTAAAACATGATGGTAAGTGATAGTAGATGGCGTCATCACAGTGTGAACTAAATGTATACATTTAATATGGTCATTTTGGCCATTTTCTATTACTGTATATTCCCTAATTAACGCCCCCGGGGGCGTTACATTTTACAAGGTGGGGGCGTTTATAAAAGATAAAAAAAAAGCAAATTTTACAACAGTTAAAAATACAATAAAACCAATAAAGCAATGGAAAAAACCTTAAATCTGGTTTAAATCTCCGAAAAAGTGGTTCAGAATTATTTGAGAGTGAATGAAATAATCGACATAGGATGAAAAAAAGCTGAAAAACTGTATGAAATTACTAGTCTGCGTACTGGAATATCCGAATTTATGGTCAGTGTACTCTTCACTTTAAAATACTTGGACACTTGCTCTTATCAACGTGGAACAATGAGCTTTCAGTGTACACAGACTAGGGCCCACAGACTAACCGCGTTTTCCGACGTTTTGTAATGTTTTAATCGGCAGACAGTAGTTTTACTAGTATTAAACAGCAAATATGGGGAAGTATTTGTTCAACCAAAAGTGGTTAAGTGGTCACCCAAGATATAAACAATCGTTTAAAGAGTTCAAAGGTAATAAACACTCCGCTAATTGTTTTCAGTGTAACAAAATAATCGATCAGGGAAAGATGGGGGAATACGCACTCAAATCGCATATACGTTTTTGTTTTTTTTTAATTTTCTACAAAAATAGGTGGGGGGCGTTTATTAGAGTGGGGGCATTTATAAGGGATTATACAGTATATTATTATCAAACAATGTTATAGTCCATGCAGTTTTGTTTATGAAGTAGAATAAAATTTTAAAATTGAAAAAAAAAATTATGTTGTTATTACTGCCACCAAACAAGGTTTGTGGTTTACTGGGGGCATGGGGTGGGGCTTCACTTTGCTTCATTCCTTTACATTGCATTCTGTCCTGTTTCAATGTATTAAGAATGAAATGTTCAATGAAAATGTTTGTGTTGACAGACTGGGTGGAGAGGAAGATTGAGATTCTTCTAAAATTAATGATAAATTTTAGCTCATCTGAGCCAAAGCTTTTCGTCTATTGTCCATCCATCTATCTGTCCGTTCTTGACCATGGAACAGGGTTATTTTTCTGTACAAAATACCATTGTGTGTTGGTGCATTGTGGGGTTAAAATTTAACCCAACAATTCATTGGGATCAAATTTGGCCCCACCCAAGGGGTGTACCAGGTTGTTTTTTTTTTTAAATTTCAAAAACAAAAGCGGCCAGGATCACATAATCATTTTATCTCACCACAAGGTCTTCTCAAGAAACAACAACCCAAATCTGTTCATAATTTGTATGAATTATCCCTTTGAATAGGAGTTTCAAGTTTATTGAAATAAGCGAGATAACGGTCCATTGGGATGCAGTAAGAGGACAAACTTTTACATAGGCAAACTATGGGAAAACAGGAATTTATCTTTTTTCTTTTTCTCTTGCTTATCTATTTTAAGGCATAATTTCAATCATCATGATGTATAGAGCATTGTTAAGTCGTAACAGTGGAGACTGTCCGTTAAAGTGAATTGTTCAGTTATAACAAAAACTTGTATATGATTTCTTTGTTATAACAATTGAAATTTTAAGTCCTTTAAAAGGGATTTAATATACAGTAACACGGGGTGTATAGTATGTCACAGCGTGAAGAGATTTAATATACCGTAACATGGGGTGTATAGTATGTCACAGCGTGAAGTGATTTAATATACAGTAACACGGGGTGTATAGTACGTCACAGCGTGAAGTAATTTAATATACAGTAACACGGGGTGTATAGTACGTCACAGCGTGAAGTGATTTAATATACAGTAACACGGGGTGTATAGTACGTCACAGCGTGAAGTGATTTAATATACAGTAACACGGGGTGTATAGTACGTCACAGCGTGAAGTGATTTAATATACAGTAACACGGGGTGTATAGTATGTCACAGCATGAAGTGATTTAATATACAGTAACACGGGGTGTATAGTATGTCACAGCTTGAAGTGATTTGTTCACAGTAATGTGACAACTTAGTTTACTCTTTGGCACCGGATAGAAAAGTGTAGTAAACGATGCCTTTATATAGTCGTTTTGTAATGTTAGAGATGCAATAGATTAATTCCCATAGGTAACTGATTAGTTCTCAACTCAGATTCGCCAGATTTGTTCTCATTTCTTTTTTGTATCTTCTGGCAATATTGTGTAAACAATTTATGACCAGAACTGTGACCAAATCGGTCACATAACTGTGAACAAATCACTTCATGCTGTGACAAACTATACACCCCGTGATTAAGGAACAACAGGGACTCCACCCCACCCCACCCCCAAAAGAGGATAAAATTGTGTTCTTAATGTTTAAGAACCTCCTTCTGCCAAATGTGTTCAAATTTGGTTTAGATAACCTATATGAATAGTGGTTTCAAGTAAAGGCGCAAACATCCATTAAAGCAAGGACTTGTATAGTTTTTTATTAAAAGGACTGAATACTATGAGAAAACAACTGACCTCTTTTTGTGTGCGTGCATGCGTGCGTGTGTGTGTTTTCATCTATTTTAGGCACCATCTTGATGTATGGGAGCATTATTTAGTTGTAACAGTTGAGACTGGAACCTTTAAAGGGGATTTATTATCCATAAGGGGCCAGCAAGGGTCCCAAAAGGGATCAAATGGTGAATTAAAAAAATCTTCTCAAGCACTTGGCCAAAATTCATATTTGATTAAATGGTCCCAATAAAAAGTGCAGATTTTATTATTCATTAATATTGCCAATTATTTTAATACTTCTGCAAAGGATTCATGATTTTTTTCTGTGATATATATGTCATCGTTCAAGTCTTTGTGTGATTATTAATTTAAATATAAATATTTGATATATTCTGTGGTAACAAGAACACACATGAAGTTAGGAAATTTAAATCTTAAATGAACTACAAATAGTCAGAGTTGTCCTCTTGTTGTTTTTAATTATAAGTCTACATCTACATCTTCATTGATATGTTGATCTATCCAACTTGATTATTACTCAACGGTGCGCAAAGAAAGAAGGATAGAATATAATTTGAGAAAATAATAATACAAATCAGGTATACATATAAAGAGAAATATATAAAGTGCTATAGCTGTATTAGATATGTGTACTAGGAGAAGATATACAATACTAAAGATGTAGAAGATAGGCATTCCGAACTATTTTCACCTGACAGAGACAAACCGTTTAGGCTTCCGTGGCGGTACCAGGGGTTTTAGCCCCATTTTAGGTCAGATTGGAGAAAATCTCCCATTTGAAAGATACCAAGGAGGGAACCTCAGCAGTAGATGCTGGTAGTCTGTTCCAAGTAGGGACGGTCCGCGGGAAGAGACTGTACTTGAAGTAGTCTGTAGATTGAGAATATTGTTGGTACTGTATGAGTGAGAGGCTCCTGTTCTGGTAGTTGTTAGAGTGAGGTATTTCGAGGCTGGAATGTCAACCAAATCATTGACAATTTTATTTAGAATTATAAACTGTAGTTTCAATCATCTGGCTTCAAGTAATATAATGTATTTCTCTTCCTATTATATTAGCTCCATAAAGCTACTACAGCCATTTTTTGAGACCTTGATATATTTTTTTTATCATAAGGATCTCATTGGAAATAAGTAGTAAAACTTAATGGGTTATCCTTAGTAATATGTGTCTCAAAAATTATGTACCTAATTATAACATATATATCTTTATATACTATAATTGATGATTATGAAAATTATGTAATACTGTAATTTAATATTTGTATTTTTGTGATATTTATCTGTGATAAGTGTTTGTATTTCATGACCTGCATATTCACGAATAAATCTATCTATTAGTAGGGGATTCAATTGCTCAGTTTAAATAAAGGAGCACCAAGGATTCAACAGTGCCCAATACGGGTTCTTCATAATTTTAGTCTATTCAATATTATAAAGGAAGTGAAATAAAGTGAATGACTTAGGCCCATTTGGGTCTCTTGTTTGTCTGTTTTAGGAATTATTTAAATAATTTTTAGACATGGTGTTTTGTTTATTCATAACAGTTGAAACTGGGTCTTAGAAAGAAGTGATCTCTCTCTCTCTCTCTCTCTCTCTCTCTCTCATACATATACATAGGGTTAACCCTAACCCTATATATATATATATATATATATATAGAATCGTAAATTCCGTTTTTGTGAATTTAATTATCTCCCTTTATGAAATTAAATGTATATGAATTTACTGTATCTATATGATCCAACGGGTTTATAAATCTGTCCTTTATATAGCATGTTAGTAGTAATGAATCCTAAACTGGATCCTACTCATAAAAAGCTATCACTTCATGTATGTAAATTTGTCCACCCTGTCCAGATGTGTTGCATGTAATTCCATAGTATATAAGTCATGGTCGACACCAAATTTATTGGTTTGGCAGAGGCCTTGATATTGTATCTATGGTTTGCATTGTAGCTAGGCGCACTCACCGTAGTCTGGTCTGTACATTTATGACTTGGTTATTCACAAATAATTATCTCCATATATGTATCATGCATTGTGAATGAGCATCTGAAAAGATCCCAAAAATCGTAAATTCCGTTGTTGTGAATTTAATTATCTCCTTTTATGAAATTAAATATATATGAATTCACTGTATCTATATGATCCAACGGGTTTATCAATCTGTCCTTTATATAGCATGTGAGTAGTAATGAATCCTTAACTGGATCCTACTCATAAAAAGCTTTCACTTCATGTATGTAAATTAGTCCACCCTGTCCAGATGTGTTGCATGTAATTCCATAGTATATAAGTCATGGTCGACACCAAATTTATTGGTTTGGCAGAGGCCTTGATATTGTATCTATGGTTTGCATTGTAGCTAGGCGCACTCGCCGTAGTCTGGTCTGTACATTTATGTCTTGGTTATTCACAAATAATTATCTCCATATATATATATATATATACGAGAATGAATACAGTGATGAGAAAGTTACGTCCCTTAGTTGCAAATCCGCCATTTACATGCAGGAAACGTAATTTGGGTAAGTGCCTGTTTATCACAATTTATTTATTTATTTATATACTTTAGGCTCATTATTAATATTTAGGAATACGTAATGTTGCTAAAGTATCAGCATCGGATATGGGAAACTACTACAACTATTTTACGGTTGTCGTTATCAACTGATGGTTCATTATTTCATTAATCGTGTCGTGATAATTATGATTGGACTAAAGTGCGAAATGGGAGTGTAAATTGCGAAATGGAGTGTAAGTAGCGAAATGGAGTCACAAACTCGCTATTTTGCATCTTTTTCTTAAATTAATCATCTTAATTGATATACAAATGTTTATAATGTTTTATGAAGAAATTTTGGCAGTGTCGGTCATTATAAAAACATATATGCTATTTAATTAAATGAGTTGATGTCTTATCTGTCCCTATGTATATTCGGTCCTGTTGCTGATCCAGCCCATGGATGAAACATCCTCTGAATATTTGGTCCGGTTTCATGCAAATTCTTTTGTATATGATAAGTTTGTTATTTTATTTAATGGGAATATATCTGATTTTTTAAAATTGGCTAAAAATATTTTTCCAATATATCATTCCAATGTATATTCACTGACCCCGTATGGTATTATAGAGAAAATGCCTTGGCCAAAAGGATATGTATGTAAATTTGCCAATTGAAAAGGGATTTTGTAACTAGGGCTCTCACAGTTTGATCCTTTATACAGGTTTACACGTAATAAAAATTGTTTCATATTAAAAAGAGTCTGAATGACAATGTGATAGTTGTCAAGCAGTTTTTAAGTGCTGTCTATTTTAAGAATGGGGAATTCCTTTTCAAGTTTACCACTCCAATTTAAATATCTTTTTTTGTCATATTTAGGTGGATTTGACATATCAAACCAATCCAACTTACTAAGCTGCGTATTTCACCCAAATAAATTTGTAGAAAACGCAAACAATTTTGTTTTGAAGCCGTTACGTAAATAATTTTCCTTTTACACAAACCTTTGTTAATACATGCATATCCAAACAGCTGTTTCACATTTCCAGTATTTAAGTAAACAGGAAAAGGCCAAATAAACCAGTTGCCAGTTATTACGATTTGTACCTCACAATCACAAGCTATTAGCAGAGTGAAAGTGGAGATAAGTACCAGTTCTCATATAGGAGTTTTCATATTATTTGTTTGTTATAATGAAAGCATTTAGATGATTAAGATCACACATCAACAAAATGTCGAAGTGAGAATGAAAATCTCAGCTTGCAAAGGAAAAAATATGTTCTAATCTAAATCAAAATACAATTTTGAGTTACGTTTTGCCAATTTCTTCAATAAGTAGTTTTAGTACAATATTATTTAACAACGACAAAGTAGATAAGAAATGAGTTGCAGGCAGCTGCATTTGTGCAAAATGAAACTTGTTTGTTTAGCCATATTTGATACAATACTGATAATGTATGCAGTAACAGTTTTGCAATACAGTACATTATATAAAAAATGAATTAGTTATAATATACATACCTCTCTCTACCTCTCTCTCTATCTCTCTCTATCTCCCATAATGATAATGTTAAAACAATATACCGGTAAACAAGCAAGAAGACCAAAACACAAAAAATATATTAAAAATATTAATCTCTCTCTCTCTCTCTCTCTCTCTCTCTCTCTCTCTCTGGCCACATTGTTATGGGGTTGGATAATCCAGTTTCCAGTTAAATATGGTAATTGTACTGTGATATTGGCATATGTGCCTAATTAAAGATAGTTCTTGTTTCATGTTTTGTTGATTTGTTGCTTTACGGATGGATGGTCAGGGGAAAAAAAACTTTTTAAAAAGGAGAAAATATTTGTTATGGATGAAGCAAAGGTCAAATTTATCAATTTCTATTTTTTGTGATGTTCATCTGAATTTAACAATAATTTTATAGTGTACAATTCCATTTTTGTTAAGAAAATCTGCAGTTTCTTTTGCTTGTTCGATCATACAACTGAGCGATTTTGAACACAGACAAATAACCACCCACCATGTAAATAAGGTTAAAATTCACTGGGTGTCACTTTTACAGTGATACATAATAATTTAATTAGAAGTCATAAATAGTGAGACCAGAGAAATGTGTGAATGTTTCACAATCCACCAACCATCCATCCATCTATCTGTGCATTAACCTATCCAACACCCATCAATCAAATTCACACAACCACCAACCCATCCATCCTTCCATAAACCCACCCATCCATCTCATTCCCATGCCCATCCCCATTTTTATCCCATCCCATCCATTTATACATTCACACACCAACCTATCTTTGTTTGTTCAAATTGTGTCAATCTCAGATGGGGATATAATTTCACTGAATTTCTTTTTTTCTGTGCTTGATTGATTATTATTTTCAATTCCAGGCTAATGATGGATGTAGATGCCATGTCTGTTCATTTACACGATGACACAAATCCTGCTAATGACAAATGTGATGTGGTAGCTGATGATAAAGGGTTGGATGAGGACATACCAGTTCATCTGGGTGAGAAATGTATTACCTCTCAAGAAGCGGATCATGCATCCAAAGGATTGAAGACCAAGGCAGCCATTGGAGAAGGTGGCATTTCTAACTGTTCTCCAATAAGGAATACAACAGTAGAAACTCCGACAGACAACTGTTCTAATTGCTCTCCCGTAATGACTGCAACAGTCATTAAAGAAGAAACTCCCACAACCATCAGTTCTAACTCCTCTCACAAAATAAAAAAGGCAGTCGTGGAAGAAACCCCAGCAGGTGACATTAATAACTGTTCTCCAGTAATGATGGAGGCAGTCGTTAAAGAAGAAATTCCGGAAGACAACTCTTTCAATTGCTCTCCCGTTATGACTGCAACAGTCATTAGAAAAAAAACTCCCACAAAAAACAGTTCTCACTCCTCCCACACAATAACAAAGGCAGTCGTGGAAGAAATCCCAACAGGTGACACTTCTAAATGTTCTCCAATAATAATGGAGGCAGTCGTTAAAGAAGAAATTCCAGAAGACAACTCTTTCAATTGCTCTCCCATAATGACTGCAACAGTCATTAAAGAAGAAACTCCCACAAACAATAGTTCTAACTCCTCTCACAAAATAAAAAAGGCAGTCATGGAAGAAACCCCAGCAGGTGGCATTGATAATTGTTCTCCAATAATGATGGAGGCAGTCGTTAAAAAAGAAATTCTAGAAGACAATTATTCCAATTGGTCTCCTATAATGACTGCAAAGCTCATTAAAGAAGGAACTCCCACAAACAACAGTTTTTATTCCTCCCACACAATAAAAGAAGCAGTCATGGAAGAAACCCCAGCAGGTGGCATTGATAATTGTTCTCCAATAATGATGGAGGCAGTCATTAAAAAAGAAATTCTAGAAGACAATTATTCCAATTGCTCTCCCATAATGACTGCAACGGTCATTAATGAAGAAACTCCCACAAACAACAGTTTTTACTCCTCCCACACAATAAAAGAAGCAGTCATGGAAGAAACCCCAACAGGTGACACCTCTAACTGTTCTCCATTAATGATGGAGGCAGTCGTTAAAGAAGAAATTTACACAAGCGACAGTTCTAACTCCTGCTCCATAATGACAGAGGCAGAAGAAGAAACTCCCACAAATGACAGTTTTTTTCCTATAATGATGGGTGCAATCATTAAAGAAGAAACTTCCACAAGCAACAGTTCTAACAGCTCTTCCATAATGACAGAGGCAGTCATGGATGATTCTACAGCAGATGACATTTTTAACAGTTCTCCTTTAACATACAAGACAGATATAACATCAGATGGTAAAGTATTTAAATGTGAAATATGCCAAAAGGTTTTTGCACAGTTAAGAGCAATTAGAGTGCATGTAAAAACTCACTCACAAGAGAGACCATTTAGTTGTAATCAATGTGGGAAAAAATTCAAGAAAAAGAATGCTCTGAAAGTTCATTTTACTGTACATACAGGTGAACGACCATACTCCTGTGATGTGTGTAAACTTTGCTTTTTAAGGCCATCTGCACTGAGTAGACACAAACTGAAACATACAGGTGCAAAACAATTTAAATGTAGTACTTGTCATAAAGAATTTGCACGGAAGGATGTTTTTAGGAATCACATTCGAATTCATTCTGAGGAAAAAGAATTTTCTTGTGACATTTGCGAGAAACAATTTACAAGACCGGATGATCTTGCTCATCATATAGGAGTACACACAGGTGTAAACTCGTTTGTTTGTGTGATTTGTAACAAGTCTTTTAGTAGGGCATCTGGACTGAAAAGACACATGAGTGTACATACTGGAGAGAAACCACACATATGTCCAATATGTAATCAATCATTTCGTCAAACGGCTGGTCTTACAAAGCATTCTAAAATACATAACAGAGAAATAACACCTCACCCATGTCAGTATTGTGGTATGGTGTTTATTTTACCTCAAGATCTTAAGAAACACATACGAATACACACTGGAGAAAAAATATGGGCGTGTGATTTGTGTGGACGTGAGTTTGCGCGCAATGAAACACTGAAGCGTCATATGTTTGTACATAATGGAGAGAAACCATTAACATGTGGTGTTTGTGGCAAAACATTCGCCCGTATTACCAATTTAAAGAGACATATGTTGGTACACATAAGTGAGAAACCATTTGCTTGTGATATCTGTAACAAAACGTTTGTATGTAATGATTATTTAAAACGCCACATGCATACACATAATGGAGCAAACTAACTTCACACCAATTTACCTGTCCTCTTTTGCTGTATGAGTGAGTGATATAAGGTTCTGTCTAAAGATCACTCACCTCTCACAGCTGAGGTCATGGGTTTGAGTAAAATGTAGTCCTTTGTGAAAACAATTGCAGTTGCCTGCTGGAAGATGATTACTCTCAGATTCATTATGAAACTTTGATCTTTTATAAAACTGGAGATTTATGTAGCATTTAATGTTTTAAAAGTGTAACCCATATATGAGAACTATCAATTCAGAATGTATAAACAATAACATATACATGGGTATATGTGTGCTATATAATTTCATTGGAATAGATATGTGACTTACACCATTTGGCATATATATGTCACAATACATCATTTGCATTGGCATATGTGTTGCAATACACCTCTGTATTCGCATATATATGCCACAATACACCATTTGCATTGGCATATATGTCACAATACACCATTTGCATTGACATACATATGCCCCAATACTCCATTTGCATTGGCATATATGTTGCAATACTCCATTTGCATTGGCATACTTATGCCACAATACACTATTTGCATTGGCATATATGCCACAAAACTCCATTTGCATTGGCATACATATGCCAAAATACACTATTTGCATTAGTATACATATGCCACAATACACTATTTGCATTGGCATATATGCCACAATACACCATTTGCCACAATACACCATTTGCATTGGCATACATATGCCACAATACACCATTTGCATTGGCATACATATGCCACAATACACCATTTACATTACCATATGTCACAATACACCATTTGCATTGGCATACATATGCCACAATTCACCATTTGCATTGGCATATATATGCCACAATATACTATTTACATTGACAAATGCATATTATAATGCAATATTTACATTAGTATATATATATACTTTGTTATACCTCAGTTTTAGTCTGTATTTTAAATTCCCCATATACAATAGTTTTTAATACTGCCCGGTAATGTTGACCAGCAAAATAACAACATATCGTGCGCAATTTTGATGGGCATATGGTTCAAACAAGAAACCATAGTTTAAACTTGTTGAAAAATCTGTGTCACAAAACACTCATTTTGTTTTAGTGTTGATTTGACAAGATTAAGGCCATTTTATCTGTTAGACGTGAAAGATAACAAACAATAATAATAAATGTTTGCTTTGGCTTGCATTAATATAGGGAGGTGCAATACATATACTAAATGAATTTCTGGGGAAGGAAAATTGTTAATTTGAAGGTTTTACGAAAGAAGAACTATTATTAGTGGCATATGTTTCAGCCAACTTTTATTTTATTTTGTAAATACAATTTCAGCATGATATTAAATGAAGATCAATCTCTTTTATTGCTCAATAAAAATGTTTTACTTTTGAAAACTTGTTGAGTAAAACAAAATTTTACATAAAAAAAAAAATCTGGTCAACATTGTTTTTCAGTCGTTAATTTTTAGTAGCGCCCTCAAAGGAATTTATTTTATATACCAAATGCAGTAACATATAGGAATGCCATAGTGAATTCATTACAGTCTCTTATAGTCATTGCATGTTAATTCTGTTTTACATTATTTGTATGATTCTGTTTTACATTATTTGTATGATTCTGTTTTACATTATTTGTATGTGTAAGTAGGATTGTTGAAGCTGTAAATAATTAGGAATATCAAATGAATTATGAATCAATTAAATTATAATTATCAATTAAATTATGAATCAACTGAATAATGATTATCAATAAAATAATGAACAATTCAATTATGATTATCAATTAAATTATGATTATCAATTAAATTATGATTATCAATTAAATTATGAATCAACTGAATAATGATTATCAATTAAATAATGAACAATTCAATTATGATTATCAATTTAATTATGAATCAACTGAATAATGATTACCAATTAAATAATGAACAATTCAATTATGATTATCAATTAAATTATGAATATCGTTTAATGTACATGGCGGTAATAACATTCATCATTACCTGTTTAATTATCACCATTGAAAAGTAGGACAATAGTTGACCATTGTTGTTGTTGTTGTTGTTGTTGTTGTTACATCTTGTTTGATAAATTGATAAACAAGTACTTTCATGTTGTATCAACATGACATTATAAAGAATAAAACTGTTAGTACTGTATAGTATTTAATACTTGTGGTATACGGCAAACTTTCGTATGAGGTGTTTGAACTGACCATATTAACTACCAAAATAGCTGATTATGTAGCTTCTGGTATGTTGGTTTAAACATATTTTATTCATAAGTTATGTACAACATATTCCAAAACATACACAGTAAAAGGAATGAAACAAAAGAAAAAATTCTAATATAGTTTCTCTCCTAGTATGTTACAGCACAGCCCTTCTTTACCTTGTCAACAAAATTCCCCAACACGAATTGAGTATTGAAATGACAAAAACAATCTTTTTAAGATTTAGCCGGCTATTCTATGAATAGTTCAGATTTAATGATCACCTAGTCAGCACTGCCTGCATTCCACATGTTTGCATTTGCCCAATAACTTGAGAACACATTAACTTATTTTAAATTGTCACATAAGGCCCTTATTATAAGATCTTTTATAGATTGGCTTTTCAACTTCACATATCAAATTCATATGAGTCGGATCAACTGTTAAACTCAGAAGTGCATTTCGATCAACATAATGTTAAAAAAAAACTCTGAATAAATGATGGCAGTTTTTTTGACAGGTCCTCTGTGGCCAGGTGGCTCTGTCTCAAAATCACTGACCTCTCACCGCTAATGCCATAGGTTCAAGTCCCACTCGATCCAAAAACTTTATGTGAGAAAGTTTGCCGGTTACTTGTGGAAGGACGGTGGTTCTACTCAGTCTGAGGTCTTCCTCCATCAGTAAAACTGGATATGCCATATATATAACCTGAAATGTGTTGAAAATGACATCAAAACCCATTAAAAAAATATATATATCACAAGACCGTGTACGGAATTGAACTTCAGCTCTTGTAAGTGTACATTTACATGAATAATTCCATTGTAATATCTAGTTTCCTCATTTGTGCGAGCATAATGTCTTTAAATGTAATAATTGAACATGTAGAAATATGAACAGGAATCATACCGATTCTTTTTAAATAGAGGTCCTCTGTGGCCGAGTGGTCAGGAACACTTACCTCTCACCGCTAAGATCGGAGGTTTCAGTCCCGCTATGAGAAGTTTGCCAGTTATTTTTGCATGAGAGGTTTTTTACTCAAATTCATTTGGAGGTCTTCCACCACCAATAAAACTGGATATGCTATATATAAGTGTAATCTGAACTGTGTTGAAAATGGTGTTGAACCCCACTAAAAATTTCAATGGATCTTGATCAGATTTCAGCATATGGACACAGTGTAACATAATATTTAACTCTGCTTATTGTCTTGTGAAGGAATATGTTGTATTGTATGAATTATTGAGTTATTATTGTAAGTTGGCTGTGTATGCTGTTGCTATAATTTCACATTACTGATTTTGTAAATTTAATGTAGCAGATTGTATAATAAAATAGAGTTTAGTTGAATTGTGAATTAATTGTTTAATAATTTACCTCTAAAACATTATTAACTCACACTAACGTAGACCAGGCCCAGTTAGCTCAGTCAGTAGCTCATCTGGCAATCAATCCAATTGTAATGAGTTTAAATTCTCAATTGGCCAGTCTCCTTGATGATTGATATACAACATTGTGTCTCATTGTTCGTATCTCGCAATGATTCAGGTGGGAAAGGTATCAGTTACTTGTGGAGGTTTGTTTGCTTGAGAACTAGTTAATCTTCCAGGATCCAAGGAAAGAGTGTTTTGGTTAATTTATCGTCTGGTATCCCTTGATGGCATAAAAATTATGCTTAATATTGAAAACTTAAATTTTGGTATCCAATAATTATTTCTATCTTTAAGTACTTACAGAATGTGTGTGTGTGTGTGCGTGCGTGGGTGGGTACATGCGTGTGTGTGTTGGTGGTGTTTGTTGTTGCGTTTTGACAGGGTGGGGGTGAGTGCTAGGTCAAATGTTTAATATGTGAATTGTTGGTTGGGGTGTATAATGATTTCTGAGAGGGTATTTACAATTTAAGCACTTTTTTGTCGTTTTCTTTTTTCATATTAAGCTCTAGTGGACAAAGGTCAGAAGCACTTATCCAATGATGTGCTTTCTGTCTTCCACTGTCTCTTGTCATTTCACTGAAACCACCAGGCCAGTTAGTTCAAACTTCATGTGGATGTTTCTCATGTACTAGTATACAAGGGGCATTCAATAAATTCTGTCACTAATGGCATTCTGTTGAAACAATGTTGCGTAAGAACACTAAAAACTTGTACAATTGTTTGGGGATGATTATTCAACAGACCTGCGAATTCTCAATTTAATTGACCACGATAACCATTGTTGAATTATACACACTCATGTACAGTGGCTATATTTCAATGTCATAATGAAACCTGACAAAAAAATTAGAAATAAAGGCTTGAATTAAAGCCTTAGTTTCTTTGCAGTTACCGCCAAAAGAGATTTATTCTGAAATGTGTCTTATACATGATAGTTCAACCATAACATTAAGAACAGTATTTCGTTAGGTTAAGAAATTTAAGGGAAGTCAGAATAGCCTGCAAGAAGATAACCGCCCAGGTAGGCCTGTTGTTGCAACAACAAATGAAAACATTGATGCTGTGAGAGCTATGGCAGAAGAAGATGGACGGTATACTGTTTGCCAGATAGCTTATAGTCTAGGCACTTCAGAAGGCACCGTACATCATATTCTGACAGGTTTGGAAGGCATACAGTTTATTCATGATAATGCGTCTGTGCACCACAGTAAAAGTGTACAATCTTTCTTAGAACAAGAAAATGTTATTCAGGTTGAACACCCCCTTATTCCCTTGGCTTAAGCTGTGTCAAAGTTAAAAGAAAATAAGTCTCAGTTCGTACACTTTACAATTTTATTTATCACTGAAATTTATAAATTAAATATTCAAACAAGCAGAGCTTCGTAAAAAAACTTTTAGAAAATATCAAATTATATAGATCGACTCAAGTAATCAAGTTTACCTTTAATTTTAAAAACCGGTTCGATCGTTAACTTAATTGTTTAAACATTAAAAAAAAACATATACTTGTTATTACAATGTGCGACACAAATTATCAAGTTTAACGCTACCATGTTTATTTCATGAATATTTTAATGATTAATAACTGCATCATATATTTCATGTATATAATAATTGTTATGTATGTATTAATTTAATAAATAACAACTAATATTGCTATATGAAATAGGATTGAAAAGTGGGGCCGGATTGACCATGCTAAATGAGGCCAGATTGTCCAGGGGCTGGATTCTCCATGGCCGTTTTGGAGTGGGGCCGGATTATCCAGGTTTCGTCCAAAAAGCGTTAAAATAGAGAATAAATAGCTAATTTACAAGTCCTTTGTCTCAGCCGCTAAAACACACTGTTTCTACTCAAAATAAAGCAGAACACATGATCAGAACACAGAGCACACAGCACAACCCATGACATAATACATCACGCGGCACAGGGCATTCGGAACAATTGCTATATATGTATATAAAAATACAATGAGGAGAAAGTGACGTCCCTTAGTTATAAGTCCGCCATCTACACATTACATGCGGAGCATAACTGCATAACATTGGTAAGTCATAGTTTATCTTTTTATGTAAAACGGAAACCATAAATATGTGTAATCTTGAACAGTATTGTTGTTCTAAACGAAAAAAATGGGTTAGTTAACTCGACTTTGCTGTTGAAAGCACACAACTCCCAGTTATTAACGGGTTTTGACCACCCACTATATTTACAGCGTGACAAGGTAATATCTACCCGTTCACTCAACCTCCCGGTGTGCCCAGTGTGGACGGCAAATATCAATGCGCTGAAATTCTTTCCTGTGCTTGATTGATTATTATTTCCAATTTCAGGTTTATGATGGATGTAGATGCCATGTCTGTTCCTTTACAAAATGACACAAATCCTGCTAATGACAAATGTGATGTGGTGGTTGCTGATGATAAAGGGTTGGATGAGGACATATCAGTTCATCAGGATGAGAAATGTCTTACCTCTCAAGAAGTAGAGCATGCATCTGAAGGAGTCAAGATGGAAACAGTCATTGAGGAAAGAACTCATTCAAATGACAGTTCGAAGAGTACTCCTAGAACAAACAAAGCAAAAATAACATCAAGTAGAGAAGCTGAAACAAGGGCTTCCTTCGACAGAAAAAGTTTAGAAAAAATTAAATCATATGAGGATATATTGAAATGTGAAATATGCCAAAAGGTATTCGGAAGTTTACGAGGAATAAGAGAGCATATTAAGACTCATTCTCAAGAGAGACCATTTAGTTGCAATCAGTGTGGGAAACAATTCAAGAAAAAGAATGCTCTGAAAGTTCATTTTACCGTACATACAGGTGATCGACCATACTCCTGTGATGTGTGTAAACTTTGCTTTTTACGGCCATCTGCACTGAGTAGACACAAACTGAAACATACAGGTGCAAAAGAATTTAAATGTAGTACTTGCCATAAAGAATTTGCACGTAAGGATGTTTTTAGGAATCACATTCGAATTCATTCTGAGGAAAAAGAATTTTCCTGTGACATTTGTGAGAAACAATTTACAAGACCGGATGATCTTGCCCATCATATAGGAGTACACACTGGGGTAAACTCGTTTGCTTGTGTTGTTTGTCATAATTCTTTCAGCAGGGCATCTGGACTAAAAAGACATATGCGTATACATACTGGTGAGAGACCATATACATGTAATGTATGTAATCAGTCATTTAGTCAGACATCAGTTCTTAGAAAGCATTCAAGGACACATAAACGAGAAAACAAACCAGATCCATGTCAGTATTGTGGTATGGAGTTTATTTTACCTCAAGATCTAAAGAGACACATACGAATTCACACTGGAGAAAAGTCGTGGAATTGTGATGTATGTGGACGTGAGTTTGCACGCAACGAAACACTGAAGCGACACATGTTTGTTCATACTGGTGAGAAGAAATTACCATGTGATGTCTGTGGCAAAACATTTGCACGTAATTCTGATTTAAAGAGACATATGTTGGTACACACTAGTGAGAAACCATTTGCTTGTGATATTTGTAACAAAACATTTGTATGTAATGCATATTTAAAATGTCACATGCATACACATAATGAAGCCAAATAACTAACACCAGAGTCCTCCACAGCTGAGTGATGATAAGAATATTACATGGGTTTGAGGTTCGGATAGAAAATTCTGTCCCAAGGGATAACTGTTTTGGCGGGGATGAGGCTCTGCCAAGTTACTGCAAAAACAGTTATCCCAAGGGACGGAATTTTCTATCAGAACTGAAAAAGCCATTTATGATTATTTTTCTTGCATACCAAACATATTTGATAATTATCTTAGCTTAATTGATCATTATAGATTTTACAATGGTCACTTATAATACATTTATTATATGATTTACATCATATATATTTTATGTCATTTGGATGGTTTTAACGTCATCGCTTGAGAATTTTATCTCGGCCATAGGCTGAGATAGAAATATCTAACCCTGGTAAAATTAAGATATCATTATCCGGTTTGCAAGAAAAAGGGTTCTGTCAATGACTGTACAGACGAGACTATAAATCATTTACATTGTTATATACATGTATGTGACAAATATTACAAATAGTTTAATATACTAGTTATTAGCTGGACTGAAAACATTATAGCCTGCTCCAAATTGTAGTATATGAAAAATTATCACTCATAGCATGCGCCAAATGGTAGTATATGAAAAAATATCACTCATAGCATGCGCCAAATGGTAGTATATGAAAAAATATCACTCATAGCATGCGCCAAATGGTAGTATATGAAAAATTATCATTCATAGCATGCTCCAAACGGTAGTATATGGAATATTGTATTCATGGCCTGCTCTGAATGGTAGTATATGAAATATTGTCTTTTATAGCATGCTCCGAATGGTAGTATATGAAATATTGTCTTTCATAGCCTGCTCCAAATAGTAGTATATGAAATATTGTTATTCATAGCATGCTCAGAATGGTGATGTATGAAATAGTGTCATTCACAGCCTGCTCTGAATGGTAGTATATGAAATATTGTCATTTACAGCCTGCTCTGAATGGTAGAGATATGAAATATTGTAGAGATACAGTATTTATGTTCTAGTTTGATGATCAAGTTCAGTGGCAGGCAGTGTGGTGCTGCCTTGTTCTTTAATGTACATTATTTACAATGTAGTACCTGTATTATGCATTTGAAATGCGAACCAAATGAATAAGGAAAGTAGTCCTCCATTCTACACGTGTGGTTCCAGCTAAGAATACAATCACTGTCGATCTCTGCAGAGGGGTAGGAATCCTCCGAATGGGTGTCATGTTCATTTTATCATTTGTCGTGTTCACTATTGTGGTTAAATTATCAACCCGTGTGGTTTGGGGAGCCATGATTGATGGCAAGAATAGGATCACTGTGGCTAATGCATATTGTAAGAAGCGACAAATTGAGTAATACGATAGAATTTGCTGAAACTCTGCAGTTCTGCAGGTATCAAGGTTCTAAGTTCATTCTGCATATTCATTTGTTGATGTATTTTTTTTTATTTTTTTTTTAATCTGTATGTTAATTTGTTGTTTTTGTACATGCAGAGTGAACCTGGAATCTTCCTTCCTGTTGGCGTTGAATAACCTATAATGTGTTGGTACGCCGTAAAACCCTATTCATTCATTCCTTTCTACACGAGTGAACCATTAGTTTGCAATGAATGTTTTTGTTGTATGTGTATTGTTATCATGAATATGCTATGTTCCATTGACAATGACTAGTGGTGATATTTATTACAATACTTACATTTTGTGGTGCCCCATGAGCTCAGCCAGTAATGCATCTGACTATCAATCTAGGGGTCGTGAGTTCGAATCCAGCCACAGTATCGTGATGATTGATAAACAACATTGTGCCTCATTTTCATTAATCTCTCACCACTGATTCAAGTGGAAAAGTTACCAGTTACTTGAGATGATGGATGTACTTGAATATAGGTTAACCTTCTAGGATCCCAGGAAAGACTAGTTAACTGATCATCTGTTAAACTTGATGGCAGGAAAATGATGCTGAATATTCAAACAATGTTTGTGTCACAATTTATAGATAGAAACTTTGTAAATGTTTACATTTTACTGTTAATCATTATCATTTTTAACCAATAAAAAGAAACACCAGTTGCATCAATAATATGGTTTCCTTTTATTATGATATTGCCATTTTTTAATTGAGGTTATCTCCATTTTCAACACATTTAAGGTTATATGTTTCATATCCAGTTTTATTGGTGGAATAAGACCTCGGAATGAATCTGAGTAGAACCACTGTCCTTCCGCAAGTAACTGGCAAACATTCTCACATAAAGGTAATGGAGCAAACAGGACTCAAACCTACAACCTTAGCGGTGAGAGGTAAGTGATCTTGAGACGGCGCCTTACACACTTGGCCACAGAGGACCCTGACATTGGCAATACATTTTGAGCTAAACAATAGCAACTGTAATTGTAACTTTCCATTGCAAGAAACTAATTGGCAATATCATGAATATGTGCAGACCAATGATATGGTGGGGAGTAACCCTTCGAATTATTTTGGCAACCTCTGGAGTATTAAACAGCAACCACCACTTTCAGTTTTGTTTATATACCTTTTTTATTGAATTCGTGGTCCAGTGGTAGAGCAATGAACCAAATGATCGGAGGGTCGTGGGTTCGATCCTCCACCATCGCTGTGTGTGGTTTCTGTAAGCAAGGCATTTTTTCCACATAAACTTAGTACTGGTTCCACCCAAGAAGACTTCGAGCGTGATTTGTCTAAGTTGTAAGAACTTGATTCACAACCGAAGTAAAATAAATAAGTTTAAACTAAACTATCCTTTGGTACCAATAACAAACTAAAATTGAAATTAAATGCAGTGTGTTAGATTTTTAGCTCAACTGGCCAAAGTCCAGGAGGGTGAATTCTATGGTAATTTGACTGATGTCTAGTAGTTTTTCATGTTAACACTCTGGCATTCATTTGTCATTCAATCCTGATCAAACTTGGTCAGGGTGTTTAAATCTATAAAAGCATGGATAAGATAGAGCGGTTATATCGGACCAGAAAATGTACATAATTGTGTTCCTTGATTGATGGGACAATGCTGATTTTTGTCTTGGTAGCACCTTCACTTTTCATTTGATTTTCACCAAACTTGGTCAGAATACGCATATATATGAAAGCTTGGAGGAGTTCAGAAATCGTCGAACCGGCTATACGGGACCATAATAGACAGAGTAATGGCCCTTCATTGATGGGAAAATGTTGAATTTTGTATCGTAAACACAGTAGCATCTTCAGTTTTCATATGGTTTTGAACAAAGATCAGAATGGTCATATCTATCAAATTCTTGAGCCGGCTTTATCAGACCAGGACGGACAGAGTTATAGCCTTTAATTGATGGCATCTGATTGCTTAAGCAATGGAACACAAACGCATGTTAGAGGAGAATAAAAGTTCCAGCACTCTTGCCACAGCTCTTGGGTCCAGTTTTATTCTCATCTACGTTAATGACTTATTAGAAAACATAAAAAATAAATCGCTTAAGACTCTTTGCAGGCGTCAGTGTCATACACAAATCAATTGAAACACTTGATGATGCTACGCTGCTTTTCCAGTCTGATATACGGCTGCATGTCATTGAGAGAGGGACTGGTGGATGAGTTTTCAACCAAACAAATTCTCCATTCTTAAGGTCACCCTAAACGATCTAAGCGGACTAGCAGTGCAGTGTATAGTGTTGACTACTCATGCCAGAGGTTGCGGGTTCCTGGTGGACTCTAAAAATAATACTCAGTATTGGTTCTACCCAGGAAGTCTCGAGAGCGGTACACATAAACGCTTAGCTTACTTCGCAATTGAGCTAAAATAATTAAAACTAACCTTAAAGACGAGACTCCCGTACAAATTAATTAGAAATTACATTCAAAAGATTTAAGATTGCTTTATTAAACACACTAGCATTATGACATGAAAGGAAACAAATCATTATGCTTCGCAGATATCTTAAAATAATATCGACTAAAAGCAAATATTACGTATATAAAGCATTGGCCAGACTTCAGTTAGAATATACATCCACAATATGGGACTCCAACAGTACACATCAAATTAACCAAATTGAATGTTACAACGTCGTGCGGCCAGTTACTACAACACGGGCTCAGTCATAGATATGACAATAGATACACACGCTACATTGGCCAAAACTAGAAATATACAGACAACACTCAAAACTAGTGTTCTACAAAGTCATAAACCACCACGAAGTTGTTGTTTTATATCCTCCATACCTCCGATTCTCTCTCTGGACGGGCCCCGATTAGCTCAGTCGATAACGCGTCTGACTATCAATCCAGGGATCGTAAGTTTGACTCCCCACCCGGCAACAGTCTCAGTAATGATTGATATACGACATTGTGTCTCATTATCATTCGTCTCTCATTGCTAGTTCAAGTGGGAACGTTATCAGTGATGGGGTGTGCTAGAGTACTAGTTAACCTTCCAGGATACGAGGAAACAGTGGGTAGGTTAACTGGTCCTCTGTCAACCATCGATGGCATCAAAATGATGCTAAATATCCAATCAATGCTCTCGACACACAAAGCAAGCATACCAACACACAAGGATATAAACATATGCAAAAAAATGATTCACATAATTACTCCTTTTATACTTGGACAATACAGTAGCATTTAATATCAACACCATTCACACACGCCAGCACAGTGGAGGCTTTCAAGAGCTTATCATACTCATTCTTAAATACTTTCCAAATATGTAAAGATTTCAATCTCTGCATCTGTACTGTACTCTGAACAATCAACTGGGAGGCGCTGTCGGGGAACAGCTGGACCTAAAACACCTCCCGTAAAATTTACAAGGTGGACATAATACCTGATATAATAAAAAATAACAGTAAGACAAAGTAAAGTTTAGATATTTTATTAAAGATCCGTATTTTTTTTTATAATGTATGCCATCAATACATTTTGTAAACAATCAATATTTCTATTGTTCTTACAATATTCACAAAAGCTTGAACTAATTAATAATAGCACATTTTTCAAATATACAGTATTCACAAATATTCAATTCAGCCAAGAACTTATATAGAGATATAAATCATTGATGTAGCATAGAAAAATAAATGTCAATACATATTAAATATGTGTTTAAATACTATCTTAACCGGGAACGAGTATTTCGAGAAACCCGTCTTTAATCAAACCTGCTGTAGTCAAAATATTAACATCAAGTAAAAGTTGCGCCCCTTACTTGAAAAGCCGCCATTTGTATTTAATTTGGTCGGTAGAATTTGCTGGGGACAGCAGGTTATTCTCATGTAAGTTTTTCCTTATTCATTTAAAAATTAAAATACGCACGAACGCACGCACGCACGCACGCACGCACGCACGCACGCACGCACACACACTTATTTAGACTTTCTTTCTGGAAGGTGACGAACATTTCAAGATCAGTGGTATGAAATCATTAGTTAAATGTTTATATAAACATGTGCAGGTAGCATCACAGGCGGGTAAATGCCAATAAAAATGTATGAATAGCTTCAATTTGAACAAACATTTTTGAAGCACGGCCTTAGGTTTACAAATTTTGTATTGATTTTTTTTCCTGTCCTAGGACTTGTTTATATTGAATACCATCTGACAATTGTTATTTTGCTCCAATTTCAGATTTGTAATGGACCCAAATGCCATGTCTGTACCATCACAAAATGACTTGAACCAGGCATGTAACACAGTCAAAGATGGACAAATTCCAGCAAACCACACTTCTATTTCTGCACGTCTTGAAAATGAAAAAAGTGTAAATGCATCAAAAGACAGAAAGGAATTAAGTACATTTAATGCTTTTTATAATGCAATAAACACTGAAAAATCTAAACCTAAAGATAAACCATTTGAATGTGAAATCTGTGAAAAAGGGTTTGCTAGATTAAAAGGTCTAAAAGAACACAAGCAAAGTCGTTCTGATGAAAGATCATTTAGTTGTGATCAATGCAACAGTCGGTTCAAGAAAAAGTGCTCTAAAAGTGCATTCCAACATACATTCAGGTGGTCGGCCATACTCATGCGATGTATGTAAACTTTGTGTCTTAGGTCCTTTACTCATTAGACACCAAATGAAGCATACTGGTGCAAAAGAATTTAAATGCAAGCAATGTAACAGAGACTTTCCAAGAGTGGATGTGTTCAAGAACCACATGAGAAGTCATTTCGAGGAAAACAAATTTTCCTGCAATATTTGTGATAAGCAATTTAACACAGCAGATGGTTTAGCTAGCCATGAAAGAATACTTACCAGTGTGAATTTGTTTGTCCGATATGTAACAAATCTTTCAGTTAGGTATCTGGACTGAATGGACACGTTTACATACTGAAGAAAAACCATTCATATACAAGGTTTGTGATCAGTCATTTGTGTTAGCAGTGACTCTTAGAAAGCATTTACTCTCACATGATGAAATAAAGTAGAGATGTAGGTCCACAAATGACGTTGTGACAACTCGATATGGCATGCAGCTACTTTTAACAATAATGTAATAAACAACACAAGTAATGGACGAGTGTGAACCTGCAACTAATCTCACAGTTATACAGGTTTATTGACCGAAAGTTATATAATGTACATGTACCTCATTTTTGTGCTGTCATATTTATTCAAGTTTGGTTGCAAATTAAGCTCAGGGTTTTTGTGACTTGCTCTCTGTTTTCAAAATAGAACTAGGATTGCGTTTTTGATATATATTTATGTGTCTGGCCTGACTTTTAACTAAGTACGTATATCAGGATTTTTCAAAATTTTAAAATATTTGCAAATATTTTTTATTTTCCATTACATCATGCTTATAATTTTTATTTAACTCACTGAGTTCATGTTGCCATAAATAAATATTTTGAAAATAATTTATAAACATGTATTGAAAAGGGATTTCTCAACTTGGCCTATGCACCCAGGTAGACTAAAATAGATTTCCTCTTTAAAATTCGTAAAATATAAAACAAGTTGTGTTATTTCATATTGCTTTCGATTTAATCCGTCACATCGGAATTTATATAATATTGTGGCAAAATGACCAAGGGTTGAGAACTTGCAAGGGAATCATACAATATATACTCAAAATAAAATTTACAATTAAATAGAATTATGAAATACATAAATTTATATATACATATACATGTTAAAGAAATTTACTCAACATACAACAAAAAGAAATACTGGTTTGCTAATGTTCTTGAACTTTTTTTTTTTTTTTTTTTTTTTTTTTTTTTTTTTGAATGGGGTTTAACGCCATTTTCAACACATTTCAGGTTATATATGGCATATCCAGTTTTACTGGTGGAGGAAGACCTCAGACTGAGTCAGACTGAGTAGAACCACCGTCCTTCCGCAAGTAACTGGAAACTTTCTCACATAAAGTTTTTGGAGCGAGCGGGACTCGAACCTACGACCATAGCGGTGAGAGGTAAATGATCTTGAGACGGCGCCTTAGACCACTCGGCCACGGAGGACCCTTGTTCTTGAACTATAACTATAATTACCATTTCACAAAACTGATTTCACTTTGTCTGCTTTTTGAATGTTCCTTTTATTTACATAAAGTAAGTTTATTCATGTATACTACTTCCGTGTCCAGATTTGTAGATATAGTTCCAATCACCCCTTATGTGGGGATGGTTGCATCAATCAGAATATCCTTCCTGTGAGGTTCCCTGAGTTTTGCCATACATCTCCTCGTGTCGGCTGTACTATGATGTCGGGATCGTCAAATTGTCCATATGACAAATACGTGAGGTACACATAAAACACCTGTACTATCCACCGACTGACTCCTGGATCATTGTTATGTTGAGGACCCGTCACACATACATAGAAACGACTACAAATATATATATATGTAAACTCAAGATTTACAATTTACTCAATCCCAATATGTAATAACATTTCATTTGTTCGGTACCATCTATTATTTCCATGGTAGTTTTATCAATAAAGCTGTTTTAAATACATTCATTTCTTACCATCTATCAGTTTCATGGTAGTTTTTGCAATTAAACAGTACTAACATTCGTTTATTATCAACCATCCATCTCATGGTATCAAATACATCTCTACAACCATTACTTTATTATATACATTACAACATTTGCTTTCCACTCTACATAACACCACAATTTATAATATAACAATGACAGACTACAAATAAATTGTAAATTTCATACAATTCTAGAATGCTGATTTTGAATAATCATCATAAAATATACACCACACAAAATATGTTCATTGATTCCTTGGCCTGTGTCCTAACAAAACAACTCTCAATACCTCGGGTATGAAAATAATGTGACAGCTTTCTAGTCTTAATAGAAATTAACAATTTTTCACCATATAAATCAGTCAATCAATCCATAAAAAAATAACAGGATTAAAAAAAAATATTGGCAAGTGGTGTGGGGGGTGGTCACTTTACCATGCAATTATTACATTATACACATTTTATGTGATTATAGTTTGTTTTAGCATAAATCATAAATTTTGGGGGATATACTGACCCCACTCCCCCTCATCTCTATCATTGACACACCATATATTGCTTCATTCTCTAACTTTGTTAGGTAGGAATTTTGTCTTGATGGGACTTTGTTCTCCAAGGTAAAAATAAATGGAGGTCTGCCTGTGAATTTTCATGGGGGATTTTGTCCGCCTTGAAAAAAAAGATGGGAGGGATTTTGCCCAGGTAGTAAATTTTGAGCAGGGAGGATTTTGTCCGAGGATGTGCATGTGAGGGATTGGGGGTTTGTCCTACACTCTATAACTGTTTAATTATCCCTATATCCCTTTAACTTTAATGTGAATTAGAACTTTTAAATGTTCATCCACATAGTTTGAACTTAACTTTTCAGGTTAGATTTTTGGAGGTTAAAGTTTTTGATTTGGTACTTATTTCATCATCCTAACATTGGACATGAATGAAACTTCACATGTGTGTTAAACATCCTCTAGGAAACTCGTAGAGACAAGAATTAGAACTCTTGATTGCATTTTGGCAGAATTATTTCCCTTTTAGACTTTTTAGCAGGTTAAAGTTTGTCGCACAAGGATTTGATCTTAGATGTTTGACAAATAAGTTCAGTTTGTGGTCCTCTCTTAAATTTGTTAAAAAACTATGACCCTGGGGGCAAAATTGGCCTGCCCTAATTTTTTTTTCTAAAAGTTAATTATTTGTATTTTTTTTTTTATTGTTTTTTTTATTAAAGTTTAATCTTCTTTTTCTTTTTTGTAAAAATTAATCCTTTTTTTTTTTGGTTAGATTTATTTTCTTCATTTTCATGAAAGAGTATCCAGCTGTGATAAACTGTGCATGCTGGTCAAGATAATTTCAACTATAGATCCATTTTCATGAAATGGTACAAATATATTGCCCTCTGAGGTGAAGTAAGTGCATAGGCCTATATGTCATGCTGAATTGAATAATATTAAGGTTATACCAGCCATCCATTCACTCTGTTGTTTTTTAAAAAAAACGTAACTGTAAATAATGAAAATGAATAGTGTTTGAATTATTTTTATGCCCCCCAAAAAATATTTTTGGTGGCATATAGTAATCGCAGCGTCCGTCCGTCTGTCCGTCCGATATTTCGTTTCCGGCCTGTAACTTTGTCATGCATAGATGGATTTTGTTGATACTTGCTACAAATGTTCAACATAGTATAACGACGTGTCGTGAGTAAGACCCACACACGTACCTCAAAGGTCAAAGTCACAATTTGAGTTTGTTTGACAACAGTTTGAGTTTGTGTGAAATTTCGTTTTCGGCCTGTATCTTTCTCATGCATAGATGGATTTTGTTGATACTTGCTACAAATGATCAACATAACATATCATATATTTTTATTTTTTTCAGACCATTTGGGAGGCATGTGACACTTAACAGTGACATTTCTTGTTCTAATTAATTATTAACAGATAAGCAATAATTATAGTTTAATTTTACCATCCCTGAGTTTTAATTGTCTTCCATTAGGTACTTATTTCCTGAAAAAGCTGTTGTTTAACTCGTAATATTATTATATATAAGTCTTTGTTATATATTATAATCTTTAAGACTGAAATCTTGCATTCAGATATTGAACAGAAAGAACTCTATTTATATTTTTTTAAATGTTTATATAAATACAATTACTATTGTGATTGCAAAGAATGTTTTTAAACTGTTAAGTCTATTTTTGTCTTAAAAATGTTTTTTATATTTCTTGGATTAATAAACATAATTATTCTATAATCAAATGCCTGTTCCCAAGTATTTACTATAATAAAATATACAAAGTAATATTTGTTTATTTTTATACATTCTCCTGTCTGTTCAATAAGCTTGGTCCTACCACAGCTGTCCGACCAGCGTATACCACCAGCTGGACAAACAATAGACAGTCTGTCAGCACAATAAACAGTCTGGCAGTACAATTGACAGTCTAGTACAATTTACAGTCTGTCAGCACAATATACAGTCTGTCAGTACAATAGACAGTCTGTCAGCACAATATACAGTAGACAGTTTGTCAGCACAATATACAGTCTGTCAGCATGCACAAAAGACAGTCTGTCAGCACAATAGACAGTCTGTCAGTACAATATACAGTCTGTTAACCCAATAGACTGTCAGTACAGTAGACATTCTGTCAGCACAATAGACAGTCTTTCAGTACAATAGACAGATTGTCAGCACAGAAGACAGTCTGTCAGCACAAAAGACAGTCTGTCAGTTCAATAAACAGTCTGTCAGCACAATAGACAGTCTGTCAGTACAATATACAGTCTGTCAGTACAATAGACAGTCTATCAGTACAATAGACGGTCTGTCAGCACAATAGACATTCTGTCAGTACAATAGACGGTCTGTCAGTACAATAGACAGTCTGTCAGCACAATAGACAGTCTGTCAGTACAAAAAACAGTGTGTCAGTACAATAGACAGCCTGTCAGCACAACAGACAGTATGTCAGTAAAATAGACAGTCTGTCAGCACAATAGTCAGTCTGTCAGCACAAGTGTCAGTCTGTCAGCACTATAGACAGTCTTTCAGCACAATAGACAGTCTGTCAGCATAATAGACAGTGTCAGCACAATAAATAGTCTGTCAGCACAATAGTCAGTCTGTCAGCACAATAGTCAGTCTGTCAGCACAATAAACAGTCTGTCACCACAATAGACCATCTGTCAGCACAATAGTCAGTCTGTCAGCACTATAGACATTCTGTCAGTACAATAGACAGTCCGTTAGCACAATAGACATTCTGTCAGTACAATAGTCAGTCTGTCAGCACTATAGACAGTCTGTCAGTACAATAGACAGTCTGTCAGCACAATAGACAGTCTGTCAGCACAATAGACCATCTGTCAGTACAATAGTCAGTCTGTCAGCACAATAGTCAGTCTGTCAGCACAATAGACAGTCGGTCAGCACAATAGACAGTCTGTCAGTACAATAGATATTCTGTCAGCACAATAGACAGTCTCTCAGTACAATAGTCAGTCTGTCAGCACAACATACTACCTAGCATATACAGAGTATTTTATCTCATCCTTCCAGAATATCTCGTCTTATAATTCTGTCAGTCTGAGCCCATGTGCACTACTATGGGATTGTTGTTTGTGTGAATGCTTAGAGTGATTTAAATGCCACTGAGGGCTTACAGACGATCAGTTAAACTAACCATTCTTTCCTGAGATCCTGGAAGTTTAATCAGTACTCATGCACACCTGTCTCCACAAGTAACAAATAACTTCCTCACTTGAATCAGCGATGAGAGACGAATGACAATGAGATGCAATGTTGTATATCAGTCATTACGGAGATTGTACACGGACGGGGATTCGAACTGACGATTGATAGTCAGACCCGCTAACGACTGAGCTAATCGAACCCGATTCTAGGGTAGTATAATCTAAATAATGTTGATTTTTCAAGATGACCTTTTCCCATAAATTCACTCCAAACTTATAATGTCAGTCGCACTCTTGCCAATTCAATTGAGACTTTGGGACACGTGGCAATATTGAAACCGAGTTTACCCATATGCAACAAATATTTTGTGTCAACATACATTTTTCAACTTACACTATGTGTCTTTACACATTATAAATTATGTACGTATAACCATGGGGCAATATCAGTCTTTAAATATCACTATCTGAAACTTCGTATTTAAACATATGAACAGTTTGCGTAAAGCTGGTGATGTCACGATGATGAACCGTGGAAGGGAATATCAAAATGGGATGAACCGTGGAAGGTAGTATCATAATGGGATGATGGATCATAATGGGATGATCAGTGGAAGGGAATATCATAATGGAATAATCCATGGAAGGGACTATCATAATGGAATGATCAGTGTAAGGGAATATCATAATGGGATGAACCGTGGAAGGGAATATCATAATGGGATGATCAGTGGAAGGGAATATCATAATGGATTATCCGTGAAAGGGAATAATATAATGGAATGATCCGTGGAAGGGAATATCATAATGGGATGAACCGTGGAAGGTAATATCATAATGGAATGATCCGTATAAGGGAATATCATAATGGGATGATCCGTGGAAGGGAATATTATAATGGAATGATCCGTGGAAGGGAATATCATAATGGGATGAACAGTGGAAGGGAATATCATAATGGGATGATCAGTGGAAGGGAATATCATAATGGGATGATCCATGGAAGGGAGTATCATAATGGGATGATGGATCATAATGGGATGATCAGTGGAAGGGAATATCATAAGGGGATGATTCATGGAAGGGAATATCATAATGAATGATCAGTGGAAGGGAATATCATAATGGGATGATCCATGGAAGGGAATATCATAATGGGATGATTCGTGGAAGGGAATATCATAATTGGATGATCCGTGGAAGGGAATATAATAATGGGATGAACCTTGGAAGGCAATATCATAATGGGATGATCAGTGGAAGGGAATATCATAATGGGATGATCCATGGAAGGGAGTATCATAATGGGATGATGGATCATAATGGGATGATCAGTGGAAGGGAATATCATAATGGGATGATCCATGGAAGGGAATATCATAATGGATGATTCGCGGAAGGGAATATCATAATGGATGATCCGCGGAAGTGAATATCATAATGGATGATCCGTGGAAGGGAATATCATAATGGGATGATCCGTTGATGAGAATATCACAATGGGATGATCCGTGGAAGGGAATATCATAATGGGATGATCCATGGAAGGGAATATCATAATGGATGATTCGTGGAAGGGAATATCATAATGGGATGATCCGTGGAAGGGAATATCATAATGGGATGAACTGTGGAAGGCAATATCATAATGGGATGATCAATGGAAGGGAATATCATAATGGGATGATCCATGGAAGGGAGTATCATAATGGGATGATCCGTGGAAGGGAATATCATAATGGGATGAACCGTGGAAGGCAATATCATAATGGGATGATCAATGGAAGGGAATATCATAATGGGATGATCCATGGAAGGGAGTATCATAATGGGATGATCCGTGGAAGGCAATATCATAATGGGATGATCAGTGGAAGGGAATATCATAATGGGATGATCCATGGAAAGGAGTATCATAATGGGATGATGGATCATAATGTGATGATCAGTGGAAGGGAATATCATAATGGGATGATCCATGGAAGGGAATATCATAATGGATGATCTGCGGAAGTGAATATCATAATGGATGATCCGTGGAAGGGAATATCATAATGGGATGATCCGTTGATGAGAATATCACAATGGGATGATCCGTGGAAGGGAATATCATAATGGGATGATCCATGGAAGGGAATATCATAATGGATGATTCGTGGAAGGGAATATCATAATGGGATGATCCGTGGAAGGGAATATCATAATGGGATGAACCGTGGAAGGGAATATCATAATGGGATGATCAGTGGAAGGGAATATCATTATAGGATGATCAGTGGAAGGGAATATCATAATGGGATGATCCATGAAAGGGAATATCATAATGGGATGATCCGTGGAAGGGAATATCATAATGGAATGATCAGTGGAAGGGAATATCATAATGGGATGATCCATGGAAGGGAGTATCATAATGGGATGATGGATCATAATGGGATGATCAGTGGAAGGGAATATCATAATGGGATGATCCATGGAAGGGAATATCATAATGGATGATTCGCGGAAGGGAATATCATAATGGATGATCCGCGGAAGTGAATATCATAATGGATGATCCGTGGAAGGGAATATCATAATGGGATGATCCGTTGATGAGAATATCACAATGGGATGATCCGTGGAAGGGAATATCATAATGGGATGATCCATGGAAGGGAATATCATAATGGATGATTCGTGGAAGGGAATATCATAATGGGATGATCCGTGGAAGGGAATATCATAATGGGATGAACTGTGGAAGGCAATATCATAATGGGATGATCAATGGAAGGGAATATCATAATGGGATGATCCATGGAAGGGAGTATCATAATGGGATGATCCGTGGAAGGGAATATCATAATGGGATGAACCGTGGAAGGCAATATCATAATGGGATGATCAATGGAAGGGAATATCATAATGGGATGATCCATGGAAGGGAGTATCATAATGGGATGATCCGTGGAAGGCAATATCATAATGGGATGATCAGTGGAAGGGAATATCATAATGGGATGATCCATGGAAAGGAGTATCATAATGGGATGATGGATCATAATGTGATGATCAGTGGAAGGGAATATCATAATGGGATGATCCATGGAAGGGAATATCATAATGGATGATCTGCGGAAGTGAATATCATAATGGATGATCCGTGGAAGGGAATATCATAATGGGATGATCCGTTGATGAGAATATCACAATGGGATGATCCGTGGAAGGGAATATCATAATGGGATGATCCATGGAAGGGAATATCATAATGGATGATTCGTGGAAGGGAATATCATAATGGGATGATCCGTGGAAGGGAATATCATAATGGGATGAACCGTGGAAGGGAATATCATAATGGGATGATCAGTGGAAGGGAATATCATTATAGGATGATCAGTGGAAGGGAATATCATAATGGGATGATCCATGAAAGGGAATATCATAATGGGATGATCCGTGGAAGGGAATATCATAATGGAATGATCAGTGGAAGGGAATATCATAATGGGATGAACCGTGGAAGGGAATATCAAAATGTGATGAACCCGTGGAAGGTAGTATCATAATGGGATGATGGATCATAATGGGATGATCAGTGGAAGGGAATATCATAATGGAATAATCCATGGAAGGGACTATCATAATGGAATGATCAGTGGAAGGGAGGATCATAATGGGATGATCAGTGGAAGGGAATATCATAATGGAATAATCCATGGAAGGGACTATCATAATGGAATGATCAGTGGAAGGGAATATCATAATGGGATGAACCGTGGAAGGGAATATCATAATGGGATGATCAGTGGAAGGGAATATCATAATGGGATGATCAGTGGAAGGGAATATCATAATGGGATGATCCATGGAAGGGAGTATCATAATGGGATGATGGATCATAATGGGATGATCAGTGGAAGGGAATATCATAATGGGATGATCCATAGATGGGAATATCATAACGGATGATTCGTGGAAGGGAATATCATAATGGGATGATCAGTGGAAGGGAATATCATAATGGGATGATCAGTGGAAGGGAATATCATAACGGGATGATGGATCATAATGGGATGATCAGTGGAAGGGAATATCATAATGGAATAATCCATGGAAGGGTGTATCATAATGGGATGATCCATGGAAGGGAGTATCATAATGGTTTGATCCATAGAAGGGAATATCATAATGGGATGATCCATGGAAGGGAATATCATAATGGGGTGATCCATGGAAGGGAATATTATAATGGGATGATCCATGGAAGGGAATATCATAATGGGATGATCAATTGAAGGGAGTATCATAATGGGATGATCAATTGAAGGGAATATCATAATGGGGTGATCCATGGAAGGGAATATCATAATGGGATGATCCATGGAAGGGAATATTATAATGGGATGATCCATGGAAGGCAATATCATAAAGGAATGATCCGTGGAAGGAAATATCATAATGGGATGATGGATCATAATAGGATGATCAGTGGAAGGGAATATCATAATGGGATGATCCATGGAAGGGAATATTATAATGGGATGATCCATGGAAGGGAATATCATAAAGGAATGATCCCTGGAAGGAAATATCATAATGGGATGATGGATCATAATAGGATGATCAGTGGAAGGGAATATCATAATGGGATGATCCATGGAAGGGAATATCATAATGAATGATTCGTGGAAGGGAATATCATAATTGGATGATCCGTGGAAGGGAATATCATAATGGGATGAACTGTGGAAGGCAATATCATAATGGGATGATCAGTGGAAGGGAATATCATAATGGGATGATCCATGGAAGGGAGTATCATAATGGGATGATGGATCATAATGGGATGATCAGTGGAAGGGAATATCATAATGGGATGATCCATGGAAGGGAATATCATAATGGATGATTCGCGGAAGGGAATATCATCATGGATGATCCGCGGAAGTGAATATCATAATGGATGATCCGTGGAAGGGAATATCATAATGGGATGATCCGTTGATGAGAATATCACAATGGGATGATCCCTGGAAGGGAATATCATAATGGGATGATCCATGGAAGGGAATATCATAATGGATGATTCGTGGAAGGGAATATCATAATGGGATGATCCGTGGAAGGGAATATCATAATGGGATGAATCGTGGAAGGGAATATCATAATGGGATGATCAGTGGAAGGGAATATCGTAATGGGATGATCCATGGAAGGGAGTATCATAATGGGATGATGGATCATAATGGGATGATCCGTGGAAGGGAATATCATAATGGGATGATCCATGGAAGGGAATATCATAATGGATGATTCGCGGAAGGGAATATCATAATAGATGATCCGCGGAAGTGAATATCATAATGGATGATCCGTGGAAGGGAATATCATAATGGGATGATCCGTTGATGAGAATATCACAATGGGATGATCCGTGGAAGGGAATATCATAATGGGATGATCCATGGAAGGGAATATCATAATGGATGATTCGTGGAAGGGAATATCATAATGGGATGATCCGTGGAAGGGAATATCATAATGGGATGAACCGTGGAAGGGAATATCATAATGGGATGATCAGTGGAAGGGAATATCATTATAGGATGATCAGTGGAAGGGAATATCATAATGGGATGATCCATGAAAGGGAGTATCATAATGGGATGATCAGTGGAAGGGAATATCATAATGGAATGATCAGTGGAAGGCAATATCATAATGGGATGAACCATGGAAGGGAATATCAAAATGGGATGAACCCGTGGAAGGTAGTTTCATAATGGGATAATGGATCATAATGGAATGATCAGTGGAAGGGAATATCATAATGGAATAATCCATGGAAGGGACTATCATAATGGAATGATCAGTGGAAGGGAATATCATAATGGGATGAACCGTGGAAGGGAATATCATAATGGGATGATCAGTGGAAGGGAATATCATAATGGGATGATCAGTGGAAGGGAATATCATAATGGGATGATCCATGGAATGGAGTATCATAATGGGATGATGGATCATTATGGGATGATCAGTGGAAGGGAATATCATAATGGGATGATCCATGGATGGGAATATCATAACGGATGATTCGTGGAAGGGAATATCATAATGGGATGATCAGTGGAAGGGAATATCATAATGGGATGATCAGTGGAAGGGAATATCATAACGGGATGATGGAACATAATGGGATGATCAGTGGAAGGGAATATCATAATGGAATAATCCATGGAAGGGTGTATCATAACGGGATGATCCATGGAAGGGAGTATCATAATGGTTTGATCCATAGAAGGGAATATCATAATGGGATGATCCATGGAAGGGAATATCATAATGGGGTGATCCATGGAAGGGAATATTATAATGGGATGATCCATGGAAGGGAATATCATAATGGGATGATCAATTGAAGGGAGTATCATAATGGGATGATCAATTGAAGGGAATATCATAATGGCGTGATCCATGGAAGGGAATATCATAATTGGATGATCCATGGAAGGGAATATTATAATGGGATGATCCATGGAAGGGAATATCATAAAGGAATGATCCGTGGAAGGAAATATCATAATGGGATGATGGATCATAATAGGATGATCAGTGGAAGGGAATATCATAATGGAATGATCCATGGGGGGATATCATAATGGGATGATCCATGGAAGCGAGTATCATAATGGGATGATCAATGGAAGGGAATATCATAATGGAATGATCCGTGGAAGGGAATATCATAATGGGATGATCCGTGGAAGGGAGTATCATAATGGGATGATTTATGGAAGGGAATACGATAATGGGATGATGGATCATAATTGGATGATCCATGGAAAGAAGGAAATTTCAGGAACCGCATATACTGAAAAGGGTTGGATGAGGAAGACCTTGATCGATGTGATTCGATAGGGGACAGATTCTTGTCATTGTCAGTCGAAAAGAAACCGTAATGGATTTTGAAGAAAAAGACAAGACTTTTGATATATCTACGTTGCTTGAGGGTTGGCCAAGACAGGTCTTCCAGCGTATTCCCTTCTTGGGTGATATTTCCTACATTTGCAACCGTGACACCTGGCCACTGTTTTCTCTGCCATTCCTATGGTGTATTTTAGACTAGGCAAATGTGGGAAGCACTTAAACTTGTGCGGGTGGTGGAGGTCTTTATGATCTTACTAATATCTTAAAAGCCAGGCACTTGGTAGCCTTAGGAGCAAAATACACGTTTCTTATAAGGAAGCCGGTGGTTTTCATGGCTTTAGGTGTAAATAAATCACTGTCTATATATAGCTAATATTATTTAACCGACATTACATGTTTTGTATTTGATTAAACCAAGGACTTGTATAGAAGGTTATGAAACTTGCACCTCCTGACTAAATGTTGATGAAATACCACGCGAAGGATTAATTATTTGTAAATGAATCATCCATAATTCACCGGACTCTTATTTCTTGTATATAAACTGTAAGTTGTATGAATTTTAAATGTTTAAACATGTTTCGATCACGCAAAATGATCTTGAATTAAAGATATTGAGATTTGAGGGGAAATTCTCATAATTTGTTGCTATTTTAGCTGCTGTATACAAATCTTGTAATCAAAAGTACTTCAACAATTTTAAACACTTTCTGGGAATGGTATTATTTTAATGAAAATTTCATTCTGCAATGTAAGAATTTTGAGTTGTGTTTACGATATGAATTGAAGTTAAGATAATTGAAAACGAGATATTGTGAGATTTTGCGTGAACACGTGAGCGTTTACACGTTCACAAAATCTTATTCAGTTGCCTTTCCCTCTCCATATAATTCCTTGATTTAGAATGAAACTAACACTCACCACCTCCGAATAAATTCGTTTTACACGAAGGACCCGACTTTTACCTATAACCGGAACTGATTAACGAGTTATTGCGCCTTGGTTGCTCCCCCTTTTTAAAATAAGCCATTTGTAATTAAGGTGGTTGAGTAGAATTTCCTTTGTAAGTTTGACCTCTTTCTAATTAGCTCATGCTTTAATATTTCCTTCTGTTAAACATGAACTATAATTTCTATACATTGCTGCATAGTCTATGTAAATCGATTTTCATTACATCATTGATTTAAGTTAGATTCGTGTTAATTCGTTTCCACGCCCGCGTGGCTTCTTGTGCATTTCAAGACATTCATTTCATAGCTTACATGATGGTTGAGAAAAATGTACTTTCTCATGCAAAAACACAAGTATAAGTCCTAGAGGAATACACAGAAATTGATTTTACATCATTATCAAACACAATAAACATAAGTTCTCGCCACACAAATATTGTTGACGTCAGCGCGCATATTCTGATGAATGTGTAACTGTTATCACAGTCATATTCTGATGAATGTGTAACGGTTATCACAGTTATACAATAGCACAATAATATATTAACACAAATGTAAGGCTGTATTGATATTATTTAGTATAGTGCATGTTTTCAATCTCTAAGTGGTAATGAGGTGTTCAGACGTATAAGTTGCACAATGCCACGATGTGTCAGCCCTGGACAGTATTGAAATAAATGTTGCACTTGTGCAAGTATGGTGCCATAGACCATTCTTAATATTGTCTCATGAATATGCATATCTACACCAGAACGAGGTTAGGAGCACATCCTATCTTACAGCAACACTAGCGTACATAAAGATTACACGGCTATCTCGGATAATAATTGAGATATAAGTCTGAGTACATCTGGTAATTTAAATTTGTTGATAGTTTAATTAATGTAAAGGTCAAAATACAATATTTAGTTATTGATTTAAGTAGTTCATAATTTGAAAATTAAGTTTTTATATCGTTCAGCATGTGTATTTCTATACTGGTTAAACCGTGTTTTATGATCTGATAACTGAATGTATTTACAAATTCTCAGTGGTGTGGGGGATGGAGGAAAGGGTCTGCTGTAAATCAATTCATTCACATCTGACCTGTGTAAACATTCCTGAAGATTAAGGCTAATTAACACCTCTCTTTGAAAGTGATTTAGAAGGGATACAAACCGTCTGTATAATGTCAGGTTCCATGAATATTTGTGCCTTACCATGTGTACTCATATCAGTGTCCATTTTCTAGAACACAACAGAACAGTTAACCATTTTATTTTTGTTCAAATCCTTCTATTCGTTTTTTTTTTATAAAACAAAAATAATATGGGGTAGAGGGTATGACATAATGGGGGGGGGGGGGGGGGGGGGTGACAGATCACAGAGAAATAATAAAAAAAAAAATTAAAATAAAGGCAATTAACGTTTTATTTACTTAATATACATGTTCAAACTCATCTTATTACAAGTATGTCTCAAAACAATGTCTACATTTAAATAAGGCTTATAATTTAGAAGCAGAATAGACCAACTGATTTGGAAGCTTATTGTTAGTGTATGTAGTCATATAGTGGGAGTAATACGTTTTCCAGATTGTCAATTGCAGTCCTGCAAATATATACTTTACAGGTGTACCATTTTATGGGGACTATATTTCTGACTTTTTTGTGTCTCTGTCATCATGTTTTCTCTATGTTCTCCAGCATATCAAATACTTTTGATTGGATTGGATTCTTCTGGTTTACAGTGCTGGCTTTATCTTCTGGTTTACAGTGCTAGATTTATTCATACTGTCCATTCCCATCTTATAATGAAAGATACAAATATTATTCAATATTCTAAAATATTGACAATAAATTGTTATATATAATACTGTATAATAATGTTCACATGTCTGTAAAATTATGTTTATAAGGCGTAATACGGTAACATAAATTGTTTCACTTCTCTTTCTTTATATAACATAATGTGTTGTGACATGCTGTGGTTTATGCATATATTAAAGAAAAAATAGATGTTTTTAAAGTTTGTATTTATTTCAAATAAAAAACAAACAATAATAAGATATTTAAAATTCATAACAATAATAGATAAATATGTAAACATGAAAACTTACATGCCTTATTTTGCTTTACACAATTTGTTTATTATAAAAGTCCCTTAATAATGTTATGAAAATCAAGGGAAGACTCATATCCAAAATGGAACAAAACAATTTTGTCCAGGTCTCAAAATATCACCCCAAGTTAATAGGGGTGTAGCCATTTTCCTATGTAGTTATAGTCATCTGCTAATCAGCTGGTAGTGTGATGAGCTCCTAACCTCGCTTGGATAATGGAATGTCTGGCATGCATATAATTTGAGAGAGGCCTATAACCTGTTTTCGATCACAACCTGAATTCAATCACTTCCAAGAATTTCGAATATTGCACATACGTATTCCAACTTCCTGTACAACTTTTAAAAATTTACAAACAGTATCCACATGGACATTGAATGCAATGAAAATAAAAAATAATTCTTTCGATAAAAGTAAAAAAGCTATTTTATAATTACAGACCTGGAAAAATGTCTTTCTCACCATATCCTTTTTTCAGTTTACAATAAAACCATGACAAAAGCTTGGTTTGTTTATGAAATTCAGTTCCAGCCACGTCTGCTGAAAACTGATGTAATACATGTCAAGGTCAAAAGTTAAAAATATCACCTACTTTGCATGTCAGAAATTATAGAGGTTGCGGAGAAGTATCCTTCTTATAAGAAATTTGTTAAAAAATGAGTTTGAAATAGTTGAAAAGGTTTGTTAAAAGAAAAGGATAACAAGAGGTGGATATATATATTATGAATTTAATAAAGTTTAAAATGCAAAAAAAGAAAAAAAAAATTTTAAATTGGTGTTTTAATTGGTTACTATGTCATTTTTTTGTAAATAAAATTAGAGAAAATAACCTCAATCTGTTCATTGAACTGACAATGTTATGAAATAAATCCATTGAGAAATATTCACATATGTGAAAGGAAAGTGCAGATTTATCTGCTTTCATTTATTTGCACTTCATCAGTCCATGTCATTTCAGTTTGACACATTACCCCATCCAGCCATGTGATCGAAATCTGGTGATGCCGTTTTATTGGCAGTATATTAGGGTCACCATGATCTTAACATGAATGGGAAGGCAATGGGCATGTATTCGTTATCTTTTAGATAGAAAATTTTTTTAGCAATTTTAAGTGATCGAAAACTAGTAACACATCATATTGGTAATGCACAGATGTTGTACATGTTTTTAATGATTGTTAATTATCAACTATATCGCCAAAAGGTCATATACATGTGTATAAACATCAAACAATGAATTAAATTTATAAGTTTGGCGAAGTCGGCGGACAGGCGGATGGGTGGCTTCAAGTTTTTCATTTCCGTTCAATAACTAGAGTACTTTTCATCGGAACTGAACCAAACTTATACAAAGTCTGTACCTCTATAAAATCTAGGCCAAGTTCGATAACCAGCCAATACAGACCATTATCTTAAGAGTTAAAGCCCTTTAATTAGTAAAAAATGCTAAAATTGCTTTTTTCCGCTCAATAACTAGAGTATTCTTTATCAGAACTGAAGCAAACATACACAAAGTGAGAATCTTTATAAAATCTAGGCCAAGTTCAATAACCAGCCAATTCAGACTATTATCTTTAGAGTTATGGCCCTTTAATTAGTCAAAAATGCTAAAATTTACGATTTCCACTAAATAACTACAGTATTCTTTATCTGAACTGAAGCCAACTTACACAAAGTATGTATCTCTATAAAATCTGAGCCAAGTTCGATAACCAGCCAATTTTGACCATTATCTTTAGAGTTATGGCCCTTTAATTAGTCAAAAATGCTAAAATTGATTGTTTCCGCAACCAAGCTTATACAATTTTTTAGCAGTATAAAGTAAAAATAATCTTTTTCTTTTGTTATTTTGATGAAAATACTAAAAAAGTTTGGATTGATGTATTGATATATATTAATATGAAACTCCATTAACATGCACATTTTTATCTTAAAAATGGTTTGCAGTGCCCTTACTCAGTTGATAGCCATGAGGCAAAAAATATTATAAAAAATACAAATGATTTATTAGAGAAATGTACAGGTCTGTTTAAAATTTTTACAACACAGCTGAATTTCTCATAATGTTTGATACATTTTGTAATATATTTGTAGAATCAAACATCGTGTTAAAGAAATTGTTGCTATCAGGTGAGCATGTTTGAAAAACATGGTTTTTCGGAGAATTTCCAAGTCTCTTGTCATGTGATGTTTTTAAACCATAGTGACTCAAAATAAAAATTTTGTATCATGGCAGTGACTTTTTTATATAATTGTTTATATAGCGTATGAACTAACATGTAGTTGTGCCATGTGCCAAGTATGTTCACCCCAAATGTAAATGTAACAAAACGAGAAAAATGTGCATCCAGTCCTGGAACCAAACCTGGGACTATTGGCTTACAGGACAAATGCTCTACTGAACTAGTCGGTCTGCTTGCAGTACATTTCTCATCTAAAAGGTTACTCTCCCGAATTTTCATAGAGACCAGAGAATTGTGTGAATGTTTCTCAGAATATATATAAGTCATAGGCGCCAATGTGACAGGACAAGAAAAATATGCAGCCAGTCTGGGATTCGAACACTGGACCTATTGCTTATATATGTTTCTCACCCAACAAGTTATGTGCACTCTGTGACCTATTCCCCCACAAATTTGGTTTTTGTTACCGTATTTCCATAGTGACTAAAGAGAATCATGCAAATGTTTCTTGGACTATATATTATGTCAGTGTAAAAGAATGGGTAAAAAAATGTTACTAAAATATGCAGCCAGTCCGGTACTCGAACCCGAGGTCTTTCACTTACCAAGTTGGTTAATGAAACTTCCAAAGTCACACCTATGTTGTGTTCTCATGTCAGTTACGGTTCAACTGAAATGCTCTAACATTAACAGGAGCCTGATTCATGATAACCATGTATTGGAATGGTCACTAAAAACTTAAGTTGCAATTGTTGGGTATCATGCTTTCACAATCATGTGAAAATAAACGGCAAAATTTTATATGAAAAAAACGTCTGTGGATTTGAACTATCAACACTTAACAAAAAAAAGATTAGCAACAACCTTAAAGTTTATCATTGTCTCTATGCACTAGTTGCAACATAATACTTTAACTATTTGTATGATAACCACTTTATATCATTTCAGGTGGCAATTCTTCAGAACATTGCAGATTGATCTTAACAAATAGACTGTGGCATTAACAGGTTTGAAAGAGTGAAATAAGTTGGTCAATTCCTCAGGAAGCGAAACCAAGCATGTCGTCTGGCGTGATGATTGGTTCCAATCAGATAAAAACAGAATTGACAACAGAACAAGAACTGACTTCATGTAAGGCTTTGGTCCCTCAAACAGATGACTCATCAAAAGAAGATGTAAATAAGTTACGTGAGTTTGACAATGATAACATCAGTGAAAACCATTCAGTAGAGCCAAAGTTAGAAAAAATGTTTAAATGTCAAATCTGTTGCAAGGAATTTCTCAAACCAAAAGCTCTTAAAGAACACACGAAGACGCATTCAGACGAAAGACCTCTAAGTTGCGATTACTGTGATAAACGATTTAAGAAAAAGGGTGCTCTTAATATACACTTAAATTTACACACTGGTGCACGGCCATATTCCTGTGATATATGTAAACTTTGTTTCTTGCAACCAGCTAGCTTGCAAAGACATAAACTTGTTCATACAGATTCAAATATATTTAAATGTAGTGAATGTGAAAAGGAATTTTCTCGACAGGATGGGCTGAAGAGTCACATGAGAACACATACAGGTGAAAAACCATTTTCTTGCAATATTTGTTTGAAGAAATTTAGCAGGTCTTCAAATTTAACTGATCACATGAGAATTCACACCGGAGTTAATACATGTATTTGCCTCATATGCAATAAGTCTTTCAGAAGATCTTCTGAATTGAAGAGGCACATACGCATACATACTGGAGAAAAGCCATATGTATGTGATGTATGTAACAAGGCATTTGGACAGGCGTCAGCTTTAAAGAAACATTCACATATTCATACTGGAGAAAAGAAACCGCATGCATGTGCATATTGTGGGAAAGGTTTCATCATACCTCATGATTTAAGGGTACACATGCGAGTCCATACAGGGGAAAAACCTTGTATATGCCATGTATGTGGACAAAGTTTTGCACGAGATGAATCGCTGAAGAGACATATGTTGATGCATACAGGTGAAAAGAAATTTATTTGTGACATATGTGACAAACGTTTTGCCCGTAATTGTAATTTAAAGAAACATAAGGATATCCATTCCAAGAATAAAACAGTTTAAAGTAACTATAGTATTGGCAGTCCTGGTAAGCTCAGTCATTAGTGCATCTGAATATAATTTCAGGAGTCATGAGTTAAAATCTTTGTGTGGCCACAGTGTCTGTGGTGATTGGTATACATCATTGTGTCGAATTGTCAATCATTTTTCATTGCTGATTCAAGTGGGAAATTTATCAGTTACTTGCAGAGATGGTTGTGCTCGGTGTGCTTGGATCCCACGAAAGTGTGACTTGACTAACGGATCGTCTCTAATCCCTGGATGTCATAAACATGGTGCTTATTCAAACTAACTGTAGTGATAGACTTTCATATGTATAACCAACAGCCATGTGGTTTAAATGTTTTGTCAAGTTTTATATTTCATGTGTTGCTTATAAAAGAATATACTTAGACTGATTCAAAATAGGTACATGTAGTTACAATGACAATTCTAAATTTGTAAATAAATAACTGTAAAAGAATTACCAGTAAAGTGCTGCAAGACATGTTTGGCTTAGTATCAAAAACATAAAAAATAAACTGTAAATTTAATTACATAGATACAATGACTTGTATAGAACGATAGGAAACTTGCATCTCCTGACTAAATGTTGATGAAACAGCACACGAAGAATTCATAATTTGAAAATTAATCATTCATAAATCACAGGCAACTGATTTCTTGTACATAAACTGTAAGTTATATGTAATTTTAGATGTTTAAACATATTTTGCTCGCACAAAATGCTCTTGAATTAAAGATATTGAGGTTTGAAGGAAAATTTATTGTAATTTGTCATTATTTTTGGTGCGGTATACTTGTTATAACAAGGACTCTTTTAAACACACATTTCTGGGAATTGTATTGTTTTGATGACAATTTCATTCTGCAGTGTACGAATTTTGATTTGTGTTCCTGAGATGAATGGAAGTTAAGACAATTAAAAATGAGATATTGCGAGATTTTGTGTGAATACGCAAGCGTTTATACAATTTCAATCAGTTGCCTTTCCTTCTCTATATAAGTCCTTGATAGATACAATAACTTTTTGAGATTAATTATTCAGATAACAAAATGTTAAATTTAACTGTACAGATAAGCTGTTCAGTGTAATTATACATACTTAATGTAATATTTTGTTGTGATTTTTACAGTATTTAACACTCATACTTTTAACTGTTTCTTATTTCATACATCCTAATGATATATGTATATATATATATATATATATAATAAAAATATAGTTAAAAATCTCTATTGTGTAATTTACAAGTTGTATTACCAGTGATTTCATTAATTGTGTTTAAACCACAGTGGTGGTCTTCAGGTAGGGCATCAAGCTGGCATTTGGAAAATCATGGGTTCAAACCTCAACCAGAGCATACAAAATACTTGAAAAATGATAATAGAAGTTTCCTTGCTTGGTGGGTGGCATTTAGAAAATAGTTCTAGGTCTGGTCGAGCCTCTGTCAGTATAATGTGACTGGGTGGGGTGTCATACCGTGTGTCTATAGCAGGATACTCCAAAATATTGTAGACACCACAATATGACTAAAAAATTTCAAGCACATCCTCAGGTTGCTGCTCATGCTCAGGATGCTAGTCTTTCTCAGGATGCTGGTCCTTCTTAGACTGCTGGTCTTTCTCAGACTGCTGGTCTTCCTCAGACCCTGGTCCTTCTCAGACAGCTGGTCCTTCCCGGAGTACTTGTCCTACCCAGACTGCTGGTCCTTCCAAGACTGTTTCTCCTCAGGCGGCTGGTCCTTCCCGGAATACTTGTCCGTCTCAGACTGCTGATCCTTCTAAGACTGTAGGTCTTTCTCGGACTGTTGGTCCTTCTGGGACTGCTGGTCCTTTGCAGACTGCTGGTCTTTCTCGGAATGCTCGTCCTTCTGGGCTGCTGGTCCTTCTTAGGCTGCTGCTCCTTCTCAGACAGCTGGTCCTTCTCAGACTGCAGGTCTTTCTCAGACTGCTGATCCTGATCAGACTGCTGGTCCTTCTCAGACTGCTGGTCTTTCTCAGACTGCTGGTCCTTTGCGGACTGTTGGTCCTTCTCAGACTGCTGGTCTTTCTCAGACTGCTGGTCTTTCTTAGACTCCTGGTCATTCCCTGACTGCTGGTCTTTCTCAAACTGCTGGTCCTACTCAGGATACTGGTCCTGCTTAGAATTCTGGTCCTACTCAGACTGCTGGTCCTACTTAGACTGCTGATCCTTCTCAGAATGCTGGTCCTACTCAGACTGCTGGTCCTTTGCAGACTGCTGTCCTTCTCAAACTGCTGGTCTTTCTCAGGTTGCTGGTCCTTCCCATATTACTTGTCCTACTCAGTATGCTGATCCTTTTCAGACTGATTGTCCGTTTCAGACTGCTGGTGCTTCTCAGACTACTGATCCTTCTCAGACAGCTGGTCTTTCTTAGACTGCTTGTCCTTCTCAGATGACTGGTCCTCCCCAGACTTCTTGTCCATCTCAGACTGCTGGTCCTTCTTGGACTAATGGTCCTTCTCAGACAGCTGGTTCTTCTCAGACTGCTGGTCCTTCGCGGACGGTTGGTCCTTCTTTGACTGCTGGTCATTCTCAGACTGCTGGTTCTTCCCAGACTTCTGGTCCTTTTCAGACTGTTGGTCCTTCTCGGACTGCTGGTTCTTCTCGGACTGCTGGTCTTTCTCAGACTGCTGGTCCTTTGCAGATTGCTGGTCCTTCTCGGACTGCTGATCTTTTTCGGACTGCTGGTCTTTCTCGGACTGCTGGTCCTTCTCAGACTGATGGCCATTCTCAGGATGCTAGTCATTCTCAGACTGCTGGTCCTTTTAAGATAAATGGTCCTTCTCAGATTGCTGGTCATTCTCAGGATGCTGGTCCTTCTCAGACTGTTGGTCCTTTTCAGACAACTGGTCCTTCTTAGGCCACTTGTCCTACTCAGACTGCTGGTTCTTCTAAGACTGCAGATCCTTCTCAGACAGCTGGGTCTACTCAGATTGCTTATCCTTCTCAGATTGCTGGTCCTTCTCAGACTGCTGGTCCTTTTCAGACAACTGGTCCTTCTCCGACCGCTTGTCCTACTCAGACTGCTGGTTCTTCTCAGACTGCATATCCTTTTAAGATTGCTAATCCTGCTCAGATTACTGGTCCTTCTCAGACTGCTGGTTGTTCTCAGATTGCTGGTCTTTCTGAGGTTGCTGCTCCGGCTCAGGTTCTGGTCCGGCTCAGGGTGTTTGTCTGGCTCAGGGTGCAGGTCCTGCTCATATTTCTGCTCCTGCTCAGGCTACTGGTCCTGTTCTGATTGCTTCTCCGGCTCAGGATGCTGTGCTCGCTCATCAGAATACACGCGCGATACAACGGCAGCGTAAACGCCCTCTTGTTTAGATCATCTACTTTTTTAGAAATGCAGAACTTGGAATTCGGGTAGTGAATGACATGTATTCTACTTGATTAAAGATACTTTCTCAAATATTTGTTTTAATTTGCTCTATATTCATTGATAAAATGTCCCATGAAGCATGGGAAGAAATAAGTCCGGCTGTATTACCATTATAGGCTACCCATACTTGTGTGGAGCGCGTGGTCCAGTGGTAGAGTATCGGACCAATGATCGGAGGGTCGTGGGTTCGATCATCAACCACCGATATGTGTGGTGTCCTTGAGCAAGACACTTTTATCGCATAGATACGCTTAGTACTTGTCCTACCCAGGAAGACTTGGAGCTTGGTTTGTCTAAGTTGTAATAACTATGATACGATTGAATTATATTGAGATGATCCCTTAAAATATTCCAGCTGTTAGTTCCATTTTTTTATAATAGTGGCCATAACGCATGAACAAATCTTAAGTCATAATGACAACGAAACTTCCGTGTCTAGTTCAGTTTTCAAACACGGATGTTGTACAAGATCGCTGAGTAAGTACTTGCACGTATTCACAGTAATTAACAATTTGCTACTAGATATACATATTAACTCAGCAACCCATCTGCAAAATTTTATGATTAATCGGGTTATTTTTAATCAAAATAGCCTATGTTGAAGCTGTAATTTTGGTTCGCTTTTCAATTAGATTTTACTTCCCTAAGACTTCATTACATTCTCTTTATAGCAATATAGATGTATAAGAATGAAAGAAGAGTAGTTTTGATTGTTTTTAAAAGCAGGTGCGTAGCTTCCTATAGGCAATGTAGGCACGTGCCTCTACATGTACTTTTTTCTGAAAAATTAAAGAAAGAAAAACGGGGGAAAATGCCCCCAAAAATGCAATTAGAAAATTAGACCCCTACACAACACTGTAACACGTACCTGGTGTGTGAAAATAGTAGCCACTTGAAACCATGAGACAGACGAGTACTTCAGTTTTCCTTCATTAATGTGAACAACATTTATAATAAATTTATTTGGTTATAAAATAGTGAATTAAATGTTGATATTAAGGATAAATAGGCAGTTTATACGCCAAAACGCACCCAAGATAGTCTAACTGAAATACAATTTAAGGGGAGCATAGTCCGGGCACCGCGCCCCACTACAGCTGTACCTACACATTGTTGTCAGTCAATCTATGCCCCTGAAAAGCAAATATCCGGAGAACATTTCAACTGAACGTGTGGTTCTCAATCATCTTATAACATATTCAACTATCTTTCCAATTATTCAATTACGATGTTTCATGTTTTTCACTGATATAACATGACTAAAATTGGTTGATTAAAGCAAGGACTTGTATACAAGTCCTTGATTAATGAAGTCATCAAGTTGCACTGTTCGTTACCCGTCTGTTTATTTGGTTTAAAAATTGCACATCTTGGTTAAATCGAGGACATATTGAGTTTGTATTATAATTCCTTGATTAAATGTGGATGAAATAGCACACGAAGAATTAGCCGGATTAAATAAGGTATGGATTGACAGCCCTTTTTATTATTTGGATTTGCGATCTGCTGTCAATTCTCGGAAGACGCAACATAAAAAAATCTTTAAAAGTCTCTTTAGAGGCGTGCAATATGTCGCACAAGCGAATTATTAATTATTTAGCAAAAAATAATTCAAAAGTCACGGGCTACTGCTTTCTTGTACATAAATTTAAAGTAGTATATAAACTTATATATTGTAACAAAATAGTTAGGTTGCTGTGGCCTAATTTAGTAGTGTCAGTTAGTACGTGTACATGGTAGGGATATAGGCTGTATTTAGGTCAGCTAGCGTGGAATTGTTAAAACGTATTGATAGCTCGATAGGAGCAACATTTTTAAGATATTTTTACAGTTTCATAATTTGATTTATTATCGTAATTTATATCTGACGAGTGAGTTGCGCCCCTTAGTTCAAACGTCGCCATTTGCAAAGAAGCATTGTTAACCGTAAGTCTTTATTTTCGCTTTGTTTAATTTAAGCTTATTAACATAACAGCTGCACAATACATCTAGTTCTCATAATATATTTGTATAAATAGTTATCATCCATAAATGTAATAGACATGTATGCACGATGGTGACAGAAAAAACGATTAAAAATTGGTGACTCGAATTACACCGGAATACCTATAGGGTTTGTTTCTTTGTTGCACAGCTTTAAATTGTTTTTTATCTCTAGTAAACAACCCCCTCTTATATATAACGTTTATTTGTTTTGGATTGGTAAAAAAACAACTGGTTTTAGTCATTCCTTGTGGTCCTGGTTAGTGACTGTATCCCTACTATCAGTGCAGGGATCGTGGACTCGTATCACCAACCAGCCACTGCCTCTATGATGATTGTTATACAACATTAAATCTGATTGTCATTCATCTCTCACTGTTGATTCAAGTGTGAAAGTTATCAGTTACATGGGGAGATGTATATACGAGAGTACTGATTAACCATCCACAATCCCAGGAGACTAGTTAAGTCTGTTACAGCAGCCCTTGATGGCGTAAAATGACAATACTATTCAAATCAAACAAACAGTGTGGTATAGCCAAGACCAAAACAAAAAATAAACCAATTATCTATTGTTGGTACATGATCAGATTTTGATTTGTGCTAATTTTGTAATAATTTAATGTCAGCATGTATTATAATAGTTAACATTCAATAACTATGTATAACTATTTACAGATATATGTGTACATTTGAAGAATTAATTATTTTGCAATTTAATCATTCCGAGTTCTTTGACATACAATGTTAAATGTATGTATTAACCTTAAATGTTTTATAATGTTTTGACTATATATGCAAAATGAGTTCGATCCTCCACCACAGCTATGTGCGGTGTCCTTGAGCAAAATATTTTATCTTTTTTTTCTGGTTCTCTCCAGGAAATTTTGAAGAATGTTTTGTCTCAGTTGTTGGAAGTTATTTCACAACTGATGTAAAAAAACTAGGTTTCAAACAAAGTTTTTAGTAAATAAATAAAAAGATTTTTTTACACCTCACACATTGCCATAAGGGTATTGTTTACTTCATTGTATTAACAGTGGGCATGATAATAAAAATTGTATTGTAGTGCTAAAGCATTTCATTAATTACAGAATTTAGCCCCAATTTATGTGATTTAAAAACAGTTTTCTGGATTTCATTCTGAAATATTACATTTGCCTTTTTGGTATGTCATTGCAATTGTTACATTTTGCTCAACTGCAGTACCTTAGCAGATGCTGCTGGCTATAACCTCCCTTATTTTGCCTTTTTATTTGTTGTTATCGTAATTGTTCCTAACTCGTCCAACTTCCCCTGAAATTTCCGATAAATCCCTAATAGGTTGTCAGTTTCAGATAATGAGAAGTTTAAATTTTGCCTATTTTTCTTTTCGTTTCACAGAACTTTACTAACAGAAGCTTCACTTCTTTGCTGTGATGACATTTTTACAAGGAAAAACCTGGAAGTATCAGGAATAATGTACAATCAGAAGGTATAAATTTGTTTAATTTTTGTTAAATGTTAACCTTTTAATTAAAATTATGTTAATTAAAAATTATGTTAAAATTAAACAAAATATAAACTAACATTTGTCTTAAAAAACTTTGAACAACAGCAGATGTGAGAACTTTACCTTTTTTTTGTTTTATGGTATATGTTGCTTTAAAACTGCATTAGACCAATGCTGGACACTTTGGTAGGTCGGATAAAGGATCACCATCAAGACTTGTATGTATTTATTTTTTAATGATATTTGCAACACATGACAGTTTATAATTATATACTTTATATATATATGATATATCAAGTTTTATTTGTGGAGGAATACCTCACAATGAATAGGAGTAGAACAACTGTCCTTCTGTAAGTAACTGGCAAACATTTAATTAATTTTAAGCTGAGAGTTGTAAGAGATTTATTTGAGGAAACAAATATAACAAAAACTGCTTTAAATTGTTAGAACTTGTTGGTTTGAACATTGATGGGTTCGGTTTCGAGCCATCATAGTTCTACTGTACCTTGTTTTATGTTTAATTCATAATACTCACATACCTGGCTGCAAGTAATAAAATTACCAGTTGAAGCCGGGCCCGGATAGCTCAGTCGGTAGCAAGTCTGTCTATTAATCCATGAGATTTGAGTTTGAATTTCTGCCTATCCGCAGTTTCTGTGATAATTGGTATGAGGCATTGCATCTTATTGTCATTTGTCCCCCACCATTGATTCAAGTGGAAAAGTTGTCATTTGGTTACGGCAATGGGTGTGCTTGAGTATTAACCTTCCAGGATCCCAGGAATGAGTTTAAGTCTTTATTTTCATCTCACCTATGTAGAAACATTACATTACAAGATAAAAATAGACATTATAGTAACAACAGAGCCATTCTAAACAACATTATAAGAGACTAAAAATTCATGGAAATCAACAATACAATGATTGATTGATTGAATATTTAGCGCTATTTTATGCCATCGAGAGCTAACAGGCGATCAGTTAACCTCACCGCTGTTTCCTGGGATTCTGAAAAGCTGACCAGTTCTCGAGCACACCCCATCTCTGCAAGTAACTGATAACTTTTCAACTTGAATCAGCGGTAAGAGACGAATGATAATGAAACACAATGTCATATATCAATCATCACAGAGACTGTTGCCGGGCGGGGATTCAAACTCACGACCCCTGGATTGATAGTCAGATATGTAATCGATTAAGCTAATCGGGCTCTGCAACTGACAATACAAACAACAAAGTGAAGATTTAACTGATCATCTTTTAGCCTTCAATGATATGAACATGACGTGAAAATATTAAAACAAACAAACTGCAATGATCAAAGTTACTTGTTGTATATTATTTATGAAGAACTGACCTACTTGATACAGAAAATGAATTAAAATAAAATCTTCTTTTAAAGAACTACTAAGACAATACTAGACTAGAGCCAACAGATGCACAGAGGCAGCCAGGTATTTGTCTTCAATTTTTCTTTCTATTGTGACCAGAACTTACTTTTGGTCACATTGTGTATTGTAATTAGGCCATCCTTAAAAAATATTTGTTTGCTGTGCTCTGACCCAGTATTTTTAATGTAGGTAGGTAGGCAGCTAATTTTTTTTTTTTTCCAAATTTTGATTTTGCATAGTCATTTAAAATAAAAATGGACAGAAATCATGAAAAAAAAATTAAACTCTTTGGAAGCCAATAAAAAAAATTGGGTAACTACAATTTTGAGTGGGTAGGTTGGAGCACGGCAAACAATATATTATTTAGTTGCGAGCCTCCTGGTTACAAGCACTGTGACATATATAAATATTTCTATAGTCTGTTTCATTTGTTTGTGATGCTAGTGTATCAGTATATATATGTATGTATCGCACGTAGTTTTTGAGCGAGTTATTGAGTGACTGAGTTAGCGATTTTGTTGCATAATGGGTGAATTAACAATTTCTAATTCCTGCCAAATAAACCATCAAAGCGCTTTTCTTCTGACAGCCAAAGCGACAACTACACTTAAAATATCTGTGAAGATTTATTGTCTACTTGCCGATCAGCCTGGTTCTTGTCTTGTATTATATTTAAATTTTGATAATATTACATACAGAGACACAGCATTATAAACCCTAAAACCCTCACATGATCATGATGTTATAATTACTGCTACAACCATTAGTCACACTATTTTACACAAACTGGTAAATGACTGCTGTGGTGAACATTATATTATCACTTTGCGAAAGCGGGAGACACTAATTTGGGTCCGTCCATCCATTTGTCACACTTTGGTTTCTGTGCAATAACTTAAGAACGCCTGAATCAAATCTTTTGGAATTTTAACACAGTGTTTATAAAAAAACAACACAGGCTACGTTTGAGTTAAGGGGTTGTGGCATTTGTCGTAGAGTTGTGCCCCACTAATTTGTGAAAAATTGTATTTTTGGGGGTTTCACGGCAATAACTTAAGAATGCCTGAATGAAATATTTTGAACTTCTAATGTTTATAATGACAAAATAAGGCAAAGTTCGATTTTAGGGGTTGTGGCATTTGCCGTTGTAGAGTTGTGCTCTATTAATTTGTGAAAAATTGTATTTTTGGGGGTTTCCCGGCAATAGATTGCGAATGCTAGAATCAAACCTTTTCAAATTCTAATACAATATTTATAATGACAAAACACAGGCTAAGTTGGATTTTAGGGGTTATGGCATTTGTTGTTCTACAGTTATGCCCCTTTTATTTGTGAAAAATCATATTTTTTGGGGTATTCCATAACAATAACTGCCTGAATCAGATCGTTTGACATAAATTCCCTGAATTTGCTTGTTACCACTAGCTTTAATTCTGTAAATTGTTCACCATCATGATTAAAAAATTTACATCACTGACCTGGACCTTCTTGTAGAGTGTAATTTTCAACTATTTCAACTATGTGTTGTGAGAAAATGGTTATACCTATATTAAGCATTTGTTTATCATGAAGACTTAATTAAATTGTAGTTTGTTGTATTTCTTACAGATTGAAGACTGATTATCACTGGGTATCAACGACTGATCAGGGTTCACACCTTTCTCCAGAGACAGCAAGTCACCATACAGTTGTTCAATTGTTTGTATCAAGCTTCAAGACAATAGAACTACTTTTCCATGCTCTACCATCTTTTGCGTTGGTCATAAATAAGTAGGTATGCTATTGATCCCTGCTCAGATAGTATAAAATATGTTTGGTTTCTACCTCTAGCAGGAAAATTAAATAGTACATGTATACCATGTTATCAATTAGCCAATCAACATACAGCCTATAAAAACTGATCACCAATCAAAATATGGCTTATAAAAACTGATCACCAATCAAAAAACAGTTTATAAAAACTGATCACCAATCAAAATACAACTTATAACAACTGATCAGCTGAGTCTCGTAACAGCAAGAAAACAATTGAAGTTATATATGTATATGTTAGTTTTAATTTTACTAATAATGGCAACCGTTATTGACCAATGAAAAATGATGTTGTGAATCATTAGGAGATTAGCAAGATATGGCACTCAGCAAATCTGCGGTTGATGTACTGCAGAAGATGTAGCAGACTATCAGTAAGTTTGCAGTCAGTGTTACTGTGTACTCTAGACTAAAGATCGGTGTATTATTGCTTGTTTTGCTAAATTTATACAGAACTTAAAAAATTAAAAACACAAAAAGAGCCATTAAGATATATTTATATGCATGACACAAAATATGTTCAACCATTGTTATTAAGCTTACAGTTAACTGAATTATTTTGGTTTGAAAAATGTAGTCACTTGACGACATGCATTGAAGATGTTCAGCATTTTCATAGGACCATAATTTTATTCTTTTGTTCTTCCTGATAAAGTAAGTATAGATGTACACATGGCCCAGATGTTGTCAATCAAAAAATGCCTTTTGGTTTACAAAATATCAACCATTCTTTGATTCATATTTATTTGTTGTTTTTTTTATCATAATATTGAACGGTGGTGGAACACCAGTGTTAATGATTAAAGAGATGTGAATTGAAGAGTGTATTGACGGGGAAGAGTGTAATTCTAAACTTAACTAAAACTATGCTCAGCATCAAAAATCAGTGCAATAAATATTTTTAACTGGGGCAGTAGTTTAGCAGATAGAGGATAGAGTGTTGGTCGCTTACGCCAGGACAATCAGTGGAGTAGACTCGAGAGCAGTTCATATGAGCTCTGGGCTTTGTTCACAATCAAGCTAAAACAAATTGATAAACTTTAAATCATTTTTTGCCTAACCACATAGTATCTTGAAGGGTGATTTATTATTTAAATTGACTCACTTGTTTGATTTTTTACAAAAGCTGTTTGTTGTATTTATTACTGTGCCCAGTTGCATATTTGCTACAATCCTTGTGTTTTTATTCTAGGGTAACAAGGAAGAGGGACAATGTCTTTAGTCATGAATAATGGAGATGCACACATGTCTGAAGCGAGCAATGTGTTGTTGGCTGAGACAGAGCCATTAGAAGAAAACCTGCCTGAGGCAGGTCAAGGGAACCATGGTACTTCCACTAAAATTGAAACTGATTCAAGTGGAATTTATAACGACGGAACAGAAGAAATTAAAACTTACATGAAACACATTCAAAACAGTGCTCATATTAAACTAAAAATTACGAAAGAAACACGTGAAATTGTGGACAAATTAAATATATTCCCAACTTCTAATGTAGGCCAAGCAGAAAATGATTCGGCAAGCCCCAAAGCCAATGAATCGCCATTTAATATAAGCGATGTAAATGAGCAAATGCACACAGAAGAAAGACCATTCATTTGTAGTTTCTGTGGAAAAAGGTTTAAGAAAAAAGGTGCATTAAAGGTTCATCTGAATATACATACTGGCGAGCGCCCATACTCGTGTGATATATGTAAACTCTGTTTTCTACAGTCTGCCAGCCTACAAAGACATAAACTCAAACATACTAATAAAAAGCCATACAAGTGTCCTACATGTGACAAAGAATTCGCAAGACGTGATGTATTGAATAACCACATGAGAACCCACACTGGCGAAAAACGATTTGGTTGCCATATTTGTGATAGAAAGTTTGCAAGGTCTGATGATCTGTCTCACCATCTAGCCGTACATACAGGAATAGATTCATATGTTTGTCCAATATGTAACAAGTCTTTTACAAGAGGCACTGGACTTCAGAGACATATGCTGTTGCATACAGGAGAAAAACCTTATGTATGTCCAGTCTGTTCAGAAGCATTTTCACAGTCAAATGCCCTTAAAAGTCATTCATTCTCACATACTCAAGAAAAGAAACTGCAAATATGTTCATTTTGTGATAAGGAGTTTATGATACCGCATGATTTTGATGTGCACATGCGAACCCATACCCAGGTAAAGCCATTTGCATGTCATGTATGTGGACAAAAATTTGTTAGAAATTCTGTTTTACAGAGACACATGTGTACACACTCTGGAGAGAAGTCATTTAAATGTGATGTCTGTGAAAAGAAATTTGCACGTAGTTCAAGTCTGAAGAGACATATGTTGGTACATACTGGTGAAAAACCATTTTCTTGTTATATTTGCAACAAACAATTTGCTCGTAACTATAAGCTACAAAACCACATGAGAGTACACAATGGAGATAAATCGCATGACATGTTATTTACAGAAAAAACAACTGAATCTTTGCCTGAAAATCAATTATAATTAGACTGTATAACAGCCGTCATTAACGTTTTTGATGTCAGCTGAAAATAGACTTTATAAAAACTTCTCCAAGTCCTTGTGATGTGAGCAAATGAGTATACAATGATTGAACAAAAAAGGCTGCAAGTCTAATCTTAACTTGTCATTTTGACATGTGTATTGTACCTGTTGTACACATATGTAAATTAAGGAAGAATGATCAGAGCATTCTTAAAACTGAGATTGTTTGCTGTACTTTGATCAATATGTTTATGTTATGGGTAGGTAGGTAGGTGGCTATTTTTTCTGTTGTTGCAAGATTTTAAGGTTACTTAGAAGATTTTTACAAACCAAAACAGCTCAACCATTCGAGAGTTAGTAAAAACAGTCATTAGCTACATATAGATTGGATAGGTAGGAACACTGCAAACAAATGTTTTTAAGCATGGTCTTTTGTTCACATAACATTATACAACATTAAAAATCTTCTTCCCATAATTTACTGATAGTTTGCCTATATCTTTTTCATTTTTTTTGTACACAGTTTCTATTGTTTAGAAATATTAACTAAACTGTTACTAATTAATTGATTTCTTTAACACATCTATTGGAAAGAGTATTGTCACGTTGACCCAGCTTTTGGTCCAAAGACTGTCACATTAGCCTTGTTATGGGTTCATGAACTGTCTAACTGGCATAGTTGTTGGTCTGAGGATTGTCACATTGACCAAGATTCATAGTGGCCTAGCTGTTTGATAAAGGACTGTCATATTCACCCAGTTATAGACCATGGCCGGGTTAAGTCAAATTGGCTCAGCTCCAGTTCATATTATTAGTCTTACATGTATTTCTTTTCATATCTGCCCAGTTTCTGTTGGCTATATTTTCTTCAATGACAAGGCAAATATCAATATGTATAACTGTACATGGACTAATTTTCATATTGAAAGTTATTTTGTATGCATAAATAGAATATCATATGTTGAAGTTTAATTTTGTAAATGATGTTTTATTGTATTTCTTTTAATTTGCAATATATGCATTACATTTTGATACCTGTGAATTCTACTTAAGGTACTCCAAGACAGGCTACTTATTTTACAGTCTCATTCTATAATATGACAACAGGGAAAGAGGGAGGCACTGAGACTATGTCTATGCTTCCAAGTGTCTCTGATCATCTGCTTTATCTTTATTAAATGCTGTGTCTGTATTTATTATGTGTTATTTATTATATGTGCATTGTGGAAGCTGTGTTCATTGACAGATATGTCTTATATTTTATATTTTTTATAATTTTGGAAAGAAGTGATCTTGTTATCACTTGATTTCATGTATAATGTAATGTTTATTATTGTTTGTGACTTTTATATTAAAATGCTGGAGTCATACTGAACTGACCACATTTGGCTGAAATATGTGGCCCTTGAGTCATACTGAACTGACCACATTTGGCTGAAGTATGTGGCAACATTTTCCTTTGAACCTTAGCCATTATGTTTAATTAAGTTAATTTGCCATGAATAGACATTTTTTATGGATTGAGTTACTGCCCTTTAGCTGTGAAAATGCTTATATGTTATTCATTTGACTTGTCTTTCAAAACTTAGCCGACTATACAACTTAGATGTCAATACTTTGCAGTTAAGGTCTTACTACACAGTTGCACCAATTTTTAGGTGACGGTAACATGACTTTACCCTAAAAAGACCTTTAACTTTGTAAGAAATATTTTCAAACTGGTTCGTAGGGACGTGATTTATTTCCAAAGATGTGCTTAGTATACGCTGCAATAGTATACCACTGGTGTTAAAATAGTGACCTTTATTGGATTTTAACAGATGTATGGTATTTGAAAGCACTTTTTTTCTTTAAAAAAAAACAACAGCTTAGAGATGTCACTGCACTGTCTTTAAAAATAACAAGTTGGTGAACCCCTGGTTATTGAGCTATGAAAAAATCTATGTGGATTTTGTTACCGTGGGAATCCTAGATTTTATGTTATATATGGCGTAGAGCACTGTTCAACAGTGTCGTAAAACTTTACTTGCTAGTAATTATTAGTATCATGGACACCATTGAACTGTGTTCAAACATATACAGTAGTTTTGATGGACAGTGTGTTTGGAGTGCTATGTTATATATGGGTAGAAGAGGACAATGCGAAAACATATTTCCTCGAAAACAGTTTCTATGCACCTGGAAAAAGTTAAGTGCCCCCCTGAATATGTTTGCAATTTCTAAAATCGTTTTGGTAATGGTAGTAAGATAATAATAATGTTAAGCTCATTTCATTACAGCACTTGTGTTATCATTCATTATCACATATCCGGGGGTGGGGAGGCTTTGTTTTTTCCAGGTGTTTAGTTGATTTTGTATTCATTATGTTACCTGCTTCAGTCTTATCGTTGCCATATTTTTTTTTCTTACTTGTTTTTTGCAAATTAAACAATACATCTTAAATAAAGCAGTTTGTTTTGTTTTTATGTCAATTGAGTTCAAACTGTCTGATTGATCACGTACTCGTACAGTAACCGGCAAACTGTCTGATTGATCACATACTAGTACAGACACTTGAACACTGTCTGACTAGTTACGTACTCGTACAGTAACTGGCAAACTGTCTGATTGACCACATACACGTCCAGTAACTGGCAAACTGTCTGATTGTTAACGTACTCGTCAAGTAACTGGCAAACTGTCTGATTAATCACGTACTGCTACAGTAACTGGCAACTGTCTGATTGGTCACATACCTCTACAGTAACTGGCAAACTCTCTGATTGATCACATACTCGTACAATAATTAGCAAACTGTCTGATTGATCACAAACTCCTACAGTAATTGGCATACTGTCTTATTCATCACATACTCCTATAGTGACTGGAAAACTGTCTCATTCATCACGTACTCGTACAGACACTTGAACACTGTCTGGCTAGTTACGTTCTCGTACAGTAACTGGCAAACTGTCTGATTGACCACGTACTCATACAGTAACTGGCAAACTGTATCATTGATCACGTATTCTTCCAGTAATTGGCAAACTGTCTGATTGATCACACACTCCTACAGTAACTGGCAAACTGTCTGATTGATCACGTACTCGTCCAGTAACTGGCAAACTGTCTGATTAATCACACACTCCTACAGTAACTTGTAAACTGTCTGATTGATCACACACACCTACAGTAACTGGCAAACTGTCTGATTGATCACGTACTCTAACAGTAACTGGCAAACTGTCTCATTGATCACGTACTCGTACAGTAACTGGCATACTGTCTGATTGATCACACACTCCTACAGTATTTGGCAAACTGTCTGATTGATCACATACACGTACAGTAACTGGCAAACTGTCTGATTGATCTAACACTCCTAAAGTAACTGGCATACTGTCAGATTGATAACGTACTCGTACAGTAACTGGCAAACCGTCTGATATATCACATACCCATACAGTAACTGGAAAACCGTCTGATAAATCACATACTCACACAGTCACTGGCAAACTGTCTGATTGATCACGTACTCTTACAGTAACTGGCAAACTGTCTGATTGATCACATACTCGTACAGTAACTAGCAAATTGTCTAACTGATCACATACTCGTACAGTAACTGGTAAACTGTCTGATTGATCACACACTCCTACAGTAACTGGCAAACCGTCTGATAAATCACATACTCATACAGTAACTGGCAAACTGTCAGATTGATCAGGTACTCCTACAGTAACTGGCAAACTGTCTCATTGATCACTCACTCCTACAGTAACTGGCAAACTGTCTGATTGATCACACACTCCTACAGTAACTGGCAAACTGTCTGATTGATCACATACTCGTACAGTAACTGGCAAACTGTCTGATTGATCACACACTCCTACAGTAACTGGCAAACCGTCTGATAAATCACAAACTCATACAGTAACTGGCAAACTGTCTCACTGATCACGTACTCGTCCAGTAACTGGCAAACTGCCTGATTGATCTCGTACTCTTACAGTAACTGGCAAACTGTCTGATTGACCACATACTCCTACAGTAACTGGCAAACTGTCTGATTAATCACATACTCGTACAGTAACTGGCAAACTGTCTGATTGATCACACACTCCTACAGTAACTGGCAAACTGTCTGAATGATCACATACTCCTATAGTGTCTGGCAAACTGTCTGATTGATCACGTACTAGTACAGACACTTGAACACTGTCTGACTAGTTACGTACTCGTACAGTAACTGGCAAACATTCTGATTGATCACACACTCCTACAGTAATTGGCAAACTGTCTGATTGATCACGTACTCGTACAGTAACTGGCAAACTGTCTGATTGATCACGTACTCGTACAGTAACTGGCAAACTTTCTGATTGATCACAAACACCTACAGTAACTGGAAAACTGTCTGATTGATCACACACTCCTACAGTAACTGGCAAACTGTCTGATTGATCACACACTCCTACAGTAACTGGCAATCTGTCTGATTGATCACGTACTCGTCCAGTAACTGGTAAACTGCCTGACTGATCACGTACTCGTACAGTTACTGGCAAACATTCTGATTGATCACACTCTCCTACAGTAACTTGCAAACTGTTTGATTGATCACGTACTCGTACAGTAACTGGCAAACTGTCTGATTGATCACGTACTCGTACAGTAACTGGCAAACTGTCTGATTGATCACACACTCCTTAAGTATTTGGCAAATTGTCTGATTGATCACACACTCCTACAGTAACTGGCAAACTGTCTGAATTATTACTTACTCCTATAGTGATTGGCAAACTGTCTGATTGATCACGTACTCGTACAGACACTTGAACACTGTCTGACTAGTTATGTACAGTAACTGGCAAACTGTCTGATTGACCACGTACTCGTACAGTAACTGGCAAACTGTCTCATTGATCACGTTCTCGTCCAGTAACTGACAAACTGTATGATTGTTCACGTACTCGTCAAGTAACTGGCAAACTGGCTGATTAATCATGTACTCCTACAGTAACTGGCAACTGTCTGATTGGTCACATACCTCTACAGTAACTGGCAAACTCTCTGATTGATCACATACTCGTACAATAATTAGCAAACTGTCTGATTGATCACAAACTCCTACAGTAACTGGCAAACTGTCTCATTCATCACATACTCCTACAGTAACTGGCAAACTGACTGATTACACACTCCTACAGTAACTGGCAAACTGTCTGATTAATCACGTACTCGTCCAGTAACTGGCAAACTGTCTGATTGATCACGTACTCGTACAGTAACTGGTAAACATTCTGATTGATCACACTCTCCTACAGTAACTGGCAAACTGTCTGATTGATCACGTTCTCCTACAGTAACTGGCGAACTGTCTGATAAATCACAATCAGTCATACTCATACAGTAACTGGCAAACTGTCTGATTGATCACGTACTCGTACAGTAACTGGCAAACTGTCTGATTGATCACACACTCCTACTGTCACTGGCAAACTGTCTGATTGATCACGTACTCATACAATAACTGTCAAACTGTCTGATTGATCACATACTCGTACTGTCTGACTGATCACGTGCTCCTACAGTAACTGGCCAACTGTCTGATGAATCACTTGCTCATACAGTAACTGGCAAACTGTCTGATTGATCACGTACTCGTACAGTAACTGACAAACTGTCTGATTGATCACGTACTCGTACAGTAACTGACAAACTGTCTGATTGATCACGTACGCGTACAGTAACTGGCAAACTGTCTGATTGATCACATACTCCAACAGTATCTGGCACACTGTCTTATTGATCACGTACTCCTACAGTTACTGGCACACTGTCTGATTGATCACGTACTCCTTCTGTAACTTGTAAACTGTCTGACTGATCACGTACTCCTACAGTAACTGACAAACTGTCTGATAATCACATACTCAGTAACTGGCAAACTGTCTGATTGATCACGTACTCCTACAGTAACTGTCAACCTGTCTGATAAATCACATACTCGTACAGTAACTGGCAAACTGTCTGATAAATTACATACTCGTACAGTAACTGGCAAACTGTCTGATTGATCACGTACTTCTACAGTAACAGGCAAATTGTCTGATAAATCACAGACTCCTACAGTAATTAGCAAACTGTCTCATTCATCATATACTCCTATAGTGACTGGCAAACTGTCTCATTCATCACGTACTCGTACAGACACTTGGACACTGCCTGACTAGTTACGTACTCGTACAGTAACTGGCAAACTGTCTGATTGACCTCGTACTCGTACAGTAACTGGCAAATGTCTCATTGATCACGTACTCGTCCAGTTACTGGCAAACTGTCTGATTGATCACACACTCCTACATTAACTTGCAAACTGTCTGATTGATCACACACTCCTACAGTAACTGGCAAACTGTCTGATTGATCACGTACTCGTACAGTAACTGGCAAACTGTCTGATTCATCATACACTCCTACAGTAACTGGCAAACTGTCTGATTCATCACGTACTCGAACAGTAACTGGTAAAACTGTCTGATTGATCACGTACTCGTACAGTCACTGGCAAACTATCTGATTTATCACGTACTCGTACAGTAACTGGCAAACTGTCTGATTGATCACACACTCCTACAGTATTTGGCAAATTGTCTGATTGATCACACACTCATACAGTAACTGGCAAACTGTCTGATTGATCACACACTCCTACAGTAACTGACAAACTGTCTGATTTATAACGTACTGGTACAGTAACTGGCATACTGTCTGAATGATCACATACTCCTATAGTAAATGGCAAACTGTCTGATTGATCACATACTCCTACAGCAGAACATATCCTTTATGTTCACCTCAGGAATCCAGGGGTCGTGAGTTCGAATCCCCTGCCCGGCAACAGTCTCCGTTATAATTGATATACGACATTGTGTCTCACTATAATTCGTTTCTCATCACTGATTCAAGTGGGAAAGTTATCAGTTTCTTGCGATGGGGTGTACTCGAGTACTGGTTAGTCCCAGGAAACAGTGGTTAGGTTAACTGATCGTCTGTTAGCCCTCGATAGCATAAAAATGACGCTAAATATTCAATCAATCAATCAATACACCCCAGGATACAAACAGACATGGCAATATGCATACAAGTGCAACAACATGAGCAAATAATTTATACAAGTAAGGTACCTTGAGTTATAACAATATATTTATTATTTTTTACATAACACAATTAATAACAAACACTTATTGTTATACATTATATATATATGAGTCAAGTTTTAATATTTTAACTGGCAAACTTTCATATTGGTCTCTCGTATTGTTACTATTACGCGTTCAACATGCACGATAGACGACGGTTACCAATGTACGCTGAAATCACGGAATCTGAGACACTCCTGCATACATTGTATGAATGGGAATAAGGTCATTATCATTATATTACAAGTGATATATGGTAGCCTGTGTTATCTGTGAAGAAACTACCATCTTTCCGCAGTTAACTGGAGGACATTTTCTCACAATGGTTTATGTACCGAATTGTGCTCGAGCTCTCGTTCTCGGCAGTTACAGTTAAGTGATGTCAGCGAGCACCCTACATCTCTCGTCCAATCCTACCATGATTATTATGACTACCATTTTTTAATATACATGTATGTGTATGTTGACATTTGCGAGATAAGGCCGGAATGGCAGATAAGAACGATAGGCACATGCTTATACGAGGGGTGATCACAGTCTACGTGGACTTTCTTTTCAGATTTATGCTTCGTTAAATTTTATTGCCTATTTGAACATGAAATATGTAAGGAATTGCCTGTACCATTTACAGTTTTTAGTAAATTAACAATTGTATATGAGTCATAATAGCTGAATGTGTGATAATTGACCAAAATAATATTAATATATGTTTTACATTGCCTATCACGTTAAATATTGCAATTATTTATTTAAAAAATACTTTAAATGGTACAGACAATGTCTTGCATATTTTAAAATCATTCAATATTCTGTACATAAGCTAGCAATAGAAGAGGGTAAAGTTAGACAAATAGAACGATCCCAGCGTAAATACATATATACTGCAGTATGAATGTCGTTGAAGATGAATACCACTTTGTCTTAGTTTGCCCTATTTATCGTTATATAAAAAATAAATGTCTTCCAAAGTATTAATGTCACTGGCCGACATTACAGGACAATATTTATAACACACACAGAATTCAAACTTGCTTAATATGTTTACCTGGTGATGTTGAAACGTGAATGTCTGAGCGAGTGAGCTCAATTTAATCAATCCTTACGTCATATGTTTAAATAATTAATTTTAACAGTAACTTAATTTACTCACATACTGCCACAAATCGAATTTCACTATAATATATCCAGTTTAAATCCACTTGCTGGTTTATGCAATCAGCATAATTTAACACGTTGTGTACAGAGCTTATTCCAAAATCACGTGAATTGCGTTATTGTGGATACTATTCATTCGTTAACAGTCCTGCCTTAAAAACAGTCGAATCTCGGGAATCTTGTATATACAACACTCAATTTTGTTATATTATGTATGTACTGCATGTGTAAGTCTATATTTCTGAAATAGAAAGTGCGATTCATGGTCAATCAGACAATTTGCCAGTTACTTAAGTAGTATGTTGTCAATCAGACAGTTTGCCAGTTTTTAGTAGTATGTTGTCAATCAGACAGTTTGCCAGTTACTGTTCGAGTACGTGATCAATCAGACAGTTTGCCAGTTACTGTTCGAGTACGTGATCAATCAGACAGTTTGCCAGTTACTGTACGAGTACGTGATCAATTAGACAGTTTGCCTGTTACTGTACACGTACGTGATCAATCAGACATTTTACCTGTTACTGTACACGTACGTGATCAATCAGACAGTTTGCCAGTTACTGTACGAGTACGGGATCAATCAGACAGTTTGCCAGTTACTGTACGAGTACGTGATCAATCAGACAGTTTACCAGTTACTGTTCGAGTACGTGATCATTCAGACAGTTTACCAGTTACTGTATTAGTACGTGCCAGTCACTGTAGGAGTGTGTGATCAATCAGACAATTTGCCAGTTACTGTACGAGTATGTGATCAATCAGACAGTTTTCCAGTTACTGTAGGAGTGTGTGATCAATCAGACAGTGTGCCAGTTACTGTATGAATACGTGATCAATCAGACAGTTTGTCAGTTACTGTACGAGCACGTGATCAGACGAACTTTGGTGGATTTTTGTTCCCATCAAGTGGAGAAATATTGGTTTTAATAGGTTGTGCCTAACGTAAAGATGGTATCATTTAGACCGTAACCCGCGTTTGCAAAATAGGGTTATCGAAAACATCCACAAATGAAATACATGCTCATTTGCAAGGTATAAAAAATTCCACATATTTTTTTATCATCCCTCCAACACGTTTGTACACGATTATTAAAACTGATAAACCACAAGCTATACTTTGTGTTTGGAAAGAACGTTAGTTTAAATATGAACGACAAGATGGTGCTGCTCAAGGTGTTGATTGTAGTTTGTTTGGCTCTGGTAAATGGAGAAACGTCATCTGTGGACCAGTGTATGTCGAGGCTGGAGGCTGTGGAAAAACGGCTCCAGAGTCTGGAGGGTTCCCGAACCCAACGTAAGTTGTTCATACTTGTAAATAAAAGGCTAAATACCAAGTTCGTTCAGTCGAATAAATTCAAATCAAAATCAAATGTAAATTATGTTTGTTGTTGGAGATAAAATATATTTAATTTTAATGCATGTATATTTAATTAAATTTATGTGTTGTCTGGGATATAAACTCAAACATATTTTGGAGATCAAAATCAAATGTATTTTATTGTTGGAGATATTGCTTTTGGAAATGTAAATCAAATGCATTTGTTGTCGGAGATGATATATATCATAAGTTCAAAAAATCACTTACTATTTAATTTTCGGCAACATGATCTTTATCAAATAAATTATTCAATTTTCATTTTTGATAAAGGTCAGATGGCTGAAAATTAAATAATGAGTGATTTATTTAACTGATGTTATATATCTTCTTCCCTGAGGAAGATTTTTGAATGAAAATGATAAAATATTTGTTGTCGGAGACATAAACTCAAACATATTTGTTTTTGGAGATATAAATCAAATGTCGGAGATTTGAAATAAAATAATAACAGTTGATGGAGATATACATACTAATTTTATTTTGTTTTATCTAAATTAATTGTATTAATTTTGTTGTTGGAGATATACAAAAACTCTAAGTAAAAAGGTCGTAGGTTCGAGCCCAGCTCGTTCCAATTTGACAGTTACTTGTTGAAGGACGATGGTTCAACTCAGATTAAGGTATTCTACCACCAATAAAACTGGACCTGTGTTGCAAATGAGTGTTTAAGCCCATAAAACAGATAAAAAACCCAAATATAATGGCCATGTATCAAGCTAACATTACATCTATCGTGCATTGAAGACACGTCAGCTACCAAAGGTAAATTTTCCGTTAGCAGTAATGTTCGACTCGGTGTGTTTATACCATGAGAGAGACTGAGACTTTGTTTATTGACATTGTTACTTTAGTTAGTTTTTTTATGAGCATTATTACATGGAGGAGGTAGTGGAAATGACAGATAATATAAAGTGACAATGTGTACTGTTTGAAGATGTTCATTGCTATTAAAATGCAAACTAAATTTAGGTACATCAATTATTTTTTTGCAGAATAAATAATTTACAATAAGACTCTTGTCGGTCCCGTTTAACGAAGTCGGTAATGAATCTGACTATCGATCCAGGAGTTGTAAATTCGAATCTTCGACCGACCACAGTTACTTGCAGAGATGGGTGTGTTCGAGTACTGGTTAACCTTATAGGACACCAGGAAATATTGGTTATGTTATCTGATCCGTCTGTTAGCTATTGATGGCATAAATGACACTAAATATGCAATAAATATGCAATCAGTAAATCAATTAATCAATCAATCAATCAATCAATCAATCAATCAACATTAAAACAATTAGACTCAATCTTACCATCGCGTGTCGTCTTTTTAAGGATCTCCGCGCCTGCTGATGGACCCAGAAGTAACAAGACCGGTGGCGTTTTATACCCAAATAAGCAAAGATATTACTCACATTGGAGATCATCAGACAATATTATTTGATATGGTCACTACTAACATAGGCAATGGGTAGGTTACTTTATTGTATGTTACTATATGTTTGATATGGTCACTACTAACAAATGCAATGGGTAAGTTACATTATTGTATGTTACTATATGTTTGATATGGTCACTACTAAGATAGGCAATTGGTCGGTTACTTTATTGTATGTTACTATATGTTTGGAATGGCCATAACTAACATAGGCAATGCGTATAGTCAAACCTTACATAGGCAATGGGTTGGTTACTTTATTGAATGTAACCATATGTTTGGAATGGTCACACCTAACATAGGCAATGTGTCGGTTACTTTATTGTATATTACTATATGTTTGGAATGGTTCAACTAACATAGACAATGGGTAGGTTACTTTATTGTATGTTACTATATGTTTAGAATGGCCACACCTAACATGGGCAATGGGTAGGCTTCTTTTTTGTATGCTACTATATGTTTGGAATGGCCACACCTAACATGATGGGCAATGGGTAGGCTTCTTTATTGAATGTTACTATATGTTTGGAATGGTCACACCTAATATAGGCAATGGGTAGGTTTCTTTATTGTATGTTACTATATGTTTGGAATGGTCACAACCAATAAAGGCAATGGGTAGGTTTCTTTATTGAATATTACTATATGTTTGGAATGGTCACACCTAACATAGGCAATGGGTAGGTTACTTTATTGTATGTTACTATATGTTTGGAATGGTCACACCCAACATAGGCAATGGGTCGGCTACTTTATTGAATGTTACTATATGTTTATATATGGTCACAGCTAACATAAGCAATGAGTCAGCTACTTTATTGAATGTTACTAAATGTTTGGAATGGCCACATCTTACATAGGCTATGGGTAGGTAACTTTATTGTATGTTACTATATGTTTGGAATGGTCACACCTAACATAGGCAATGGGTAGGTTACTTTATTGTATGTTACTATATGTTTGGAATGGTCACAACTAACACAGGCAATGGGTAGGTTACTTTATTGAATGTAACTATATGTTTGGAATGGTCACACCTAACATAGGCAATGGGTAGGTTACTTTATTGAATGTTACTATATGTTTGGAATGGTCACACTTAACAAAGGCAATGGGTAGGTTACTTTATTGTATGTTACTATATGTTTGGAATTGCCACAAGTAACATAGGCAATGGGTCGCCTACTTAATTGAATGTTACTTTATGTTTGGAATGGCCACACCCAACATAGGCAATGGGTATGTTACTTTATTGAATGTTACTATATGTTCTGAATGGCAACACATAACATAGGCAATGGGTAGGTTACTTTATTGTATGTTACTATCTAATATATACACAACCAACATAGGCAATGGGTAGGTTACTTTATTGAATGTTACTATATGTTTGGAATGGTCACAACTAACAAAGGCAATGGGTAGGTTACTTTATTGTATGTAACTATATGTTTGGAATTGCCACAACTAACATAGGCAATGGGTCGCCTACTTAATTGAATGTTACTTTATGTTTGGAATGGCCACACCCAACATAGGCAATGGGTATGTTACTTTATTGAATGTTACTATATGTTCTGAATGGCCACACATAACATAGGCAATGGGTAGGTTACTTTATTGTATGTTACTAACTAATATATACACAACCAACATAGGCAATGGGTAGGTTACTTTATTGTATGTTACTATATGTTGGTATGTCACATTTAACATAGATATAACACAGAAGATGCAATATTTGGCTCCCTATCCCCTTGTATCTGACACAAATATTTTATACTACAGCTATAACCATGTTGATGGCATATTTACTGCACCTGTCGCTGGTACATATGTTTTCTTCTGGCTGAACACCAACAGAGATCACTCTTACATGAACACGGAGCTGGTGAAAAACTCCGTAGTTTACGGCAAATCTATGTCTGACGCCATGGACCACGGCGACTACGCAGCCGCATCGAACACAGCAGTGTTACACCTGGCAGCAGGTCAGCCATTTATAACGCACCTTGCTCTTCTCATGTATGATATCAAGTCAGTCTGTGAGCTAATCTTATCTGTGTTTGGCGTTCTCTTTTGTAAATAACGTTCCTTTTATATGACAATGGAATGGTCCAAATACTAGAGATGAACAATCAGATGTATAAATCTAGAAATTGATGCGAATTGAGTTCAAACGCTAAGTATCAATTCAAAATTTATTTACGAAGATGCATAGTCAATTATAGGTACTATTCTCGTATCATACATTTTACTATGTGTAGAAAACATTTATTCATTTTAATTGAACAAGTTTATAAATAATAAACTAGAGCATACTCCCACACTCTGCAGACTGAGACCGTTAACACATCACAGCAGTTTCATTAATATAAATATACTGAGTATATAGTCTTTGAATATACCTAATTGTAATTATGTCCTAACAGCATGTGTGAAAACGTCGCAACAAACACTATACAAAAATCGAGACGTGTTATACGAGCTCTATAACATAGAAGAAAAATGCAATAAACAACACGTTTATTATAGTTCAAAAAAGTCAATGACATTAGTAAACCAAATATTTGGATACTGAAATAAGCAGAAATGTGATGAGATTTACGGTGAGGACGGCGTGTTTCATGTAATTTTCAACACATTGCAGTTTATTTAAACATATGTAACATCAAATTTCATTGACGGGAGAATATCTCATAACTAATTTTGAAAGTGTGTCGCCTTTCCGATGGAGTTTAAAACAAGAGAGCCAAAACAGTTACGAAATGGAATGTACTGAGACCCAAATGGCCTGAAAAAATATTTAAAAAAATTCCGCCACGAGTGCTCGCGACGATTAAGAAGTAAGTCTGGAAGTAAAATACCAACAGAAAAGACGGTTTTTTAGGAAACACGCTGGAATAAACGCTTCCTCACCGATCACCGTTTATCATGGGCTATTATACTATTTGTCTCGTTTGAGCTAAAACCCACCAATAACCATATGCACACAATGTACTTATCAATACACAGTAATCAATGTTGCGATGGTATAATTCATCGAATGCATTGTATAAGGCACACTTATTGATTGATATATCTCAATTCTAAACAACAATACATTATTCAACTAACGTTTGCATCATTTAAAGGTTTACAAAATTGTTAAGGCATGAGGTTAGTTTCATGATTAATTTTAGAAATATTAATTTATCATAAATCCTTTTGTAGCTACTGTTTGAAAATATGCGAGAAAAACAACATAATCAGTAAAACGACACAATAAAATTATTTGTTAAAAAGGAAAGAAAAGGAAACAAATGAAGATTGTTAATATATCATATAGATGCTTCAATAACATTAAAAATTAATTGAATTAAGTGAAAACCATTTCATATTTACAATTATGTTTTCCGAGCAAACAACTATGTATTTTGTATGCACATGTGTCATTAGTAAGTTTTGTTAGTTGGTAGAATGGCTGACAAAAAGTTTTTTGTTAAATTAATTTAACTGAGATATGCCTTTATACTTTTACTATAAATTGTCTGAATAGTGTTGACATGCATTTTCACATATTGCTCTGCAGGGGACGAGGTGTGGGTGCGTTCTGGCACATGGCATAGTAACACAGTGGCCGGGGACCAGTATTCCACTTTCTCAGGCTGGTTGCTGTACCAAGACATGATGTAATGCGTGGATCGTGTTTTCTTGGCATTTGTTATATATGTCATTGTACAATATGTAACTGCGGGTTGATATGAACGCCTTGTTTTCATTTATATTTTCTTGTTTAAACTTCTTTTTCTAAAATTAGAAAAGAAAACATACTTTCACGAGGAGATGTATCATTCAAAGGACAGCCACCACAGAACGAACACAATCAATATATATATATAGATACTGAAACGCCGGGGTGGGGGTGGTGGGGGTAGATATACTGAAACGCCGGGGATGGGGGTGTGGGGATTTCTGAGCTACATTATTAAACTATTGACGGCGATTTTGAGCTTTGGAATATGTTTCTAAAGGTATTTTGTTATATTTAACCTTGAAATTCATCCGGAGTTTCTTTACCCTTTCAGTATAGAATAATCATAATAACAGATACAAACAAACAAAAGTGACAAAGGCGTCACGACCTTGGAATCTTCATTTTGCGATCTAGAACATACGTACAAAACGAACACGTTGTCTTTGTTTAATTTCGGGTGACTCTGTATGAGATGTACAGTTTCTGCTTTGACCCTGCAGACATTTCAATAAATATCGAGGTTCTGGGTCTGTCTGCATATCAAGGTGTTTATTTTTAATAAAATACAAGTGTAGTTACGAGTACATTTTAATTAAATATACCAATTAATTGTGTTTGTCTTTTAAAAAAGAGATGAATTGAGTTGTTTATATAATATAATACTGGTGTACTATATATAGGGACGTACTATATATAAACCGATGTATGCGTCATGCACCATTGATCGAACACGTTCAGTTTATAAATAATTCATGTAACTATGAATGGACTTACAAATCCTTCTACCACAGAACTAGCCAAAATAACTTCAGCTATTCCGTATTACGTTTCACGGTTATATTGTATTATTATGTAATAGTACCGGCATTTGAAATTATATTATATTACTGAAATCATGAACGAATAAAACACTCGTACGTTTTGAAGACATTTATATATTGCATTACTTCAACACGGCATGACTATTTTATTGCGTTTTATTCAGTTTTAGAACTACAGTCACACAGGGCCCATCGCTTCCGTGTTTGGTGTGAAAGTTGCTTGGCAACGAGTATTTCCCAAATATATGTAAATATATATGACGACTCCCATTATCTAGCAAAATTCCCCGCGCTGGAGATATACACACCTATCTCAGTATTACAGGACACGTCGCTCTTAAACGTATCTAATAAGGGCAGAGTATTATTGAATGTTTTTTGATGATTTATATGGGATTTCTCTTTTTCCAGTAACTATATTTTGGTTATAAAAAATTGTAATTAGACAAGTCTATATATTTAGAACTAGTATGTTTTTGTTTTAAACTTATTTATTTTACTTCGATTGTGAAACAAGTTCTTACAACTTAGACAAATCACGCTCGAAGTATGCTATATTGATATATGATAAGAATCGTTTGTTTTCTTGGTTCAGTGCATTTCGAATAACAATTAACTATAAAAAAATGATTTTTGTTCAGCAAAGTGGGTCATTTATTTCTAGAAACATATAATCATAAAATGATACTTTGTAACGTTTTTTTTCTTCTCGCACGAATAAAAACCGAACCAAATTTAAACGATTAAATCATGATAATTTATAGTGCTGGACAGCCTGTCAAGCTGTATCTTATTGTCACGGGGAAATGAAGTAATAAATTAAAATGATCGTTATTTATAAAACTAGTTACAGTTATAATACTTATAATTCTCCATCACAGCATATATACCATCATATACAATGTAACCTCCATCACAGCATATATACCATCATATACAATGTAACCTCCATCACAGCATATATACCATCATATACAATGTAAATATTTATGCGCAGAAAAAAAAACCACACCATTATACACACACAGCGCGCACTAAAACACACATGTACGCAGGAACACACGCGCGTACGTACACACACACACTCTCGCGCACACTCGTACACACTCGGCGCGCACTAAAACACACACACGCAGGAACACACGCGCGTACATACACACACACACTCTCGCGCACACTCGTGTACACTCGGTGCACACTAAAACACACACGAACGCAGGAACACACGCACGTACGCACACCCTCTCCCCCCCCCCCCCCCACACACACATATTTTTACATACATATGCGACAATATAGGCTTAAGCTCATATACTCAAACTCACACACAAATTCTTCACATATATATGTGTTTGTGAGATAATACATTTTCAGACAATTATAGACTTGCAGAGAGGAGAGGTGCACATATTTACTATATATCATACTATTCATATCGTATAAATGTTTTAATTATACTATATTTGAACTATATATCTATCAATCACTAGAACTATTAGCATATACAATGTATGGGTTTCTGTTTAAGAAGTAGGACATTTTATGGACTAATTTAATGATGTTTTACAAACGACTATTCACGTGTATACTAGCAGCTGGCGCCAGGCACTAACGAAAAAGGTTGCTCTGTTAGATTTTTAAAATCAAGATAGAGACTATTTTAAGTCCAGCATTATTTATAATTTGGTCCCACAAATCGTTTCTTATTACAGAGTTTACAGCAATTTTCCATAATATGCAGCACGTTGTTTACCATCTATTAACTTGTGTACACATTTGAGTACCATTAAATGAAACTAGTTTTACCATCAGTTTAACCGCCGTAAAACGCTGTTTTTATATACACGAACATTCTCTACTCGGTTTCCAGATATGACATGGTCCATAGAGAAATAAAAGTTTTATCTAAATAGCTTTGGAACTATATTGGTTGTATAACCTATAAAATCTTTGATTGGATTCTTGGTCGTAAAATATATTTTCATGCATGCATATTTTGACGGAAAGTGGGCAGTTGCAATAAGGTTATTCATAACAAACTGTAAGTAATATTTGAGTACTAGATTCATGACTATAATCATGTATAAACATATATGTATCAAAACGGTCTCCTAAATGTATGTAATATTCTACATCATAGATATACATTGTATTGGACGAGATAAAGTTTCCATTTTCTAGCGTTTATATTATTACAGCCGTGTAAACGGGTTATACTCAAATCGCCAATTCGTGGCATATTTATGACATGTGTCGATATTTAGATCGTCTTTACGCTTTCGGCCATCTTTATATAAAACCGTTATAATTCCTCCATTCATTTTTCAGGGAATATAACTTTGTTTAAACATTCAAGTGAGGCTATTAAATAAAATACCGATAAGAAAATCGCCATTAATATATACAATATTTAAGCCGTTTACTTTTCCACATTCACATGCCATTATAGAGAAAATGACCCCTTCCTCTGTTACACATGCAACGTTATCAGCGATTATATCAGAAAGTATTTGATTCGTGTTTTTGTCAATGTTACATTTTCAAATGTCATCATTATTAAAGTCGGGGAGGGGGCGGGAGGGTCGTGAACAGCGATAAGACGTAACATTTCCGCTGATCAGTTATACTTTACACAGTGCGTTAATTTTGGCTCTTGCTTTCGAATTAGAGTCCTTTCTACGATTAAGGACTAGTTTAAAAATGATCGAGTTCATCAGTTGTAACGAGTATAAATTTAACCCGTTTCACTTCACGCATATCAGTATTAGTTGACGCCATGGAATGGTCAAGCATTCACTCACAATGACACAAAGGAAACCACGTGATACATGGTATGACACACGTGCACTATTTCATGTATGTATGATGATATGTGGTATATGGTCACAGCTGCAGTATACATTTTACGAAACTCTACTCAAAAAATGTTAATACGCGTGAGCCAATCAAATAGATTCACGTCTTATTATGGACTTGAATTATCGGAATTAGTTCTCTCATTAAAACTGTTTATATTGTCACTACTGAGTGGTAGAAGATACGTCTTAATGTCTTTAAACTCTCAACGCTAATTTCGAGTCCAGCTCCGTCAAAAACGAAGACAGTTTGCCAAAAGTACAATAACTATACTGTTATTCATCAAAAGTTATGACAATACAATTTGCCAGATATAAATTCAAACAGCATTCAGTCACATCTGGGTCTGTGGTGACTGTGTCTCTCAGTGCTGGTCACTTATTTTTATAAAGATTCCGATTTTGTGTTGGATGTGGACATATCGATTATCGGATAATCGCTAGACCGGTTGGTATTTTGTTATCTCCAAATGCATATTTAACCAATGTTCTGGAAACACCATTCCTTATAAGAAGACAACCAATTCCACATATCAAACTAAAATATACAGCATACACATAAAATGCAAATACAAAGGTGTTGGCACCGTGTACAAAACAAATTTATAAACTCCAAAAGTAACCATACAGTTTTGTTTCCTAAATATCGATTACATTACATATCCAATTTCATATTTATGCTGAATCAATTGCAGTCATTTAGTTGGGACTGATGTCTGCGCACGCACGCAACACACGAATATTGCGATTCGCACGTTTTCGGCCTATCGTGGAGTGCACTTGAACACATGCTGCGCTTGTGGTTACAGCACATTTTTAGTATAAACAGAATCCCAAAATAACAAGCAATAACTAAAAGAGGGATAGGATAAACGCAAGAGCGGAACGTTTTCCCACAACATAAAGTTGTTGTTGTTGTTGTTGTTGTTGTTGTTGTTGTTGTTGTTGTTGTTGTTGTTGTTGCATGGTGTTTAGCGTCGCTTCAAACAATTTTTCAATCATCTTGCAACAGTGTCTACTTGAGACAGTATTCCGAGAGCTGTCACACTGGAGTATCATGCTGCAGACACATGGTGTGATACCCCCCCTCCCAGCCACATTATACTGACACCGGGCCGACCAGACCTAGAACTTTCCTCCAAATGCTGATCGTCAAGCAAGGAAGCTCCTTATACCATTTTTAAAGTCTTTGGTATGACCTGGTCAGGGATCGAACCCACGACCTTCCACATGCGAGGCGGACGCTCTATCACTGCGGTCACAACATAAAGGGAGCATGGTGAAAATGCACATGGCAGCCCGTGGTGACCACACGCAGTATTGGCGGTAAAATAAAGTAATTGGGTAGTTATTTTTAAGATTTAATAAGTCAAAACGCTACAAATTAACTTTTGTTATGTTTTGACATGTTATTAAAAATGAAATGATTTTGTTATGTGTAAATCAATTGTTTATTTGCCTTTATTAATCTCTGGCATACAAGTGAAATCACAAGTGTAAGGTTTCTAATGAAGTTGCGTGAACTTTCAGAAAACTGTTTTTGGAAAATTCATCTTAAATATAGACTGTCCCTCTGGTCAGTACTGAGTGTCAGAAGACACCGTCAAAAGATATTAACCTCTCAACGCCGAGGTCATAAATTCGGTCCTTACTCCGTCGCAGCTTGTCTTCACTACCTGCCTAAGAATGTCCAAAAATAAAAAAAAGATGACTGTTACTTAGTTGTCTGCGTGGTCCGAAATTGAATATTATGTGTGTAGACCCTTGTTTTTTCTATGTTGGAACAGGACTCACTCACCCAAACCCACCCACCTACTCACTCACTCACTCACTCTCTCTCTCTCTCTCTCTCTTATTTATTTACTCACTCATTCGCTGACTTACTGACTCACTCTCTCATTCACTCACTCACTCTCTCATTCATTCACTCACTCACTCTCGCACGCACGCACGTACGCACGTACGTACGCACACACGCACGCACACACGCACGCACGCACACACACACGCACGCACGCACTTATGCCATATTGCTATGTTATAAAAAATTATCGATCATGTTTGTATCTGTTAGGTTCTGGAGAAACCAAATATTATATAATATCATTGTGCTTTCCAATATTCTTTTTGGAAATCCACACATTTTATTTCACTTATTTCACGTAGATCTAGGTTAAAAAAAATCATAGCTTATCATACGTAATGATGATGCAATTTGTAAGAGGTATTATTCACCTGGCTTCTGTGTGACCATTAAAACGAAAAAAATATACAACTGTGTTTATTATATTTTAAATGTACAAATGTATTAATATCACATCGTTATTATAAATTATATATAATTATTATCAAGGACTTGTATATAATTCCTTGATATTATATAATACTACGTATTTGAACTCACCTGGTTCGTTCCGGGTGATTGTTTACATTTGTAAACAAATGCGCGTGGATACTTGCTCTTGTCATACTGCGCGTTACGTAAGATTAAAATGTCTAAAAATAGATACCGACTGTTAACAGTGGGGATTTCCTCGTATGTAATATATATAATATTGGAATTACTCACACTAAACAAAGCATACGCTAACATTCAGTTAAGTACTTCGTACTCCACAACGTCTATATCTTCAGAGTTATATTTCAATTTCATAAAACGACGAAATAATTCAACGTGTGTATAAAGAAGGATATCAGATTATTTAAGTTACTGTTTAATGTTTGTCTATATGAATACCGCCAGGAATATCGTAAAGGATCCACTTTGGGAATACATTATTAAGCAAAGACGAGATTCGCTTACACAGACTATGGATTCTACAACAGAACAAAAGATGGTCGGGTGTCAATTAAGACAAATTGGTGATTTAATGATAAAAATACATGAAGAAAAACGAGCGAATCGCGCCGAGAAGATGGAACAGCTGAAGCTGACCATGCGGACATTGTTGATGAGTCTGATGCGGGGAATGGCGGAGATTAACAGATATAGAGACTGCATCTCATGATGAGACAGGTAAGGTGTTTAACACTAGCAGCATAATTCCTACTTCATACGTTGGTAAACACATGTAAACACATGTAAAGTAAACACATCTTAACACATAATAATTAAACACATGTAAACATATGTAAAGTTTACACAAGTAAAATAAACACATGTAAAGTATATACATGTAAAATCAACACATGAATAGTAAACACACGTTAAGTAAACACATGTTTGATGCCCGACATCTCAAACATATCATCTATAAACTCTGCTGCAGTATATGGATTATCTTCTAAAAGCTATTAAAACCCCAAAACAATCGTTCTCTCAAGTTCTTTTCAAATTTCTTACAAGAGTCAGGATGATATATGTAAAGCTGCAGATACCATGCTACAGGTACTGAAAATATTGTAATCAATGACTCATTATGTTTCTATTTATATTTCAGGTGTTCTGCAAAAGTGGCCACTCTAAAAAAACAAAATTATTCCTGGCGAATGATACGACATAACTGCAGTGTCAGGTTAATACGACACATGTCAGGTTAATAAGACGCATTACGTTACGATGCAAGTTTAGGTGGGGGAAGAAGCACCAGAAGTAAACAGTTTTAATTTTGAACCACACACCGAGACTCAATATAGCTTACAACGACCGAGGAGAGACAAATATATATGCTTATACATAATATGCATATACCATACCCAACCCAGCGAGTACAAACTTTATAATATTCATTGCAAAAGGACTAAAATAGTTGTGAAATTAGTTATCAAGACAAAGGAAACAATAATATAAATCAACGTTTATCATACGAGTGAGTAGACACAATATCGACGTGACAAATATCGACATTATCTGTGTATACGGGAGATAAGACCCGTGTTATGTTTATTTAATACCTGACAACACGGAGGAACCCGACTGAACGTTAGGAGTGTTTAAAATTTAGTTCAGTCACAAATATGTTTATAAGTCATACACATGTTGTCACAAAGGACATAATTATACTTGCTACTATTTCTGATATCATATTATGAATACATTTTCACTATGAATGGACATTACCTAAATGGATATAAAATGAAAGTTAAGGTTTGTGATTTACGTTGTAATAGATAAAACATTTTCAAAATAGTGTTTTGGATTGTTTTTTGTTTATTGTTGGTGTGGTATTTATGTTAACAGTACGTTGTTTTACGATTGAATAGTTATATTTCTTTGATAAAATTAAAATATAAAATGTGATTTCTTCTTTGTTTTATATATAGATCTATTTATATAAACAGTAACACCGATACCACATATTCTTGATTCAACTGAATGAGACGTGTTCAATCAAGAAATAGTCGTAGAGACCCCATTGTATAAAAATATAAAACACTAAATAATATACAAAAACGAGCAAACCAGTGTAAACAATCATCTCTCAGTGTATGTTTATTTTAGTTAAAACTTATTTATTTTACTTCGATTGTGAAACAAGTTCTTACGACTTAGAAAAATCACGCCCGAAGTCTTCCAGGGTAGATCCCGTACTAAGCATAAGGGGAAAAGGTGTCTAGCTCAAGGACACCACACATTGTAGTCGCCTTTCAGTTTGTACACGATTACACTGTGAACATGGGGCCACCCTTAAAAAAACTTGTTTGCCGTGCTCCTATCTACTCACTCAAAATTGCAGTTACCCAAACCTTTTTATTGCCCTTCAAAGCGTTTAATTTATGATTTCTGTCCTTTTTTCTTTAAAATGACTATGCAAAATCAAAATTTGGCACAAAAAAAGCTACCTACATACCTCAAAACTATACTGGGTCGGAGCATAGCAAACAAACATTTTTTAAGGATAACCTATTTGAAACCTTTTCAGTATTGAAATAAGTCCTGGATGCGGTTTACCGCCGTTTTTAATACACCATAAGATATATATATATATATATATATATATATATATATATATATATATATGGAGATAATTATTAATATCACAAATAATTATCTCCATATATATCTATCATGCATTGTGAATGAGCATCTGAAAAGATCCCAAAAATCGTAAATTCCGTTGTTGTGAATTTAATTATCTCCCATATATATATATATATATATAGAAATCATAGTTGTTGGTAGAGAAGACCTCAAAATGAATCTGACTAGAACCACCGCCTTTCCGCAACTTACTATCAAACATTCGCACATTAACTCTTTGGGCAAAATTTACTTCTAAACCAATATTTCAGCGGTGAGAGTTAAGTAGAGATGAAACAGTGGCATGGACCTCTTAGTCATCTAGATCACAAGAGAGAGTGGAAGGACCCTTCAGGGGGAAGGAACGAAGTCAATAGACGATAAACGCAGGCTCATGTCTGCTGCTTGTGGAAGATATAAACTATTATCACGTTAAACACCATTTACATATAGATACCATTGCATAATGGATTTACTGTTGGTACAGTCAAGTAAACAAACAACTATTTTTCCTATCATTAATATCAATGAAAATAAAACGCAATAAAAAAGATTTCCCAAAATATATAACGTATATTTACAATGTATACAATTTCTATTTAAATTATTATTTAAAATTAGACAGCACGCGACAGTTTAGATGTTTAGATAAGATATCTTTCTTTTCACATATGTATTGTTATTACGTCTTCTTTGGTGATTTATCTGTCTGACAAGCTATATTTTTACCACTTAGTGACCTTTTGTTTACTAAAAGGTGACTGGTTTAATTCTTTACTTTGATAGCTACATAACTATAGGGTCAGACACAAAGTTAATCTTGTAACGGGCTAACTCATAATACTATTAGATCCTACTACTGTATTTCAAAATAAATCTCAAATCAAGGTTGAGAGATATACGATTGCGAAGTAAACCTTCAACATGATAAAGCGTGCAAACTTAATTATGACAAACTGTGTGCTGATATAACGATTAGAAATGTTAATAGTGCATTTGATTTGTCGGGCTTTCCAGGTCAATGATGGCATTATGTGGGTTATATAGATAACGGACCTTGTATACGCCTGGCGTTGTATAATGTGTATGAAAGTACAAAAATATATCTGTAATTGTTAAACGTCGTCTTAAGCATATTAAAGTTATGTATGGTTATCCGTGATATTGCTGGGAAAATACCCCCATGACACGTGCGTCTGAGTAGAAAGTAGCCAGACATTCAAAGTCAATGAGGCAATTTCACATCTGAATTTGCTGGTACGACAACCCCCCCCCCCCACCCCTCGCCCACCCCTGCCCCCTCCCCACCCCACCACACACCCACCCATTGAAACTGTTTAGGTCCTTTAATGCATTAATTGCGTTTTCCTGTTATTTCAGAGCAATTTTAAGCTCATAAATAATGATTAAACAAGAGGGATACAATGTAATTCATTTTAGTATTTCAGAAGGATCTTCTTTCTTTTTTTCTTACAACGTGATTATGCGAAATTCATACAATGTAAAATGACAAGACTTATACCATGTGTAAAGTCAGTCATCATGATATTGTAGTTTCAATAATAGGTACAATGATTCCTTCAATGAAACCCAGTTACAGTTTATGAACCATCCAATACAGGGAGTGGAGTTTGTTCCTACACCTCTCGTTTCTTGGGGTTTATTGTTTTAATGTAGAGCATTAATGAGTAATCTAATATGTTTTCATGAATATAATGTATTTATTTTAAATGTTGAACCGCTGGACAGATATATTTGTACCCTGGGTCCGCCAACGATATGTTTGGTTATGCGAAAATACTTAATGTTAACATTAACTCTCAACAAAACATCAGAAATAGAATACATATTACATGTATAATGTACATTAGTATGCTGCAAATAAGTAATCGAAAATTAAAAAAAGTTTTGTTTATGCACATTAAAATGAAGCTTCTATATGGGATATGGGACTTATGAGTAAGTATGTCTTGAACATGACGCGTTGGAAATGAAACATGCAGTTATAAAACCATGCCGAAACATTTATACAAATGTATACTGTTAATGGAATGGTTTGTACTAAATAAAGACACCAACTCATTACTTCGTTAGAATTTCAGACTGATTCAAAGGGAACTCCCTTGTTTAGGATATAGCAAAAGTATACCGAATGACGCCATGCCCAAGTTGGGCTTCAGTCAGAAATTATAACGCAGGTACTCACGTCAACTTTTTAAAATAACAATGTTTCGCTGTTGCTATATTTATTCCATTTCCAATCATCTTTTGCCTATATATCTCTATACATAGTACAACTTTCATCGTATACAGTTTAACTGGGTGATACAATAATATATCACTGTATTTTCTATGAAAGGTAATTTTTATAATATGACAAAAGAGAAGAGATCGGATGCAACTATTAACCAAAGTTTTCTGCCCTAACATGGCCAATTGCCAAACTCTTCTGATAGTCGATGACAAAAGCTTTGAAAGCTATATATAAATATATGGTCGGAACGCGTGAGCCATTACCTGCATTTGGTAAAACCCAATGCACCGAAGGGAAGATAGAGTGATGACAAACATCATACAGATTAAAAAGCTCTGAAATTAGAAACTGGTTTCCTTGAATATGTTTTCACTATAAAAGGTGAAAGACAAAATATTAATTTACATAATATAATATCATAACTGCTGCAGTTCTGATTTTACTTGACAACTGAGTTTCTACATAAAGTGACATAATCGTAGCTTATGTATTGTAAACTATATAAAACTGAGAACTTTAATTATGGAATCAGTCTCTACGGACGGCGATTACACTTTCACCGAGTACGTTACCAACACGGACGTGTTAAGAGAAAACAGAAACCTTGGCAGCCAGTTAAGGATAATGGGTGACCAATACACAGCCAGGTGTATAAACAACACCTGCACCGCAAATATCAACATTATTGATCGTTTCGCAGTGGTTTTATTGAATTCAGTTTGGAAAGGGGCCGCAGTCATGTACTATTACAGAGATTCATTTCCGTAATATAAAAAAATAAAGGTAATTAATAATTTCTTTCTAATATACCTCACGGTATAGCGGTTGTTTTTCGTTTAAAAAGAATTATCACCAAACAACAGACATAAAGGAATTCTTCATATTTCTCTTTTAAATTATATCTGATACTGTGATGACGAGATAGCGAAATAGAGCATTTGTAAACTGGATTTAATCTCCTGCGTGACAGTTTTGCCATTGCATGGTCCATTCAAGGTGGTATCCTTCTGTATGTTTGTCTTTATTTTATATATTCTATTAGTTAAAATTAGTTTCAATATATCCTTCATTTGATATAAATACGCCCTTATGAACAGTCAAACTTGGTTTAATCAATAATAAGATTAAAGGAATGAAAGGTATTATGTTTTATACTTTGTCACAGTACAATAACATGGCACACGACCATGACTCATATAAGGTATATATACATGTATTAATACTACGTGCTTAAATTATGTTATATTCGGACATTATCTCAGTGGGAATAATTCTATATTAAATATTAAATTAATTACTGTTTTTAGTTATTGTTTTTCGAAAGATTTATATAGATTCAATTAACTATTTATGTCATTATATTAAACTAAGACGAATTAGATAACAGCACAATTTGATTGACATATGGTAATATATATGTGGAAGTAATGTTGCTTGTATTTTAATATTAAAGTTGTTTGATTTGTTAGGTGGAAGATGTATACAGACGATCATGAAATCCCAGGCAAGACTTTTGATCCACTGGTGGAGACTGTTGCAACCAGTATGGCCGTTATTGTTGGCATACATTCCGGAACGAAACTGCCTGCATTTGAATTAATTGAGAAAACAATCATGACACTGGTGTCAACTAATACACAAACAACAACAACACAGTGGCGTTAACGAAGATACACACACGACAATGTTGCCAACTAAGACAAAAACAAAACGACAATATTGTTAAAGACGAATAAACAGGACATTGATGTCAACCAAGACACATGCAACACAACATAGATGTTAAAATGAAAGCCATGTCTTAAACTAACTTAACTATCTTAATTTATATGAAACTATTATAATATATTTCTGATATATGATTGGCCAATTTTTTGGTAATATAACAATAAGACATTTTGATTGTTATATAAGTGTTTCCCTTGACATTGGAAATGATAACCTTGACTCTGAAAAGGATAAGAGGATTTAAAGGATAATATAATAATATGTTTAACCCTGATTGTCTTTTAATAGTTCAATATTTAAACATGAAAACAGGGTTTAATTACGACACTATTGTAGAGCTGTGTTTGATACAGTAGATATGGTGTTGATCGCTAACGCCAGGCTCGAACCAATGACCCTGAAATCAACAATACCATGTTTTCGTCTATACAGTAAACGAATTCGAGAAGGCGGTTCGCATAAACTCTCGGCTTTCTTTGTGACCAAGTTAAAAATGTAAATTATAATATAATATTATAATGGTTTACAACAATGTATATACCTAATGTTCAGAAACGTTGATTTAAAGTATTAAATAAAAGCATTATGAATATTACTAACTTTTCTCTCAATTAATACACTCATCATTATAATGGAGTAACACTGGCGTATATTTTACTTGAACGCTTAAAATCTGATTTTGTCTGATAATTAGAAATTCTTTAATCAGTGTCATTGTTACCTTGATGTATTCATCTCAAAATACCATGAATTTAAAAATCTGCTTAGCATGGCATTAAGGTAACACTGCTTTGAACAACGGGGCCTGTAAATGACATCCTTTTAATTGGAAGATTAAAATCTAATACGCACTTCTACGGATCTGCGTATAATCCTCGTCCGTCTGTATGCTACATAACTGGTAGATGAAGTAACTAATTTAATATATTCTGACCAAGCTGGACTCGAACTCATGACTTCAACTTCTGCTAGTATCGAGCATGATTCCTATCAAATATCTTTTTATAAAAATATAAACTTAATTATAATGTTCATGTAAAATAATTCTAAACCGCATCGTTGAGGTATCTTTGTATAATTAAGTACAGTTAAACCTGTGTAAGCTGTCACCTCTATAAAGCAGTCATATTTCTCAATTTCTATGCTTTCAGAGTAAATTAAACTGAATTAAGCAACAACCTGTCTTAAAAGGCCACTTTTACTTATTCCCTTGACTTGCTGCTTAAGACAGGTTTTACTGTATTTATAACGTGTATACTTAAATGATGACATATTATGTCAATATGTATGAAACCATTTTGACATAAGAACAACACATACATAGATATATGTAGCTCTTAGCTAGCAATGACAAGTACGTGCAGGGCCGTGAATGAGAGGTGTAAAATCGATTAAGATTATTAATGATCTGTTTATTAACTAATCGACGGAGCGATTGTGCATTTGGCAGGCTGTTGACTGCTCATGTGAGAGATCACGAGTTATCAAACATGCAACCAGATAGTCCTCAGTAATAAAACTCATTACTGTTTGTAAACAGGTAAAATACTCGACAGCGGTTCACAAAAGTTCTGAGTTAAGTTACGATCGGGCTCAAATGATTTAGTGCAAAACGCAGTCACTACCAAATATTAAATTTTATAACCCAAATTACTACATTCTCGTAGTCTTTATACAAGAAATACGTACTGGTGACACTTAACGTGACATTTGACCTGACAATGGTATAAAGATTCCCTCACGTGGACATGTAACACAATTAACAACGAAACAACACTGCACGTGCATCAACGAGGCGATTTACATGCTCATCAAATATATTAACTCTAAATAAGTTCAGCCTGCCAGAAAAAAAATCTAACCATCATTGGACGTAGCACTTTAAAGAGCAAAGCCATCAGAAGGCTCAGACATGTATACACATCGATAAACACATTCGGCAGCTTATATACCATTACTCTTTGCACACGGTCTCATATTAAACATTCAAATTCATTTTTGCATAGCGGCAGTATTTATTTTGTTTAAGGGTCCTTCGTGGCCGAGTGGTCTAAGGCGCCGCCTGGGGACCGCTAAAGTCGGAAAATCGAGCCTCGCTATCTCATAAGCTTTATGTGAGAAAGTTTGTCAGTTACTTGCAGTACGGTGGTTCTACTCAGATTCTTTCCAACGTCGTCCTCCACCAATAAAACTGGATATGCCATATTAACGTGAAATTTGCTAAAAAAAAGTGTTTAATCATATCAAAAAAGCAATGATATGATTCAGTTTGTTATTAAAATAATTTTGCTAAAGTTAGATAAAAATAGATCATGATAATTTATGAAGCGTTTAAATTGTCACCTGTCAAACGTTCTGTTTAATCACCAGTTACTATACTAATGCTGTGATGTAATCTTTGACTCATTCTTCTTATTGATATTTCATGCCAGACTGGAAGGAAATAAACTTGTATACTCATGTCATGTTGATATAGGCACTTGTGGCTGTTAAAAGGTTGGCCAAAACATAGGGAAGTAAATGTACAAGGTTATTGACTTTGTACTTTGTTTTAGAATCGTGACATTAACAAAGCCAGCAATCAATATAGGGTATACTCCTATACAACATAAGACTCATACCTATTTTTATTGATACATACAGTCAAACCTGTGTAACCTGTGTCACCTCTATGACAGGTTTGAATGTATATATTTCCTTGTGTGATTCACTATGTTTGTTGTTGCTTATATTTACTTGCCGTAAACGTATTTTCAATTTAAATTGTAAGTTAAAGTTGAGAGAACCCTTTTCTTAAAATCGTACATGATTATATGAACAAATTGTAATGAAATTTATGTCTATATGGCAATACGATATGTTTAATTGAGAAACCCTCCATAATCCTTGACATGGACAATTATAGTGATAACCTGTTTATTCATCTTTTCAATTATACAGACATTGTGTACAACCACACGTCATTCACATAAGGTATATTATATCAAATAAAGTTACTAGTATATCATCCAAGATATTCACCTTAAACCGCTGGGTAAATTTTACCAACCGCTCGTATGAGTAATCAACCGCAGATAAAATAATGTAAATAATCACAGATAAAATCACCAACGTACAACTAACAATGTCTAGTATAGACAATTAGACACGGTGGAGTTACCGCAGTGGTCATCTAGCTGTAGAGCGATCTCCTCGCATGCGGACGGTCGTGGTTCGAACCACGATCGGGTTATACCAAATACTTCAATAATGGTACCAGAAGCTTGCTCTTGGTGATAAGCATTTACAGTATATTTTAGGTCTGCTTTGACCGGTGTCAGTTTAATATGATTGGATGGGCGACCATCATATCATGTGCCTGCAACATGATACTCCGGTGTTGACTGTCCCAAGTATACACCGTCGTGATATGACTAATAAATTGTTGAAAACGACAGTAAACATCATACAAGAAACAATTACCGGGGAGGATGTGTACAGGTCAAAACATTATTCCGTAAATTAAAACGACATTATACCCATATTACAAGGTGTAATCTACGAAATAACCTCAAAACCTGTGTATCCATACTGCAAAGGCGGACTATGCTATCTTTATAACAATGTTTACAATAACATTGTTTCGTGACGTCCCTGTCCTATATTTTATTGATAATTAGTTGAATTAACATACTTACATATATTCGCAAATTCAACGGTTTTAAATGTCAATTAAAATAATAATTAAAATCGTAATTATTTGTATTTCGGTTGGCATTTATTGATACGAGACATTTTCTTATCGCTGAAATCGTGAATTCAACTCGAGTTAAATACTTTGTACGAGAAAGTGCTATTACTTCCGGAAAGGCGGTGTTTCACTACTCCGATTATACTTCTTTTATTTTTAATGGTCAAAATATGGTTTTGAAAATCAACCCCTTCACGTTTATATTAAAGATAAATCATTTTGATATATAAACTGATTCCGCCTTACGATTAAGTTTAGTATCTATTAAAAAATATAATGTAAAAGCCTGCCAAAACTCTAAACAATTTGTCATACTACTGTTCTGTAGAAAGAATAGACCTTGGTTTAATATATTACTCACCTTTCATATTTTACCTATGCCTTGATAAAGTCATTTTCTATTTTTTGTCAAAGATAAAACTAAAATATCGTTTATCATAGTATTTATAAATAAACTATACATTTATATCTTTCTTGGAGACCTGAATTCTAATTAAGTAAACCATAAATACGTGCAAGAGACCCCGTGCTAGATAATCATGACTAATACTGCACTGCAGCACATCGCACATATTAATAACGCAATTTAGTCCCGGTGACACACTGCCGTCTATATTTGTCTGATTATGGGCTCATCGAGGGTAAATTATGGTAACCAGGTCAGCATCAGTTATACATATCATTTGAACAGTTTTAATCTAGCTCACGTCATTACTTAATGAAACACATAGCTATTTAAAAGAAGCGGTTGCATTTACTATTTTATACTGATAAAAGTGCCAGCTATACACATAAAGCAATTACATTGATAGAACAATGCAATTATGCAATTGAAACTACAAAGTGTAGCTATTCAAAATGTTGAAATGGAACTTGTGTTGTTCATAAACAATTGCACCACATATAAATTCTAACATAAAGGGATATGAATATGATTATCATTTGAGAAGCATGGTTATTGCCTCATTTGATATTTAGGTTTCATATGATTATCACTTTCTAGTTTTCATATGAGAATCGTATGTGGCTCAGTGACCTGTACACTACACGTGCTTATCGTGGTATGCTAGAAATACCCAGGATCATCGGCCGTTGGGATGATTCCCCCAACAGAACCTTGTGCTTTATCCTTGAGATAGCCACGGTATCCGCATATACTTAGCACTGATTTGTTACCTCATTTATGGATTGTTTTATGTTTGTAAGAATTGGTTTGAAAATAAACCCGTGTTACCTTACCTTATACAAACCGCCAGTCTGTTTAATGGGGGTGCTGAGTGCAAACCATGTAATAACGCCATCGATAATGTGGCAATTTTATTTTTACACGCTTATTCTTTTGTTAAATATACAATATACCGATTATCCAATATAGATTGCATCTCGAAAATACAAATAGAAGAAAGGGTCATTGCACAAAGCAGTTTGTGAAGCATATCATTGCTAAAGTAAACATGATAAATGTCTGGTTACTGCGTTATTTTATATTGTGTTTTGTGTCAGCACGTGTATCACGGCGGTGTCTGCTCCAGACGGTATTATATAGCTGCCATTATGAAATATCGGGTCACAATACAATACGTGACATCATACTCGGCATCATTCCAGCTCCCTGCGCTTCACACAAGCACTCACTCACCCATAAAAACACAAACACAAACTACATTAGAAGGCTAGTGAAGCTGTCTGCATTTACCAAGAGGAGTTCAACAACACATAGATACTATCTGGTTATGCGTTCATAATTAGATACACGTTGTCCCACAGTAAACTACATAAACTGGGTTCGTCGAAGGCTGGTGAAACTTTACAGTCTAAGAAGACTCCTGGCCTTTAACCGGAAGAAGAAGAAACTGTCTCCATCCACCAAGCTGATTTCAACAACACATAGTACAATCTGGTTATGCGTTCATTATTAGATACACGTTGTCCCACAGTAAACTACATTAAACTTTGATCGTCGAAGGCTGGTGAAACTGTCTGCATCCACCAAGCGGAGTTCAACAACACATTATACTATATGGTTATGCGTTCATAATTAGATACACGTTGTCCCACAGTAAACTACATTAAACTGGGATCGTCGAAGGCTGGTGAAACTGTCTGCATTCACCAAGTGGAGTTCAACAACACATAGATACTATCTGGTTTTGCGTTCATAATTAGTTACACTTTGTCCCGCAGCAATTGTGACACGACACATATACTCGTATGTATAGATCTGTTGTATCTATGTGATCATTAATTTGTCTTCATACACTGTTATTTCGTCTGATAAGATAATGTTAATCAGTTAACATTAAATCTGATTTCAAGTGATATAGTTTTTTTTTTAAAACATTTCTTAATTATACACACTAGTGTCGGTTTTGCATCTCAAATATTTACAATTCTTTTATGTAATACGTATAGGGCAATAGGCACGTTAACATCATGTTCTTAGTTTTATTTCATGACAAAGACTTTTTTTCATTATGATCATTTGAAAACGTATAACATGTTTATTGTAAAGACGTATCTGTTAAACAAATTATATTAAAATAATCAAAAACATATGATTCACCCATATAACCTTAGTATTTTACCCAACCAATTATAATAAATTAATTCAGCTTATTTATTAACAACACATACATAACATTTTGACATAGCTTCCATGAGAATGTACTATTAATTCATTAAATGAAAATAAAGTTCGACAAATAGCGTCTAATTTCATGTACACAATTTGCTTGTTGTGGTATTGTGTTGTACATTATGTAATGGCTTTGTTACCGCGGATATTGAGTCATTGATTTATGTGATAACTCATGAAATGATTTGTATTTATACCTTGCTTATTCATGTAAATGCCGGCCAATAGCTGTATATAGCGAATGTTTATTGGGTTATACCCCATATGCCGGCCAATAGCTTTACATAGCTAATGTTTATTGAGTTATACCCCATATGTCGATAAATAGCTTTACATAGCTAAAGTTTATTGGGTTATACCCCATAGTCCGTCCAATAGCTGTATATAGTTGATGATTATTGGGTTATACAATATATGCCAGCCAATAGCTTTACATATCTAATGTTTATTGAGTTATACCCCATATGCCGGCCAATAGCTGTACATAGCTAATGTTTATTGGGTTATACCCCATATACCGGCCAATAGCTGTACATAGCTAATGTTTATTGGGTTATACCCCATATGCCGGCCAATAGCTGTACATAGCTAATGTTTATTGGGTTATACCCCATATACCGGCCAATAGCTTAACACAGCTAATGTTTATTGAGTTATACCCCATATGCCGGCCAATAGCTTTACATAGCTAATGTTTATTGGGTTATACCCCATATGTCGGCCAATATCTGTACATAGCTAAAGTTTATTGGGTTAAACCCCATATGCCGGCCAATAGCTGTACATATCTAAAGTTTATTGAGTTATACCCCATATGCCGGTAAATAGCTGTACATAACTGATGATTATTTGGTTATACAACATATGCCGGCCAAAAGCTTTACATATCTGATGTTTATTGAGTTATACCCCATATGTCGGCCAACAGCTGTACACAGCTTAAGTTTATTGGGTTATATCCCATATGCCGGCCAATAGCTTTACATAGCTAAAGTTTATTGGGTTATACCCCATATGCCGGCCAACAGCTGTACATAGCTAATGTTTATTGGGTTATACATCATATGCCGACCAATAGTTCTACACAACTAACTTTTATTGGGTTATACCCCATATGTCGGCACATAGCAGTACATAGCTAAAGTTTATTGGGTTATACCGCATATGCCGGCGAAAAGATGTACATAGCTAATGTTTATTGGGTTATACCCCATATGCTGGCCAATAGCTGTACATAGCTAAAGTTTATTGAGTTATACCCCATATGCCGGCCAATAGCTGTACATAGCTAAAGTTTATTGGGTTATACCCCGTATGCCGGCCAATAGCTGTACATAGCTGAAGTTTATTGGGTTATACCCCATATGCCGGCCAATAGCTGTACATAGCTGAAGTTTATTGGGTTTTATCCCATATGCCGGCCAATAGCTTTACATAGTTAAAGTTTATTGGGTTATACCCCATATGCCGGCCAACAGCTGTACATAGCTAATGTTTTTTTAGTTATACATCATATGCCGACCAATAGCTGTACATAGCTAACGTTTATTGGGTTATACCACATATGTCGGCACATAGCTGTACATAGCTAAAGTTTATTGGGTTATACCCCATATGCCGGCGAATAGCTGTACATAATTAACGTTTATTGGGGTATACCCCATATGCCGGCTAATAGCTGTACATAGCTAACGTTTATTGGGTTATACCCCATATGTCGGCCAAAAGCTGTACAAAGCTGAAGTTTATTGGGTTATACCCCACATGCCGGCCAATAGCTGTACATAGCTGAAGTTTATTGGGTTATACCCCACATGCCGGCCAATAGCTGTACATAGCTAAAGTTTATTGGGTTATACTCCATATGCCGGTCAACAGCTGTACATAACTAATTTTTATTGGGTTATACCCCATATGCCGGCCACCAGCTGTACATAGCTTAGGTTTATTGGGTTATATCCCATATGCAGGCCAATAGCTGTACATAGCTAAAGTTTATTGGGTTATACCCCATATGCCAGCCAACAGCTGTACATAGCTAATGTTTATTGGGTTATACATCATATGTCGGCCAATAGCTGTACATAGCTAAAGTTTATTGGGTCATACCCCATATGTCGGCCAATAGCTGTACATAGCTAATGTTAATTGGGTTATACCCCATATGTCAGCACATAGCTGTACATAGCTAATGTTTATTGGGTTATACCTCATATGTCGGCCATGGCTGTACATAGCTAAAGTTAATTGGGTTATATCCCATATGCAGGCCAATCGGTGTACATAGCTAAAGTTTATTGGGTTATACCCCATATGCCTGTCTAAAGCTGTACATAGCTATTGTTTATTGGGTTATACCTCATATGTCGGCTAATAGCTGTACATACCTAAAGTTTATTGGGTTATACTCCATATGTCGGCACATAGCTGTACAAAGCTAAAGTTTATTGGGTTATACTTCATATGTCGACACATAGCTGTACAATGCTAAAGTTTATTGGGTTATACCCCATATGTCAGCCAATAGCTGTACATAGTTAATGTTTATTGGGTTATATCCCATATATCGGCACATAGCTGTACAAAGCTAATGTTTATTGGTTGATACCCCATATATGGGCACATAGCTGTACATAGCTAATGTTAATTGGGTTATACCCCATATGCCGGTTAAGAGTTTTACATATATAATGTTAATTGGGTTATACCCCATATGTCGGCACATAGCTGTACAAAGTTAATGTTTATTGGGTTATACCCCATATGTCGGCACATAGCTGTACATAGCTAATTTTTTTGGGTTATACCCCATATGTCGGCACATAGCTGTACATAGCTAATGTTTATTGGGTTATACCCCATATGCCGGCCAAAAGCTGTACACAACTAAAGTTTATTTGGTTATACCTCATATGTCGGCCAATAGCTGTACACAGCTAAAGTTTATTGGGTTATACTCCATATACCGGCCAATAGCTGTACATAGTTAACGTTTATTGGGTTATACCCCATATGCCGGTACAAAGCTGTACATAGATAATTTTATTGGGTTATACCCCATATGTCGGCACATAGCTGTACATAGCTAATGTTTATTGGGTTATACCCCATATGCCGGCCAATAGCTGTACACAGCTAAAGTTTATTGGGTTATACCTCATATGTCGGCCAATAGCTGTACACAGCTAAAGTTTATTGGGTTATACTCCATATACCGGCCAATAGCTGTACATAGCTAATGTTTATAGGGTTATACCCCATATGCCGGTACAAAGCTGTACATAGATAATTTTATTGGGTTATACCCCATATGTCGGCACATAGCTGTACATAGCTAATGTTTATAGGGTTATACCCCATATGCCGGCCAATAGCTGTACACAGCTAAAGTTTATTGGGTTATACCTCATATGTCGGCCAATAGCTGTACACAGCTAAAGTTTATTGGGTTATACTCCATATACCGGCCAATAGCTGTACATAGCTAATGTTTATAGGGTTATACCCCATATGCCGGTACAAAGCTGTACATAGATAATTTTATTGGGTTATACCCCATATGTCGGCACATAGCTGTACATAGCTAATGTTTATAGGGTTATACCCCATATGCCGGCCAATAGCTGTACACAGCTAAAGTTTATTGGGTTATACCTCATATGTCGGCCAATAGCTGTACACAGCTAAAGTTTATTGGGTTATACTCCATATACCGGCCAATAGCTGTACATAGCTAATGTTTATAGGGTTATACCCCATATGCCGGTACAAAGCTGTACATAGATAATTTTATTGGGTTATACCCCATATGTCGGCACATAGCTGTACATAGCTAATGTTTATTGGGTTATATTTCACGCGGAATATCAATAAAATTTTATATTTGTATCTTGTTGTATCCATGTCTGTGTTCTAATTATAGAAACTTATTAGTGATATATAATAATAACCTTTTCAATAATTAAACGAAAGTTCATGAGCAGGATTTTTAATTAATAATTAAAAACAAAATCATTGAATCAGATTGACTTGTAACCGTCACATTTCCACAATGACGTATTGTTTACCAACGGTTATTTTGATATGTACTCGAATACTTGTAGAACATATTACACAATGATATCCAACGTTTCTAGATAACAACATCGTATTATTTATATATCACCTTGATAATTTCTAGTTAAATATTGACATTGCCTATTATAACATTCTTTCAATTAGAAAAGAAATATAACCAAACTCGTTTATTATTTATGTATCTCTCATGGCCTGTAGATCATATTGACTCATTCAATCACAAGTTCTGACGTCCTCTATTTTTCCATTTCTTTGTTTCGTTCTTCTACACTTCCTTCTTTCTGTCATGCATTCAGCTAGTGTTTGATTTTTGCCCATCCTCCAGTACATCAACCCACCCGGCGAATCTCCATACACCCATCCCATCCATGCATACATACGTCCATTCGTGCACCAATCCATTCAGGATTACACCGTTCGTTTGTGGACTATGTTAGTGTATATCTATATATATACCGACTATGGCTAAGTTAGGTTGTTTTGGTATACGTGTATAAGCAGGCATACAGTTAGCAATAAACATGGTTCTAACTGCAACAATCATTGTGGAAATGACAATTTTCTCAAATTTTACAAATTGACCAAAACTGGATTATAAGTAAATCCTCGTATTTACAACTCCCAGTCGAAAATTCGAATCCGGGTTGCATTGATGCCAAGCCAGTAAACTCCTAGAATGACAGATATTAACAAAATACAGGGAGCTCTTTTTATGCAAAATTATTATATATAACTTATTTAAAAAGATACATGCCCGCATGTGAACAGTCATTCGGTTTATTAAATAAGTTATACAAGTCATTTTTTAAGTAAAAAAAAATACATGCATACAGTTATGACATTGACGACATCAGGAAGTATAAAACGGAAGGAAATAACTATACTATAAACCCAGATTGTAAGTATACCACGTTAGTCCATAATAATATAGGTCAATCGTATATAAATGACGCAATCTTGTGGATTTTACTAAATGGATTTTATTAGGTTTACACGTTGATATAATCATGACAATGCAATTTTCTTTACATTGTTGGTTCATATATTGACTCCTTATATAAATGTAGTTAAAACTAAAAGGGACAAGTGATAATTTCAAAACCGACTGGACTCATGATCAATATCGAATGAATGATTGGAAATTCGATTCTCCCTCACGGCCAGGTGATGTGTCCTTGATCAAGACACTTTATCCACATATGCTTAGTACTGTTTCTACCAAAAACGACTTCGAGCGCGATTTGTGTTAGTTGTGAATACATGTTTCACAATCGAAGTAAAACAATTAAGTTTAAACATACCCGTATAACAATATATCAATTGACTAAAGCTATAATACAACTATCTGAAACTGCATATTTTGTAAGTTTTTACAGTTTTAATGTAACTAGTTCTGGCGCACATGTTTTGAATATATGAGCATAAATCTATATAAATACACTTTGATCATTCCCCTAACATTTGATTAATTAAATCAATTCAAACGTATGACAAAAGATTTTTATTGTTGATTGATTGAATATTTAGCGTCATTTAATGCCATCGAGGGCTAACAGACGATCAGTTAACCTAACCACTGTTTCCTGGGATCCAAGAAGGTTAACCAGTATTCGACCACACTCCATCTCCGCAAGTAACTGATAACTTTCCAACTTGATTGATTGATTGATTGATTGATTGATTGATTGATTGATTGATTGATTCAATGTTAAGCGTCATTACTATGCCATCGAGGGCTATCAGACGATCAGTTGACCTAACCACTGTTTCCTGGGATAAACCAGTACTCGAGCACAACCAATCTCCGCAAGTAACTGATAACTTTCCCACTTGATTCAGTGATCAGAGAGGAATGATAATGAGGCACCGTGTCGTATACCAATCATCCTGGAGACTGCTGCTGGTTGGGGATTCGAAGTCACGACCCCTGGATTGATAGTCAGACGCGTCACCGAGTGAGCTAATCAAGCCCGGCTGGATTATTAAGAAGATTAAACAACACAAAAGTGCAATTGTTGAAATTGCATACAATAAGGATTTTATTCATATACATTTATCCAAATGAAAACATCCTGCATCATTTTTTGTATAACAAATCCACATTGTTGGCTGAGCTTAAGAAATTATATTCTTTTTTTTTAAGAACATTTTAATTGAATGTCAGACCTAACAAGTAATCCCACCATTAATAAAATATGTGTATGCTTTACTCCGACCACTCAGTGTTATAAATGTGTTTAGTTATTTAGTTGTTTTTTTTTTTAACAATTAATTTTCATAATCATGGACAGAAATCATAAAAATCAAATTCCAATACTTTGAAAGTCAATATTAAATTTTAGGTAGATGAAAGTTCAGTTAGTAGGTAAAAACACGACAAACTGTTATTTTTTAAGAATGCCCTAAATAACATTAAAATGTGTCACCATTATCAATTCAAAGTAGCTGGCCAAGAATGAGGGTCGTAGTGTTATGAATAGTGTTGGCCGCTCAAGCAGGAGGTAGCGGTTTCGATCTCCAGCTCCATCCGATGCCTTTCATAAAACAACACTCAGTACTGGTTCAATTCAGGAAATGGACTCGAAACTGGTTCATATAAGTTTTCATCACAATTGAAGATTCTTCACAATGGAACTAAAATAAAGTATAAACTAAGTAACTGTTATATATAGCAGCTAGTGAAAACATGCATATAAATTAATTTGATCGATAAGCACACACAGCTTACACGTAAACTAGTAATAAAATATAAATTTTGGGTGACTGACTTAACATGGAAAAAATTGAATGAAATGGAAACCAGAAACTTGCAATGCATGTTTAATTTCTAAGTCAAATGAAAACAAAGATTTATGATAATTTAACATCACTTACATATTTATTAAAGACGTGTCTAAACCGCCAGTAACTCCTGTTACACTCAGCGAGTTACGACCAATCACATCCATGATAGCCTCCGTCACCGCAATTAGCTGTTTCGGTGCTGGACCTAAAAATTGTAAATATTTATGAAATCAAAAGAATACAATTTTTTCCATACACCTTAAACACTAAAATGGAAATTCTGCATACAATGCATGTTATGTAAGAACCATATCATACCTTAATTTCAATATACAGGTAGCGAAAGTTTCACTACATACATGTGGTTGAATTTTATTATTTGTTCAATATAAAGTAAGGTATATTAGTATAGGATTTCCATGTTACAAAACATAGATAGGTTTTAAAAGTGTTTATTTCCATACCAGAAATGTATCCGTTAAACATAAAACAATAACTGTTGGTCAGCTTGTATTTTTTAAAGACAGTGCATTGACAACCTTAATTGAAAAAAAAAAATGTTATAATTAATACATCCATGTGTTAAATAATCCTATAAAAAAAACAGGGGCGGCAGTGTAATGGATAGTGTTGGCCACTCACACCAACTGAGCTAATCGGGCCCGGTGAGAGACGAATGATAATGAGACGAAATGTCGTTTATCAAACATCAGGGAGACTGTGGCCGAGCGGGGATTCGAACTCACGACCCCTGGATTGATAGTCAGACGCGCTAACGACTGAGCTAATCGGGCCCGGCTGAAAAAAAGAAAAAACATTCAACAATTCACCAAATTTATTCTTAAGTATGATTACAACTCCGATCAAACATTCATAAAGCCCTTTTATCAAATTGAAAGCAATTTAAAAAGCACATACTAGGAGATTTTAATTTCACCCTTGCATCATGTAGATAGACATATCATTTTCAGAAAAAAAATTGAGGTAACTTAATTGGTTAGATGCATCTGTAGTTTGATCTCTCCACGGGTGGTTTTGCCTCTGACCGTTGCCAGGCGATAACCTGCTGTCTTTTCTCTATGTTGTATTGTACTTATCAGTGACTTTTTTTGTTTCACTTTTGCGTCATGCAGATAGACATGATCATTTTCAGAAAAAAAATATTGAGGCAACTTTGTTGACCTCTTTCGTTTTGGTCATTCCGTAATCAGTATAACTGTTTATAGAACGAAGCAATGAATGCTGCCAGCCAATATCATACATTGCGCTATTTATAAACATATCAATATTATATCATTTTATATTTTCATTAAACAGTTAACGTGTTTCAAATCATTATATTACCACTAAGTGACGCTTACGTACAATCAGAGCTAGTGACGTCATCTGGGGAAACTCATTGAATGCAAAACTATATATTCTTAGGACGACGCACATGATTAAAAAAGTTCCAGTTGCTTATTGAAACCAGGCCAAACAGGAGTGATCCTAAACAAAATGATTTGTCATTAAGCCTTAACATATATGAACGGTTACATAAAGAACTGCATTTAAACAATTGTCATAGAAAAGCATATGTCATCGTTATATAGGTGACATTCTCTTTACTTAAGATAACAACACTTTGTCTCAAGCCGACAATTTAGTGTTAAAAAAGCATATGCCGATAGTCCTGTTTCACCAACACGTACTTTTTTTAAGTAGATAACACTCGATGTCGATTTATCTAAATTACGGAACTTTTTACAATGGAACACCTGTATTCAGTGCTCTGTCTTTAATCAATTAATGAATGCGTTTACTTTTTTGTTAATCCCAAATATTGAAAAAAGATACACATATGTATATACATGTATGTGGCATTTGCGTCAGTTTAAAAAGAATGAGAGAGAATAACGGTAATTTTTGGATTCCTCTCTGTAAGCGCGAAAATAACACCAATCAGCTTTTGATAATATCTGAAAGGATTGGTACAAATGTTGAAGAGTAGTTCTGCATTCCAACTGTAAAAAGACATTTAGCTTAAATGGAAATCTAAATACATTTCAAGTGATAACACACGTTTGATATCACTTAAAATGAGAAAATTTAATATACAATATGATTTATTATATATATACTTTGTTAGAAAGGGTGGTGTATTCTTGCAGCTGGGAAACTAGTGCTGTATGTTTTTTTACCTTTTTAAATTCCTGTTTATAGATGGCACCTGTACCATATTGCCAGATTTGAATGATCATGGGCGCGTTTTGTGGAAAATGACAGCATTAAGATATATATAGTGGTACATTGGAACGGCTTAATATTTGGCCACGGCTACATAGGTGTTATCATACAACTGGACTTTGTTACATATCAATCTAGTCGAATTGTTGTTGTTTTCTTAATACTCGTATTTTGATGACTTATTGATTTTTTAAGTAATTAATTGATGATATGTCATAGTGCATAATCTTTAACAAAACATCGAAATAGGACATGTATATCATTATGATTAGATTAAGTTTTTAGTTTTTATCATATTAAATTGTTTCCAACCATATACATGTAAATGCTGCCTTATTTGTTAGACTGTAGGCTAATATATTTTCTGCAACTTTTGTACAATACATACCAATAATCTACGAAAGAAACTTTATGCATGTATCTGGGCATAAAGACATATAGAGAATTTGTATTTGTATGATCAAAGGCTTGACAACGCTTTATAAAAACAAATGAAAACCTTTCTTGAAAAAGAAAACAATAATGTTTTCTCTTCTTAGTTTGAATACTAGTAGTACAGAAAGAGAACACAAACAAAATGTATCTAATGTAATGCGGTAAGCATGAAGATAAAGTAATTTTCTACTGTCACTAGCTCTCTCTATATATGAAATTAGTTCACCTTTTTTCTTTCAATTTATTAATAGGACATTGATACTTCATTATATTCGTTATATTCTCTGTCTAGGATTATTTCAACATACACATATATTCATTAACATTCACCGATTGTTGTATATATCTGCGTACAATAACAGTTTATCTTATGACTTTATGCCAATACAACCACAAAATATTTGTAACGTTGTACTTTAAGCAAACGTAATACAATCAATGATAACGTTATTTATATCACAATAACATAATGCCAGATTTAGTTATAATGTTTACATTAAACGATCGCATGTTCATATGTGTGTCATATTGTCTCGAAATAAATTAAAATGTTGAATATACCCTTGCATTTTGGTTAGTATGTTATAACAATTATGATAAACTGTACACTATACTTACCTATGATAACTTGATATTCGTTAAAACCACTAGATAACGCAAGTGTGAGCGGTATTTTGGTTTAACTTTAAATATATTTTTCTAAAAATAGAAAAATAAAACTTTCCCAATAATAAGGTGACATACACATAAACTATATAATATACTTATCTTAGCACACTACATCAGTTTAGTCAAACGTTCAGAACAGTTCTCTAATTGTGTTTTCAAATTTAATACATAAACATTTAAAACCAATTAAGTTAAAAATTTGATTAACAAATTAGAAGATTCAGATTTTGAACATTGTTTGACATAGAACCAAAGGATATTTAATGTATACTTACAAAATTCGTTTAGAGAAGAAAATGGAAACACCAACAATGGAAGTGATGGATAAAGATAACGACTTGACCAGGCACATTGGCTGCCAGTTGAGGCACATTGGTGATTCAATGATGATAATATACAGCGAACGTAAAGATAGACGGAGAAATAACAAGAACCAACCGAGGTTAGCAGACGCCTTGCAGACATGGGTGGTGTTCCTCTGGGATTGTGTCGTATGGTTAACACCACACTTACGTGGTGTATAATGTAGGTGGATATTACAATATATAATTATTATTGCTTAAGTGTTGCGTATGTCACAACATGTGGATAGATGTTCTAATCTGAATGTTACGTTGTAAAACATGTTACAATGAAACAAACGCAAGTAAATACCACAGAAATAATATGTAACGTTTAAAGAAAATAATTGTGTATTTTCTATAGAATTAGTTTATACTATTTTCCCTAAAGCTGTTTATATTATTTTCGTATGGTACTTGATGGTAGTTTCGCTAGTTAAATATATACTGCAATAAAAGTGACATATTGGTCCGGTGGATCCGGATATATTGAAATAGATTAATAAAATGTACACCAGATGAAAGATTGTTTAATGTAATTCTATAACATAACAGGCACTTAACCTTTGGAATATAATGTTATAACTGTATTTACTATTTTTATCAAGGTCCTATATAATTACATATAGAATCTGTATCGTCAAATCACCCATAACGGGAGTGTATATTGTACGCTAATTGACTTGTCGGCTATCGATGTTATAGCGAATGACGTTGAAAATGTTATATCTAATTAAATGCATTGTATAAATTACATATGTCACTAAAACTAAATACTAGTTACTTACTTACTTACTTACTTACTTATATTTGCAGGTAACACTCCTGGTTTCAAGACCTAAACAATCAGGAAACAAATGTCGGATATACGAACGATTCGTATATCTGCTTGAAAATGACGAAAAGCGAAGATGTGTGGGCTTCAAGAATAGACATGATGGACATACGAGAAGGGAGAGACTGTCAGCGTATGGGAGTGAATAGAATTGTGTTGCTATAATTCTATATTATGTTTTAATGCGAATGATTCCTGTCAATGAATGTGATGGTTATATTGAAATTGAATGATAATAATACTAAAATGATGTAAACATAGCAGAGGACACATAGCATTATTCACATTTTAACTGACTCTTAAGGAATATATGTCACATTGATGTCAAATGCAATTATATTGAACGCCGTTTTCTTAGTGTATTAACAAGCATATTGGATTATGTCGATGCATGCCTACGTAATAACTTAAGTCACGTGTCAGAGAATACTCTGTAATTGTAGCGCATGATATTTACTGAGACGAAACTATTACTAAATTAATATGGATAAATAGGACAATGCATGTACTAAATGTGTACCATAGTATCGATATTTGCGGAGACCATAATAAATCCTGTTTTGCACGACTCGTGGTTCACATGAGTTCATCGTTTGATTATATTATATGCAACTTCATATTTTGCTGATGAATAAAAATGATTCATAAAATACGTTTAGTTTTGTTTTTTGACATGCTAACTAAGAGTTTATCACTAAAATCATTCCTGTCTAAGACAGCCACTTAAGGAGACCCCTGATGGCAGATGACTGCTTAATACAGATTGATTAAAAGTGAAATTATTAAAATCGTCAATATAAAATGTGACTATTTAAGACAAGTAGTTGTTTCAACGAGTTATTAATGACATCCAATCTTATAGTAGGTGTGTGGGTTGGGGATTAGGTGATATGTAACGTTTGATCAAAACAAATGTCCTTACGTTAGTAATCACATTTAAGGCGTTTATACTGAGCTCGAACCTCTAGTTTAATTTCCTGGGTGTGGAGCTATATATATTGTAATGCCCCGTATATTGACAGTCTGTAATTTATCGGACATCTATTTAAAGTATCAACTTACGCTATTTTAAATGTTTTGTTTCGTTTTACATTTCATGTCAAGTCATCATTTACCCAATATTGTATCTTTCAACAGCGTCATTGTTGACCTAGTTTCATGGCTAGATAAAATGTGTTATCTGTAAACACTTCTCTGTTATTGTTTGATCATGCTTTTATCCGCCATTTTGGGTGTTGACAGTATTGCATGATGGGAATTGTTGTCATAGCGACTAGCAAGCATAGTAAACTTTAGAACTTCAGAATCCTTTTATATTTATTAAAAGTTAAAGTTTATAGCAGTGAAGATTATTATTTAAATGTAAGAATCATATTGAATAGTTATTTGTTTATTGACTTGTAGTAAATTTTAATAATACTTCATTCAATTTAGTGTTTTAATCTTGAAATTCAATCGATCAGTTACGCGCGGTTTGAGCGCACAATAAAGTTGGTGCGCTTGGTGCGCTAACTCTGGTTACGATTGTGCGCTGTTTGCGCACAATGTAAATGGTGTACTTTTTAACGTTAAAGTGCACAATATAGTCGGTGCTCTCCCTAGTGCACATAGTTATTGGTGCGCCGCACCAATAGTTTCGGTGTGCGTATATAAGGAGTGCACACCTTTAGTAGAGGACTCCGATTTTCACTTTCTTAAATACTCATTGCCATTTTTTTGTTTTATTTATAAATACAGCAGGGTTCATTATTTATTTATTTATTTATTTATTTATTTATTTATTTATTTATTTATTTATTTATTTATTTAATTCAGAAAGTAACTAAGTAACCATTTTAAAGTGAAGTTATATATTACACCTTTTAAACTGTAATTTTGGTACTTTAAATAGTTTTTAAAGTAACAATAATGTAAGTAATATTCAGACTTAGTCAAAGTTGATAATTTATTGATTTATTGTATGAGACAACTGGACGCAATATAATTTAAAGCTAATATATATATATATCTGTATTGATCATTTCTACTTTGAAATCGTTTTGAATATTACAATCTGTTAATTTACTCATGGAAATAAAAGAGTAAAACTTAGATCATTGTTTTTATACTTTAACCTGCCTAGTTAGTACTTATTTTTAAGTTCCATACTTTTAAGTTATTTATTCACGGAGTCAGTTTTATTTACATCCTGTCTGAGTTTTTACCTACTGGCATAGAACGAACCTTGTACAAAACACGTTACACGAGCTCGTAACAATATGATCTCAAGATAGTATTTTATACGACTCGGACGCTGACTGTTCAGCTTTATAAATAAACACAACAACAATAAGAACAATCACATTATTTAAAAAATGAAACTGATTCCAAATAAATATACATATATGCAAGTTATAATGAATCTAAATTAATTAAATAGACAAGACCAGATTTGAACACTGGCAGCATACGGGTAGTCTGACATTTATCAGATTTTTTATAAGATTAACTTTAGGTCAGCAAAATAGCAATAACAGTAAAACATAATTTGTTAAGCTCTGTGTAAGCTCTAGGTACGATTTTCACTAAGCTACAGGACTACTATTATTTTATTGATCCATGACACATAACTCTATTAAATTTATTTGTTTTCGTGCGTCATATTTTCTCTATTTCCTACTTAAAAATTATATTACAATTTCTCACACAATTGCTAGAAAAGTAAAACACATGTCATTGTTTATGTAACCATGCAAGATTACCATGATCAGATCATCTTATACATTTGGAACTGTCTTATAGAAATATAATAACCAAAAATGAGAAATCGTGTTTCCATTCATCAATATACCACATAGAAGAGTTATCGTATGTATGGATGTTTGGGTGTATGGATGGTTGTATGGGTGAATGGTTGTATGGTTGTATGGGTGTATTGGTGATTGTATGGGTGTATGGGAGTATGGATGTATGGATGTATGGGTGTATGGGTGTACGGTTGTACGGTTGTATGGGTGTATGGTTGTATGGGTGTATGTATGTATGGTTGTTTGAATGTATGGGTGTATGGATATATGGATGTATTGTTGTATGGATGTATTGGTGTATGGATGTATGGTGTATGAGTGTATCGATGTATTGGTGTATGTATGTACGGGTGTATGGATGTATGGGTGTATGGATATGATATATGGGTGTACGGGTGTATGTATATATGGGTGTATTGGTGTATGGGTGTATGGGTGTATGTAGTGGTCGAACACACTGTGAACAGAATAAGGCACAAACAAATTGTTATTTTGTAACACATATCCCATAATGAGTTTATTTGTTTCAAAAGCACGGTTTGAAATGACTTCTTTTAATGGCACTATTTATGGACAAAACTATTGTGTTTTAATTTAAAAAATGACGCATACAGCTTGTATTTAGGAACGTTTTACTTCCGTCATTTTATAAAAATAAAAACTTAATTAGAAAATAAGCCGATACTTCCTTATTGGCATTATACCAATTGTAATATCCACCTGTATCAATAAACAATTACAATAATATACTACATAAGGGTTAACTGTCATTTAATATTGCATTGACTTTACTCGAGCTATTGACTTTGCTCAAATGTTTTCGTCAGACAATCTAGTAAATGTATTAACTATCAAGATAATATAGTATTGCCAGACAATCTAATAATTATACAAATCACGTGGTACAAGGTTAGGTATAAAGATTAAGACATAGCAGTTCTGTTCTTATAATTAACAATAGCCAACAAATAGCCTTTCACGGTGAACAAATATGACTAGTTTTCATGTGATAAGGGTGTGATTACCAAATGATTAAACGTTTTGTATTTTTAAACGGTAACTGAGCTAGCGTGCCATTGATAAGATGTTTATATCCACAATGACTGTGCAGGATACCGAATACAATCTTATTGCAGTGACTTCAAGGTTATACATTTGGTTCTATTGCACATGACGCATCGATCGACATGCGATTGATATATCAGACGGAAAACAATAACAAACGCCAATATAATCACAGAAATGGGGATGGTAGTTTGAACTCAGAAGATATAGCGTATAATATGGGTGTCTTCCACATGGAGATGCAATATCTTGAGAGGGAGAGGCAGTGTCTATTAATAAAATAAAATGAAATAAAAACGAAAATGAATCGCTTTTTTACAAAACATCTCGATACTTTAAGCAGTATTGATTTTCAGCTCTTAATATTCTTATAAAATAGTCAAGAACCAAGCACACTCCTCAGATCCGTATTGTTTTAAACAGGAAAACAGATAATTAAAAATCCGGCTTCAAACCAGAATTTGTACGCGAATTCTTGTTCCTCTCGAATATTGAATTAATGCGACACATTTTAAGCAGACTTGGTGATATCTAAATATACCAGAGGAAAGTACGCAAGCTATTTATAATTTAATATTGCGCATTAATTATGGATGTTTATATTCTGAAAAGTTATTCAAACTGAAAAATGGCATTGATTGTTTTTTTTTTCAATTTTTAATTGTGGCCGCAGCTGGTAAATGGACAAATAGTCTTGACCAAACGAAGGCCAAAGCTGGCAACTGCCACTTCGGTATTACAGGGAGAATACGCGTTGAATTATTCTAATCATGTTATATATAAGGAGGACCTATATTTCTCTCTAATTCCTTGTATTTAAAAGATGATTTAAGAAAAACAAACTACCCCCCTCAAAACAGTGCTATTCTATTTCTACAACATAACCATGCGCTGTTCAAATCAAAATAATTAACAAATGTATACAATAAATTAATAACCAAAGTATTTAAGATAATTCTTGTAATTTTTGGCCACTGCAAGGTTATGTCGAAGAAATAAATCAACACTTTTAAAAGAATGTTTTAGTGATTTTTGCTGTATGTACGAGTACGTATAAGCGTTTCTTTACCCTCGCGCTTAGCTCTAGACATTTTGGTGAGCAGGAACAGACCAATACGATGCCAGTGGACAGCATCGGCAGATTCGCTACCCCTCCCGGTGCTGCACCACTGGCTGGATAAGGCGATTACTCTCTAAGCTGTTTCTCGGCGATATGATGTTCCATTTTCTGTGCTTGATCAAGTTGTTGAGATATTTTTTGTCGAGCTTGAAGTTGCTGCTAACTGGGTCAATTTCAACCCGCTGAGCTTGAAGCATTGCGTTAAAGCGATTTGAAACTGAAGTGGTCAAACAGACGATACGCCCGACGATGTACATCCTAGGAAGATTCTTGTAGATATGATGATTGAAGATGATTAAAGATGTTTCTTGAAGACAATTCTCGTGATAAGTTGATTTTGTAGATATGGAGATTCCCGTCAAAAGATGTTTCTTGGAGGAGTTGTATTACTGCAGTAGCATGCTGATTCTTGTTGAATATCCACAACGACCCTTTTTAACACCACGTTAATAACATAAAATCGATGATAGGTTAAAAACGCGACCCACTTAGAAGGATGGAGCTTGTCCAGGAGGAGTCCGCCCTGCTCGACAGCCGCTTGAAGAGTGATGAGATTTTTGCTGTATACATGTTTACATGTTTATACATATTACATATGATATCAGTGACCTATATTATAATTAGGTCACTGATAATAGTGACAAATCAATGCACATACTCCTTGTGTTCGGTGTTGTTTATCCTAAGTTTGTAATGATAACTAAATATAAAAGTAGAAAAATGTGATTTTGCAATCTCTTGTGCCCGTAGTTTTAATCTTGCCCTCTATTTATATGACTTATTTGAGACGGGATGAGCTGGGTTTGATGCATCATAAAAGTGAGTTCAATCTTTCCAGTGATAGTTTTGCTCTGACTGTTGCCAGGCGATAACCTGCTGTCATATTGTACTTATCTGTGACTTTATTAATTTCACTATTGTGTCATGTAGATAGAGAATGATCATTTTCAGAATAATATTGAGGCAACGTCATTGACACTCTTTCGTTTTGGTATTTCCGTAATCAGTATAACTGTATATAGAGCGAACAATGAATGCTGCCTGCCAATGTCATGCATTACGCTATTTATAAACAATTATATCATTTTATATTTTTATGAAAAAGTTAAAGCGTTTTAAATGATTATATTACCACTATATGACGCTTATATATATTACAAACAAAAAATTTAGCTCTCATTGGACGACGCACAAGAAGAAAAGTCCCAGTTTCTGCGGGCAACAAGACAAATCATATGCTCTTAATTCATATGTTAAGATACCATTGCATGTTGGTTAATATGTTATAACAATTATAATACGTAATAAACTGCACGATATATCTGTTACACAAATGTGAAAAATTATTTTAGTTTAACATTAAACATATCTTTTATAAAAATAGATCAATAAAACTTTCCAAATAAGGTAACATACATTAACTATATAATGCATTTACCTTAATACAATACACAAGCGTTCTAAACATTTCCGTGATTATGATTTCATAATTATTACATAAACATACAAAAACCAGCTAAATTAACAATTTGACTCACAAAGTAGAATATTCATTTTTTGAACATTGTTTGACATAGAATCGAAGGATTTTAAAGTTTACTTACAGAATTCGTTTAGAGAAAGGAATGCTGACACCGACAATGGGGATGAGGGATCTAGATAGCTACTTGACGCAGCACATTGGCTGCCAGTCGAGGCACATTGGGGGATTCAATGATGAAAATATACAGCATATGTAAAGATAGGCTGAGAAATAACGCGAACTTACAGAGGTTAGCAAACGCCGTCGAGACATGGTTGGTGTTCATCCGGGAGTTTGTCGTGTGATTAACACCATATCTACATGTATAATGTAGGTGGATATTACAATATTTCATTATCATTGTTAAAGTGTTTTGATGTTACAAACAGTGGATAGATGTTCTAATCGTAATGTAACATTGTAAAACATGTAACAATGAAACAAACGCGAGTAAATATCATAAAAATAATTCGTTATGTTTAAAGTACACAACTGTGATTTTTCTATGGAATTAGTTTTCCTTAAAAATATACTTATTCCTTCGACGCTTGATGTAGTTTCGCTATTTAATTCTAATACTGCTATAAAAGAGACACATTGGTCCGTTGGATCCGAAATTTGCGATGCCAAAAATAAAATTTACACCAAACGAAAGGTTGTTTAAAGTTGTTTTATAATATAGCAGGAACTAAGCCTATGGAATAAATTCAATAACTTTATTTACTATTTTTATCAAGGTCCTGTATAACTACTTAATAAACCTGTATCGACAAATCACCCATAACAGGAGTGCAAATCGTACGCATTACTGCCTTGTCGGCTATCAATTTTAAAGCAAATGACGTAGAAAAGGTTATATCTCATTAAATGTATTGTATAAAATTCATATGTCACTAAAATTGAATTTCACTCACTCACTCACTCACTCACTCACTCACTTACTTACTTACTTATAATTACAGATAACACTCCTGGTTTGAAGGCCTTAACAATCAGAAAACAAAAGTCGGATATACAAACGATGTGCATAACTGCTGCTGGAATGTACTTGTTAATAACGAAAAGAGAAGATGCCTGGGCTCCAATAATAGACATTCTGGACATACGAGAAGGGGGAGACAGTCAACGTACGGGAGTGAATAGAATTGTGTCGCTTTAATTCTATATCATGTTTTGCTGCGGATGACTCCTATCGATGAATGTGATGGGAAACTATGTAAAAGAATTAAGAAGGATCAAATACATTATACGTTAGTTAAATATAAAAGCATATAAGGAAGAAATTTGGTGGAAGCAAAATTAAAAAAGAATTTCGCGTATGGTTATTTTGAAATTGAATGATCTGTAGTGACAATAATAAGATTAGGTAACAATACTAAAATGATGTGAACATATCAAAGGACACATGGCAATATTTACATTTTATCAGACGTAAGCTTATCTTAATTTAGAATATATGTTACCTAAATGACAAATGCAATTATATTGAACGCCGTTTCAATAAGTTAGCTGACTTGGTGTATTAACAGAAATGGATTACAATCATATTGGTTTACGTCGATTCAATAATATAAGTTCATGCTTACATACTAACTTAAGTCACGTGTCAGAGAATACTCTGTAACAGCAGCGTATATGATTTACAGAGACGAAATTATAGCTAAAATGATATAAATGAATATGACAATGCATATACTAATTGTGTACCATAATATCGCTATTCGAGGAGACTGATTAACCATAATTGATCCCGTTTTACATGACTCGTGGTTCACATAATTTATCTAGATTTCATCTTTTGGTTAAACTATCTGCAGCTTTATATTTTGTTGATGGATAAACAATTAATCATGAAATACGTTTCGTTTTGTTTTTAATATTTGACATGCTTACTAAAAAGTTAATCAATGCAGTCAACCCTGTCTTAGGCAGCCTCTCAAGGGAAATAGCAAAGATGACCTGTATAGCAAGTGGCTACTTAATACAGGTTGATTAAAACAAAAATGATTAAAATCGTCAATATAAAATGTGACTGTTTAAGACAAGTAGTTGGTTAAACGAGTAACATGTATATGTTTGACTGAATATAGTAATGGAACAACATCACTAGCTTCATTGGTATTTATATGATGTGTAGTTTATAGTCAATCTAAGTTTTCACCACATTACAAGTTGTTCATGGCATCCGATCTTATAGTAGATGGGGAGAAAACCTGTATATAACGTTTGACTAAAGCAAATATCATTGAGAAAGTAACTACTTTTAAGGCGTTTATACCATGCTCGAACCTATAACCGTCAGGGGCATAGCGTGAAACACTTGGGTGTTACTTAGGGGAAAAGTGTATTGGAGAGTGGAATCATTTTAAGAAAAAGGAGTATAAATGGTTGCTTCTGTTGACTTTTCAACTTAGACAAAATACTTACATGTGCTTTGATTTCAGATGTTACTCAATAGAGTAAATGAGTACGCCACACTACAATCGAACAGTATTTATACGACTCGGACCCTTAGTGGCATGCTTAATAAATGAAAGAAAACAACAATAATCACATTCTAGAAAAACAAAATTGATTCCAAATAAATATGCATACACACAAGCTATAATGGATTTGAATGATATGAATGAATAAGATCAATTCCGAACACTGCCTGCAATATGGGTATTTTGACATTCATCTCATTTCTATCTATTCTATAAGATTTATTTTAGGTCGAAAAAATAGCAATAACTATAAAACAAAAGATCTGGATGAGCTCTAGGTACTTTGCTCCATAACTAGTATATCATTGGTTCATGCCGCATAACTTAATTAAATTTAATTCCACGTGTCATCTTATATTTATTTTCTATACAAAAATATTTTACAATTTCTTACACAACTGCTAGAACAATAAAACATATGTATGTCATTGCGTATGTAACCATGCAAGATAATCATGATCAGATCGCCTTATACATTTAGAACTGTCTCATAGAAATATGACTGAAAAAAATCGTGCTTCATTCATCATTATACTACATAGAAGAATAAACGTATGTGTGGATGTATGGGTGTATGGATGTATGGGTGTATGGGTGTATGTTTGTATGGCAGTATGGTAATATGGTTGAATGGGTGTATGGTTGTATGGGTGTATGGTAATATGGGTGTATGGTTGTATGGTTGTATGTGTGTATGGTAGTATGGTAATATGGGTGTATGGTTTTATGGTTGTATGGTAGTATGGTTGTATGAGTGTATGGTAGTATGGTTGTATGGGTGTATGGTTGTATGGTTGTACGGGTGTATGGATGTATGGTTGTATGGTTGTATGGGTGTATGGCTGTATATGTGTATGGCAGTATGGTTGTATGGGTGTATGGTTTTATGGTTGTATTGGTGTATGGTTGTATGGGTGTATGGCAGTATGGTTGTATGGTTGTTTGGTTGCATGGTTGTATGGTTGTATGGGTGTATAGAATGTACTTATTATGATCAGTCTATTCATCATGCCATGTGTTGGCCTTCCACATTTGGAGCTACTGAATAGCCACAAAAACAGAATAAGGCGCAATTTGTTTTTTACAAAACATACCCCTATTGAGATAGTATATATATTTCAAAAGCACTGTTTAAAAATACTTATTTTAGTGACATATACATCTATACATCTATTGTGTTTTAGTAAAAAATAAAAGCATAATAGGAAATTAAGTCGATGATTCCTTAATGGCATTGTACCAACTGTGATATCAACATGTATCAATAAACAATTTTAGTAATATACGACACATGGGTTAACCGTATTTTAGTAATGCTTTGACTGTACTCGAGTGTATTGAATGTATTTATTTCAATTTTTAGTTGTGGCAGCAGCTAGTTAAGTAGACCAAACAAAGACCATAGCTGGTAGTTGCCATTTCGGTATCACAGGAAGTAAACGCGTCGATTTATCGCTTATTATGTGGAATAAGTACCTATATTTCACTCTAATCCCTTGTATAGAAAAAATGATATACGAAAATCCAACGTAAAACCTCTCAAAATGGTGTTATTCTATTTTTACAAATCCGAATAATTCTGAGATGGGGAAGAGCGAGGTTGGGAGCATATGTAAACCGAGTTTGATCTCTCTAGTGGTGGTTTTGCCTTCGTTCGTTGCCAGGCGATAACCTGCCTTCATTTATCTATGTTATATTGTACTTATCAGTGACTTTATTAATTACACGTTATTATCGTGTAGATAGACATGATCATTTTCAAAAAATATTGACACTCTTTCGGTTATTTTCGTAGTCAGTATATAGAACGAAACAATGAATGCTGCCAGCCAATACCATGCATTGCACTTTTCATAAACGTATCAATATTATATCATTTTACAAAATTTTGAAAAAATTAATGCGTTGTCAATTATTATGTTGCCACTATATGGCGTGTATTTACATTACGCACAGGCAGAGCTAGTGACGTCATAAGGGTGAACATATTGGTTGCAAAACAATATGCACCTATTGGATGACAACCAAGACAAAAAGTCCCAATTGCTATTGGCAACAAGACAACCCATATTGTTTCAATGGACGACGCACAAAACGAAAAGTCCCAGTTACTGTCGATAACAAGACAATCCATATTGTCTCACTGGACGGCGCACAAGGTCTTGTTGGCAACAAGATAAACATAAGTGAGAACTAATAGAATGATTTGTCATTAGTCCATAACATATATGAAATTCATTTTAATATTTGGCATTTGAGCAACATATCTAACCGTTATATATGTTGACAAGATGTTTGCTTAAGATTAGACAATCATTGTAGTTTCAAGCCGATAGTTAACTGTAAAACAAAATTATGGGCCGATCAATGTCGATTTACATTTTTATGTAGTTAATACTGGCAGAAAGCGATGTTGATTTCTGTTTATTACGAAACTTTGTTCAGTGTTATCTATTTAAACAATTAATGGATACGTTTACTTATTAAATCTTTTTCTTGTGTATTTTTTTATTAATCTCGATTACATGATGATTTTATAAAAATATCAATTGATTAGTTTAATTTTAATATATAATACTAATACATTATTCTATTTAGTTTTTAGTTTCATAGCTTAAACATGTGTATGCTACCTTATTTGTTAGAGTGTAGGCTGACAAATCTTGTGTACAATACATACCAATAATCTACGAATAAAAGTTATGCGTTCATCCTGGCATGAGGACGAAGTTGCTTTAATATTTTTCCTGAAAATGATCATGTCTATCTGCATTGTGCTTAGTGAAATTAATAAAGTCACTGATAAGTGCAATATAACATAGAGAAATTACAGTAGGTTATCGCCTGGCAACGGTCAGAGACAAAACTCATTCCGTCTCAAACGATTCATATAAATGCAGGCAAGCATAATAATACGGGCATGTAGTGTTTACAAAAACATTGATTACTAGTTTTATATTTAGTTATCATTACAAACAGAGGTTAAACGACACCGAACACAGGGAGTACGTGTATTGATTTGTCATTATTATCAGTGAGCTAATTACAATATAGGTCACTGATATTATATGTGAGATAAACATGTATACAAAAAATCACCAAAACATCCTCAAAAGATTGTTTATTTTATTTCGTCATCATAACCATGCGATGGCCAAAAATTAAAAGAATAATCTGAAATACTATGATTATTATTTATTGTATAGACTTTTTAATTATTTTGATTCGCTGATTAACAGCGCATGGTTATGTTGTAGCAATGGAATAACGCCTTTTTGAGGGAGTTTTAGTTGGCTTTTCTTATATCATCTTTTCTATACATGGAATCAGAGAGAAATATAGGTACTTATTTTATCGACGCGTATACTCCCTGTGATACCGAAATGGCAGCTACCAGCTTTGGCCTTTGTTTGGTCAACTTTACTAGCAGCTGCCATAATTAATAATTGAAATAAATACATTCAATACACTCGAGTAAAGTCAAAGCATTACTAAAATACGGTTAACCCATGTGTCGTATATTACTAAAATTGTTAATTGATACAGGTGGGTATTACAGTTGGTACAATGCCAATAAGGAAGTATCAGTTTAATTTCCAATTTTGCTTTTATTTTTATAAAATGACGGAAGTTAAAAATTCCGTAATATGAATTTAATGCGTCATTTTTAAAATTAAAACACTACAGATGTGTAGTTTCGCTAAAAGAAATCCAACACACCCGTGTATCCATTTACATTCACCAATTATTGTATATCTTCACGTAAATACAATCCGAAACATTCACCGTTTATCGTATGACTTTATCTTAATACAGCAAAACCACTTGTAACGTAGTACTTTGGACAACCTACTTCAACCAACATTTACGCTGATGTCACAAAACCACTTGTAACGTAGTACTTTGGACAACCTACTTCAACCAACATTTACGCTGATGTCACAAAACCACTTGTAACGTAGTACTTTGGGCAACTTACTTCAATCAACGTTTACGCTGATGTCACAAAAACACTTGTAACGTAGTACTTTGGACAACTTACTTCAATCAACGCTGATGTCACAGATAACATAGTTGTACTATCTAAATTAAACGATCTCATGGCCATATTTTTGGCATCTTGTCTATTAATAACTTTAAATCTATAAAAATACCCTCGCATGTTGGTAAGCATATTAAGACAATTATAATACGTAATAAATTACCCAATATAAATATATCTATGATAACTGGCTGATCAGACAAATCACGAGATAAAGCACGTGTGCATGGTATTTTGGTTTAAATTTAATATTATTTGATATAAAAATAGAAAAAATAAACTTTCCAGATAATACGGTGACATACACATGATCTATATAATGCACTTAACTTAACACAAAACATCAGTTTAGTCAAACGTCCAAAACAGATTGCTGATTGTGTAAGTTTATTCATCAAGCCTTTAGTACTCGCAATTCCTTGTACAATCAAAATACATAATATATACATCTATCTTATTGTGTTGATCTATTAAAGTATTTATTCGACCAAGTATTTAAATGTTTAATCTATATTTGCCCAACCTCAAAAAACAATTAAAATATATGTATTTAAATAACGTAATTTTCTTATTTAATAGAATCTAACATAATATTGATTTATTATCTGTGTGTCATGTGTTACATTTATTATCTGAATTTGTGTGTAATGAGAAACATTATATGTTTAAATTACTGAATAAAGAATTTGAATCTTGAATCTTGAATCTTGTGTTTTCATAATTAATACATTTGAAGCCGTTTAAATTAACAATTGACTCAGACATTAGAATATTCAGTTTTTGAACATTGTTTGACAAACAATCGATGGATTTAAAATGTCTATTTACACATTTTGTTAAGAGAAAAGAATGCTGACACCAACAATGGAAATCAGGGATAAAGATAACGACTTGGCTAGGCACATTGGTTGCCACTTAAAGCACGTTGGGTAATCAATGATGAAAAACTACAGCGAACGTAAGGATAGACTGAGAAATAACACGAACCAACCGAGGTTAGCAGATGGCGTGCAGACATGGGTGGTGTTCCTCTGGGATTGTGTCGTATGGTTAACACCACACCTACTTGTGTATAATGTAGGTTGATATTACAATATCTGATTATTATTGTGAAAGTGTTCTGTATGTCACAAACAGGTGGATAGATGTTCTAACCGTAATGTTACATTATAAAACATGTTACAATGAAACATACGCAAGTAAATATCACAGAATAAATACGTAATGTTTAATGTACACAATTGTATTTTCTATGGAATTAGTTTATACTATTTTCCCTGAAGCTGTTTATATTACTTGATGTAATTTCGCTAGTTAAATCTAATACTGCAATAAAAGTGGCATATTGGTCCGTTGGATCCGGAGATATTGAAATAGATTAATACAATATACACCAAATGAAAAGTTGTTTAATGGAGCTTTATAATAGAACTAAGCCTTTGAAATATACTTTGATCAATTTATTTACTATTTTTATAAAGGTCCTATATAATTACACATAATACCTGTATCGACAAACCGCCAGTAACGTGAGTGCACATCGTATGCATACTGCCTTGTCAGCTATCGAGTTTATAGCGAATAACATAATAAATGTTATATCTAAATAAATGCAGTGTAGTATAAGCATATGTCGATTAAATAAAGCGTTACTTACTTATTTATTTACTTATATTTGCAAGTAACACTCCTGGTTTCAAGACTTATACAATTAGGAAACAAAAGTCGGATATACAAACGATTCGTATATCTGCTGCTGGAATGTACTGGGAAATGACGACAAGCGAAGATGTGTGTGGTCCAAGAATAGACATGCTGGACATACGAGAAGGGAGAGACAGTCAGCGTACGGGAGTGAATAGAATAGTGTCGCTATATTTCTATATCATGTTTTGCTGCGAATGGCTCCTGTCGATGAATGTTGTGGGAAACTATGTAGAACAGTTAAGTAGGATCAAAGGACAGATACGTTAGTTAAAATTAAAAGCCATACGAGGAAAAATTTTAGGGGAAGCAAAATTAAAAAAAAAAAATACCGTGTGTGGTTATATCAAAATTGAATGATTGGTGGTGACAATATTAAGACAAGATAATAATACTGAAATGATGTTACCATAGAAAAGGACACATAGCAATATCCAAATTTAGCTGACGTTACACACTAGGACGCTTACCTTAATTCAGAATATGTGTTACCTTGACGACAAATGTAGTTTTGTTGAACTCTGTTTTATATCACAGCTGACGTGGTGTATTAACAGACAAAAGAATACAAACGTATTGGATTCAGAAATAGAAGTTCATGCTTACGTAATAACTTAAGTCACGTGTCAGAGAATACTCTGTAACAGTAACGTATGTAATTTACAGAGACGAGAGTATAGCCCTATAATCTAATATGAAAGGATAGGACAATGCATGTACTAAATGTGTACAGTAGTATCGATATGTGCGGAGACTAATCAGCTATAATTAATCTCGTTTTGCCCGACTCGTGGTTCACATGCTTTATCTAGAGTTCATCGTTTGATTATATTATCTGCAACTTCATATTTTGCTAATAAATAAAAGTGACTCATAAAATACGTTTTGTCTTGTTTTTGTTATTTGACATGCTTGCTGAAGAGCTAATTAATATATTATAATGGAGCAAAAGCATAAGCTTCGTTAGTATGGCCTGTGTTTAATAATACGTCAATTTCTAAACGAGACGTTTTCATCACAATACAAGTTATAAATGGTATCCGGTCTTATTGCAGGTGATGGTGTTGCTGAAATGTAACGTATGGCCAGAAGAAAATTCCTTCCGAGCGTTACCTATAATAGTTGCGTAGCGTGATGAATTTGGATGTCACTCAGAGGGGAGTGGGTGTAGGCGACTGATTTTTTAGAAATAGAATTACAAATGGTGGCTTCTGGTGACTCTTTAACTTAAACGAAATATTTACCTGCGCTTTGATCTGAAATGTTACTCAGCAGAGTAATAGAACGTACCAAGCTACACGCTTGACTTTGGTGTGGATATTTTAAGACAGATAACATTCTGCAAATATGAATTGATGCCAAATAAATATTTGACATTCAACTAATTTATATATAGTTTAAAGTTTATATTCTAGGTCGGCAAAATAGCAATACAGTACAACATAATGATTGAATTAGCTCTAGATTAGTTCTGGTGAGCTTTTTACTTACTTGACTATAAAGCTATTATTTTATTGGTCTATGCCGCTCTGTAAAATAAATTTAATTCCATGTATCATTTTTTACTTTATTTCCTATATAAAAATATTTCACAGTTTCATAAACAACTGCTGGAACATTAAAACATGTGTCATTGTGTATGTAACCATACAAGATAAACATGGTCAGATCGCCTTATACATTTAAACGGTCTCTTTAACAGAGGCATGTCATAGAAATCTAATATGTAGGAAAGGGGTGTCGACATATTCTGTCTACTGAAGAACGTGGAAATGCGTATTTGAAATTCGTGTAAACAAAATGGTAGGATGTTACAGAAAAGAAAAAAACACAGAAAAATACCGTCGGATGTTGGTTATTATTTTACAATAATATTTTATTTCTATTGAAGATGATATCCAACTATTAGGTGAAAACTAGAGAGAACAAGTCTAACTGCTGAGAAATAATACGTTATGAACACTGAGACAGACCTAACGTAGGAACGAAGAAGAGCTGTCCTGGGGGTAATGTTGATTGTGAAAGACACGTCGATATAATAAAAAAAAAACTACAGTGAAACGTAGTTTAATAATTCAAACAACTACACTAACACCGGTCTAGTCCACATAAGACGACGTACCCATCGCCCTTATTATATATTGTTTAAGGATGACAGAACCACAATATAAGGCGTCTTTTTATAGCATAGATAAACCGATGTGTTAAAAGCAGAACAATATCATACAGGAATATTGGGTTATATCGATTTTGAAAAATAAGCACAAGCTGACATCATAACTAAAAACATTCGTAATATAATACAAATCATAATATACTGTAACAAAACAGTTCACAATCAAAGAGGTGATCGGTATTGTAATTTAATTAATGAATTTTAACTGGCTCAATAATTATATAGTTTAAATGATATAGCAAGAATAATCATTTGAACAAGACAGGACATTACAAGCACTTAACAAATACGTAGATGCCTCTGTGACTGAGTGTTTTAGAGTGCCCTATCTCTTACCTCTCACCACTGTGGTCCTGAGCTAAGCACGATTTAAATATCTTTATTGAAGAAACTGTGCCTGTTATTTTTCAAATGAAGGTGGTTCTACTCAGATTCGTCTTCTTCCACCAGTAAAACTGGATATATGATATACAACCTTAAATAAAATGAAAATGGCGTTAAACCCTTTTAAATGATCTGAAATCTTCTTCCACCGATACAACCTATTACCATATATAACCTACGTTGTGTTCAAACTGACGCTTAACCCCATTCATTTATACAAACTTACGTATCGTGTATTTAACTACAAGGTTTTACCTATTGTAGTTGTCAAGGTTGATAACATCTGCAAGTAACATTACGTTTATAATCGTAATAAAAATATAATATATAGGTTTTGATTCCTCCACACCGGCCTCTTTAACGATACTTTGAAAAGGTGAACATATTTGTCTCATAAATCCAAGTATATGAGAGAGAGGGGTATAATTGTGGATGGTGAAATTATCAACACGGTGGCAATAGTATATGTTTAACAGTGTTTTATAAATATATTAATACCTTTCTACAATTATTGTGATTAATTAAATGCAAGTTACATTCAATGTTTACAGCAAGTCATCTTTTTAATCCTTTTCTCAGACATTCGACGTCTTGTATACTCACTGATGTCTGCATAACCATACCATTTTTTTTTTCTTCCATTCAAGAGCAGGACTGTCACAGTGAATTCGTTATTTAATGGGACAGTTTATATGCACAGTTTATGACTCTCTTTGCACAAGGGACCGAAAGATTTACACCGTTTCCGAATTTTGCATTATTTCGTTTGAAAACGCCCTAGAGGTGACTCGACTAGGAAATGATTCTTGGAGCAAATATGCTAACCGCTACACAACCGCAACTCATTGATGGAAACTTTCGATATTATCTTTATAAATATTACTGTCTCTTGTTTTAGTTTCACCTTATTATGTATGTAAACATTCATTGGCAAGAAGACTGAAGTTAGATATTCGTGTTTGGTCTTTCGATAATCAACATGTAACTGTCCATAACCCCTGACCTTTCCAGCCTCCAATATTGAAGAGTCACACACTTAAATTCCTGAAGTTCAAACTTACTCTAACTGCTTAATTTGCCCTTTATTTGAGAATGTTCAAACTAACTCTAATTGCTTAACTTGCTCTTTATTTGATAAAGTTCAAACTAACTCTAATTGCTTAACTTGCTCTATATTTGAGAAAGTTCAAACTAACTCTTATTGCTTAACATGCTTTATATTTGAGAAAGTTCAAACTAAAGATAACCGCTTAACTTGCTCTATATTTGAGAAAGTTCAAACTAACTCTAATTGCTTAACTTGCTCTATATTTGAGAAAGTTCAGACTAACTCTAATTGCTTAACTTGCTCTATATTTAAGAAAGTTCAGACTAACTGTAACTGCTTAACTTGCTGTATATTTGAGAGTTCAGACTAACTGTAACTGCTCAACTTGCTCTATATTTGAGAAAGTTCAAACTAATTCTAACTACTTAACTTGCTCTATGTTTGAGAAAGTTCAAACTAAAGATTACTGCTTAACTTGCTCTATATTTGATGTAGACTCTCCCTTAAAAACTGTTGGTCTTACACATAGGGAACTACAAAATTACCACCAAAACAGAATAAGGCGCAAAGAAGATTGTTTTCAGTAACGAATATCCCCTAGCGACAGTAGAATATATATTTCAAAAGTGGCTTCCTTTAGGGACACTATTGATTTTATAGACAATGCTATAGTGTTTTAATTAAAGAAATGACGCACAGAATGCATATTACAGAACGTTATACTTCTGTCAATTTATAAAAGTACAAGCATTATGGGAAGTTATACCGGTACTTCCTTATTGGCATTGTACCAATTGTAATATCCACCTTTGTCAATAGACAATTATAGTAATTAATATACTACATAATGGTTAACCGACATTTTATAATGCTTTGACTTTACTCGAATGTATAGAATGTATTCCAGTGTCTGGCAATGTTTTCGTCAGACAATATAGTAGGTGTCTCAACTGATACAGATGACATAGTATTTTCGGAAAATAAAGCACATATACTAATACTGATACAGATCCCGTGGTGCCAGGTAAGGTGTATATATTTAGACATTACTACGTTGATACTATCCAACAGTTCTGTTCTAATGCTTAACAAAAGGCCACAAATAAACTGTCGTGGTGAGCAAATATGACTATTGTCCAGGTAATAAAACGTTTTGTTTTTTTAAACGGTAACTGAGTTAACGTGCCATTGATAAGATGTTAATCTACCACAATGACTGTGCAGGATATAGAATGCAATCGTGGCGTAGTGATTTCAAGGTTATTTATTTAGTTCTATTGTACATGGCAAATGGTCACGTGATTGTTATATCAGAAGGAATTAAGCTATGAATGTATAAAACAATAATAGACGCTAACTCAAGTTAACCACAGGATTGACGATGGTAGCGTTTACTCAGAAGTAGTAACAGATAACTGGCGATGGTAGCGTTTACTCAGAAGTAGTAACAGATAACTGGTGATGGTAGCGTTTATTCAGAAGAAGTAACAGATAACTGGTGATAGTAGTTTGTACTCAGAAGTAGTAACAGATAACTGGTGATGGAAGCGTTTACTCAGAAGTAGTAACAGATAACTGGTGATGGTAGTTGGTACTCAGAAGTAGTGCCAGATAATTGGTGATGGTAGTTTGTACTCAAAAGTAGAAACAGATAACTGGTGATGGTAGTTTGTACTCAGAAGTAGTTACATATATCTGATGATGGTAGTTTGTACTCAGAAGTAGTAACAGATAACTGATGATGGTAGTTTGTACTCAGAAGTAGTAACATATTACTCGTGATGGTAGTTTGGATTCAGTAAAAGTAACATATAACTGGTGATGGTAGTTTATACTCAGAAGTAGTAAGAGATAACTGGTGATGGTAGATGGTACCTAGAAGTAGTAACAGATAATTGGTGATGGTAGTTTGTACTCAAAAGTAGAAACACATAACTGGTGATGGTAGTTTGTACTCTTAAGTAGTTACAGATAACTGGTGATTGTAGTTTGTACTCAGAAGTAGTAACAGATAACTGATGATGGTAGTTTACACTCAGAAGTAGTAACATATAACTGGTGATGGCAGTCTGTACTCAGAAGAAGTAACAGATAACTGGTGATGATAGTTTGTACTCAGAATGGTAACATATAACTGGTGATGGTAGGTTTTACTCAGAAGTAGTAACAAATAACTGGTGATGGTAGTTTTTACTCAGAAGTAGTAACATATAACTGGTGATGGTAGTTGGTACTCAGAAGTAATAACATATAATTGGTGATGGTGGTTTGTACTCAGAAGTAGTAACAGATAACTGGTGATGGTTGTTTGTACTCAGAAGTAGTTACAGGTAACTTGTGATAGTAGTTTGTACTCAGAAGAAGTAACATATAACTGGTGATGGTAGTTTTTACTCAGAAGTAGTAACATATAACTCGTGATGGTAGTTGATATTAAGAAGTAGTAACAGATAACTGGTGATGGTAGTTTGTACTCAAAAGAAGTATCATATAACTCGTGATGGTAGATTTTACTCAGAAGCAGTAACAGATAACTGGTGATGGTAGTATGTACTCAGAAGTAGTAACAGTTAACTGGTGATGGTAGTTTTTACTCAGAAGTAGTACCAGATAACTGGTGATGGTAGTTTGTGCTCAGACGTAGTTACATATAACTCGTGATGGTTATTGATATTCAGAAGTAGTAACATATAACTGGTGATGATAGTTGGTACTCAGAAGTAGTAACTGATAATTGGTGATGGTAGTTTGTACTCAGAAGTAGTAACAGATATCTGGTGATGGTAGTTTGTACTCAGAAGTAGTAACAGATAACTGGTGATAGTAGTTTGTACTCAGAAGAAGTAACAGATAACTGGTGATGGTAGTTTGCACTCAGACGTAGTTACATATAAGTCGTGAATGTAGTTGATATTCAAAAGTAGTAACAGATAACAGGTGTTGGTAGATGGTACTCAAAAGTAGTAACAAATAATTGGTGATTGTAGTTTGTATTTAAAAATAATCAGATAACTGATGGTGGTAGTTTGTTCTCAGAAGTAGTAACACATTACTCGTGATGGTAGTTTGAACTCAGAAGTAGTAACACATAACTGATGATAGTAGTTTGTACTCAAATTAGAAAAAAATAATTGATGACGGTAGTTTGTACTCAGAAGTAGAAACATATAAAGGGTGATGGTAGTTTGTACTCAGAGTAGATACAGATAACGGGTGATGGTAGTTTGTACTCAGAAGTAGAAACAGATAAAGGGTGATGGTAGTTTGTACTCAGAACTAAAAAACAGATAAAGGGTGATGGTAGTTTGTACTCAGAAGTAGAAACAGATAAAGGGTGATGGTAGTTTGTACTCAGAAGTAGTAACAGATGACTGGTGATAGTAGTTTGTACTCAGAAGTAGTAACAGATAATTGGTGATGGTAGTTTGTACTCAGAAGTAGAAAGTGATAATTGGTGATGGTAGTTTGTACCCAGAAGTTGAAACAGATAAAGGATGATGGTGGTTTGTACTCAGAAGTAGTAACAGATTATTAGTGATGTTAGTTTGTACTCAGAAGTAGAAATAGATAATGGGTGATTGTAGTGTGTACTCATAAGTAGAAACAGATAATTGGTGATGGTAGTTTGTACTCAAAAGAAGTAACAGATAATTGGTGATAGTAGTTTGTACTCAGAAGTAGAAACAGATAATTGGTGTTGGTAATTTGTTCTCAGAAGTAGAAACAGATACCTGGTGATGATAGTTTGTACTCAGAAGTAGTAACAGATAATTGGTGTTGGTAGTTTGTTCTCAGAAGTAGAAACAGATAACTGGTGATGGTAGTTAGTACTCAGAAGTAGAAACACATAACTGATGATGATAGTTTGTACTAAGAATTAGAAACAGATAATTGGTGATGATAATTTGTACTCAGAAGTAGAAACAGATAATTGGTGATGGTAGTTTGTACTCAGAAGTAGAAACAGATGACTGGAGATGGTAATTTGTACTCAGAAGTAGAAACATATGACTGATGATGGTAGTTTGTACTTAGAAGTAGTAACAGATAACTCATGGTGGTAGTTTGTACTCAGAAGTAGTAACAGATGACTGGTGGTGGTAGTTTGTTCTCAGTAGTAGAAACAGATAACTGGTGATGATAGTTTGTACTCAGAAGCAGAAATAGATAATATGAGTGTAATCCGAACGGAAATTTATAATCTTGTGAGGAAAAGTAGTGTCTATAATTAATGTGGGTTTTTTGTCTTTCCAAAGCCGGGAGGAACACTTATCACTCTGAACGTAAAACGAAAAGAAAAATCATTTTAACAAAACGTCTATAATTTTAGCAGTATGGACTTTCAGCTTTTAATATTCTTCTTAAATGGTTAAGAACCAACCACACTCCTCAGTTTCTTATTGTTTGAAACAGGAGAACACATAATTTTAAATCTTTATTTATTTATCACAAATATCCCCTTCTACCCGAACAACGAATGATTGTGACACCTTTTAATCAGAATTGACGAATGTCTGAATATAACAGGGGGAAGTACATCAGCTATTTATGATTTAATGTTGCGCATTAATTATGGATTTTTATGTTCTGGAAAGTTCTTTAATGGTTATTTTATTACAATCTTTAATTGTTGAAGGTGATATCTGAGTTTTAATATTATTACAAGTGTTTCATGGTGGGGTGATCATTTTGCAGATTCATTGAAATAGTCGCGGAACAATTTAAAAAAAAATATAACATGAATATCCCTTGATTAACGGAGATTTTAAAATCCGCACATGTATATTATACTATTATATTGAATAACAACAATACATACAATCAATAATTAAGTAAGTGGGGCCTTTTTATATATTACGATAAAGGAGCAATACCAATCTGCAATTCTCCAACTTCACCAAAGCCAGTAAAGATATCTTAACCAGAGGACGGACAAAGCTGGGAACTGCCACTTCCGTGTCATAGGGAATATACGCGTCGATTTATCACTTATGTTACATATAAAAAGATGATAATAAAAAGCTCACTAAACCTCCTCAATACAGTGTTATAGCAGTGACCTATATTGTAATTAGGTCACTGATAATATTGACAAATCAATACACTTGGTGTGGTTTAACCTCATTTGTAATGACAACCAAATATAAAACAATACAAATGTTTTTGTAAACACCATGTGCCCGGAGTTTTGCTCTGTATTAATATGAATCGTTTGAGACGGGATGATCTTGGTTGAATGCATCTGTAAACCGATGGGTGGTTTTTGCCCCTGACCGTTGCCAGGTGATAACCTGCTGTCATTTCACATCTATTTTAAATATAAAAATGCCTAAAAGTTTTATCTTGACATACATTGTTACAGAAAATTTGTATGAAGCTTTATCAGCATAACAGGTTTGGTGGACACCATTAAAAAGATATGAACCGATCAGTTGCCACAGACATCCGCACGTCAAAAGTGTTCACTAGTTGTACAAAGCCAACGTTATACTTTAATGCAGGCTGGGCAGCGACATTAATAGTATTTTAAGAAAATTAGGTTACCAGGATTAGTAATTTCTTTTTTTCATCATGTTATATACATTAATGCATGTTATATGTATATATGTGTGCATATGAGTACATGATCCAACGAGTTGCTACGTCTGTCCTTTATATAGATTATGAGAAGTTAAGAATCATTAACTGGAGTCTATTCATATAAAGCTATCAGTTCATGTATGTAAAGTGTCCGTCCAGTCCAGATGTTTTGCATGCAAATCCATAGTTTATAAGTCAGGCCCGTAGCTACACTGACGCCTCCTGTATAACTTGTGGAGTTTTGAATTATTTTAATAAGTATATTTATTGTTAAACAATTAAAGTTATCCCAAAATTATGAATTACTCTTTCAACAATATATCTATGTCATTACCTGTACTTATCATATTTTTCAGAATCAATATATCATACATATATATTACACAGGCAGGAGTAACTGACCTCCAAAACTTATTTTTTCAAATCGATGTTCAATTCACCATATATCTATAAGTGACAAACATAAAGTTGAATAACGCCTTTAGGTTATTGGTCTGATGAGCTGTTTTAGATGACATTTAAATAAATAAGTTGGCTTTCTCATACCATACTACAGTTTTGTCTAGCCGGTTTATTCGTGTAATAATCCGTTAAAATGTGTGCCACTTTATTTATGACTTAATTCTTTAGCCCATAAATAGGCGATATCCCGGAACGGCTGGCTCAATATTTCTGTTGTTGGGCTTATTTTGTCGCGTAATACCTCCCCCAGCTGGCTATGTATACCATACAAGAATATTCGTTATAGCTTTTGCCTTGAAGTAAAAGGCCTTTATTTAACTTTATATTTGTCACTTTTTTCAACTTTTTTTTCATTTTTTGGGGTATATATGATGGGTTAAACATAGATTTGAAAAAAAAAATTAACCAAGGTCCGTTACTCCTGCCTGTGATATATTATAGCAGTCTTCAATAACTGGGACGTCTTGGGTACTCCAATATCATAGCCGACTTCAATAACCTGGACGTCTTGGATACTCCAATATTATAGCCGACTTCAATAACCTGGACGTCTTGGGTATACCAACATTGATAAACGACGCCGTGTAATAATGCTTCTATACAAACATCGGCAGTTTGTCACCGAAGTTTCAATGGCTATATTTTTAGTGCTATGGCAGATGAAACAACTGACGCGGGAATTGTTGAGCAAATGGGTTCGTGAGTATGGTATGTCTAAGAAACTGCCGAAATTAGAGGATTTAGATTTTGGTTTCACTGATTTGCTTTATACTAGTATGATAACAATCACTGATGCTATGATTTCAACTTTAACAGAATATGATTTAGACTTTAGTCAAAATGGTGCGGTAACAGATTTGACGGTACTTCAACGGTGAGTGGCGAAATCATTGGCGCACAGGGAAGAATAACAAAGCTTTATCTAAATGCAAAATATGTTCATCATTGCAAGAGTCATTGCATTAGCCTTTCTGTCGCGGTATCTTGAAAATTTGACACAAATCAATAGCTAAGTCTTAATGTCTATCTTTAAGAAAAACAATTCCAGAACTCTGCCAAACGCATAACTATTTTGAAAAAACAACAACAACAAATGTCAGATGTATCACAATTGCTTGCCAATATAATGAATACATAAGCGACGTATCATATTCCGAGGTGCGATAAGTATCGATCCATACCAAAGCTATCTGACACAAGATAAGATTGATTCAATCAGCACACTATTGGTTTATTACGACAGATGCTTTAAATAATATTAAGGACGATTCAACTGGACATTCCACTGCTGATGCAAGCGCTTTTTATCTTTATAAAAGTCCTTGGCTGCTGCCATCAGTTATTTACAAGTCACGGAGCATTTTTTAATCTATATTTGTAGCGAAATGTCCAAGCTACCGACCATGATCTTTATGTTCACAAAGAAGCGGCACATTTATTTGTTTTATTGAAATAAGATAAAAAAAAAAGTGACACGTTTAGTGTAGTATATAGCAGAGCCGAACGCGTGTCATCTAGAACTTCTAGACACAAACAACACAAGACGAACGCTGGACAGAATCTGTCACTTGCTGAACGTTAAAAAACAAACAATTTTATCCGCTCGTCGATATCCTTAGTTCACATATGATCAGTCGGTTTCCTACAGAGTTGGGCGGTGTGTCAATCGGGAGTATTTTGGTGCCAGAATTAACTGCAGAATTGGAGAATAAGATTTCGCATCTGACATTCCATTTTCTACTCAGTTTTGAGTCTGAATTTGGCCGATGGAAACGCGCTGCGGATTCATTACAGAGCGGGGCCGAGAGGTGATGATCGGGCCGGAAAATGAATGATAGCCCTCTGGCCATTATGAATTCCGGGCCGATTATCACCTCCCGGCCAGGCTTTGTCGTGTATTAATGTCTTTAATACACATGTTCGGTTGCGCCACTCAAAGGGAGTAACCTAATTACGTTTTCGCTCACCGAGACTGTTATCACTACAAGGCACTGCTCCTCCATTTATCAACTTCTTTATTACACGCACTCCTAAATTATGTGTTCACGTATGTTCTTTCTATTTTAACCTATTCTAAAATGAGAGAATAATAACAATGATAGACGAATTAAAATAAACACGTCATTAACGCGTCTTGAATATTATAAAATGTGACATGACGTGCATGTAAACCAATCTAGCTGTGATCCATTCTGACGTTGACGTCGTATTTTAAGATATTTATTTGCTTTTCAGTCTTAATATGTGGGTCGCTATGCAATTACTTTCCTTGGTTTGTTTACATTAGAAACAGAAGGGAAATACTAAACTAAAATAATGTACGCAAACACTTAACATATGAGCGATTTTTAAACGAAGACCACGTATTTGTTATCCTTGAAAGAATGTACCGACTTGCTGAAATCGCACTGACAATGGTGACGTTTTACGTGGCCATTATTAGCACGCGCACGTCTTCACTGGGTCAGCGCGCAAAGGCGATAACCTGCTCAAACATGCTCATTTTTGTTATTATTATATATAGTAACATGTGTATTAATAGGCGTTATAACCCCGAATTTCTATCCCCGTTTACATAGTTTCTAAACTAAATACAAGTTCCTTATGTTTGTACATGTCAATATTAGCAGATGTCCACCCATCTATCTGAAAGCGTTCGCCTCCACACTACAATAATAGCACTGCAGTACCATCTTTCTTGAAATACGTTTTAAAACAATATAGATCTATAGATAAGGATAAGGAATCATACACGCCAACGATATGTTCGTTAAAGTCCGATAAAATATGCTATTGTACATGCAATACGCCATACACTAAATTCTGTATCAGTCGCAATACGCCGTAAACCAGTCAGTTCATATTGTCGGTAATTGTGCCACTTTCAAACAATGACTTTTTAAAAATAAATCGTTTATCATGAATAGTTGACCATGTATTTTTTACTGATATGAAAAATGTACGTAGATTGTCTCAAATCAATGAAAGAAGAAATAGAGAGCTTCACAACAAAAAAATGGCACGAACAAATCACTGTTTTTTACTTTATATTTACATCTACGAATCAAATATCAACCAAAATATATGGCAAATAGAAAGCTGATCTACTTGAAATAATATTTACAGTACCTACATGTCTGTGAAGTTTGCAGATGACATACTTACAATGAAAAGAACAGGGCAGTTGCTTGAATGTAAAGTTTCGTCCTCGCTTCGGGAGTCGCAATATCCGGTGTACGATGGTACATGGTGACGTCATCTGGAGAAACATATTGGCGGAGATGCTGCTTTTATATTTATTAATCATTTTGTCAGCCTCTTCTAAAGAAAGCTTAACAGCCGGGCCGTAGACACGAATATAATATTGCTGCGGCCACATCACGCCGCACCCGACTTCCTGAACATTAGGCATTTGTTCCAGATTAAAATTGTTTAAACACGTCTAAAAGTCCCTGCAGCGGTTCGAATGCATTTCCCTTAATTTATTAAGATGTCTATGTTAATACATATATGAGCTCCTTGTTTCTTTATTAAACACGCAGCTTTGTTGTTGATGATGATGGTGTTGTTGTTGTTGTTGGTGGTAGTGGTGGTGGTGGTGGTGGTGGTATTGCTGTTGCTGTGCTCATAGTGTAAAATATTGTTTCATTTAAGTTACTCGAGTCACTCAGCGCTATGAAATGGAGAATATATTGAATATAACAGTGTTTTGTTTTTTAAATAAAAAGTTATTAAAACGCTGAGACCATCAAATGTATTATGTGTAATGATCCAGAAACTGTTGGAACTGGAGTCTCCAATTTGGTTTTGAAAATCTTAGAGGGGTTCCCAGATTCACGTATTTGCTATCCATAGTTTTCAGTATACATGAAATCTCTGGTGTGGAGGGAATGGGTTCTGAACCACTGTATTACCTCGTTATCTCTGGTGTGGAGGGAGTTGGTTCTGAACCACTGTCTTACCTCGTTATCTCTGGTGTGGAGGGAGTTGGTTCTGAACCACTGTCTTACCTCGTTATCTCTGGTGTGGAGGGAATTGGTTCTGAACCACTGTCTTACCTCGTTATCTCTGGTGTGGAGGGAATTGGTTGTGAACCACTGTCTTACCTCTTTATCCGCCAGTGTTGTTGTCATGTGTTTTTTTTCTGTCTACTCAACTCACGAATAGCTATGTTGAGTGGCACTCGCGTGGTTCCAGTAAGAATAGGACCACTCAGTACCTGCAGAGGGGAAGGTATAGGACCACTTAAACTCTACTGAGGGGATACCTCAGTCTCTACAGAGAGGACCACTCAGTCCCTGCAGAGGGGAAGGTATAGGACCACTTAGTCTCTACAGAGGGGAAGGTATAGGACCACTCAGTCTCCACAGAGGGGACCACTCAGTCTCTACAGAGGGGAAGGTATAGGACCACTCAGTCTCTACAGAGGGGACCACTCAGTCCCTGCAGAGGGGAATGTATAGGACCACTTAGTCTCTACAGAGGGGACCATTCAGTCCCTGCAGAGGGGACCATTCAGTCCCTGCAGAGGGGATAACTCAGTCTCTACAGAGGGGACCACTCAGTCCCTGGAGAGGGGAAGGTATAGGACCACTTAGTCTCTACAGAGGGGACCACTCAGTCTCTACAGAGGGGAAGGTAAAGGACCTCTCAGTCTCTACAGAGAGGACCACTCAGTCCCTGCAGAGGGGAATGTATAGGACTACTTAGTCTCTACAGAGGGGACCACTCAGTCCCTGCAGAGGGGACCACTCAGTCTCTACAGAGGGGAACACTCAGTCTCTACAGAGTGGGAACTATAGGACCACTTAGTCTCTACAGAGAGGACCACTCAGTCCCTGCAGAGGGGAAGTATAGGACCACTAAGTCTCTACAGAGAGGACCACTCAGTCCCTGCAGAGGGGAAGGTATAGAACCACTTAGTCTCTGCAGAGGGGACCACTCAGTCCCTGCAGTGGGGAAGGTATAGGACCACTAAGTCTCTACAGAGAGGACCACTCAGTCACTGCAGAGGGGAAGGTATAGGACCAATTAGTCTTTACAGAGAGGACCACTCAGTCTCTACAGAGGGGACCACTCAGTTCCTGGAGAGGGGAAGGTTTAGGACCACTTAGTCTCTACAGAGAGGACCACTCAGTCTCTACAGAGGGGAAGGTATAGGAACACTTAGTCTCTACAGAGGGGACCACTCAGTCCCTGCAGAGGGGAAGGTATATGACCACTAAGTCTCTACAGAGAGGACCACTCAGTCCCTGCAGAGGGGAAGGTATAGGACCAATTAGTCTTTACAGAGAGGACCACTCAGTCTCTACAGAGGGGACCACTCAGTTCCTGGAGAGGGGAAGGTTTAGGACCACTTAGTCTCTACAGAGAGGACCACTCAGTCTCTACAGAGGGGAAGGTATAGGACCAGGTATAGGACCACTTAGTCTCTACAGAGGGGACCACTCAGTCTCTACAGAAGGGATAACTTAGTATCTACAGAGTGGATCACTAAGTCTCTACAGAGGGGATCGCTCAGTCTCTACAGAAGGGATAACTCAGTCCCTGCAGAGTGGACCATTTAGTCTCTACAGAGGGGAAGGTAAAGGACCACTTAGTCTCTACAGAGGGGACCACTCAGTTTCTACAGAGGAGATCACTCAGTCTCTACAGATGGGATAACTCAGTCTCTACAGAGGGGATAACTCAGTCCCTGCAGAGGGGATAACTCAGTCCCTGCAGAGTGGACCACTCAGTCTCTACAGAGGGGACCACTCAGTCTCTACAGAGAGGACCATTCAGTATCTACAGAGGGGATCACTCAGTCTTTACAGAGGGGATAACTCAGTCCCTACAGAGGGGATAACTCAGTCCCTGCAGAGTGGACCACTCAGTCTCTACAGAGGGGACCACTCAGTCTCTACAGAGGGGACCACTCAGTATCTACAGAGAGAACCACTCAGTCTCTACAGAGAGGACCACTCAGTCTCTACAGAGGGGACCACTCAGTCTCTACAGAGTGGACCACTCTGTCTCTACAGAGGGGATAACTCAGTCCCTGCAGAGTGGACCACTTAGTCTCTACAGAAGGGAAGGTATAGGACCACTTAGTCTCTACAGAGGGGATCACTCAGTCTCTACAGAGGAGATCACTCATTCTCTACAGAGGGGACCACTCAGTCTCTACATGTCATGTTCATAGTTGTGGTTCATTTAAATGATCAACCTCTGTGTGGTTCCAGATTGCTTAATGAGTGATGACAAGAATAGGAACACTGTAGTTAACGAATGGGTGTGGTAAGAGGCGACACATTATTTAAGATATCCATCTGCAGCTCTGCGGGGGTCAATTTAGGCTCATTCTATATACATAATAATCATCTTTAATCTGTTGATGGGTCTTATTTAAACCTGGATGCTATGTCTTACAGGGCAAGGTAGCCTATATTTATTCCTGTTAACGTCATATGATAATCTTCATACAATGGAAAAATGTTAACTCCAATTCATTCATTCGTCTGTTCGTTCGTTCGTTCGTTCGTTCGTTCGTTCGTTCGTTCATTCATTCATTCATTTCTTTTATATCTTTCTTTCTCCGTATTGAGTGATAATGATCCATATATTATGTAAGATTAGTTTGCCTGCAGGCTCGTTGGTCCCATTGTCTGGTTTACACACACCAAAGTGCCATTGTTGTGAAAAATCACGTGCACATTCAGTATGAACGCGAGAGGTGAGTAAAATATTCACTCAAATATCGTGTACCTTGGCAGGTGGTGTTTTATATCAGTTTGGACAGGCCACTCGGACGGACCACAGGTATTTTGAATTATGAATTTTGTAGATAGTAATTTCATTTCATATTTAGATGTATTTTATTACTGGTTGTTTTGAAAAGATCATAACAATAAGATGGGAGTGTAATTTACAAAGCACGGTATACTTTCTATCCTTCGTTTCTCGTGCAGTAAAGTTATTATGCATCACGTGCAAATTTGGAGGGAAAATATTTGATGTTCGTTTTTCTTCTTAAAACATCTCAAAATGTTTTGTTTATAACCCGATATGGAATGATCCGGTATATAGATGTAGTTTAGTTTAAACATGTTGTATTTTAAATTGTTGCTCGTTTTTATATATTTTTGCAAGCGGCCGGCACGTGTGTCTAGATGTGTAGTTGGGGTGATATGCTACTAATGCTACTTTTGTTCATGTTATTTTTATTGTTGTCGCTGTAACCTCAGTCGATTTGTTGTTATAAGTGTTGATATTTTCGTCAGAGCTGAAACTAAACTTGAACCATTGTTTTATGGCTACGTGCGGGAGTGGGGTTGCAAGGAATTAGAGATCCATTTAGGTCCGTTGGTTGATTATAAATTCGAAATATAATCGTGTCTTTCAGCCAGACGAACATTTCGATAAAACCCGATGCTTTGTTAGTGCGCGCGTTGTTTATGCTAGTTTTACCTAAAATGGTACATATGTGTCCAGTAAAGTTAAAAAAATACACAAACTACACTTCAGCCTAAATTACTCTACATTCAAACCAATTATATAGGGGTCAACGTTCATTTAATCTAAATAAGAATTTGTCTAAACAATTGCATTACGTCTTTGATTTCTTTAGGAATAAAATACTCGTGTCTTATGAACAAAATAATTTGTTTTATTTGAAGAAAATGTATTGCAGTGAAAAACATTGACACAACTATACATTTCAAAAATTTTAAAGATTGAACAAGGGGTCTACATTATGTGTCCAGAGAGGAAAGTCAAAGCTCTACATCGCATTATGCAAAATAATTAGGGTTCAAACTCTACATCATATGTCTAAAAAGAGGGTTCACAACTGTGGCACATATGTACTAGTCAACATATAAGGAGTGACTTAATTGCATAGGCCTCTATGTCTCTACTTTAATGCAATAAAAATGCGTGGGTGTTAAGTCGGGCGCCGTCCATGTGTTTGTGCGCCAGTTGTTGTGGGTTTGTTGTTTTTTTTTATCAAAAATGTGTTGTCAATTTGAAAATAAAAAATAATAAATTTTAAATGGAGAAAAAAGATTCTCGAAAATAGTAATCCTTATAAACAATATGAACATACCCATATGTTTGATTTACTATTTGACACCATACATGCATCTGGTTATATCGTTTTTTTGTGTTGTTGAAATAATTACATTTGCTATCCCAATTACTAGCCACGTGATGATAACAATAATCACTAAGTACCTAAGCAGCCCAGTTTTTATTGACCGGAAATGGATGTCAGGCGTATGTTTAGGTGTAACCCCACCATTGATTTTTGTTCTTTATTCTATAGTAAATAATAAAAGTTTGAAGGCTTGTCATTCATAGAGGGTTCCAAATGAAAGAAGTGAAACCTACATTTTACTGTTTGTCAACCTCTGCACTATCAAAATATGATGAGAAAAGTAGGGGTCATGTGTCATATAAGAGATTTTTTTCCTGCTCAGTGTGTACACTGGTGACAAAGTGAAAGTAGACTTCCGAAATCATGAATTCATACCCCAATTTCCAAGCATCATTTTTTTTTTCTAAATTCACAATTCAAACATCACAATGCTATCAAAATGTTCAAAATACATCAATAATGCCATTCAAATAAAAAAATGAGCATTAAAATAAGGAAAATGCATTTTTTAGAAGAAGAATTGAGGATTATTTACAACCGCCATTATGCGACTACCCACGGAAGCACTTCCTTTTTGCAATGGTGGCACTATGCCTTTACAGAATTTTCAAATGATATTTGGGAACAAATTGTCTCACAATAATTGGTTTTAACGGTATTGTTAAGTACCAGTATTTGTAAGAGTGAAATTTATATGTATTGAAGCTGAAATATGCAGCGCATGTATGATGACAAAAGATTCTCGACTGGTTTTTAATTGCTTAAAACCGAAGAATCGTCTGATATGCCATGATTTTATTTGAGTACTAAAAGTAGCTTGAAAGATAACATTTTATTTTTGTGAGGTTATTGTACAATTAAATAATAAGTTCCCTATATTAGCATCACATATTGCTTTGCGTGACACTTAGATATGAGTACTGTGTTAAAATATAATTTTATGCATAATTATTGAATGTGGTGATATTATATGTTCGTCCTTCCGTACGTCCGTCTATATGTCTGTCCGTCCATATATACATATGCACCATGTGGCCTCAACTCCTCCTATTATTTAAAGAGTTGTGTTCCATTTTTATGCCCCCCCCTACCCCCCAAAAAAAACTTTTGTCATGCATAGATGGATTTTAATGATACTTGCCACAAATGCTCAACACAACATGATGATGTGGTGCTAGTAAGACCAACACCCGTAACTCAAAGGTCAAGGCCACTATTTGAGTTTGTTTGACAACGCTTCAAGTTTGTGTGAGATTTCGTGTCCGGCTTGTAACTTTGTCATGCATAGATGGATTTTATAAATACTTGCTACAAATGATCAACATGACATGATGACGTGTCGCAAGTAAGACCACACCTGTACCTCAAAGGTCATGGTCACAATTTGAGTTTGTTTAACAACACTTTGAGTCTGTGAGATTTTGTGTCCGACGTGTAACTTTGTCATGCATAGATGGATTTTAATGATTCTGGCTACAATTGCTCAACATAACATGACGACGTGTCGCGTGTAAGACCCACACCTGTACCTCAAAGTTCAAGGTATCAGTTTGAGTTTAACAACACTTTGAGTCTGTGTGAGATTTCATGTCCAGTCTGCAACCTTGTCTTGAATAGATGAATTTTTATAAATACTTGTTATAAATGATCAACATAACATGATGACGTGTTGCATTTAATACCCAAACTCCAACTTCAAAGGTCAAGGTCACAATTTAACTTTGTTTGACAACACTTTCAGTCATTTTGACATTCCTTGTCCGGTCTGTCATCTATGTATAAATTTTATAAACATTTGGCTTAGTTGATCAACATGACATAATTAAGTGTTGCATGTAAGACCAAGAACCTTTCTTCAAAGATCAAGGTCATACTTTCTATTTGTTGGATTGTGTCTCTGGCCCCAGTTTCACTAAACATCTCAACATGAGATTTTCCTCAACAATTTTTTTTTAAATGCTATAATTTCATTTACATTGATCATTTTGCATGTTATCCTTTACCTATGTGTAAATAGTGTTCTGCCTTCAGTTTGTATATTACTTTAATGTGGGATGAGTTCAAGTAAATTGTTTAGAGAAATTGAGATTTTTGAATTGAGGACAATCTCAGCTTGAGAAGTTTAGTGAAACCAAACCCTGGTCTGTGACTTTGCCTTTAACTTGGCTTAATTTATCAAGATGACATGACGACGTGTCATAAGTAAGACCTAGACCCATACTTCAAGGTCAAGGTCACACTTTTAGTATGTATGACAACACTTTAAATCTGTTTCAGATTTAAAGTCTGTCCTTTAACTTTATAATACATGGATGGATTTCAAAAACACTTTGCTCAATTTATCAACAATTGATCTGTAACTTAGTCTTAAATTTAGGGATTTTAAAATAGCTTGACACAAGTGATCAGCATGTCATGATGATGTTTCAGCAGCATTTAACTGTTGAAATACCCAGACCATTACATCAGATGTCAAGGTCAAGGTAACACAAAGGTCAAGGTCACACTTTAATGTAAAAAAACATGAAATTGCATGTCTAATCTGAAACATCAGTCCATTACTCTTTATATTCATGGATACACTACCTATTACAACATAATTATACTGTTACTTTTCAACGACCATTTGGGGGGCATGCGACACTTACCAGTGACATTTCTTGTTCTGACTTAAAATATTTCATATACATAATATTATGTACCTTGTGGCTTCAAATTCTCCTACAGTTTTTATTCAATTATAATCAAACTTGCTACAGAATCACCATCATCTGAACAAGAGCATATTGTCAAGATTTTTCACCAAGAATATTATTCAAGGAGTTATGCTTCCTTTATCTGATTAAAAAAATATTTCATATACATATGTACCTTGTGGCCTCAACTCCTATAGTTTTCATCCGATTCTTATCAAACTTGTTATATACTGGTCATACCTAATACGCGAGTCTAAATTTGTTTTCGACCATGTAAAGAATGGCGTCAATAATAAAATGTAATAAGGTTACTTAAATATGCTGGGTAATAAACAGTTGCCTATACGCAATGCAACCAAATTCCGATATTAACGGAAGTTGGAGCTTTGCGCATGTCTTCCCAGATTGTTAAAATAGGTATATCGCGGTATTAGGTATACAAGGGATACAACATCACCATCTGAACAAGGGCATATTGTAAGTGGGGGCACCCATGTACTAATCGGACATATTTCTTGTTATGTATATCTTCATTTCCTTTAATTGTTGTTTTATATCCTAATGAATGTTATAATTGCCATCTTGATTCTAATGCTATTTGTCTATTGAAAAGGGAAGGCTGTAACTAATGTTGCTAGATCTTGTGGCCCAACTTGTTTGCCTATTATGTGAATGCAATATATTATGTTTAAACAAAGAGAGACTTAGTGCATATTAAAGATGTCGCAATGGATATGGTAAGTACCTAGGGAATGACTGTACATGAGGAGTATTGACCAATGGATATGGTAAGTACCTAGGGAATGACTGTTCATGAGGAGTATTGACCAATAGATATGGTAAGTACCTAGGGAATGACTGTTCATGAGGAGTATTGACCAATAGATATGGTAAGTACCTAGGGAATGACTGTTCATGAGGAGTATTGACCAATGGATATGGTAAGTACCTAGGGAATGACTGTACATGAGGAGTATTGACCAATGGATATGGTAAGTACCTAGGGAATGACTGTTCATGAGGAGTATTGACCAATAGATATGGTAAGTACCTAGGGAATGACTGTTCATGAGGAGTATTGACCAATGGATATGGTAAGTACCTAGGGAATGACTGTTCATGAGGAGTATTGACCAATGGATATGGTAAGTACCTAGGGAATGACTGTTCATGAGGAGTATTGACCAATGGATATGGTAAGTACCTAGGGAATGACTGTTCATGAGGAGCATTGACCAATAGATATGGTAAGTACCTAGGGAGTGACTGGATATGGTAAGTACCTAGGGAATGACTGTACATGAGGAGTATTGACCAATGGATATGGTAAGTACCTAGGGAATGACTGTTCATGAGGAGCATTGACCAATGGATGTGGTAAGTACCTAGGGAATGACTGTACATGAGGAGTATTGACCAATGGATGTGGAAAGTACCTAGGGAATGACTGTTCATGAGGAGCATTGACCAATAGATATGGTAAGTACCTAGGGAGTGACTGGATATGGTAAGTACCTAGGGAATGACTGTACATGAGGAGTATTGACCAATGGATATGGTAAGTACATAGGAAATGACTGTTCATGAGGAGCATTGACCAACAGATATGGTAAGTACCTAGGGAGTGACTGGATATGGTAAGTACCTAGGGAATGACTGTACATGAGGAGTATTGACCAATAGATATGGTAAGTACCTAGGGAATGACTGTTCATGAGGAGTATTGACCAATGGATATGGTAAGTACCTAGGGAATGACTGTACATGAGGAGTTTTGAACAATGGATATGGTAAGTACCGAGGGAATGACTGTTCATGAGGAGTATTGACCAATGGATGTGGTAAGTACCTAGGGAATGACTGTACATGAGAAGTATTGAACAATGGATATGGTAAGTACCTAGGGAATGACTGTACATGAGGAGTTTTGAACAATGGATATGGTAAGTACCTAGGGAATGACTGATATGGTAAGTACCTAGGGAATGACTGTACATGAGGAGCATTGACCAATGGATATGGTAAGTACCTAGGGAATGACTGTTCATGAGGAGTATTGACCAATGGATGTGGTAAGTACCTAGGGAATGACTGTACATGAGAAGTATTGAACAATGGATATGGTAAGTACCTAGGGAATGACTGTACATGAGGAGTTTTGAACAATGGATATGGTAAGTACCTAGGGAATGACTGATATGGTAAGTACCTAGGGAATGACTGTACATGAGGAGCATTGACCAATGGATATGGTAAGTACCTAGGGAATGACTGTACATGAGGAGCATTGACCAATAGATATGGTAAGTACCTAGGAAATGACTGTACATGAGGAGTATTGACCAATGGATATGGTAAGTACCTAGGGAATGACTGTACATGAGGAGTATTGACCAATGGATATGGTAAGTACCTAGGGAATGACTGTACATGAGGAGTATTGACCAATGGATATGGTAAGTACCTAGGGAATGACTGTACATGAGGAGTTTTGAACAATGGATATGGTAAGTACCTAGGGAATGACTGATATGGTAAGTACCTAGGGAATGACTGTACATGAGGAGTATTGACCAATGGATATGGTTAGTACCTAGGGAACGACTGTACATGAGGAGTATTGACCAATGGATATGGTAAGTACCTAGGGAATGACTGTACATGAGGAGTATTGAGCAATGGATATGGTAAGTACCGAGGGAATGACTGTTCATGAGGAGCATTGACCAATAGATATGGTAAGTACCTAGGGAATGACTGTACATGAGGAGTATTGACCAATGGATATGGTTAGTACCTAGGGAATGACTGTACATGAGGAGTATTGACCAATGGATGTGGTAAGTACCTAGGGAATGACTGTACATGAGGAGTATTGACCAATGGATATGGTTAGTACCTAGGGAATGACTGTACATGAGGAGCATTAACCAATGGATATGGTAAGTACATAGGGAATGACTGTACATGAGGAGTATTGACCAATGGATATGGTAAGTACCTAGGGAATGACTGTTCATGAGGAGTATTGACCAATGGATGTGGTAAGTACCTAGGGAATGACTGTACATGAGAAGTATTGAACAATGGATATGGTAAGTACCTAGGGAATGACTGTACATGAGGAGTTTTGAACAATGGATATGGTAAGTACCTAGGGAATGACTGATATGGTAAGTACCTAGGGAATGACTGTACATGAGGAGTATTGACCAATGGATATGGTAAGTACCTAGGGAATGACTGTTCATGAGGAGTATTGACCAATGGATGTGGTAAGTACCTAGGGAATGACTGTACATGAGGAGTATTGAACAATGGATATGGTAAGTACCTAGGGAATGACTGTACATGAGGAGTTTTGAACAATGGATATGGTAAGTACCTAGGGAATGACTGATATGGTAAGTACCTAGGGAATGACTGTACATGAGGAGCATTGACCAATGGATATGGTTAGTACCTAGGGAATGACTGTTCATGAGGAGCATTGACCAATGGATATGGTAAGTACCTAGGGAATGACTGTTCACGAGGAGTATTGACCAATGGATATGGTAAGTACCTAGGGAATGACTGTTCATGAGGAGCATTGACCAATGGATATGGTAAGTACCTATGGAATGACTGTTTATGAGGAGTATTGACCAATGGATATGGTAAGTACCTAGGGAATGACTGTTCATGAGGAGCATTGACCAATGGATATGGTAAGTACCTAGGGAATGACTGTTCATGAGGAGCATTGACCATTGGATATGGTAAGTACCTAGGGAATGACTGTTCATGAGGAGCATTGAACAATGGATATGGTAAGTACCTAGGGAATGACTGTTCATGAGGAGCATTGACCAATGGATATGGTAAGTACCTAGGGAATGACTGTTCATGAGGAGCATTGACCAATGGATATGGTAAGTACCTAGGGAATAATTGTACATGAGGAGCATTGACCACATATGATGGGAGAATGGTTTTATATATGATGGCGAATCTGCATGATTTAATGGTATTGAGTTGCATAGAAAAAGAGAAAAAGTGTCTGCGTCAGTTAACATTTTTGCAGATAACTTTCTTAAAATATAATGAAAATACATATAACAAAAGACAATTGCCATCAGTGCTATTAAGTGGCCATGTAAAACTTTTACTTTTTGCAAAGAGTGCAACAGCATATTTTGCTTAGGTGAAAAAGTTATGTTAGGGAGTGTAGCAATTCACAAATAATATTAATCAAATATGGTAGTAGGGAGAGTGTGTTTTTTTCGGCTTGATGACCATGCTTTAAGAATTGGGATGTTGATTGTTTATCTATTTTGTAAAGGAGAGACAGGTTGATTGTATGCCTTTGTTGATCTTATGGCTCCTATTTTAGGTCTTTGAGATCGTTGGTTACAATGGCTTGGGCCTTACTTTTGGTGTTTTGGTCTTTACCTGTGTACACAAATTTTGTAGTTACTGCTGTTATGCATTTTAGAAGCAGGCGCTGATACAGAGAAGTTGAACGTATGCAGAAGTAGATGTTCATTAGAAAAATGACAATGGGAACAAGCAACAGCAGCGGAAAACAAGCAATCGGTCTGGGAACAAATATTAACACTGGGTTCAAGTAATGACTGCGGGGACAATTGTTGAAAATGGGAACAATACCAATGTCAGGAACCAGCAATGTCAACTGCAACAATCAATACAGTAAGTTTCATTTTTCTTACTTGCAAATTGTTTTTAAATTTTCATATTAATAAACTTTATCTTGTTTTTAAATTGCATTGCTCCACAAAGATCTATATTTCTGATTTCAATACTAGATTTTTGCTGTGTTATCTTGTAGATCTTTATTAAAAAGGAAATGGGAGCCAGCAGAACATATATATGTGAACTATATTTTTTTCATGATATTTTTTTTTCATTTCGTATTTTAAAACAATCTTGATTCATTCTAAATGCTGTCATAATGAATGAATTAATTTATTTTGGGTTTTACCAGTATATATGTCCGTTTGAATCTTTCTTATATGTATAACATCCCACATGTGTTTGTTTTAATGTTGTTGTTTATGTTTTACTTTATTGGCGGAATGTTTATTGGTTAAATGCAACTGACTCCAAATAATGATTCTTGTATCTTATAGCAGTTCAGGTTCTTCCAAGAGAGATGTACCACAACTCTTCCATAGAACAAACATTGGTGTGGCAGACTACCATCCAGTACCAGGCATACATCATCAGCATTGGGAGAATGTGATGAAATAAGGAAAACCAGCAACACAGATCAATTCAAATGTTTTGATTTTCTAATATTTGTTCTGTTTTTCTTGTACAGTTTTATTACCAATCATTCTTGCTGTTATTGCATGCTCTTGTTTTTTTGACTTAGTCTATGAAAGAGATGTAAATAAAATATATGTTATCAATATATCTTTTATTCTTTAATATACATTATATTCTTGTATTTCATCTTATTAACCTTCCTAGCTGCTATTTCAATTATAGGTGCTATCACAGATTCGGCCAGAAGTCATCCCTGTGCCAGAAGTCAACCATGTTTCAGAAGTCATCCCTGTGCAAGAAGTTATCCATGTGCCAGAAGTCATTCCTGTGCCAGAAGTAATTCATATGCCAGAAGTCATCCATATGCCAGAAGTCATCCATGTGGCCAGAAGTCATCCATGTGCCAGAAGTCATCAATGTGCCAGAAGTTATCCATATGCCAGAAGTCATCCCTGTGCCAGAAGTTATCCATGTGCGAGAAGTCATCCCTATGCCAGAAGTCATCCCTGTGCCAGAAGTTATCCATATGCCAGATGTCATCCATGTTTCAGAAATCATCCCTGTGCCAGAAGTTATCCAAATGCCAGATGTCATCCATGTTTCAGAAATCATCCCTGTGCCAGAAGTTATCCATATGCCAGAAGTCATCCATGTGCCAGAAGTTATCCATGTGCCAGAAGTCATCCATGTGCCCAGAAGTCATCCATGTGCCAGAAGTCATACATGTGCCAAGAAGTCATCCATGTGCCAGAAGTTATCCCTGTGCCAGAAGTCATCCCAGTGTCCAGAAGTCATCCCAGTGGCCAGAAGTCATCCCTGTGCCAGAAGTCATCCCTGTGCCAGAAGTTATCCATGTGCCAGATGTCATCCATGTGGCCAGAAGTTATCCCTGTGCCAGAAGTCATCCATGTGGCCAAAAGTCATCCATGTGGCCAGAGGTCGACCGTGTGCTAGAAGTCATCCTTATGCCAGAAGTCAATTAATTCCGTAATAAACCGAACATTGCTGACCAGTCAACACAGTAGACAACAAAGAAGTCAACCCAGAAGTCTCAGAAATCATATATGTCACGGAAGTCAATACAGGAGTTAACTGAGAAGTAACTTATGCCCAGAAATCATTAATGTCACAGAAATGAATCATATCCCAGAAGAGGTCAGCTATATCCCTCCTCATTTTCTCTGTTTGCTGTTTTAGCTTGGTGTTGATATTTACTTACTGCGTGTAACATTTTTATTAACCCGTGCCATCACAGATGAAGAAAGAAGACAGATGAAGAAAGAAGATGAAGAAGTTCTTCAGTAAGGATGTAAGAAACATTTTTCTTTTATTATCTTTTCATGTCTTTCTTTGATCTTGTTCCATTTTAACTGGCCTTCATTGCTCTTTGTTGCTATTTTAGCTGATGTCACAGATGAAGAAAGAAGACAACAAGAACCAGATGCACAGATGTAGGTAAACTTCTGTTTCTTTTCTATTCTTAATATGGTTTTGGTGTTGATGTTTACTTACCGCTTGTGCAATTTATTTTTACCTGTGTCATCACAGATGAAGAAAGAAGACAGATGAAGAAAGAAGATGAAGAAGTTCTTCAGCAAGGAAGTAAGAAACATTTTTCTTTTATTATCTTTTCTTGCCTTTATTTGATTTTGTTCCATTTTAACTGGTGTTCATTGCTCTTTGTTGCTATTTTAGCTGATGTCACAGATGAAGAAAGAAGACAACAAGAACCAGCTGCACAGATGTAAGCAAACTTCTGTTTCTTTTCTATTTTTAATATGGGTTTGGTGTTGATATTTACTTACTGCGTGTAACATTTTTATTAACCCGTGCCATCACAGATGAAGAAAGAAGACAGATGAAGAAAGAAGATGAAGAAGTTCTTCAGCAAGGATGAAAGAAACATTTTTCTTTTATTATCTTTTCTTGCCTTTATTTGATTTTGTTCCATTTTAACTGGTGTTCATTGCTCTTTGTTGCTATTTTAGCTGATGTCACAGATGACGAAAGAAGACAACAAGAACCAGCTGCACAGATGTAAGTAAACTTCTGGTTTTTTTCTATTTTTAATATGGGTTTGATGTTGATATTTACTTACTGCGTGTAACGTTTTTATTAACCCGTGCCATCACAGATGAAGAAAGAAGACAGATGAAGAAAGAAGATGAAGAAGTTCTTCAGCAAGGATGTAAGAAACGTTTTTCTTTCATTATCTTTTCTTGCCTTTCTTTGATCTTGTTCCACATTAACTGGCCTTCATTGCTCTTTGTTGCTATTTTAGCTGATGTCACAGATGAAGAAAGAAGACAACAAGAACCAGCTGCACAGATGTAAGTAAACTTCTGTTTATTTTCTATTCTTAATATGGTTTTGATGTTGATATTTACTTACTGCTTGTGTCATTTTTATTAACCCGTGCCATCTCAGATGAAGAAAGAAGACAGATGAAGAAAGAAGATGAAGAAGTTCTTCAGCAAGGATGTAAGAAACATTTTTCTTTCATTATATTTTCTTGCCTTTCTTTGATCTTGTTCCATTTTAACTTACATTCATTGCTCGTTGTTGCTATTTTAGCTGATGTCACAGATGAAGAAAGAAGACAACAAGAACCAGCTGCACAGATGTAAGTAAACTTCTGTTTCTTTTCTATTCTTAATATAGTTTTGGTGTTGATGTTTTACTTCATGTACCATTTTTATTAATCCATGACATCCAAGATGAAGAAAGAAGATGAAGAAGTTCTTCAGCAAGGATGTAAGAAGCATTTTTCTTTTATTATCTTTTCTTGCCTTTATTTGATCTTGTTCCACATTAACTGGCCTTCATTGCTCTTTGTTGCTATTTTAGCTGATGTCACAGATGAAGAAAGAAGACAACAAGAACCAGCTGCACAGATGTTAGTAAACTTCTGTTTCTTTTCTATTTTTAATATGGGTTTGGTATTGATATTTACTCACTGCATGTAACATTTTTATTAACCCGTGCCATCACAGATGAAGAAAGAAGACAGATGAAGAAAGAAGACGAAGAAATTCTTCAGCAAAGATGTAAGAAACATTTTTCTATTATTATCTTTTCTTACCTTTATTTGATCTTGTTCCACATTAACTGGCCTTCATTGCTCTTTGTTGCTATTTTAGCTGATGTTACAGATGAAGAAAGAAGACAACAAGAACCAGCTGCACAGATGTAAGTAAACTTCTGTTTCTTTTCTATTCTTAATATGGTTTTGATGTTGATATTTACTTACTGCTTGTGTCATTTTTATTAACCCGTGCCATCACAGATGAAGAAAAAAGACAGATGAAGAAAGAAGATGAAGAAGTTCTTCAGCAAGGATGTAAGAAACATTTTTCTTTTATTATCTTTTCTTACCTTTCTTTGATCTTGTTCCATTTTAACTGACATTCATTGCTCTTTGTTGCTATTTTAGCTGATGTCACAGATGAAAAAAGAAGACAACAAGAACCAGCTGCACAGATGTAAGTAAACTTCTGTTTCTTTTCTATTCTTAATATGGTTTTGGTGTTGATGTTTTACTGCATGTACCATTTCATCCAAGATGAAGAAAGAAGACAGATGAAGAGAGAAGATGAAGAAGTTCTTCAGCAAGGATGTAAGAAACATTTTTCTTTCATTATCTTTTCTTGCCTTTATTTGATCTTGTTCAACATTAACTGACCTTCATTGCTCTTTGGTGCTATTTTAGCTGATGCCACAGATGAAGACTGAAGACAACAAGAACCAGCTGCACAGATGTAAGTAAACTTCTGTTTATTTTCTATTCTTAATATGGTTTTGATGTTGATATTTACTTACTGCTTGTGTCATTTTTATTAACCCGTGACATCACAGATGAAGAAAGAAAACAGAAGAAGAAAGAAGATGAAGAAGTTCTTCAGCAAGGATGTAAGAACCATTTTTCTTTCATTATCTTTTCTTGCCTTTCTTTGATCTTGTTCCATTTTAACTTACATTCATTGCTCTTTGTTGCTATTTTAGCTGATGTCACAGATGAAGAAAGAAGACAACAAGAACCAGCTGCACAGATGTAAGTAAACTTCTGTTTCTTTTCTATTCTTAATATAGTTTTGGTGTTGATGTTTTACTTCATGTACCATTTTTATTAATCCATGACATCCAAGATGAAGAAAGAAGATGAAGAAGTTCTTCAGCAAGGATGTAAGAAGCATTTTTCATTTATTATCTTTTCTTGCCTTTATTTGATCTTGTTCCACATTAACTGGCCTTCATTGCTCTTTGTTGCTATTTTAGCTGATGTCACAGATGAAGAAAGAAGACAACAAGAACCAGCTGCACAGATGTTAGTAAACTTCTGTTTCTTTTCTATTTTTAATATGGGTTTGGTATTGATATTTACTCACTGCATGTAACATTTTTATTAACCCGTGCCATCACAGATGAAGAAAGAAGACAGATGAAGAAAGAAGACGAAGAAATTCTTCAGCAAAGATGTAAGAAACATTTTTCTATTATTATCTTTTCTTACCTTTATTTGATCTTGTTCCACATTAACTGGCCTTCATTGCTCTTTGTTGCTATTTTAGCTGATGTTACAGATGAAGAAAGAAGACAACAAGAACCAGCTGCACAGATGTAAGTAAACTTCTGTTTCTTTTCTATTCTTAATATGGTTTTGATGTTGATATTTACTTACTGCTTGTGTCATTTTTATTAACCCGTGCCATCACAGATGAAGAAAAAAGACAGATGAAGAAAGAAGATGAAGAAGTTCTTCAGCAAGGATGTAAGAAACATTTTTCTTTTATTATCTTTTCTTACCTTTCTTTGATCTTGTTCCATTTTAACTGACATTCATTGCTCTTTGTTGCTATTTTAGCTGATGTCACAGATGAAAAAAGAAGACAACAAGAACCAGCTGCACAGATGTAAGTAAACTTCTGTTTCTTTTCTATTCTTAATATGGTTTTGGTGTTGATGTTTTACTGCATGTACCATTTCATCCAAGATGAAGAAAGAAGACAGATGAAGAGAGAAGATGAAGAAGTTCTTCAGCAAGGATGTAAGAAACATTTTTCTTTCATTATCTTTTCTTGCCTTTATTTGATCTTGTTCAACATTAACTGACCTTCATTGCTCTTTGGTGCTATTTTAGCTGATGCCACAGATGAAGACTGAAGACAACAAGAACCAGCTGCACAGATGTAAGTAAACTTCTGTTTATTTTCTATTCTTAATATGGTTTTGATGTTGATATTTACTTACTGCTTGTGTCATTTTTATTAACCCGTGACATCACAGATGAAGAAAGAAAACAGAAGAAGAAAGAAGATGAAGAAGTTCTTCAGCAAGGATGTAAGAACCATTTTTCTTTCATTATCTTTTCTTGCCTTTCTTTGATCTTGTTCCATTTTAACTTACATTCATTGCTCTTTGTTGCTATTTTAGCTGATGTCACAGATGAAGAAAGAAGACAACAAGATCCAGCTGCACAGATGTAAGTAAACTTCTGTTTCTTTTCTATTCTTAATATAGTTTTGGTGTTGATGTTTTACTGCATGTACCATTTTTAATAATCCATGACATCCAAGATGAAGAAAGAAGACAGATGAAGAAAGAAGATGAAGAAGTTCTTCAGCAAGGATGTAAGAAGCATTTTTCTTTTATTATCTTTTCTTGCCTTTATTTGATCTTGTTCCACATTAACTGGCCTTCATTGCTCTTTGTTGCTATTTTAGCTGATGTCACAGATGAAGAAAGAAGACAACAAGAACCAGCTGCACAGATGTAAGTAAACTTCTGTTTCTTTTCTATTTTTAATATGGGTTTGGTATTGATATTTACTTACTGCATGTAACATTTTTATTAACCCGTTCCATCACAGATGAAGAAAGAAGACAGATGAAGAAAGAAGACGAAGAAATTTTTCAGCAAGGATGTAAGAAACATTTTTCTATTATTATCTTTTCTTACCTTTCTTTGATCTTGTTCCATTTTAACTGACCTTCATTGCTCTTTGTTGCTATTTTAGCTGATGTTACAGATGAAGAAAGAAGACAACAAGAACCAGCTGCACAGATGTAAGTAAACTTCTGTTTCTTTTCTATTCTTAATATGGTTTTGATGTTGATATTTACTTACTGCTTGTGTCATTTTTATTAACCCGTGCCATCACAGATGAAGAAAAAAGACAGATGAAGAAAGAAGATGAAGAAGTTCTTCAGCAAGGATGCAAGAAACATTTTTCTTTTATCTTTTCTTGCCTTTCTTTGATCTTGTTCCATTTTAACTGACATTCATTGCTCTTTGTTGCTATTTTAGCTGATGTCACAGATCAAGAAAGAAGACAACAAGAACCAGCTGCACAGATGTAAGTAAACTTCTGTTTCTTTTCTATTCTTAATATAGTTTTGGTGTTGATGTTTTACTGCATGTACCATTTTTATTAACCTGTGACATCCAAGATGAAGAAAGAAGACAGATGAAGAAAGAAGAACCCGTGCAATCACAGATGAAGGAAGAAGACAGATGAAGAAAGAAGACAACAAAAACCAGCTGCACAGATGTAAGTAAACTTCTGTTTATTTTCTATTCTTAATATGGTTTTGATGTTGATATTTACTTACTGCATGTAACATTTCATCCAAGATGAAGAAAGAAAACAGATGAAGAAAGAAGATGAAGAAGTTCTTCAGCAAGGATGTAAGAAACATTTTTCTTTCATCATCTTTTCTTGCTTTTCTTTGATCTTGTTCCACTTTAACTGGCCTTCTTTGCTCTTTGTTGCTATTTTAGCTGATGTCACAGATGAAGAAAGAAGACAACAAGATCCAGCTGCACAGATGTAAGTAAACTTCTGTTTCTTTTCTATTCTTAATATAGTTTTGGTGTTGATGTTTTACTGCATGTACCATTTTTAATAATCCATGACATCCAAGATGAAGAAAGAAGACAGATGAAGAAAGAAGATGAAGAAGTTCTTCAGCAAGGATGTAAGAAGCATTTTTCTTTTATTATCTTTTCTTGCCTTTATTTGATCTTGTTCCACATTAACTGGCCTTTATTGCTCTTTGTTGCTATTTTAGCTGATGTCACAGATGAAGAAAGAAGACAACAAGAACCAGCTGCACAGATGCAAGTAAACTTCTGTTTCTTTTCTATTTTTAATATGGGTTTGGTATTGATATTTACTTACTGCATGTAACATTTTTATTAACCCGTGCCATCACAGATGAAGAAAGAAGACAGATGAAGAAAGAAGACGAAGAAATTTTTCAGCAAGGATGTAAGAAACATTTTTCTATTATTATCTTTTCTTACCTTTCTTTGATCTTGTTCCATTTTAACTGACCTTCATTGCTCTTTGTTGCTATTTTAGCTGATGTTACAGATGAAGAAAGAAGACAACAAGAACCAGCTGCACAGATGTAAGTAAACTTCTGTTTCTTTTCTATTCTTAATATGGTTTTGATGTTGATATTTACTTACTGCTTGTGTCATTTTTATTAACCCGTGCCATCACAGATGAAGAAAAAAGACAGATGAAGAAAGAAGATGAAGAAAATACCTCAGCAAGGATGTAAGAAACATTTTTCTTTTATTATCTTTTCTTGCCTTTCTTTGATCTTGTTCCATTTTAACTGACATTCATTGCTCTTTGTTGCTATTTTAGCTGATGTCACAGATGAAGAAAGAAGACAACAAGAACCAGCTGCACAGATGTAAGTAAACTTCTGTTTCTTTTCTATTCTTAATATAGTTTTGGTGTTGATGTTTTACTGCATGTACCATTTTTATTAACCCGTGACATCCAAGATGAAGAAAGAAGACAGATGAAGAAAGAAGAACCCGTGCCATCACAGATGAAGGAAGAAGACAGATGAAGAAAGAAGACAACAAAAACCAGCTGCACAGATGTAAGTAAACTTCTGTTTATTTTCTATTCTTAATATGGTTTTGATGTTGATATTTACTTACTGCATGTAACATTTCATCCAAGATGAAGAAAGAAAACAGATGAAGAAAGAAGATGAAGAAGTTCTTCAGCAAGGATGTAAGAAACATTTTTCTTTCATCATCTTTTCTTGCCTTTCTTTGATCTTGTTCCACTTTAACTGACGTTCATTGCTCTTTGTTGCTATTTTAGCTGATGTCACAGTTGAAGAAAGAAGACAACAAGAACCAGCTGCACAGATGTAAGTAAACTTCTTTTTCTTTTCTTTTCTTAATATAGTTTTGGTGTTGTGTTTTACTGCATGTACCATTTTTATTAACCCGTGACATCCAAGATGAAGAAAGAAGACAGATGAAGAAAGAAGATGAAGAAGTTCTTCAGCAAGGATGTAAGAAACATTTTTCTTTCATTATCTTTTCTTGCCTTTATTTGATTTTGTTCCACATTAACTGGCGTTCATTGCTCTTTGTTGCTATTTTAGCTGATGTCACAGATGAAGAAAGAAGACAACAAGAACCAGCTGCACAGATGTAAGTAAACTTCTGTTTATTTTCTATTCTTAATATAGTTTTGGTGTTGATGTTTTACTGCATGTAACATTTTTATTAACCCGTGCCATCACAGATGAAGAAAGAAGACAGATGAAGAAAGAAAACAGATGAAGAAAGAAGATGAAGAAGTTCTTCAGCAAGGATGTAAAAAGCATTTTTCTTTCATTATCTTTTCTTGCCTTTCTTTGATCTTGTTCCATATTAACTGACCTTCATTGCTCTTTGTTGCTATTTTAGCTGATGTCAAAGATGAAGAAAGAAGACAACAAGATCCAGCTGCACAGATGTAAGTAAACTTCTGTTTATTTTCTATTCTTAATATGGTTTTGGTGTTGATATTTACTTACTGCGTGTAACATTTTTATTAACCCGTGCCATCACAACAACGAAGTTCGTCAGCAAGGATGTACATGTAAGAAACATTTTTTTCTTTCATTATATTTTCTTACCTGTCTTTAATCTTGTTTCGTTTAAACTGGCCTTCATTGCTTGTTGCTATTTTAGCTGATGTCACAGATGAAGAAAGAAGACAACAAGAACAAGAACATCCGCAGAAACAAAACATAAAATCATTGCAGGTAAAGTCAAATTGTTCATTTTTAGGAAATAGACAAAACATAACAATATACACATACTTGTATTGCATATTAAACCCCATTTACAGCACATTGCAGGTTATATATAAAGCATCAAGTTGTATTGGTTTATTTAATGAGGATGATGATTATGGTGATTAATACTGATGATATGTGATTGATGATGATAATGATGATGATGATGATTAAAGTGTTGATAATGATGATCATGTTGGTGATTTATACTGATGATAGGTGATTGATGATGAAGATGATAAAACTGTTGATGATATGGATGATGATGGTAAATATGATGGTAGTAAGTGTGTGGAAGTATCAGGTAATGTTAAGGATGACATCGAAGAGACTGAAGAATGAGATAAATCAGAAGATGAAGATGAATAGGTTGCTGGGCTGGATGCTTTCCTCATGTTGATTGAGACTGGGGTTTTTTGGATTATTAGTCATCTCATATGGATTTTGCAAAGTGTATTTCAAATGTTGTTATTTTTCATTTACACAATGTCAGACCATTCTTCATAATATTTATCTTTGTAATACAATTGTTCTAGTCTCTACATAGGATTGTAAACATACTAATTAACATTATTGTAACAACATTAGCGTAGTAGCCAAACAACTTTTAATAGCATACTAGTATTTTCCTGTTATGTAGTTTTAATTAGTCTTAACAGCGGGTTCAACACACTGTATATTATATATGGCATCAAATATATTCCAGAAGTCAACCATGTCTCAGAAGTCGAGCAGAAGTCAACTAAGAAATCTGTCCAGAAGTCTGCTATGTCCAAGAAGTCTGTCTAGAAAAAAATATTTTCCAGAAGTCAGCCATTTCCTAGAAGTCGACCATGTCCCAGAAATCAACCCAGAAAGACGGTCCTCAGAAACAGAAGTCCATTCATTTGAAAGTTTTACATGCAGGATCCACTGAATGCCCACATACGTATAGATACAGGTATAGATCCAGGTATAGATCCAGGTAAGGAGTAAGTGGTGAGTGTTTTGTAAGTAAATGTATATATAATCATGTATACACAGTCAAACCTGTGTAAGCAGTCACCTTTATTAAGCAGCCACTTGTTTTGTGCAGCCAGATTTGCTATTTCCCATTTCTAAGCTTTCGGAGCAAATGAACATTCTAAATATTATTGTTTTAATGTTGAACCCTACTAAAGCACTGTCTTATCTTACTAATATATTAAATATTTGGTCACCTGACTAGACATGATAGGAGATGTCTCACTTTGGAGACAAACATTACATACCATTAGTGTTTCCTATGCACATTATGTAACCTTTTGTTATTAATGTTTATTACATTGTACGACACGGGACCGACCAGACCATAATGTTACATTTTGTTAATGTTTTTTACATTATACCAACACCGGACTAACCAGACCTTTATTTACATTTAAGATCTGCTAACAAAATGGTCAGCCACTGTACAACACTACTATCCATGAAGATGAAATGCTGTGACGCTGCTGATCTCTTCAAATTAAAGGCACTGTCAGGCAGTCAGTGCCATCTGAGATCCGATGCTCACCAACATATAAATGCAGGAACGTATACGAGTATCAGTAACATATAGTGATTTTGTCAACTTTTAAAATGGGAAATTTCTACTCATTCCATTAATACTGCTGTACAATATGAACAATTTGTTTTTAACATTTTAAAGTAATATATAACTTAACAACGTAACGTTTCACATGCAAGCATGTATATCTAGTATAACTCTGTCTCTTGGTTTACTTGTGTAACTCTGTCTGCCTGATTTCCTGTAAGATATTGTAATTATTATACATACGTTATAGGAGAAGACACGAAACAACCATGTCCCAGTAGTCAACCAGGTCCTAGAGGTCTACCATGTCCAAGAAGTGAAGTCCACAGATACAAACCAGAAACCAGAAGTCAACCAGGTCCTAGAGGTCTATCATGTCCAAGAAGTCAAGTCCACAGATACAAACCAGAAACCAGAAGTCAACCATGGCCTAGAGGACTACCATGTCCAAGAAGTCATGTCCACAGATACAAACCAGAAACCAGAAGTCAACCATGGCCTATAGGTCTACCATGTCCAAGAAGTCAAGTCCACAGATACAAACCAGAAACCAGAAGTCAACCAGGTCCTATAGGTCTACCATGTCCAAGAAGACAAGTCCACAGATACAAACCTGAAACTAGAAGTCAACCATGGCCTAGAGGTCTACCATGTCCAAGAAGTCAAGTCCACAGATACAAACCAGAAACCAGAAGTCAACCATGGCCTAGAGGTCTACCATGTCCAAGAAGTCAAGTCCACAGATACAAACCAGAAACCACAAGTCAACCAGGTCCTAGAGGTCTACCATGTCCAAGAAGTCATGTCCACAGATACAAACCAGAAACCAGAAGTCAACCATGGCCTAGAGGTCTACCATGTCCAAGAAGTCAAGTCCACAGATACAAACCAGAAACCACAAGTCAACCAGGTCCTAGAGGTCTACCATGTCCAAGAAGTCAAGTCCACAGATACAAACCAGAACCCAGAAGTCAGCCATGGCCCAGAAGTCAACCAGGTCCTAGAGGTCTACCATGTCCAAGAAGTCAAGTCCACAGATACAAACCAGAAACCAGAAGTCAACCAGGTCGTAGAGGTCGACCATGTCCAAGAGGTCAAGTCCAAAGATACAAACCAGAAACCAGAAGTAAACCAGGTCCTAGAGGTCTACCATGTCCAAGAAGTCAAGTCCACAGATACAAACCTTATACCAGAAGTCAACCATGGCCTAGAGGTCTACCATGTCCAAGAAGTCAAGTCCACAGAAACAAACCAGAAACCAGAAGTCAATCATGGCCTAGAGGTCTACCATGTCCAAGAAGTCAAGTCCACAGATACAAACCAGAAACCAGAAGTCAACCAGGTCCTAGAGGTCTACCATGTCCAAGAGGTCAAGTCCACAGATACAAACAAGAAACCAGAAGTCAACCATGGCCCAGAAGTCAACCAGGTCCTAGAGGTCTACCATGTCCAAGAAGTCAAGTCCACAGATACAAACCAGAAACCAGAAGTCAACCAGGTCCTAGAGGTCTACCATGTCCAAGAAGTCAAGTCCACAGACACAAACCAGAAACCAGAAGTCAACCATGGCCCAGAAGTCAACCAGGTCCTAGAAGTCTACCATGTCCAAGAAGTCAAGTCCACAGATACAAACCAGAAACCAGAAGTCAACCAGGTCCTAGAGGTCTACCATGTCCAAGAAGTCATGTCCACAGATACAAACCAGAAACCAGAAGTCAACCATGGCCCAGAAGTCAACCAGGTCCTAGAAGTCTACCATGTCCAAGAAGTCAAGTCCACAGATACAAACCAGAAACCAGAAGTCAACCAGGTCCTAGAGGTCTACCATGTCTAAGAAGTCAAGTCCACAGATACAAACCAGAAACCAGAAGTCAACCAGGTCTTAGAGGTCTACCATGTCTAAGAAGTCAAGTCCACAGATACAAACCAGAAACCAAAAGTCAACCATGGCCCAGAAGTCAACCAGTTCCTAGAGGTCTACCATGTCCAAGAAGTCAAGTCTACAGATAGAAACCAGAAGTCAACCATGGCCCAGAAGTCAACCATATTCCAGAGGTCTACCATGTCCTAGAGGTCAACCATGTCCCAGATGTCAACCATGTCCCAGAGGTCGTCCATGTCCCATAAATCATCCATGTCCCAGAAGTCATCCATGTTCCAAATGGCAACAATGTTGCAGAAGGCAACCATGTCCTAGAAGTCCACTATGTCTCAGAAGGCAACCATGTCGTAGAAGGCAACCGTGTTCCAGAAGTCAACCATATCCCAGATGTCAACCTTTTCCAAGAAATCAACCATGTCCCAGAAGTCATCCATGTCCCAGAAGTCTACCATGTCCCAGAAGTATCTAATTCTCACATCCATATACAGCAAGGTAAGAAATTCCTTGAATATGTTTAAGATGGTGAATGCTCTTAAATCTCACATTTTGCTTCATTGCCTTTATACTGAAATATCTAGAAATAATATTACACATACTTCCTTATACTCTCTATGTGTGAATGATCTATATGTCTCCGCGGCAAATACTGTTTCTTTATGTTGCTGATACAGTCTATGATTCCAAGTCCATCTATATTTGGTTCTTAGGAACTGTGTTCAGATTAACAATTTGATTTGATTTGAATATTTAACCCATTGAAGGCTAACAATAACAGATGGTCAGCTAACTTCCCCCTCTTTCTTGGGATCCTGGAAGGTTAACCAGTACACTCATCTCCACAAGTAAATGATAACTTTCTCATTTGAATATCTATGAGAGATGAATGACAATGAGGTACAATGTCATATATCTATTGTGAACTCCTAACTCCTGGATTGATAGTCAAGACATTCTACCTACTGAGCTAACTGGACCCGGCTCGAATTAATGAAAAATGCATTATTATCAAACTAGTATTGTGCATGCTTCATCAGAACTGTCTAACCACTGCTGTTTTACTATATATTGAAGTTTTATTAAACTGTATATTTGATATTTTCAGCAAACAATTTGTACTTTATAGGATGGCATACAGTTACAAACCCAGAGCTACATGTATACCATACGAAAATGTTGTCCCCGTCGGTTGTTGAAACAACCGATCATCGATAAGGCGTCGTCTAAGAACCTGCTTGTTGATCACAAATTCAGGTGAGGACTTCCTTTCAATAATGAATCGTACAGAGTCAGTCAGTAATTGGACAACAGGACTGCCCTGTCTCAAACATAGCAAATGTTGTTTTTTTTTCAGACAGTATTTCATTCATATAACAGCAGTTAATACATCAACCAATCACTCCTGTCATCTGCTAGGTGGTCAACCAGTACTATCATAGGCAAGAAAATAGGTTTATTTAGTTTGGTTTGGAAGAAACACAATCGATCCTACCTGCCATTAATATTAAATGTTACATTGGTTACATGTGGTGGATAATCAGAACTAGTTTCATATATGATATATGTATGTTTGTGGTTTTGAGGTACATACTTTTATCATAAATATAATGTGTATTAAACAATAAAATGTAAGCCATTAAGATTTAAGTTTATTTTTTAACTGTATCTCATCAGAAATGTTTGTTTCAGATTTTTAACTTTCTAATGATGTTGTTTTTCACTATTCAGGTGTGTGGTCCAAATGGAGTGATAACGTTTCTAATATCTGGAGTGCAAAAGAAGTCATATACACATATACAAGTCACTACTGTTGCAGACAGACATTGTTTCTACCAAAATTACTTTTAGTTCATGAACACGCTCGTATTGTTGCAAATGGATATACATCACAAAAGTCGTCCCTCAACCAGAGGATGATTTGTTTGCATGTAATAATCTCCTTTATACTGCTAACATTTGGAAATACTGTAGAATTTCACAAACAATCTTCGGAATCAACATTGTAGTGCATGCTTAGTGAAATGGCCAAGTTGGTAAAAGTGTACGTTTTGGAGAAATTGTACCATTATTCATTTGCGCTTAACCAAAAGACATTCAAAAAGAGAACAGACGAAACAAATTTCAACATTATACCCAACTGGAAATGGAACAATGTCAACACTTTGACATAAATCACGGTGTGACATACTATTTGGAAAAAAATAATTGTAATTATCTTATGTGATTATGTGTGTGGAACTTGATCTAATCGGATTGAAACACATTTGTAAGACTGTAAATATTAATACACGTTATTATTCTTGTATCAGGGGCCGGTTTCACTAAACATCTCATGCTGAGCTTATTCTCAAGTTGAGATGTTTAGTGAAACTGGGGCCTGGTGTACTATTGTCAGTAATTCACTATAAACTGCTTAATTGGCATACACAATAAACTACATTTGAATTTTTAAAGGGGTTTAAACGCCATTTTCAACACATTTCAGATTATATATGGCATATCCAGTTTTATTGGTGGAGGAAGACCTCGGAATAAATTTTTTATGGAGGATTGATTGATTAAATATTTTGCTTCATTTTCATGCCATTGAGGGCTAACAGATGATCAGTTAACCTAGCCACTGTTTTCTGGGATCCTGAAAAGTTGACCATCACTAGAGCACAAACCCATTTCCGGAAGTAACATATAACTTTCCCACTTATATCAGTGGTGAGAGACAAATGATAATGAAACACAGTGCCGATATCAGTCATCATGGAAACTGTTGCCAGGCAGGAATTCGAACTCGCAACCCCTGGATTGATAGACATGATACTGACTGAGCTAATCAGGCCTGGCGTTTACGGAAGAAGACCTCAGAATGAATCTGAGTAGAACCACTGTCCTTCCACATTTGAATTTACCAGGAAATGGAATATTATCTTTTCTTATTAATTTTGAAAGTAATTGTTTCTACTTTCAAAAGAGAAATGATAATGGTGAAGGCCAAAACTTTTATATTATCATGTTTTTTTATTTAAAGAAATATGTGCTTTGTTTGAATTTTTGATGCTATGTTAAGAAATTAGTGCTAATCAGTTATTACTCCAGATCTGATCTGGAATATGATTTTTTGAAGATTTTTTTTAATAATTTTGAATTTTTGTTTTCCCTCACAAAATTATCTGACAAGGCCATCTTAAAAAAATGATTTGCTGCCATGCTCCTACCTACTCACTCAAAATTGCAGCTACCCAAACTTTTTTTATTGCCTTTCAAAGCGTTTTAATTTTTTCTTTTCATATTTTCTGTCCTTTTTTCTTAAAAATGACCATACATAATCAAAATCTGTCAAAAAATTTTTTTAACTACCTACCTACCCACATGAAAAATACTGGGTCAGGGCACAACAAACAAACATTTTTTTAAGGATTTCCAAAAATATTTTCATATAGTCTTTTTTTAAATATTAGCACTATTTTCCTATTTTACTGTGTTTGTTTATATAAATAATTATAATTTAGTGCTGTATAAGTTAAGACAAGTTTCAAATAAGTTGTCTCTTGTAATTCAGAATAGAATAACTTTTAAATACTTTAAGCTGTTTAACTCTAATTAGTATCTGAGGATACTAATGATTGTTTGAAATGTAACATATGTAACGTTATTATGAAGGAATGATCCTATCGCTTTCCCTAAATTTTTCTCACTGAGTTTTTGGGTTTTAGTGCGAGGATTAACATGTATGTTATTATTAAAATGTGAAACTTGACATTGAAAATATATGTATTATTATGTATGTACTCTATACTGAATGTTATTATCTGTTTCTTTGTTTTAATGGGGTTTTACCACTATTTTTCACACGTGGCATATCTAGTTTTATTGATTGAAGAAGACCTCAAAATGAATCCGAGTAGATCCACCATCTTCCCACAAGTAACTGCATGTTATTCAAAATGTGTGCTCTTAATTAAAAAGTCTGTGTGGTTCCAGCTAAGAATAGAATCACTGCCGATCTCTGCAGAGGGGTAGGAATCCTCCCAATGGGTGTCATGTTCATTTTATCAGTTTTTTTCATGCTCACTATTTTGGTTAAATTATCAACCTCTGTGTGGTTCCAGGGGGTCGTATGAGTGATGGCAAGAATAGTTCACTGTAATTCATGCATGTTTTAGGAAGCGACAATTTGGATAATACGATAGAATTTGCTGAAACTCTGCAGTTCTGCTGGTATCTAGGTTCATTCTGCATATTCATTTGTTGATATATTTATTTTAACTGTATGTTAATTTGTTGTTTTTGTACATGTAGAGTGAACCTAGAATCTTCCTCCCTGTTGGCGTCGAATAACCTATATAATGTGTTGATATGCCGTAAAACCCCATTAATTCATTTTTTAATTTAAAATTGAATGTTAATAAAATATGTACACTAATTTAATATTGTATGACATTAAATCTGTGTATTCTATAAAAAAATGCAAGTGTTATTAATTGTTGAAGAATGAAAAGGTGAAAATAAACAATTATACCATTTACTTTGTATTTAGTTTTGATTAAAATTCCAGTAATAAGTGATTAAATCATGCCAGACACCACAAGAACATTTTTAACCTTAAAACAAAAAATGACTTTGACCATCTGTAAACTGCCTCGAGTAGAATGATCACTTCCACAAGTAAATGTCACACAAATCTCACTTAAAAAAGTGCTTCCGGTCAATCTATACTCAAGTGTGTAGTTATTCATAGTGGTCAACAAAATCGCAAGTCAATACACAGTAAAACACTGGTCAATGTTCAACGCAGTCTAGTCTAACAAAATAGACACAATCCTACAGTTATTGGTTTTCAGTGTCTCCCTTGAACAGACACATTTATTATCATATGAAATTTCCAACCAATCCAGCAAGTAAACAGAATAAGATATTTATATTGGAATACAGCAAGGTAAAAGATAATCAGGAATTAAAATATACCTAGATTTCTACCAAACTTTTGATATGAAATTTCCATGGTGTCAACTGTCCTGAATCAGATGCGAATTCATGAATCAAGATACGATAACGTGTATAAAAGCAGTATTTGAGATTTGAATTAAAGCCCAAGTAGAAGGAATTGTGGGTGATTTCCAGTTGCAAATCACATTATAATATAATAAATATTTTCTGATAATTTTATGTTTGAAGTTTGAAGGGATGTTCCATTTCCATCAGATACGTTTACCAATGAGCGGATAAATACACATACATGTATATATTAGAATAATTGGTTGTATTAGAATACACTGATACAATTATAAGCAAATGTCATACCATAGTATCAAATGGTATAGAATTACCAAAAATAAATGTGTAATGTTGAAGGTATATTTACTACAGCACTCTAGATAGGTTTCTTATAAAACAAAACTGTTTTTTTTTTGTTAATTTATTAACAATGTGTGTGTGCAATGGGGATAAGGAAATGCAGGCACATGTCTATATTGCAGGTGGCACCTTTGGTATTTTCTAAATTTTGGAAACACGACTATTTAAAAATCCCCCTTTTTTTTTCAACCAGTAATAATTTAATTCAGAAGAAAAATATTAAATACTTGATAATTGGAAATAGTTGGCATTTTAATCAGCTTTCAGAGCCATAGTCACACTTGAGCAAACGGAGGTTGCCTCCCGTAGAATTTGTGGAGATTCAAATTTTTTAATGAATATTTTTTTTTTTAAAAAAAAAAAGGATAATTATCTGTAACTTGCAACAATGTGTCATTTCCTACACATATTTCCACTATCAATATACATCACAGTACAAAACTAGTACAATAGTTTTTAGCTCTACTGGCCAAAGGCCAGAAGTGCTTATGCGATGGCGCGTTGTCTGTCGTCTGTCGCCTGACGTCTGTCGTCTGTTAGCAGCAGTTTCTCTGAAACCACTGGGCCAATTAAACTGAAACTTCACATGGGTGTTTCTATTGCATAGGAGACTATACAGAAGATTTTTTTTTTTTCGATCTGAAATTCAAGATGGCCGCCGTTACTAAAAATAGTCCAAAACTTAAAAAGTCTTCTTCTCATGAACGGCCCAACAGATTTTCAAAATGTTTATGTAGTAATGATGTCATCATATATATATTTTTTGTTTTTTTAAAATGGAAATGATTTTGCCTATATGTTCACAGAAGTATTGTTTAGTGAAGGAGGTTCAGATTTGTAAAAATGACTGGGTTCCACTGTCTTAAGGGGTCAGGAGGGGCCCCAAAAGGGTAAAAATTGGGAATTACTAAATTCGTTTTCTTAAGAACTGGTATGTCAGATTTGTTCATATTTTGCATAAATTATCCCTATGTGTAGGGGTTTCATTGCAGATAAGAATTTAGGGGCTAAAATTTATAGGGGCCCCATAAGTGGACTTAGAATTTTACATAGGGATACTATGGGAAAACAGAAAATTCTCTTTTTCTTTCATCTGTTCTTAAACCACTAGGCCAATTAGACTGAAACTTCACATGGGTGTTTCTATTGCATAGGAGACTATACAGAAGATTTTTTTTTTTCGATCTGAAATTCAAGATGGCCATCATTACTAAAAATAGTCCAAAACTTAAAAAATCTTCTTCTCATGAACGGCCCAACAGATTTTCAAAATGTTTATGTAGTAATGATAACCAACTATAGTTCTGTTAGATTTGTTCAAATGGTGTCCCTAGGGTAAAAAATGCCCCTGCCCCGAGAGTTCAATAAGGGGATTCATTTCAATATAATATTTTTTTTTAATTTTTTTTTTAAATGGAAATAATTTTGCTTACCGGTATATCTTCACTAAAGCATTGTTAGGTAAAGGTAGTTAAAATTTGTAAAAATGACTGGGTTCCTATATCTTAAGGTGTCAGGAGGGGCCCCAAAAGGGTACAAATTGGGAATTAGTAAAATTGTTTTCTTAAGAACCAGTGTGTCAGATTTGTACATATTTGATATAAATTATCCCTAAGTGTAGGGATTTGATAGCAGAAAAGAATTTAGGGGTTAAGATATATAGGGGCCCTGTAAGGGGACTTAGAATTTTACATAGGGATACAATGGGACCACAGAAAATTCTCTTCTTTTTTTCATTTATTCTGAAACTACTAGGCCAATTAAACTGAAACTTCGCATGGATTTTTCTGTTGCATAGGACTCTATACAAAAGATTTATTTTTTCTATCTAAAATTCAAGATGGCCACCGTTACTAAAAATAGTCCAAAACTTAAAAAGTCTTCTTCTCATGAACGGTCCAACAGATTTTCAAAATGTTTATGTAGTAATGATGACCAACTATAGTTTTGTTAGATTTGTTCAAACGGTGTCCCTAGAGTTAAAAATGACCCCGCCCCGATGTTACTATTGCGTAGTAGAATTTTTAAAAAGTGCTATGGCCACTATGAGTCAGTAGAGCGTCCTCAGGCCCTCTTGGGCCTCTTGTATTACTAAGAATTGATGTGTAATGATATGCCAGGTCTAAAAAGTTACATACCAATTATGTGTATTCAAAATATAATTGGTGCAAACCATGGACAATTATGTAAAATTCAATATGAGTTACCTATTTTAAGGCTTAACAAATCTCTCAGATATCAGGAAACCACAATAAATGCAATGTGGGAGCTATTTTTTTTTCAATCAAACTTTAGCTATGGCCCTGTAAGTCATTGGTTAACACCAAATCTATTGGTTTGGTATTTTTGATATTGTCTATGGTTTGCATTGTAGCTAGGCGTGCTCACCGTAGTCTGGTTTGTACATACATGAAGTTATATTTGCATATAAGTAAACATGCATATCTGAATGCAGATTTGTGTTTGTCATGTAAGTTTGTATATGTTTATGGCACTATGTTTATAACAGTGTGTGAGTATATAAGCATACATGTGGTTTTCATAAAATCAGTTTGTATTTGTCGTATACTGGTATGAACTTGTACCTTTATAAGGCAAAAACTCTCATGATACAGATGGTCTACATTAGCAATCAATCACAGTTCTGTGATTTCCGTGGATGCAGAAGCCCAAACAGAACTCATAATGCCCGTTGTTTATATCATCGACTTTCAAGGACGTCGCAAGAAATGTATCATCCGTTTTAAAATAAATTACAGAGACTACAATAAGCTAGAGGTTTATTAAAGTCAGCAGGTTTGACTTTAAATCTTTCCAATGTTAGGGGGAGTGTATCAGGATAAAATGTTTTAAATGTCTTAAAAATATCAAAATAGATAAAAAGCATCTCATTATCATTAACATATATAAACGAAATAGTTTAGAATGTCAAATCAACCAAAACGTGACAAAATCAATTAATATGAAACAATGTTTACTACGTTTACTGTTCAATGGACAAGCACGGTATATTGTAAAATTTTGAAAAATCCTGAGATATCCCCTTTAATCGATCGTTTAAACACTTTCTCTAATTCACACTATACTTCAAAAAACCTTAATGGTCATGTCTGCATTTAACAATGACAGACACTACAGGGTGGTCACCTGTATACCTATCAGTCTGGCAAACATAAATATAACAAAATCATATTTACTTATTTTCATTTTTTATTTTATGATAAAATTGTATACAAGAAATAAATGTTAGACTGGTGGCCATATTGACGTCAACTCGTCATGTCTTGACTGTGGAATCCACTCCTTCATAGCAGACAACAAATCTACAATGTATGTAAATAAATAATGGTTTAATTGCCTTGTCATTTTAACAGCATTAGGCCATAATAAATTAATTGCTAGATTATCATCCCTGTCTGTCCCCTAATTTTCATGCCACCCCGACCCTTTTTTAAAAAAAGTAAAAATAAATAAAATCCCCCCATCTCCCTTTTTAAGAAAAATTTGGATGATAATCTTGCAATTATTTGATAATGGCCTGATATGTAACATTTATATCATGTTCAAGTCAACAAGGAAAGCAGGCACACTTATCTCATCTAGAAGTAAAGAAAAAACATCTTCATTTACAGCTGATACAGCCAAGGAGTTAGAGATCTTTTATACCTAAAGACACTTCAAGCAATTATATAGATAAATAGTCGAGCTATTTCATTGCAGCTTGACAACATTTTCAATATACAGTCAAACATGTGCAAGCAGTCACATCTTTAAAGCAGCCACCTGTCTTAAGCAACAATATTTTCTATTTCCCATTTCTATGGTTACGGAGTAAATTAACCTGTAACAAGCAACAACCTGTCTTAAAAGGCCACTTTTGTTCTATCCCTTTACTGGCTGCTTAAGACAGGTTTGACATGTACCAGGTTTTGTAAGACATCCCGTTATATTGTTTGGATAAGAACTCGGACGACTGTCTATTAATCTAAGTGATTCTCCTGCAGTGGGTTTCACCAACATTAACATAAAGGGGTTGTCAATCACTGAGTGTTCTATAGGGCTAACTACCACTTATCTCTCATTACTGGGGTATTGAGTTTTAGCCTTGCCCAGTCTGAAAGCTTTATGTGATAAAGTTTGCCAGCTATTTGCAGAAGTACCATGATTCTACACAGATTCGTTATCAGTGTTCTTCCACTGTCAATAAAACTGGATATGCCATAGATAACAAATCATGTGTTGAAAAAAACACATTTCCCAACCTTCAAGAAAAACATAAATAAGTAAATACTGACTTTTAAAACTTTAAACATGCAGATAATTGTTCTTATTTGTGCAAAACAAACAAACATATTTCTATATTAAACATTAACATTTGCATTTGTGCCTATTTACTTAGTTTATCAAGTCAGTAATGGCGAAACTGGACCCAGAAAACCAAATCCATTGTTGGCTCCTGCCATACAATAAATCATCATTTTGTTCTCACAATACTTCAAAGGAAAACGACATCAGTAAAGAAAATCTACGATAAGATGTTCTATTTTTGTCACCAGACCACACGGAATGATACCTACATTCAGGTGTGCAGTAGTATATTCAGGCAGTATCATATGTTACATATGTTAATAATTCCTTGTTCTAAATACAAACAGGTGTAATACCAGAAACTGACAGTGATAAATGATGAAGTAAACAGAAGAAGACTGTATATAACACCGAAGTATTTTATATATACCTGTAAATGAGCTAATAGTGTTTTGGATACCATCCAAATATAGATTGGATTAAACTATAAATATTAAAGTTGACACAATATAACCAAACTGGATATTATCAGGGTCTCTATCACAATTTAAAACGAAGTTTAAGAAACAATGAAACAACCTTTAAATCTGAAGTTGTTAAATACATACAGATGAGCGGTTGTCAGAATGGTTAAACATTTCCACTTAAGCAATTTTGGATAAACTAATATCCCAATCTCCAAAATTCTTACATCCTTGACTTTTTTACCACCCCTAGCTCATGACCAATTTACTTTAACCTTTATTTGTGACACAGTCCACTTCCTTGGACTGTTAGTGGACTAGCAGGCCTGTTTAATGGAGTAATAATCAGATGATATGCATGCTGGTTGTATATTTTTGCATACCAGATGAGGATATCTGCCATTCCGTGGTGTAAAAGTTAAATCTTTCTGTATTATTGTTTGATAGTAACCTGAACAAGATATGGATGGAATGGACAGATGCAACCAAAACAAGTGCCTGAGTAGTAGCTACATTGTTTGATAATAACCTGAACAAGATATGGATGGAACGGACAGATGCATCCCAAACAAGTGCCCGAGTAGTAACTACATTGTTTGATAGTAACCTGAACAAGATATGGATGGAACGGACAGATGCAACCAAAACAAGTGCCCGAGTAGTAACTACATTGTTTGATAGTAACCTGAACAAGATATGGATGGAACGGACAGATGCAACCAAAACAAGTGCCTGAGTAGTAGCTACATTATTTGTAAAGGGAAAGGGGTGTAATGATTCTGACAATAGATTTTTGGTACAAAGATAATCATAACTCTGTAAAAACTCAACAAACTCAAACAAGAAGACAATATTCAAATCTTCACTTGGGTGTGATTCATTCAAGCTAATTTCATAAATTTCCAACAAAAAGTTGTAGAGAAATAGCGCGTACAAGGATTTGATATGGAATCAAAGGGCCATAACTCTGTAAAAAATCATCAAACTGAAAAACAAAGACAATACGAGCATCTCCACTTGGGGTAGTAATGCATTCTAGTCAGTTCCATTAAATTGCAACTAAATGTTGTAGAGAAATAGTGGTGGCAAGGATTTGGGGATGCACAGACGAAGCAGTGACTGAATGTTTCCCTGAAAGTTTCAGGAAACATAAAAACAGTGAAACCACAGTTTTGAATATCATATTCCTGCATACAAGATATTAAGGAATATCTGAATTTTTACAAGGGTTAGATATTTGTTTCTTGCATACCTGATAAGGATATCTGCATTTTACCAGGGCTAGATATTTCTATCTCACCCTAGGGCCGAGATAAAATTCTCGCGCTGTGACTTTGGAACCATCTAGATGATGTAACATATGAATAAATGACATAAATCATATAATTAAACGACTGTTGCAAAATCTATTATGATAAATTAAGTTGAAATAATTATTCAATTTGCTTGGTATGCAAGAAAAATAATCATTCATGGCTTGTTCAGTTCGGATAAAAAATTCCGTCCCTCAGGGCCTCATTCCCGCAAAAACAGTTATCCCTCAGGATGGAATTTTCTATCCAAATCTCCAACCCATGTAAGATTCTTATAATCTCGCTCAAGGGTCGAAATAAAATTCTCGTGCTGTAATACTGGAACCATCTGTGATGTGACATGGTTATATAATTTTAAGTCTAAAAGCAGTTGTTGTGTCCATGAAATATTCTTATATCATATCCTGGTCATACAGCATTAGGTTTACATTTGCATGTGTAGCAAACATCAATTAACACTCCGCACTGTAAGGTAGTGTGTAGTTTCTTTCACTTACAGTCCGGCTGTTTCTTCCAAACTCTCAACAAAGAGTCTTTAGAATCTACTCTTTCACTGACAAGGACCTTCAGCAAGGCTTCCGTTCGGGGTTGTAATCTGAAATATGAAACGTTCAATCAAACCTTCAACGTAGAACCTCTTTGTGCCCTATACAGAGCTTTAAGGTCATTAGATCAATTAGTGACACACTTTGTCTTAAATCGACATAGATAAACTATACCTGAAGACTGTCAAAATGGATTTCAATCTATTTACATGTAGACTGTCATGGTACAACACTTGTCATCAACGTAACAAAAAAGCCTGCTTAGTTTATCTGGCTAACGGGGAAAGTTTCAAATGTCTGTATATTGAATTTAACAGGTAAGTAGATAACTATTTTGCCATATATTGCAAAATCATCTCATTCTCATTCTAACGAGGCATCTAAAATGACACTTAGTCAGTATAACTAGTTTAGTTTAAACTTATTTATTTCACATCATTTTACATGTGAAACAAGTTCTTGCAACTTAGACAAATCACGCACAAAGTCTTCCAGGGTAGAACCAGTACTAAGTATATATGGAAAAAGTGTCTTGCTTGAGGACACCTACACCTAGCAGTGGCGGAGAATTGTGCCCAGGACCCTCCGATCATGGGTTCGATGCTCTACCACTGGACCACATGCTCTACAGTATAACTACATTGGGATGATACATGTAAATGTCTATATACATGTATTTAACGATTGATTGATTGATTGAATATTTAGCATCATTTTTATGCCATCGAGGGCTAATATACGATCAGTTAACCTAACCACTGTTTCCTGGGATTAACCAGTACTCAAGCACACCCCATCTCCACAAGTAACTGATATCTTTCCCACTTGAATCAGTGGTGAGAGACAAATGATAATGAGACAATGTTGTATATCAATCATCACGGAGACTGCTGCTGGGCGGAGGATTCAAACTCACAACCCCTGGATTTATAGTCAGACGCGTAACCGACTGAGTTAATCGGGCCCGGCAAGAGTATTTAACAAAATGTGAATTTTGTACAGTAAACAGTGCAATATGCAGAATTCTGAATCTTTACATTGATTCTTCCATAGGTAGAGAGTTTTATGTAAATATGTGACTTGACTGTTTTTTGTTTATTTAGTGACTACTGCCATGTAATTCCCCTTTTCAGTATTAATCCAATTAATTATTGGTATCAACATCATTAAGTACAGGATCATGTATGAAACATTTCAGATCATGTCAGAATTGACAACTGCATCAACGTACAAAACATAAATGTCAACATTTACATATTTAAAATATAAGCCTCTAACATAATAAATGTATTGGAGACAATCCAAATATTACTGAATATAAAATATACCAGACATTCAACATAATAAATGTAGGGGAGACAATCCAAATACTATGAATATCACTTTCTTGTCACAAGGGGGAAAATCCCATGTTATAATGCACAGGTGAAATGACTCATCATTAAATCATATGACAGTTTTACTTATATCATATCATATCAATAAACTCAGTTAGATAGGGACTATTTAATCATGGAAATACCACTAATTTTCTGTAGTTTCCCTTTACTGTTCATGCGAGAATTTGTTAACATTGAGTTTATCTGTTACAACTTATCTAATCTGTGTCATTCTAGGTCATCTGACTGATAGAAGAGAAATATGTCATTAAACAGAGCAATATTTGTATATCTTCTATAATAATCTAAAATAAGCAGCAACTGATAAAGAATTTTATTTTAATAAAATAATTAATAGTAGTAAAACTACGATTTAACAAGAGCTGTCAGAGGGCAGTGTGCTGGTCTTGTCAAATGTTTGTAGTAAAAACTATAATTTAACAAGAGCTGTCATGGGGCAGTGTGCTCTTCTTGCCAAATGTTTGCAGCAAAAACTATAATTTAACAAGAGCTGCCAGAGGACAGCGAGCTGGTCTTGTCAAATATTTGTAGCAAAAACTATAATTTAACAAGAACTGTCAGAGGGCAGTGTGCTGGTCTTGTCATATATTTGTAGCAAAAGCTATAATTTAACAAGAGCTGTCAGGGAGCAGTGTGCTCTTCTTGCCAAATGTTTGCAGCAAAAACTATAATTTAACAAGAGCTGCCAGAGGACAGCGTGCTGGTCTTGTCATATATTTGTAGTAAAACTATAATTTAACAAGAGCTGCCAGAGGGCAGTGTCTTCTATTTACCAAATTGTTGTAGTAAAAACTATAATTTAACAAGAGCTGTCGGTGGGAAGTGTGCTTGACTTGCCAAATGTTTGTAGCAAAAACTATAATTTAACAAGAACTGCCAGAGAACATTGTGCTCATCTTGCAAAATGTTTGTAGTAAAACTATTATTTAACATGAGCTGTCATGGGGCAGTGTGCTCTTCTTGCCAAATGTTTGCAGCAAAAACTATAATTTAACAAGAGCTGCCAGAGGACAGCGTGCTGGTCTTGTCATATATTTGTAGTAAAACTATAATTTAACAAGAGCTGCCAGAGGGCAGTGTGTTCTATTTACCAAATTGTTGTAGTAAAAACTATAATTTAACAAGAGCTGTCGGTGGGAAGTGTGCTTGACTTGCCAAATGTTTGTAGCAAAAACTATAATTTAACAAGAACTGTCAGAGAACATTGTGCTCATCTTGCAAAATGTTTGTAGTAAAACTATAATTTAACAAGAGCTGTCATGGGGCAGTGTGCTCTTCTTGCCAAATGTTTGCAGCAAAAACTATAATTTAACAAGAGCTGCCAGAGGACAGCGAGCTGGTCTTGTCAAATATTTGTAGCAAAAACTATAATTTAACAAGAACTGTCAGAGGGCAGTGTGCTGGTCTTGTCATATATTTGTAGCAAAAGCTATAATTTAACAAGAGCTGTCAGGGAGCAGTGTGCTCTTCTTGCCAAATGTTTGTAGTAAAAACTATAATTTAACAAGAGCTGTCATGGGGCATAGTGCTCTTCTTGCCAAATGTTTGTAGTAAAAACTATAACTTAACAAGAGCTGTCATGGGGCAGTGTGCTTGTCTTGCCAAATGTTTGTAGAAAAAAAACTATAATTCAACAAGAGCTGTCATGGGGCAGTGTGCTCTTCTTGCCAAATGTTTGCAGCAAAAACTATAATTTAACAAGTACTGCCAGAGGGCAGTGTGCTGGTCTTGTCATATATTTGTAGCAAAAACAATAATTTAACAAGAACTGTCATGGGGCAGTGTGCTCTTTTTGCCAAATGTTTGCAGCAAAAACTATAATTTAACAAGTACTGCCAGAGGACAGCGTGCTGGTCTTGTCATATATTTGTAGTAAAACTATAATTTAACAAGAGCTGCCAGAGGGCAGTGTCTTCTATTTACCAAATTGTTGTAGTAAAAACTATAATTTAACAAGAGCTGTCGGTGGGAAGTGTGCTTGACTTGCCAAATGTTTGTAGCAAAAACTATAATTTAACAAGAACTGTCAGAGAACATTGTGCTCATCTTGCAAAATGTTTGTAGTAAAACTATTATTTAACATGAGCTGTCAGGGGGCAGTATGCTCATCTTGTCAAATATTTGTAGCAAAACCTATAATTTAACAAGAGCTTTTAGAGGCCAGTGCGCTCGTCTTGCGAAATGTTTGTAGTAAAACTATAATTTAAGCTGTCGGTGGGCAGTGTGCTTGTCTTGTCAAACATTTGTAGTAAAACTATTATTTCACATTAGCTGTCGGTAGGCAATGTGCTTGTCTTGTCAAATATTTGAAGTAAAACTATAATTTAACACGAGTTGTCAGTGGGCAGTGTGCTCGTCTTGTCAGACATTGGCAGTAAAACTATAATTTAACAAGAGCTGCCAGAGGACAGCTTGCTTGACTTGCCAATTTTTAGTAAAATTATAATTAAACAAGAGCTGTTGAATGGCAGCATGCTCAAACTGCCAAATGTTCTAAGTATAAATTATTAACAATAATAAATAAAAACATACTTTGCCCAAGTTTTCACCATTGTGGCAGGGGAAGACAGCAGATCTGGTGTAAATGTTTGTATTGAATCAATTACTTTTCCCTCCAGGAAGAACTTTGCAAACCATTTAATCTTGTCAATCCCAGTAGGGTACTCTAGTGAAACAGCAGGTAGTTGCCATGCACAGTTACCGAATGTCCCAGTCATGTGACAGGTTACCTAGGTGATAGATGAAATAGACATAAGACAATATACACTAGAACAATTTTAAAATTGTATGTATTTTAAAGAAGATATTGTTGGTGGTGTAATAACAAACAAAATGTATGGATACCGCCTTAACATACATTAATCTTAAATACTGGGAAGTTTCATAAAATTCTAGGCAAAAAATTACATATAAACCTATAGAAATTGTCTTTAAAAAAACAAGAAATATATAATTTGCACCTTGTTTACTATTAAACATCTGTGTATCGACGTATGAACAAACTTACCTGCCCCTTTGTCTGATCAAACTCCGGAGGAGGATCTTCTAATGGCTTAGATAAAGTCACATGACTAGCAGCAAACACAGATAACCACTGAGGTTCAACAGCAACAATACCTGAAAAGTAAAGACAAACTAGTATTATGTGCTCTTTTTGTATATTCAAATGTTCCCGCAAAATAAATCAATGAATTTGTACCAATATCTTAACACGATACATGATCAACCTTTTGTCACAGTCAATAGCCAATTATGTGTGTTCACTATTTCAGTGTCAGTTGACCCAAGTCTGAATTCATCAATAACCAATCCCAAGTGTTCACTATTCCAGTGTCAGGTGACCTGAGTCTGAATTCATCAATAACCAATCACATGTGTTCACTATTTCAGTGTCAGTTGACCTGAGTCTGAATTCATCAATAACCAATCACAAGTGTTCACTATTTCAGTGTCAGTTGACCCCGAGTCTCATTCATCAATAACCAATCACAAGTGTTCACTATTCCAGTGTCAGGTGACCTGAGTCTGAATTCATCAATAACCAATCACATGTGTTCACTATTTCAGTGTCAGTTGACCCGAGTCTGAATTCATCAATAACCAATCCCAAGTGTTCACTATTCCAGTGTCAGGTGACCTGAGTCTGAATTCATCAATAACCAATCACATGTGTTCACTATTTCAGTGTCAGTTGACCCGAGTCTGAATTCATCAATAACCAATCACAAGTGTTCACTATTTCAGTGTCAGTTGACCCGAGTCTGAATTCATCAATACCGTAACCAATCACATGTGTTCACTATTTCAGTTGACCCAAAGTCTGAATTCATCGGTTCTAACAGACACAATGTATAAACGAATTAAAGTCACATATAATAAGGAGTCACTTTTATCACATTATTTCTGGTGCAGAAGCGTAATAAATCACTGACATATTTGTGATATTAACCTATGAAATATCACCATAGGTACTGATTCATCGCTCGATGTTTTCTTTACAACTCTGCTCTGGTACGTAAGATGCCAAGCTTCTTTCCAACTTGCTGGAACATCTATATGATGTTGATTTGTCATGGTGATTATATTTTGAGATATTACATCATCTCATGTCTGACAAAAATTTATATGCCTGATTTTTTTTCTCATTTCTGATGAAAAATAAATGGTGAATGTACCATCTTCCTCAGTTATGAGATAAAAAATGAACTGTACATTTGTGCTCATCTGCTATTCAATTTATTAAACTTGCTGGTAAAAAATGATATAACATCTTTTTCTGTAAACTCATTTAATAAATTCAATAACAAACAAGCACCAGCAAATTATTTAATAAAGGATAGAAGTACATTTAAGTTTTCATTGGTTGTGGATTATATTTACTTGAAAACAACAACAAAAAACAAAATAGTTGTTACAACAGAAACTCATGTTTCTTTCCCTTAATTTTATGTTACAGTTTTTGCAAAATTTTACATTTTGAGTCCAAATTTAAGGTTCAAAAGATTGGTGAATGTAGACACAGATATATACCTTTCATGTAAAGTTTTGATGTTTCTTGTATGTATTGGTACACAACATACTCTGGTCTTTGTCTGTACAACACTGATGTTGGGTGAATAAACACAGGATCTTCTAACTCTGGGCACTAAAGGTACAAAACAGTTGTTTAAGGTAATTCTATTACACATAACATAAGCAGATAGTATAGAACTGACAGAAACTACTGTAACATTGTGTCATTTCGAATTTCCTCCACAGCAGAGTGGTCTATGGAGGCTGTCTATAGGTCATTTACACCTCACACAGCAGAGTGGTCTATGGGGGCTGTCTACAGGTCATTTACACCTCACGCAGCAGAGTGGCCTATGGAAGTTGTCTTCAGGTCATTTACACCTCACACAGCAGAGTTGTCTATGGGGGGCTGTCTACACGCCATTTACACCTCACACAGCAGAGTGGCCTATGTGGGCTGTCTACAGGTCATTTACACCTCACACAGCAGAGTGGCCTATGGACGTTGTCTACAGATCATTTACACCTCACACAGCAGAGTGGTCTATTTGGGCTGTCTACAGGTCATTTACACCTCACACAACAAAGTGGTCTATGTGGACTGTCTACAGGTCATTTACACCTCACACAGTCGAGTGGTCCATGGGGGCTGTCTACAGGTCATTTACACCTCACACAGCAGAGTGGTATATGTGGGCTGTCTACAGGTCATTTACACCTCACACAGCAGAGTGGCCTATGGACGTTGTCTACAGATCATTTACACCTCACACAGCAGAGTGGTCTATTGGGGCTGTCTACAGGTCATTTACACCTCACACAACAGTGGTCTATTAGAGGCTGTCTACAGGTCATTTACACCTCACACAGCAGAGTGGTCTATGTGGGCTGTCTACAGGTCATTTACACCTCACACAGCAGAGTGGCCTATGGACGTTGTCTACAGATCATTTACACCTCACACAGCAGAGTGGTCTATTTTGGCTGTCTACAGGTCATTTACACCTCACACAGCAGAGTGGCTTATGGACGTTGTCTACAGGTCATTTACACCTCACACAGCAGAGCGATCTATGGGGGCTGTCTACAGGTCATTTACACCTCACACAGCAGAGTGGTCTATGTGGGCTGTCTACAGGTCATTTACACCTCACACAGCGGAGTGGCCTATGGAGGCTATCTACAAATCATTTACACCTCACACAGCAGAGTGGCCTATGAAGACTGTCTACAGATCATTTACACCTCAAACAGCAGTGACCTATGGAGGCTGTCTACAGATCATTTACACCTCACACAGCAGAGTGGTCTATAGGGGCTGTCTAAAGGTCATTTACACCTCACACAGCAGAGCGGTCTATGGGGGCTGTCTACATGTCATTTACACCTCACACAGCAGAGTGGCCTATGTGGGCTGTCTACAGGTCATTTACACCTCACACAGCAGAGTGGTCTATGTGGGCTGTCTACAGGTCATTTACACCTCACACAGCAGAGTGGCCTATGTGGGCTGTCTACAGGTCATTTACACCTCACACAGCAGAGTGGCCTATGGGGGCTGTCTACATGTCATTTACACCTCACACAGCAGAGTGGCCTATGGGGGCTGTCTACAGGTCATTTACACCTCACACAGCAGAGTGGTCTATGTGGGCTGTCTACAGGTCATTTACACCTCACACAGCAGAGTGGCCTATAGGGGCTGCCTACAGGTCATTTACACCTCACACAGCAGAGTGGTCTATTGGGGCTGTCTAAAGGTCATTTACACCTCACACAGCAGAGCGGTCTATGGGGGCTGTCTAAAGGTCATTTACACCTCACACAGCAGAGTGGCCTATGGAGGCTGTCTACAGGTCATTTACACCTCACACAGCAGAGTGGCCTATGGACGTTGTCTACAGATCATTTACACCTCACACAGCAGAGTGGTCTATTGGGGCCATCTACAGGTCATTTACACCTCACACAGCAGAGTGGTCTATGGAGGCTGTCTACAGATCATTTACACCTCACACAGCAGAGTGGCCTATGTGGGCTGTCTACAGATCATTTACACCTCACACAGCAGAGTGGCCTATGGAGGATATCTACAGATAATTTACACCTCACACAGCAGAGTGGCCTATGGAGGCTGTCTACAGGTCATTTACACCTCACACAGCAGAGTGGCCTATGGAGGCTGTCTACAGGTCATTTACACCTCACACAGCAGAGTGGCCTATAGGGGCTGTCTACAGATCATTTACACCTCACACAGCAGAGTGACCTATGGAGGCTATCTACAAATCATTAACACCTCACACAGCAGAGTGGCCTATGGAGGCTGTCTACAGATCATTTACACCTCACACAGCAGTGACCTATGGAGGCTGTCTACAGATCATTTACACCTCACACAGCAGAGTGGCCTATAGGGGCTGTCTACAGATCATTTACACCTCACACAGCAGAGTGGCCTATGTAGGCTATTTACAGATCATTTACACCTCACACAGCAGAGTGGCCTATGGAGGCTGTCTACAGGTCATTTACACCTCACACAGCAGAGTGGCCTATTTTGGCTGTCTACAGGTCATTTACACCTCACACAGCAGAGTGGCTTATGGAGGATATCTACAGATCATTTACACCTCACACAGCAGAGTGGCCTATGGAGGCTGTCTACAGGTTATTTACACCTCACACAGCAGAGTGGCCTATAGGGGCTGTCTACAGATCATTTACACCTCACCACTGAAGCTGTGGGGTTAAGCTCTGCTTGATTTAAATTATTTATGTGAGAAAGTAAGCCAGTTAATCGCTGAAGGTAAGTAGTTCTATTCAAGATTCATCCTGAGGTCTGGATATGCTGTATAAAACCTGTTATATGTTAAGAATGAGGATTGTGCTCACCAAAATAACTACATGTAGTTCATAGTGTGAGGGTAAATAAAAACTTAAATAGATACATTGTATGTAGAATTGGATAAACCTAATTCTTCTCTCCTTCCTCTCATTTTATTTCATTCCATTTTTTTATCATCAATACATATATTGAATATTTTATAATTCAAGGGCTATAACTCAGCCCAATAATTCCCTTTGTACCAGGTTTACTGCATTCCCTTTCTATCAAATTTTTTCTCTCAAATGTACATACAGGAGTATACTTCATATTTTCTGATACATGTATATAGCAAATCTTTTCTACTTCGAGTTTCAGAACGATTTATGTTCTGTGTGCGCATGCAAATTTTGAGTGAATTTAAAAAATATTTATACATGGTTAAAAAGTTATATACATTCCCATTTCCTCCCTAGTATGTGAGCACATCAGGAACTGGTATGATTAATTGTGTCCTTAAAAGCTCAATTGTTTCTGCTGTGCCAGTTGCAGCAGGATGAGCATTACAATATAGTATGTGGGTGAAGAGTATTTATATGAATGTTGCTATTGGTTTCAATGTTAGATTATGATTCTATCATGTATTTGTTTGTTTCAGTGTAATATATCTGATGGGTAAATGGCAACCAAGTCTTAAACAATTTTATCACATAATTTACAGAGCAGAAGTGTAATAAAGAATGAACCATGAACCTTGTGGAATATCACTTCTGATTCATTGTTCGGTGTTTTCAGTATAACTCGGCTGTCGGACTTTAAATGCTGAACTACATTCTGATTTTTCCAAGATATAAATGACTTAGATTTGTCAGAGTTAAAAGACGTTATTTGTGATGTTACGTCATACGACGAAGATAAAAAACAAATATGCCAGATTTTTTCTCGTCAAAAATCAACATAAACGTAAACCAATAATTATTCATATTTTTTTTTAGTATTCATCTGAATGAACCCAAAGTTGGTTCAAACCATACAGAAAATGATATATTTTCTGGAAATACAATCATTTTAAATTTCAATCGAAATTTAAATATTCCACGAGAAAATGTCAAATTGACTTACGGTGATTTTTATCGTAAGTTATTTTGTGAAACGCAGCCCTTATTTGTTAAATGAATGGTCATTTTCTGAGTTATGTGATAAAAAGAATGTTTCGTGCTCATTTATTATTGAATTAATTAAACTTGTTGGCAAAAATTATATAAACCTCCGCAGCCTCACATAATATATTTTTTGCCAACTCGTTTAATAAATTCAATAATAAATGAACACTCATGTAAGATCCTCTATTTATAGAGTCTTGTATTAAGTCTGCATTGATGAAAAGTGTGCCAATTTAGTATATTTATCAAATGGACATAACTCAAATTACATAAGAAACAAGCATTCATGCATACAGTTGAGAAAATACATGCCATTCCCACTTTAGCAGAAAAGCATGAATGGCACCAGCATAAAAGTTACCTGATAGGCATGTTTCATTTTCTTGGCATTTGGATCTGTAGATGGTAAGTCAGGTAATTTTCTGAGAAAAAAAAGAGATATGTCAATTAAAATCATTCATAAAATATATTTGCAGAAGTCTACTAATAGTTGGTTGCTTCTATCATTGTTGTTTGTTTGTTTGTTTGAATATCTAGTGTCATTTTAATGCCATCAAGGATTAACAGACAAAACATAACCACTTTTTCCTGGGATCCTAGAAGGAAAACCAGTGCTCAAAAACACTCATCATTGCAAGTAACTGATAATTTTCCAGCTTGAGTAAGCGGTGAGAAAAAGATGACAATGAAACCTGTACTTAAGAGCACCCATCAACTAACAACTTGATTTAGTGGTAGGAGATGAATGATAATGAGACCCAATGTTGTACATCATTAATCACTGAGACTGTGTCCAGAAGCGGATTTCAACTCATGACCCCTGAATTTATAGTCAGATATGCTATCGACTGAGCTAACCATGCCGAGCAAATGGGATTATGAACCACTACCTCTTGACCAGCTATAATTGACCCACCTTGACATTATAAAGACCCCTCTCCCCTACAAGTAGACATCTGCCCTACAACTACCCTATATATAGACATCTCCCCTACAACTGCCCTATAAGTAGACATCTGCCCTACAACTACCCTATATATAGACATCTCCCCAACAACTGCCCTATAAGTAGACATCTGCCCTACAACTGCCCTATATAAAAATATCTCCCCTACAACACCCCTACAAGTAGACATCTGCCCTACAACTACCCTATATATAGACATCTCCCCTGCAACTGCCCTATAAGTAGACATCTGCCCTACAACTACCCTATATATAGACATCTCCCCTGCAACTGCCCTATAAGTAGACATCTCCCCTGCAACACCCCTACAAGTAGACATCTCCCCTACAACTGCCCTATAAATAGACATCTGCCCTACAACTACCCTATATATAGACATCTCCCCTACAACTGCCCTATAAGTAGACATCTCCTCTGCAACACCCCTACAAGTAGACATCTCCCCTACAACTCTCCTACAAGTAAACATCTCCCTAACAAGTAGACATCTCCCCTACAAGTAGACATCCCCCCTTTCAAGTAGACATCTCCCTTACAAGTAGACATTCCCCCTATAAGTAGACATCTCCTTTACAAGTAGACATCCCCCCTACAAGTAGAAATTTTCCCTACAAGTAGACATCCCCCTACAACTCTCCTACAAGTAGACATCCCCCCTACAAGTAGACATCTCCCCTACAAGTAGACATCCCCCTACAAGTAGACATCTCCCTTACAAGTAGACATCCCCCCTATAAGTAGACATCTCCCTTACAAGTAGACATCCCCCTACAAGTAGACATTTCCCCTACATGTAGACCCCCTACAGGTAGACATCTCCCCTACAAGTAGACATCCCCCTACAAGCAGACATCCCCCTACAAGTAGACTACCCCCCCTACAAGTAGTCATCCCCCTTGCAAGTAGACATCACTGCCTGATATCATGAGTATTCAGAATAACATCCTTTAACAGAATCATCTGTCCACATCTATAAGGTTCAGCACACCACTGTTCTATCTACATATAAACCAAGTAAGGAAATACAGAGTTGTGCTGAACCATCAAGTCACGTTTCATTCAATAAATTATCTACCTTGACGCCACCGTGGCAAAATGATAATAATAATACTTTTACTAATGAGAAACTCATTTGAAAAAATTCAATATTCCACGATCTTCAAAATAACTGCGTTAACATTGTACCTTGCTATATGATCACCCATCCCAGCCAGTACTATCTGACGTAACAGTTTAGCCTGAATGTCATCAGGTGGCGACATCTTGGGGTCTACACATATATTAGCCTCTGGTATGACTGTGTTCACTGTAAATACAAAACTTGTGAAATTTAGACAAATCACTCATGATTCTTCCGGGGTAGAACCAATAGTAAGCATATGCGGATGAAGTGTCTTGCAAAATGACACCACACATAGCCATGGCGGAGGATAAATGAATGTTGCAAAGGAGCAATTTTGACAATACAAGGGAAACAACTCATTTATTATCAAACTGACCTTTTTAAAATGTTATCCAGGATATTATTATACTGCGTAAGTGTGGTGAAGATCCTGCACAAAATGTGGTGCTAGAGTGCACACAAGGTCAAAAAACACAATTTTTATCAATTCAAGGGACATGATTCCAGCATTTTAATAATTGATTTAGCCAGTTCAGAAATATGTCCGAGATATTGTGGTTTTATAAATACCAGGCATATTTGATGATCAACTGAAAACTGCCACTGCTCGCGTGAACACAAGATTAATAACTCAATTTTTGAAGATTTAAGTGCTATAACTTTTTCATTATCTGATTTGACCAGTGCAGGAACATGTCTGAGATGTTATAGTTATACAACTATAGAATAGCTCATATTGAACATTACTCAAAGAAATCTGCTCAGAGTTAAAAAACAATATCATCCCATCTCTCCTCCATTCAGATCTGATCTTTTGACGAATGGCGTGGCAACAATTAACTTCCGTTTCTTTTTACATTTGTAAGTCTTTTCAGTGTTTTCTATGACTGTCTTGCTGGTGTTTTTTCACAATTTAAGGTCAATGTAACTCAGTTAATACGTTGTATTGCTGTCTAGAATATTGCAGGGGATTCTTTTAAGCTAAAGTCTCTGGGCATCGTTTAAAATAAGACAATCAGGTGATTGATTTTAACAATTGCTGTGTGGTGCTTCTGTAGACAAAACTGTTTCTACAATAACTTACCAGAATTTGTGAGCTGCATACGTAACTTCCTGACCTCCTTCATAGCTTTTATACGAATACCATGGTTATCGCAAAACTGTGGTGTACAACCCTCATACTCGCAAGAACCAACTGCCTTCAACATCACCATTAAGTCTCCTAGCAACAAAGAGTGTCCCTGCATATAGAGAGTTTAATACCACAATATAGCACAGCTGACAATTTGTACTTCAAAAACAAACCAAAACCACTAACAAAGTATACTATGTCTCATCACAGAGTTGTGCTCCTTTATTTAATGACCATAACACAATTCTTTTGCTGAAATTGGTCCTGTGTTATATGGTTTAAAATATTTTCAAAATGGTAAAAAAGGACTGTGATTTTTCGCTGCAGATGAGTAGAGCAAAGGCTGGCATAGCATATGAGACATCACTGCTGCTAAAACATATAGTTAAAAAAATACAATATATCTTAGAGCATTTGAGGACATGTTTTTTTACAAAAAAACTTAGTGGGGTCACTGCACAATCGTTAAACAAGAGGTCCGAGGACGCTCTACTGACTCAAAGTCTTTTTGAAATTTCACAATATTTACCCTCTTTTGGGGTCCTCTTAACAACTTATGGATAAATATCCCCACCACATCTATACTGAACAGAAACTTAATTGCAATGAAAAGGAAATACTTTAAATACCCATACCGTTCATCTGTAAAACAAATAAAGTCCCTGTATAGAACCTTTATACAACCCAGCCCCTTAATTTGTCAGAACTTCAATCACCCCCTCTTAGGGATTTGTTATGAGCAGAAATGCTTTAGATTTTAAAAAGAAGTTTTTTTGTACACATGGATGCGAAAATGAAAATAATCAGTTTTCCCTATAATATTCCTATGTAAAAGTAAAACACACATTATAGGACCCCAATATATACAAGCCTTTTGATATGCAGACTCTTTTATCCTTGCTGATGTAAGAATAATTTATATCAAATATGAACTAGTTTGACTGAAAGGTTATTGAAAAGAAGATTTGTGAAAATTCCCAATTTTAACCTTATTGCCTCACCCACCCCTTGGCCCCTTATTGAAATTCAACCTTCTTTATTGAACAAAATCAGATTTATTGTTACTAAACAATGCTTTAGATCTCAAATTAAACAACATATTTACACAAATGGAAGAGAAATTTCCATTTTCCTATATTATTCCTATGTAAAACTCAAAGACATCGTACAGGGCCTCTATACATCCCAGTGCCCCTTGATTTGTACAAACTTAAAAACTCTTAATCATACGGATAGCTTATATCAAATATGAACAAATTTGACTGACCGGTTGTTTAGAATAAGATTTATGACAATGTTCATTTTAATCATTTTTTTACCCCCAACCTGCCACTTTTAGAAAGTCAATCCTTCCTGTCAAACAAAATCTTATTTGTTAACAGGGCTAGAATTTACCTTTTTTGTGCACTGGCAATTTTGGCCATTGTCTAAAATTTCAACTGGCCAAATTTGAAACCAACTAGCCAAACCAATTTTCGCAGAAACTTGTAGTCCTAAATGTCTAAATAAACCCAAAATTAATTGTTTCAAAGCCTGCGTGTTATTTAATATGCATTATTAGCTTTTTTTTATTTATAGACAATGGTATCAAGGTTATTATATATGTTAAGGTACAATTCAAAGCAGTACTTTACAAAACAAAATATTTAAAAAAATAAAATTGTCCTTGTTATTTATTATACTACCATAAATAAATGCATACAATGATATATCATAAATAAACACTTTTAACTAAACCAAAATATGAATCATGGATTCAACAATAACAAGTGTACAGAGAGGCTGAGATTGTGACATACACACATTTCTATTCATAGAATTAATATAGCCAATGGCCTTTCGTTTTAAAATAAGATCTAGATCTAGCCAAGGACGATTGTTTAACATGTGTAAATGTTGTGATATCATAGTAATATAGTTTAATTATTATGGATGATCTGTCGATCGCGGTGGTTTCTACAATTGACACACCATTTTGTCATTGTCAAGTTTATAGCCCTGTGTGATATTGAGTTGTCGCTCCCATTTCATTACAGTATTAAAGGAAGGATTATTTCACTGTTTTCTTGTTGGGACTAACTTCCATTCGTCGGTTCAATGGAGAAAAAGTGCCACTTTAACAGCTGACAAAATATGTAAACAATAAATTTGACGGGTTTCACCTTTACTTTTATTTTATAGAGTGAGTGCGCGATCGTTCAAACTAGACACAGTCTACTCATTATGTTGTTGACGGGTTTTAACTTTACTTCCTTTTTGCAGAATGAACTTGAGATCAAAAACAATTGGACGCAGTCTACACATACCGGTATATATAAATATTTAATACACGTCATTGACAATCGTGCTGCTAGGGGGTAATTTGGCGCGAGAAGCAAAAGAAATTTGGTAAAATTGACAAGAACTCGTTATTTTTACCAGGATGATACTTGTTTATTTTCAAAAATCAATAAAATGAATAAAATAAGTAATTTTCTCAACTTGAAATCCACTCGCAAAAAATGCCAGCTTAAGTAATTTCAACTCGCATTTTCAAAATACAGCTCGCATTTTGCGAGTGGCGAGTGCTTAAATTCGAGCCCTGGTTAAGACTAGAAGAAGCTTCAAAACTCAAACTCAATAAAAAAAGTGATAAATGAGTGAAAAAAAGGAGAATTTTCCGTTTTCCAATAGTATTTCTACATAAAACTCGAAACCCCCTTACAAGGCCCCTATAAATATAAGACCCTTGATTTGTACAAACTTTAAACCCATACTCATTGGGATAATCTATATCAAATATAAACAAATAAGACTGACCGGTTGTTAAGAAGACTTTTTTTTTTCTATTTTGAACCTTTTTTGACTCACTCTGGCCCCTTATGGAAAGTCAGTTACCTTTATTGAACCAAATCTTATTTCCTATGACTTGATGATACTTCAAAACTCATACTGAATAATAATTTTGCCTAAATAGATGAAAAAATGAGAATTTTCTATTTTCCCATATTATCCCTATGTAAATTTTTAGTCCCCTTACAGGGTCCCTATAATTCTTATCTACAATCAAACCTCTACACATTGGGATAATTTATGCCAAACATGAACACATCTGACTTACTGATTCTTAAGAAAACAATTTTGTTAATTCCCAATTTTTACCCTTTTGGGGCCCCTTCTGACCCCTTAAGACAGTGGAACCCAGTCATTTTTACAAATCAGAACCTCCTTCACCAAACCATGCTTCTGTGAAGATATATGCAAAATCATTTTCATTTTAAAAAAAGTATATATATATTCATTATAATGACATGTGTCCCCTTATTAAACACACAGGGTGGGTCTTTTTTAACCAAGGGACACCATTTGAACAAATCTAACAAAACTATAGTTGGTTATCATAACTACATAAACAATTTGAAAATCTGTTGGGCTGTTCATGAGAAGAAGATTTTTCAAGTTTTGGAATATTTTAAGTAATGACGGCCATCTTGAATTTCAAATCGAAAAAAAAAAAAATCTTCTGTATTGTCTCCTATGCAAAAGAAACATCCATGTGAAGTTTCAGTTTAATTGGCCTATTGGTTTCAGAAAAGATGAAAAAAAAGAGAATTTTCTGTTTTCCCAAAGTATCCCTATGTAAAATTCCGATAAATTTTAGCCCCTAAATTCTTATCTGCAATCAAGCCCCTACACATAGGGATATTTTATGCTAAATATGAACAAATCTGACATACAAGTTCTTAAGAAAACAGTTTAATTGGCCTAGTGCATTCAGAGAAAGTGCTGCTATCGGACGACAGACGACGGACAATGCGCCATCGCATAAGCCCTTCTGGCCTTTGGCTAGTAGAACTAAAAACCACAAGCTGGTCAATGCTGTTTTATGAGCATATACATTCCTGCAATAGAAAAATAAATACTTTTCTATGTTGAATTCGTTTTACACTCTGATAATCCTCGACCATTTTTCATATAGAGAAAAAAGCAAAATTCAACTGTGCAGAGAAACGTGTAAAAGTTTTATATTACAGAAGCTACAAACACTATGATGTAAATGGCCTTCTCAGATTGTATGCAAATGGACTACCAATTCTGTATGGTTGAATAAACACACCAATCAACTATTATTGGTATATTGTATACTATAGCATGGTAACCACATTCAATAGGTCAAGCAAGTCAACAAGGCAGTGAACACAGTTTTGGCTGCTAATGCCAGAAGTCACGGGTTGAATCCTGGTTAACTGCGGCTGCCTTTTAAAAACAATACTCAGTACAGGATCTACCCAGGACTCAAGAGCAACTCATATAAACTCTGATATAAAAAACAACACTCAGTACAGGATCAACCCAGGACAGAGACTCAAGAGCAATTCATATATATGTAAACTCTGACATCAAAAACAACACTCAGTACAGGATATACCCAGGACAGAGACTCAAGAGCAACTCATAAAATCTGACATCAAAAACAACACTCAGTACAGGATCAACCCTGGACAGAGACTCAAGAGCAACTTATAAACTCTGACATAAAAAACAACACTCAGTACAGGATCTACCGAGGACAAAGACTCAAGAGGAACTCATATAAACTCTGAACTCAAAAACAACACTCAGTACAGGATCAACCCAGGACAGAGACTCAAGAGCAACTCATATAAACTCTGACATCAAAAACAACACTCAGTACAGGATCTACCCAGGACAGAGACTCAAGAGCAACTCATATAAACTCTGACATCAAAAACAACACTCAGTACAGGATCTACCCAGGACAGAGACTCAAGAACAACTCATATAAACTCTGAACTCAAAAACAAACACTCAGTTCAGGAACAACCCAGGACAGAGACTCAAGAGCAACTCATATAAACTTTGAACTCAAAAACAACACTCAGTACAGGATCTACCCAGAACAGAGACACAAGAGCAACTCATATAAACTCTGACATCAAAAACAATACTCAGTACAGGATCTACCCAGGATAGAGACTCAAGAGCAACTCATATAAACTCTGAACTCAAAAACAACACTCAGTACAGGATCAACCCAGGACAGAGACTCAAGAGCAACTCATATGAACTCTGAACTAAAATACAAACACTCAGTGCAGGATCAACCCAGGACAGAGACTCAAGAGCAACTCATATAAACTCTGAACTCAAAAACAAACACTCAGTACAGGATCAACCCAGGACAGAGACTCAAGAGCAACTCATATAAACTCTGAACTAAAAAACAAACACTCAGTGCAGGATCAACCCAGGACAGAGACTCAAGAGCAACTCATATAAACTCTGAACTCAAAAACAATCACTCAGTACAGGATCAACCCAGGACAGAGACTCAAGAGCAACTCATATAAACTCTGAACTGAAAAACAAACACTCAGTACAGGATCAACCCAGGACAGAGACTCAAGAGCAACTCATATAAACTCTGAACTAAAAAACAAACACTCAGTGCAGGATCAACCCAGGACAGAGACTCAAGAGCAACTCATATAAACTCTGAACTCAAAAACAAACACTCAGTGCAGGATCAACCCAGGACAGAGACTCAAGAGCAACTCATATAAACTCTGAACTCAAAAACAAACACTCAGTACAGGATCAACCCAGGACAGAAACTCAAGAGCAACTCATAGAAACTCTGAACTAAAAACAAACAAACACTCAGTACAGGATCAACCCAGGACAGAGACTCAAGAGCAACTCATATAAACTCTGAACACAAAAGAAAAACACTCAGTACAGGATCAACCCAGGACAGAGACTCAAGAGCAACTCATATAAACTCTGAACTCAAAAATAATACTCAGTACAGGATCAACCCAGGACAGAGACTCAAGAGCAACTCATATAAACTCTGAACTGAAAAACAAACACTCAGTACATGATCAACCCAGGACAGAGACTCAAGAGCAACTCATATAAACTCAAAAACAATACTCAGTACATGATCAACCCAGGACAGAGACTCAAGAGCAACTCATATAAACTCTGAGCATTCTTAGCAATCAAGCTAAAATAAATAAGTATATAAGTATAAACTAACATTTTTGAAATTCAAAATGTGGATAAGTCACAATAATGTACCTACAAGTAGTGTACCATAAACAATAATACAGTATTTATAATGTAGTGTCATTAAAACGACACGAAATCTTAGTGATCTTCCAACAAACAGTCACTTACAGCACCAGCCCATCGTCGCTTGACTTCCGTTATATGCATTAGCTTCTGTTTGGTCTTCTCAATCTGGAAATAATTATATCAGAAGTTAAAACAAGATGTCCAACAATGACACTGTGTAATCAACCCTCATCTGAAGTTGAAGGATTTTGTATGTTGTTTAGCGTCACTTTCAACAATTTTTCAGTCATATCGCTACAGTGTCTACTTGAGACAGTATTTTAAGCGTTGTCACACTGGAGTATCATGACGCAGACACATGGTATGATACCCCACCCAGTCACATTATACTGACACCGGGCCGACCAGACCTAGAACTCTCCTCTAAATGCTGAGCGTCAAGCGAGGAAGCTTATAGTACCATTTTAAAAGTCTTTGGTATGACCCGGCCGGGGAATGAACCCACGACCTCCTGCATGCGAGGCGGATGATCTACCACTAGACCGCATCGCGGTCTGAAGTTGAAGGAATCTCCTTTAGAGTCTAATTAATGTCTATTTTTTGGCATCATTTGGGTAAAGACCAAGGAACAATAATTGGAAAGAGAACCCATCAAAGGAGACTTTTATTAAAATGATGAAAATAGTTTGAAAAGATAAAGTAATATCTATACGTAACGATTCCTATAATTATATACAAACTTCCAATTCCAGTGGCAGATAGGCATTTTGAATATTTGATACTATTTTATACTGAAGTCTGAAAGGAGCATCATCATGGAATAAGGGTTTTCAAAGTATGTGTTCCTTGAAATGTTATAAAGTTTACTCTATTTCTAGCAATGGAAGACATATTGGGACTTCAGCTGGCAACAAAAATACAGAATAAGTATTACCAAAAAAACAATAAGGGATATATAGTTTCTTTATTTATTTTAACACAAAAGGGTCCTCCAGGTCGACTGGTCTAAGGCGGTGCCACAAGATCACTTGATTCTTACCGCTTAGGTCATTGGTTTGAGTCCAGCTTGCTCCAAAAACGTTATGTGAGAAAGTTTACCATTTACTTGCAGAACGACGGTGGTTCTACTCAGATTCATTCTGAGGTCTTCCTCCACCATTAAAACTGGATATGCCACATATAACCTGAAATGTGTTGAAAATGCTGTTTAACCCCATAAAAAATAGATTTTTTTGATACATTACAGGTTATATTATGACAGTTGACACCCAGTTTTATTGATGAAGGAAGATCTGAGATGCATATACGAATATTTTTCAAACAAAAAATAACATTATCGACTGGACCGGAATTTAAATGAACTATGATTAAACAATTCTCCGACTACCTGTGTTTCATCCTGGGTATCACTGTAGACTTCTGTGAACAGTTCCTGTACTGACAGTGCAGACACCATGACAACAACATATGGTAGTAGACTGTGCTGGTGACCCAGTGACAACATCTTGGCATACCTCGGCGATACAGGGAAACATGACATAGCTCTTCCAAGGGGAGTGATGGTTGTCTGTTGTACTGAAATAATCATCATGCTTGTATTAACAGAGATTAATGAATGGACTGAGGTTTTACAATGTTCTGACACAAAACAGTTACACTACACAAACTAGAACAAACACTCCACATAATTATTATTATGAAAAACTTGCATTTAAACCTTTAATGTTCAGCATCACTTTCTACAAATTTTGTGTCATATTGCAACATTGTCTACTTGAGACAGTATTTATTAAAGTGCTGCAAAGACATGGTATGATAGCCCCTATGTATGGCCCAGAATTTGGTGGGTTAGCCCCTATGTATGACCCAGCATTTGGTGGGATAGCCCCTATGTATGACCCAGCATTTGGTGGGATAGCCCATATATATGACCCGGTATTTGGTAGGATAGACCCTATGTATTTGGTAGGATAGCCACTATGTATTTGGTAGGATAGCCACTATGTATTTGGTAGTGTTGCCCCTTTGTATTTGGTAGGATAGCCACTATGTATTTGGTAGTGTTGCCCTTATGTATTTGGTAGGATAGCCCCTATGTATTTGGTAGTGTATCCTCTATGTATTTGGTAGTGTAGCCCCTTTGCATTTGGTAAGATAGCCCCTATGTATTTCGTTGTGTAGCCAATATGTATTTGGTAGGATAGTCACTATGTACATGTATTGGATGGAATATCCCCTACATACCTTTCCTGGACTCTCTGTATGACCTGGGTGCCTGAGGTGCTGACACGGCTCCCAGACTGATCAGCAGGTTTTCAGCAGCCTGTACAAATACAACACAGAATAATAAACATGACGGCAATATGTGATCAGTCAAAATCCAGATTCAATGTAAATGTCACTCATGCAATTTTGAAGTTATTGCTTTTATAAAGTAACAACTAAACAGTTTCAGCTGATGTTGTAAAAAACAAATTACTTGTCTATTCTTTGATGACCATTTTTTATCATGATATTTTTATTAATATCGTTTTTTTAAACAACAAGAGGCCCAAGAGGGCCTGAGGACACTCTACTGACTCATAGCACTTTTTGAAATTCTACTATGCAATAGAAACATCTGCCATCTTGAATTTTAGATAGAAAAATTAAATCTTTTGTATAGTCTCCCATGCAATAGAAACATCCATGTGAAGTTTCAGTTTAATTGGCATAGTGGTTTCAAAATAAATGAAAAAAAAAAGAGAATTTTCTATTTTCCCACAGTATCCCTATGTAAAATTCTAAGTCCCCTTACAGTGCCCCTATATATTTTAGCCCCTAAATTCTTATCTGCAATCAAACCCCAACACTACGGGATAATTTATATCAAATATGTACAAATCTGACATACCGGTTCTTAAGAAAACAATTTTAGTAATTCCCAATTTGTACCCTTTTGGGGCCCCTCCTGATCCCTTAAGACATAGAAACCCAGTCATTTTTACAAATCTTAACCTCCTTCACCTAACAATGCTTTAGTGAAAATATAGGCAAAATCATTTCCATTTAAAAAAAAAAATAAAAAAATATTATATTATATTGACATGTGTCCGCTAATTGAACTCTCGGGTGGGGTCATTTTTAACCCTAGGGACACCATTTGAACAAATCTAACAGAACTATAGTTGGTCATCATTACTACATAAACATTTTGAAAATCTGTTGCTCCGTTCATGGAAGAAGACTTTTTAAGTTTTGGACCATTTTTAGTAACAGTGGCCATCATGAATTTTAGATCCAAAAAAAAAAAATCTTCGGTATAATCTCCTATGCAATAAAAACACCCATGTGAAGTTTCAGTTTAACTGGCCTGTGGTTTCAGAACAGATGAAAGAAAAAGAGAATTTTCTGTTTTCCCATAGTATCCCTATGTAAAATTCTAAGTCCCCTTACAGGGCCCCTATAAATTTTGGCCCCTAAATTCTTATCTGCAATCAAACCCCTTGACATAGAGGCATAGTGCCACCATTGCAAAAAGGAAGTGCTTCCGTGGGGTAGTCGCATAATGGCGGTTATAAATAATCCTCAATTCTTCTTCTTTAAAAATGCATTTTCCTTATTTTAATGCTCATTTTTTAATTTGAATGGCATTATTGATGTATTTTGAACATTTTGATAGCATTGTCATGTTTGAATTGTGAATTTAGAAAAAAAAAATGATGCTTGGAAATTGGGGTATGAATTCATGATTTTGGAAGTCTACTTTCACTTTGTCACCAGTGTACACACTGAGCAGAAAAAAAATCTCTTATATGACACATGACCCCTACTTTTCTCATCATATTTTGATAGTGCAGAGGTTGACAAACAGTAAAATGTAGGTTTCACTTCTTTCATTTGGGACCCTCTATGAATGACAAGCCTTCAAACTTTTATTATTTACTATAGAATAAAGAACAAAAATCAATGGTGGGGTTACACCTAGAGATAATTTATGCCAAATATGAGCAAATCTGACATACAAGTTCTTAAGAAAACAATTTTAGTAATTCCCAATTTTTACCCTTTTGGGGCCCCTCCTGACCCCTTAAGACAAGTGGAACCCAGTCATTTTTACAAATCTGAATCTCCTTCACCAAAAAATGCTTCTGTGAAGATTATAGGCAAAATCATTTCCATTTAAAAAAAAAAAATTAAAAAAAATATTATAATGACATGTGTCCCTTAATTGAACCCTCGGGGCGGGGTCATATTTAACCCTAGGGACACCATTTGAACAAATCTAACAAAACTAAAGCTGGTCATTATTTCTACATAAACATTTTGAAAATCTGTTGGGCCGTTCATGAGAAGAAGATTTTTTAAGTTTTGGACTATTTTTAGTAATGGTGGCCATCTTGAATTTCAGATCGAAAAAAAAATTCTTCTGTATAGTCTCCTATGCAATAGAAACACATATGTGAAGTTTCAGTTTAACTCGCCTACAGGTTTCAGAACAGATGAAAGAAAAAGAGAATTTTCTGTTTTCCCATAGTATCCCTATGTAAAATTCTAAGTCCCCTTACAGGGCCCCTATAAATTTTAGCCCCTAAATTCTTATCTGCAATCAAACCCCTACACATAAGGATAATTTATACCAAATATGAACAAATCTGACATACCGGTTCTTAAGAAAACAATTTTAGTAATTCCCAATTTTTACCCTTTTGGGGCCCCTCCTGACCCCTTAAGACAGTGGAACCCAGTCATTTTTACAAATCTGAACCTCCTTCACCTAACAATGCTTCTGTGAAGATAAAGGCAAAATCATTTCCATTTTTAAAAAAAAAAAAAAAAAATATTATGACATGTGTCCCCTAATTGAACCCTCGGGGCGGGGTCATATTTAACCCTAGGGACACCATTTGAACAAATCTAACAAAAATATAGTTGGTCATCATTACTACATAAACATTTTGAAAATCTGTTGGGCTGTTCATGAGAAGAAGATTTTTTAAGTTTTGGACTATTTTTAGTAACCTTGGCCATCTTGAATTTCAGATCGAAAAAAAAATAATCTTCTGTATAGTCTCCTATGCAATAGAAACACCCATGTGAAGTTTCAGTTTAATTGGCCTAGTGGTTTCAGAGAAAGTGCTGCTAACAGACGACAGACATCAGATGACAGACGACGGACGACAGACAACGCGCCATCGCATAAGCACTTTTGGCCTTTGGCCAGTAGAGCTTAAAATTAAAAATGTTTTTAATAGGCAGCTATTAACCACGGCATTGTAAAACAAGTATGATAGCAGGTTTATTTTCAAACCTATGCCAGCAGAGTTACCACCTTGTAAACTAGTTTAATACTGATGTCAGTTTCATGGCTCCTAGTTTAATACAGATGTCAGTTTCATAGCTCCTAGTTTAATACAGACGTCAGTTTCATTACATTACATTCCTTTACAACACTGGTGTACAACTTACCTGTATCTGTTCCATATTTGGAGGGTGATATATAGACAGTAAATGGCAGATATTGTTTAAAACCATTACATTCCTTTACAACACTGGTGTACAACTTACCTGTATCTGTTCTGTATCTGGTGGTGATATATAGTCAGTAACTGACAGATGTTTTAAACCATTACATTCCTTTACAACACTGGTGTACAACTTACCTGTATCTGTTCCATATTTGGGGGTGATATATAGTCAGTAACTGACAGATGTTTTAAATCATTACATTCCTTTACAACACTGGTGTACAACTTACCTGTATCTGTTCCATATTTGGTGGTGATATATAGTAAGTAACTGACAGATGTTTTAAACCATTACATTCCTTTACAACACTGGTGTACAACTTACCTGTATCTGTTCCATATTTGGGGGTGATATATAGTCAGTTACTGACAGATGTTTTAAATCATTACATTCCTTTACAACACTGGTGTACAACTTACCTGTATCTGTTCCATATTTGGGGGTGATATATAGTCAGTAACTGACAGATGTTTTAAACCATTACATTCCTTTACAACACTGGTGTACAACTTACCTGTATCTGTTCTGTATATGGTGGTGATATATAGTCAGTAACTGACAGATGTTTTAAAACATTACATTCCTTTACAACACTGGTGTACAACTTACCTGTATCTGTTCCATATTTGGGGGTGATATATAGTCAGTAACTGACAGATGTTTTAAACCATTACTTTTCTTTACAACACTGGTTTATAACTTACCTGTATCTGTTCCATGTCTGGCGGTGTAGGGTATGGGAAGTTGACAACCTTCTCTATATTCATATCCTGGAAATATATTCAGAGTGAATTAGAAACAGAGTTCATGTTCATGTTTCATGTGTGTTGTAGTTAGAAGAGTAACCAATGAGAGTAATGAGATGATGGGTAAGGGTCTCCTATGAATATTAACTAGAGCTAAGGATGTCATTTATCTCTCTCCAATATATGGTTTCATGAAAGTTGTCAAATATTTGATGACTGGATTCATGTAGAAAAGTTTATCTTCATCCAAATATTACAATAAAACATTCCTAATTGTAACAGTCACCTGACTGAAGACAGGGCACCTTTTTGTGTCAGTAGCAAGTAAATATATACAAGAAGGCTTAAACTAGTGGCTAAACACATTTAATATATGACAGGCAAAGTAAACAGAAAGCCTGACAAATCTAGCACTGACATATCAATGATTGGTTGACTGACAGACAAACAGATGGGAAGACAGACAAACAGATGGGACAGACAAACAGACAGACAGACAGACAGACAGACAGACAGACAGACAGACAGACAATAGACAGACAGACAGACAGACAGACAGACAGACAGACAGACAGACAGACAGACAGACAGACAGACCAACATTTAACACTTGTGAGCTTTTTGTATTATGGGTTTAATCTCTATCCATGTTTATGAGTTAATAAAATATTTCTGAAAATTGAATGTTAAGAGCTTTAATCTGTTTAAATATTGGGAGTTATATTTTTAGTTACCACATACGGTATCTATGAACCACATGTCCCTATAAATTATCGGCTTTTTCCCCGCATTCTGTACAGACTATTAAATTAGATTAGAAAAACTATTGTTACATTTTGAATTGTAACTGTTTCAAAAAGTGTATGTTTTTTATCAAAAAGGGTTTGTGTCCAAATATTGAATAACTTTTTTATGTAATGTGTTTATCTTTCCTGTTCAATCAGATACAACTAGATAGTAATTTATGCATTTGTGAACATTTATAATTATGTATATGTTAAACTGTATACCGGTGCTCGGTGAAACATAACTGAAGCAATTTTCCCAGCAGATACTACACCTACTCCCCGCACTCTACATCTCTACTCTACATATGACAGACCATGCAATTTTAATATGCCACCCTTTGGAGGGATAAAAATTAAAATAACACTAATTATTTAACACCTGTGGAAAACTTATCAAAGAGTATTATTTCACCTCCAGCTAGAAACTAGCGATTTCATTGGACGAGAACAGTCAATTGGTGACCCCCTAAATTTCTATAGTGGGTCAGTAAATGAGTTTTTATTGATATAACGTTCAGTTTAAAACATTAAAATTTTGAGTTGTACTTTTTTATGAAATAAAACAATATCAGTATTTTATTTTGATCATTTAAATAACTATATTTTTAAAATGACTCCATCCCCACCCACCATTTTAATAATGAAATGAAACAATATCATTGTTTTGAGCATGAAAGGTGGTCGATGAAATCAATCAGTTATTTGGTCTGTTACTGACCAAATAAGTAATATTAACATATTCATAACCTCATAATACATGAATATATGGACATATTTCCACATAATATGTAGACTGTCTCACCCAACTCCACGTAATATATGGACATATTTCCACATAATATGTAGACTGTCTCACGCAACTCCACGTAATATATGGACATATTTCCACATAATATGTAGACTGTCTGCCTCACCCAACTCCACGTAATATATGGACATATTTCCACATAATATGTAGACTGTCTGCCTCACCCAACTCCACGTAATATATGGACATATTTCCACATAATATGTAGACAGTGTCTGTCTCACCCAATTCCACGTAATATATGGACATATTTCCACAAAATATGTAGACTGTCTGCCTCACCAAACTCCACGTAATATATGGACATATTTCCACAAAATATGTAGACTGTCTGCCTCACCCAACTCCACGTAATAAATGGACATATTTCCACATAATATGTAGACTGTCTCACCCAACTCCACATAATAAATGGACATATTTCCACATAATATGTAGACTGTCCGTCTCACCCAACTCCACGTAACATATGGACATATTTCCACATAATATGTAGACTGTCTGTCTCACCTAACTCCAAGTAATATATGGACATATTTCCACATAGTATGTAGACAGTGTCTGTCTCACCCAATTCCACGTAATATATGGACATATTTCCACAAAATATGTAGACTGTCTGCCTCACCAAACTCCACGTAATATATGGACATATTTCCACATAATATGTAGACTGTCCGTCTCACCCAACTCCACATAATATATGGACATATTTCCATATAATATGTAGACTGTCTGTCTCGCCCAACTCCACATAATAAATGGACATATTTTCACATAATATGCATACAGTCTGCTGCACTATTAAAACTGTATACCGGTGCTCGGTGAAAACATAACTGAAGCAATTTTTCCAGCAGATACACCTACTCCCCGCACACTACATCTCTACTCTACATCTGACAGACCATGCAATTTTAAAATGCCGACCTTTGTAGGATTGTTTGTTTGTTTGTTTGTTTTGTTGGGTTTAACGTCCCACCCACTGTATTTCAGTCATTTGGAGACGCTTTTATCTACATGAGACAGATATAGTGCTGCCTCACTGTGGTACCACACCGTAGACAAGTGGAATGATACCACAGCCAGTCACATTATCCTGACACGGGGCCAACCAGTCCTGGAACTACCCTTATGTGCTGAGCGTCGAGCACAAGAGAGATATACCAATATCATTTTTAACGACTTTGGTATGTCGCGGCTGGGGATCGAACACGCATCCTCCCGTTCCCGAGGCGGACCCTCTACCACTAGACCACCGGGGACGGTCCTTTTGGAGGAATAAAAATTAAAATAACACCAACTATTTAACACCTTTATTATGTAGAAAACTTATCAAAGAGTATTGACATACTCATAACCTCATAATACATGAATCGCTGACTATTCCTGAAAGTGTTCAACACAATACATGGACCTTTTCCCCTCACATTGAAAAGACAATCTCTCACTTAATATATGGACAGATTTCCACATAATATGCAGACTGTCTGCCGCATTATCTTCCACTAAATATATGGACAAATTTCCACATATAACACTATTTGCCTCTAACATATAAACTGTTTTCAACAAAAAAATGTACTTATCTGTCTAACTTACAAGTTACATAATATCAAAATAGTGTAGAACTTTTACGGACCAAGATGTATTTACATGCTCGTCTACACCAAGTATTTATGATAATCATTTGAATGAAGTTTCATTGAAATAAAATTTAAAGAGCATGTTAATTATCCTCATCTATTGCTGAACCTTAACTGTAAACTGAGTATTATTACCTCACAATACATTAATTGCAGACTATTTTCTCAATTTTGTGTGCAACACACTCACAGAGCTCTACAACAATGCCCATTGGTAATTAAAAAAATTAAGGCAGACAAATTATAACAATGAATTCCATATTGAATAACTTTGACCTCTAGGTGACCTTTACTTTTGAAATAAGAGCATGCATTTTGTGCCAAGGCACCTACTCCCCAAACTCTGCATCTATGTTGAATTTTATTGACTAAAACGTTAAGACAATACAAAATTATACCTCGGAAATTTATATTGATTAAATATGAATTTTATGCGTGAGACAACTCATTGAGCTCTATAATTGTGTAAAGAATAATAGAAATCCAATGAATAAAGTTATCATTAAAACAAGACAAAAGGACGATCAGACTCACCGTATAACTTTAATAAACACCCAACTATTTTAACACTATCTTCAACTTAATTTATGGACATATTTCCAAATAATAGACTATTTGCTATTTAAAAAGGTATGGCCATATTTCCACATAATACACAGACTTATTGTCACACCATCTTCCACTTAGTATATGAACTTGTATGTATAACTGAAGTATAGGCCAATCGTTTCAGTCATCAGTTGAGACCACATTTTCAGCAAAGGAGCTTGACAACTAAAATATCTCTTGTCTTTCTTCTGCAAGAAAATGTCCAAAAACACATTTAAAAACGTCTAGACCTTACCCTAGACCTTACATATTATTCTGCTTATGAAAACGTAGGAATACTAGGGGCTTTTTTGAAAAAATAGGAAAAAGTAGAAACACTTTTAAAAAAAAGTAGGAAAACTCAGGAAAACTAGGAATGCTGGAGAGCCTGTATAATAATACATGGACAGATTTCCACATAAAAGACTATTTGCTGTTTAAAAAAAAATGGACAGATTTCCACAATACACATACTGTTTGCCTCACCATTTTCCGCTTAATATATGGACACATTGGCCATTAACCCATTGGCAAAATCCAGCTATAGTCAATGTTAATATTTCTTCAAGTAATTGTTTATTTTTTTCTTTATGGTTTCCCATGATCGCTCATGTAGTGATCCACCACACTCTCTACTTCTGGTAATGGCATTATAACACTCTTGCCGAGTTGGGCAGGTCCTTGTGGTTGTTTTGTTGAAATAGTCGGGCAGGTATCTTCTAAGCTCTTCCTCTTCCTCTTCGGACCATTTTTGCCTTGTGCCTATTTAAAAATGCAATATCAATGGTTGGACTGAACAGCTTACAATCAACAATTCACAATTCATCATTCACAAGAACTCACATAAGATTACATTTGAAAATGGCCAAACTGTTAACATTTGTAATTTTTTAACATCTAGCTATTAAAATGCATATTCATGTCAAACACGGAATTTAATTCATGCTTATGTCTTTAGAAGTATATTGTCCCTAATGTTTTACTTAAAGCTATGGTAGATAACTTGAGAGTACTTTTTTTAAAACCTTAGGTTTTTTAAGACCTATCTATTCTTACTTTTCTTAACTTTCTTTCGTGTCTGCAAAATGTCCACCCCATCGTCATTCATGAAGTCTTCAACAGCCAAATCTGAAATGTAAGAATCTTATAACTTCTTAACATTGAAAAAAAAAATTAATTAAGTATAGTTGTAAGCTTTATCCAACTCTTTTTATTATTAGTATAAGATTAATGTTGACAGTAACTTTAAGAGTTTAAATTCAGAAGCTCAAACTTAAAGGAGACTAACTTAAATAGTTTAGATTGCAGAATACTGCCTAAAATGAAAGTTAGTTCTAAATCTGCAATGTTTGTTATAAGTGTTACATGACCGACGCTCTACTGTAGTTATAAAATATAGCTTTCATTATGTAAATAATGTAATCTTAAAAATAATTCATGCACATAAAAAAGAAACCTACCATCACCTCCAGTGACAGACACCCCCACTACAACGTCCCTGATATCATTGACTGGCGCTGCAACTTCAGTCTCATCCTCTTGGAGAATATCTAAAGGCAGATATTTATGTAGGAGATATTCTTAACTTAATAGAACTTTTACAAAGTCGAGAAGATCTTTATTATATTGATAGGTTAACTGTTAAGCTTAATGTAAAAGAAGTTTTTCTCGTCCCTCTGGATCATTGAATTGAACTTCACAAAAACAAAGAAGTTTTTACTCAAATTTGAGACGAAACTGCAATTTCAAGTACATACTGTGGTCTGTTATAATATGAATTATGTGTGAATGTTAATCATAAAAAAATTGTTATTCACCTTTCCATTGCAATGCCGGATATTCTTTTTTTAGATTCTCATCCAGATTTTGAAACAAAATTGAGCGGTTGGGTGTTTTTTATTTTTACTGACAAAGGCTAGACCCAATAATTATCATACAGTCCTTATCCATGACAACCACAAGGTTAATCAATTTAATTGATAAATATGATATATATTGTAATACTTAACACCTCATTTTTTTTTACAGTAGCAGACAGCTGTTGTCACATATAAAAAATGTTGGGGCGGGCTTGGATGAGAGTCTAAAAAAAAATCCCCTGCCTAATATAAAATATGTACCTTCAAAGCTGATTTCGTTAAGTGATTTTTCACTGAATTTTCCATGCAGGTTGCTTTCTTGTATGAGCATCAACTTTGCAATGTCAAGGCGTTCGATCAAGCCAGATGTTGATCTATAATGTTGCTCGTGGACCTTCCTTGTGTGTCCAAGATGACGGCACAGCCATTTCATTTCATGGTCCTTTAACCCTATAACCTTGAAATAGAAGACAATCACAAACACTGACACACTTTTAGCTTTAATAAAATAACCATAGAAACATAGACCTAAACAGTTATGTAAGTCTGTAACAAATTGTACCATGGAACTAAAACAATATAAGGATAAACTGTAGAAAAGATGTCAACAGTTCTTCGTAAATGCCAAACAAGTACTCACTCATACTATTATATGGAAGTGTGGCTATGCCTCTGGTTACCTATTAATATGAAAAAAAAGAATTTCAAAGAAGATACAGTTTTCATTACAATTTCTTACCTGGGCTATGGTAGCACAGTGTTTTCTCAGATTAGTAGCATAAATTCTATCTGGGAACTTTAGGCCACATCGACTCCTTAGATCCTCAAGACTACTGGCTGCTCTGATAACATCCATTGCTGATAAAGAAAAAACTATATTACTTCAAAATCATATGAGTTGACAATTTGGTCACAAGATTACATTTACAACATAAATTATTTTATGTTACAGCAGATTTCACAACAAAAAGATAATAACTTTGTAAAACTATGAGTTGATTGTTTTGTTTATAAAGATCTTAGTCAATTTGGTATTCAGTGGTAGCAAAGAAGACAGTAAAACAGATATTTATAACAATTAAATACCCAGAGGTAAGAAAACTTCAAATTTTCTCTCCTTCCTAAAAAGTTACCTTTACGTACCTACAATTTTTGACAGAATGGAGACATAATGAAAACTAAGAATTAGTTTTTTATGCAAAATTTCATTATCAGGATACAATATATTAATATGAATAATTTAATATCACTTTTAAGTTTTTCCTACATAAACTTTCAATTTATTAGTGAAACTTTTGATAATCAACAAACATATATAAATATAAGTGTAGTTAACTGGCGTATATTTAGTATAAATTCATTTAGTCTACAACAATTATGAACCATTATATCATTAAATCACCCTTTTGAGTTTTGACTTGCCACCTCATAAGGTGTAGGTCCAATGTGTTCGCAATGTGTGATTCCAAAAATAGCAACCATTGATGTAAACAAATATCATTTTTTCGAGAAAGGATTTTCTTCTTTATTTTTCGTATCAGAGCATAAAGTTTAAAAAACAAACAAACAATAACTGCTGAATTTATATAAAAACAAGAGGCCCAAGAGGGCCTGAGGACGCTCTACTGACTCATAGTGGCCAAAGCACTTTTTGAAATTCTACTTTGCAATAGAAACATCGGGGCGGGGTCATTTTTAAATCTAGGGACACCATTTGAACAAATCTAACAAAACTATAGTTGGTCATCATTACTACATAAACATTTTGAAAATCTGTTAGACTGTTCATGAGAAGAAGACTTTTTAAGTTTTGGACTATTTTTAGTAACATCGGCCATCTTGAATATTAGATAGAAAAAATAAATATTTTGTATAGTCTCCTATGCAATAGAAACATCCATGTGAAGTTTCAGTTTAATTGGCCTAGTGGTTTCAGAATAAATGAAAAAAAAGAAGAGAATTTTCTGTTTTCCCACAGTAGTACTATGTAAAATTCTAAGTCCCCTTACAAGGCCCCTATATATTTTAGCCCCTAAATTCTTATCTGCAATCAAACCCCTACACTTAGGGATAACTTATATCAAATATGTAGAAATCTGCCATACTGGTTCTTAAGAAAACAATTTTTCTAATTCCCAATGTGTACCCTTTTGGGGCCCCTCCTGACCCCTTAAGACATAGGAACCCAGTCATTTTTACAAATCTTAACCTCCTTCACCTAGCAATGCTTTAGTGAAAATGTAGGCAAAATCATTTCCATTTAAAAAAATATATATATTGTTTCAGTTTAACTAGCCTAGTGGTTTCAGAACAGATGAAAGAAAAAGAGAATTTTCTGTTTCCCCATAGTATCCCTATGTAAAATTCTAAGTCCCCTTACAGGGCCCCTATAAATTTTAGCCCCTAAATTCTTATCTACAATCAAACCCCTACACATAGGGATAATTTATGCAAAATATGAACAAATATGACATAATGGTCCTTAAGAAAACGAATTTAGTAATTCCCAATTTGTACCCTTTTGGGGCCCCTCCTGACCCCTTTAGACAGTGGAACCCTGTCATTTTGACAAATCTTAACCTCCTTCACCAAACAATGCTTCTGTGAAGATATAGGCAAAATCATTTCCATTTTAAAAAAAAAAAATAAAAAAATATTATAATCAGGGCTCAAACTAGAGGGCGACAAAGTCGCTTTTTTCTCCGTCACTTCGCTTTTTATTGGTCACCGCGAAGTTTTAAGTCGCCTTAAAATTAGCAACATGGCTTTTTTTCTGGATGCTAGTGAAGTGCAAATTACAACTATAACCAATATTTGGTATATTCTCTAATCCGTGGATAAGTGTCGCCACACATGTGGGAATGCAAATTGCAATAATCGGTTACTTGATCCAAATATCCCCAGGCAATTTTCGGCATATATGTTTACACCCCGTGCCAACATCGTATAGGTTGCTAGGCAACGCAATTGTTTGGCTGACCAAGATCAGATTTCCCTTGCATACATAGAGTTAAAACATCCAGCGTCTAATTGAAACCGATCATTTTTTTTCAACTGTCAATCAAAGTTTTCCATGAACAAAGTAACTTTCCACGTATGACGTAATCATCCTTTGTGTTTGCGAGATGCATAGTTGACTTCTGAATTACAAGTTTAAAATGAATAATTAGCGTGTTTGATTTTTAGAAATAACCGATGATTAAAGAGGTATTGATAATTATGTTGCTGCTTACTGTTGTCTATAAATATGTTTGAGTCGAAATAAACAAATTGAACTGAATCGATTATAACAGCTGTTAATTCGGTGTCCGTGAGTGATGTATAGAATTCACATACAAAAATGTTTTGTTTCTCAATTTGTTTGTTTAAATCAGCTGGTTTAATTACTCTAAATATTTGTGATCCAACCTATAACTACAAAATTTGACTTCCAAAAAGCCTTGAAATACTGGAAACAACAGAAATTACGAAAAATTTATAAATGAGAATTAAAAAAGTCAAGTAAGAAACAGTTAGTTTAAGCAGTGTATAGACTGCAGTGGGGATAGCATGTAACACAGCATCTGAAATTTAAAAAAATGTGTGTTTAATGTATGTTTCATGAACTTATAATTATGTTTTGCATTTTAATAAAAAAGCGTTAATTTGATAAAAATAAAAATGATATGTGAACAGAGAAATATCTTTTTGATTACTCTTTCGGAGATAAAGTTATAGATAAATAGCATTTATTTTCTGCTTTTACCAGGTACTAGTGTTCCATGTTCTTTGCAAAAAAAATAAAATAAACAATAATGAGTGGCATGAAGAATACTCCTACCATGAAAAAGTAGATTGTAAGTTCATTTAGCTGTATCTTTATTCAGAAAGTTAAACTCCCTGTTCTTTAAGAATATATCACACAAAAACTAGTTCCTTAATTACAACATCAGATAAAAGACAAGAAGGCTGTCAACCAACATATTTGATATAAATCAAAAACAATATAAAACATTATAAAAACAATATAAAACAAAAACACACATAATGACATAGCATTAATTTTAATAAAACTAAGTTTTTGTGTAACCGCGTGATGAAATTTACCACTTCTCCCTATTTTTTCTCCACTTCTTTTTTTTTGGATGAAGGAACAGTCACTTCTCCCTAAAATTCAGACCCAGTTTGAGCCCTGATTATAATGACATGTGTCCCCTAATTGAACCCTTTGGGCGGGGTTATATTTAACCCTAGGGACCCATTTGAACAAATCTGACAAAACTATAGTTGGTCATCATAACTACATAAACACTTTGAAAATCTGTTGGGCCGTTCATGAGAAGAAGATTTTTTAAGTTTTGGACTATTTTAGTAACGGCGGCCATTTTGAATTTCAGATCGAAAAAAAATAATCTTTTGTATAGTCTCCTATGCAATAGAAACACCAATGTGAAGTTTCAGTTTAATTGGCCCAGTGGTTTCAGAGAAAGTGCTGCTAACAGACGACAGACAACGCGCCATCGCATAAGCACTTCTGGCCTTTGGCCAGTAGAGCTAAAAATAAATAACAAGTCTCTGTCGCAGCAACAGAAAAACTCCAAAACAACAAATAACGAGTCTGTGATAAGAGCACGAGTCTGATTGGAACAGATAGCTTTTGTCAGATAGGTAGATTAATATTCCTAAACTAAGTTACTAAAAGTTGCAAATTTGCTACAAGTAAACTTGATTAGAACTTGTATTTGTCTTGTGGGCAGAAATTATTACTAGAGGACAGTCTTTGACTATTCAAGTATTTACAAGCCTTTTCTTACATTTGAAAAACCTAGTTTTTTACCAAAAAAAAGACAGCTTCGAACTTGACCTAGATTTCATAAAACAAACATTCTATCAGCTTCGTGAGGATCAAAGTGAAAATATCGCAGAACGTTTTTCTAATATTTCACACGATGACCTAGTTCATTAAACCCATATGATAAAGTTTCTGAACAAGTTTCATGAAGATTGAATACAAAGTGCTGAGGTGAGCTAAAATTTTACTAAAAAATCTTAATCTTTAGATTTCTATTCAAAACACAGACTGGTTATTATAAGAACAGGAAGCTAAACATATTTAACACTCAAACATGTATTCAAAATTCAACAATATTTACTTAATCCAATTTCTTCCCAAAATCTGCTAGGAAATATTTCCAAGTCTCCATGCTTCACTGTTAGTCTATAAACAAAGGTAATGACCAGATATTATTTTTGACTGGATTGTTTATGGGATATTTCTTATGTTTGTTTTTGTTTTTTTTGGATTTACCGTCGCCGCGACAGTATTTCAGTCATTTGGCGACGTCCAGCTAATTACAGGTGGAGGAAGACCCCGAGTGCACAGAGGCACCCGGGTAGAACCACTGACCTACCGCAAGCCAGCTTGAAGGCTTCCTCACATGGAAATCCGAAGTACCCAGACGGGATTCGAACCCATGCGGTGAGGGGCTGAGAGAGGATAATTCTTAATTTGTGTGGCAATGAACATGAGTCCACTTATTAAGTAATCGGTATCTGACTTTTGATTTACATAACGCAGATAAAAAAACATGTAGGTAACAGATTAAACCATATTGTCTCCTGAAAAAAATTCTCATGACTTTGTAACCATTTACACTTACATTGCATTATCACTTTTAAAAAACACTTCTACCAGGCCATCAGACTTCTCCTTCAGGATTTGAACTGGCCACCGCATGGAGTGTGGAATGCCCTTAACTTTTGCATATACCCATTCATTTTCCATTTTGGATTGGTATGATACCTGTAACATAATTAAAAAGTTAGTGCAAAAAATAGTGCTTACAATCTCCAATTTCCAATTATAGCAACACCATAAGTCTAACATGGGCCATATCAAAAGTTTAAATGTATAAACTGATAATACTTGGACCAACTAAGCTCACAATATCTGGATACATCTTGTCCCAAAAAAAAAAAAAAAAAAAATCATTACCAGCTTTTAGAGAATGCAAGATTCTTAAGAACTCATAATATTTGGATTCTACAAGCTGGTAATACTCTGACATGTTCAGAAGTGTACATGTACATGCAGCATTTTCAATACTTAGTCACATACACATAAAACCTCATAGGGGAGCTATCATTACTTAGGTCTCAACATATGATTATGTTATACTGGGTGGGCGCAAGAGGGAGTCACATCATTTAGGAAGTTGTGGTCACTTCAAAAAGTTTACAAAACTCGGACAACCTATTAACCTCATGATATCTGGACAAATCTTTTCCCAAGTAAACAAAACATTTCCAGCTTCTAGATAATTAAAAATCTTTATATTTGAATACTACAATCCAGTAATATGCAGTCATGTAATGAACACAAAGGTACAGAGGGAACATTTAAAGTGATGAAATAATTATGGCAATTTTAGAAATTTACATGAATAAAAAAGTAATACTCAGACAGATTCAAGAGAGTGTACATGTAAATGTAGCATGTTCAATTGTATGCACATACACATAACTTGATATTATAAAAGGGAACTATCATTACTTTGGTCTCCATATGTAATGCGGGGTGGATATCCAATACATTATGAAATTTTGGCTGCTTGATAAGTTTACAATACATGGACAACCTAACCTCATGATATCTGGACATATATTGTCCAAAAAAAACCCAAAAACTAGCTTTTAGAGAATTCAAGATTCTTAATAACTCATAATATTTGGATTCTACAAGTCTGTAATACTAAGACATAATCTAGGAGCATATGTACATGTAGAATTTTCAATTGTATGCACATACACAAAACCTGATAAGGGATCTTTCGCTATCATTTCTGTGGTCTCCATATGTAATGCAGGGTGGGTATCCCATACAATAGGACATTTTGGCCACTTGATAAGTTTACAATACTTTGACAACTGAAGCACAATATATCTGGACATATATAGTCCCCCCCCCCCCCCCCCCCCCCAAAAAAAAAGAGAAAAGATTATGTGTTGACCAACCCACTGAAAATTAATGTGTGCTCAAACATGTATTACCCTTTCAATCAGCAATTATTTCTTTAAAGACTGTTCTACCAACCCATTGACCAAATTTTGAGTTGAGCCTCTTCAAACTGTTTTCATAAAATATACCTTATGAATGGTTTGTTTTGTATCGCTTAGCTTACTTAAGGTTAAATCTCGATTGAGTATTGCACATTAAAAATGTTTACTGCTAAAACATTCTTTTGCAGAAACTAAAAAAAATCACAAGACACAGAATTTTTTTCAATTGCAGTAAAAGGCTTTGTTCAGAAACACTTGCATTTTAACAGTCCTCGGTAGTAACAAAGTATAAAATCATTGGCAATGTAGCTTTGGGGGCTGTAGCTTCATCCCCGCTTATAAAATTCGTCAACTGCAGCCTTTTTACCATGCAAAGCTTTAATTAAGCGAATTTTAAAAATAAATTGTTAAGCAAAGTTAGTTCGGACCGCCAAACTGCTAACTTATCGTCATTAATATCGCATACCCCACCCATCTTTTTAACATGTAAAACGTCCGATGTTACGTATTTCTTCCTAAAAAAAAAAAGCTAAATAAAATGAACGATTTATTTCTGGATGAAACTATCAACAATACCTTCGATCATGGTTACAACACGTTCATTGTTAATGACAACATTTTATTTCCAAAATTCAGATCAATCGCAGCCACCATTTTCAGCATGACGAAACAGGACCGAAGAAATGTTATTAAAATGGGTTGTGCTGTCATTCCAGCCAGGCCAACATAACTATTACCATATTATAAGACACAACGAACTGAATTCACGTTTATAACAAGTGTTATCATTCATACATTTTACAAGATCGAAATAAACTCACCATTCTAGCATGGGTCCAACAGCATGGGGTTACATTTGTTTCTACATCCGGTGAAATTCCCGAAGTTATACGGAAATAACCAAATTCAACTTATACGCGCAAAAAAGCAATCCCGTATACTCGGTCATTTCCGTTAAGGGCCGTGATAACAACAAAAAGACCGAGGTGCACGAATGTCGAAAAATACGATACTCAATCGTACATACTCGGCAAATTCCGTCATCGTTCGGTAGTTATTACGTAGTAATAGCCAAGGTGTTCCGAGTGATACGATACTACATAATCTAAGGGAGGCAAATCCTACAAATCTGTCCATAGCGATGGACAATTGAATAATCCATGTATTAAGGTTTTTTTTAAAGTGTTCTTTTAATAAAGCCATAAGCCCTTAACTATCAATTTTATGCACTTTTTATTTCATATTATGGGCTTAAGCTCACAATATTTCTTGCCTCATATGAATAGACATACCAAAAAATAAGCCCATAAGTGGAAAGTGTTAGAGCAGACAGACAGACAGACAGACAGACAGACAGACAGACAGACAGACAGACAGACAGACAGACAGACAGACAGACAGACAGACAGACAGACAGACAGACAGACCTTCATCTGTAGTACAAGATCATCAACAGGCCTTCTTGTGATTTCTGCAGCTGAGAACATTTCAAATTCATCATTGAAAACAGCTGATGAATACAACCTGATAACAAAAAAATGTAAATGATATTTTTGCAATCTCCATTATTGGATAATAAATTGATAAACATGTAAAAGTAACATCAGATTCTTACAATCACTGTTATTGCATATCTTGTTTGTAAAGTGTATCAGAATGAAATGTAAAATAACGTACATTCTTTACATAATGATTGGATCATAATAGCAGGCTAGTTCTAATGTTCAGATTAATTATAAATCATACCTTAACAAACTTTCATATCAGTTCAGCTTCCATTAATTGTCAATACAGTATTAGTTTACAGGAATATCAACCAATCACAAACCTGTAGCAATGCCCTGGTCCCACCCTCCCAGCTCTTCCTGCTCTCTGATTGGCTCCAGCTTTTGATGTCCATGTTATTTTGAATGTTGACACGCCTGTGACCTTATCAAAAAACTTTGTTTTCATCTGAATGATAAATGATAAATCACCTTATTGATTTGATTTGTTTCATTGATTCATCACAAAATGACATTAACTAATACAAGCAGATGATATTAGACATGAAAGGTGAACACATTTCCTGCGAGGGTACATGCCACCTTCAGTACAGATTATGAAGCATGTGATACCATTAGTTAGAAAATGTCCTTTAATTATCAGATCAGATAAGTCTTTATTATGGCTGCGATTAGCTACGAAGTATAGCTTTTAAAACACTATCAGCTATCCACTATCCTAGAGCCTGTGGTCCAGTGGTAGAGCATCGGATACTAGATAAGTGGATCGTGGGTTCAATTCCGTTTCAGCTTTGTGTGGTGTCCTTGAGCAAGACACTTTATCAACATATGTTCAGTTCTGGTACTTCCCAGGAATACTTTTAGTGTTTTAAGAAAATGTTTCACAATCAATGCCAATTTTTTTAATGGGGTTTCATGCCATTTTCAGCACATTTCAGGTAATACATGCCATATCTGGTTTTATTGGTGGAGGAAGACCTCAGAATGAATCTGAGTATAACCACTGTCCTTTCACCAAGTTCATGTGACTTACTTTCTCACATAAAGGTTTTCAATGCCAAATATATATACTATCAGCTTCCGAAGTTCATTTTCACTCACCAGGAACTCTTGAGTAATATTTTTTCAGGGACTGCACAAAGGTGATAATAATTTCCAGACTTTTCTTGAATTTTTCCTCACAACAGACAGCAATATTTTCTGATTCACAGACATTACTAAATCATAATCTGTGCTTTCAGATAAAAATATTGCTTTAAGGTTATCTAAAAATGTTTTCTGTAATACAAAAATGTATGGTACCAACATTGATAATGGTATTTTAGAACATTTTTTAGTTGAATGTTGAAACAGTGTGCTAAATATTTCAGTTCTCACTGAACATTTTCAGAATTATTAAACAATATCTTGACCTTGAAAAAAGTAATAAACTAGAATTGTGTCCATAGGACATGTTAAATGTTAGTAAATTTTACCAATTTTTTTAAAAAAAAGAGCCAAAACTCATGAAAAGTTTGACCGATGTTGGCAAATATAAAACTTTATAAAATATTATAATTATACAAAATATCAATTATATCCACAGACACTTTCAAAGTTTAAGACCAAAATTTATTATTTTACTGAAAATTAATTAAAAAAAAAGGAGCCTTAAGTCCTGTAAAATTTGATCAACATTAACAAATATCGTACTTGATCTGTATTATATAATCATATAGCTAAACACAAAATGTTAACTAAATAAATAAACCCTTTCAGAAGTTACTGATCAGAAACTGATTTGACCTCAGACAGACAGACAAACATGTGTAACACTCAATGCCCCTTCACCATTCATCCATTGGTGGAGACATAAGATATATAAACATTTCCCAGATCAAAATAAACTTTAGGTACTCATACAATGAAGAATCACAAATGTAGTTCTTTATACATTATATAGTAATGAGATATAATGAGTTTATTATAACAGACAGTATATAGTGGGCCTAGCTAGTGAATGTAAGTTTTAATGTAATATCTTGTTGTTGTATGGTGTTAAGCATCAGTTTCAACAAATTTTTAGTCATATCGTAATGGTGTCTATTTGAGACAGCATTCTAAGCACTGAAACACTGGAGTACATGTATCATGCCGCAGACACATGTTATGATACTACTACCAGCCACATTACCAACCAGTCCTAGAACTATTCTTCAAATGTGGATTATCAAGCTAGTAAGCTTCTAGTACCATTTTCCAAATATTCGGTATGGACCAGCTGGGATCCACCCCACGACCTTCCATATGTGAAGTGGACAACCTACCACTAGACACCGCTGTGGTTAAATATAACATAAAGATCAACTTAACTAGTACAGCAGTAAAAATATATAAAAATGTAATATTAGTAAGTTTGAATTAACAGACTGTTTTGTTCTGAACTACCTACCTTTCCAGTGTCTACAACATATTTAATGTTGGGAATGGTAAGTGATGTCTCGGCAACATTTGTAGCTACCACGCACAACCGGCAACCTTCTGGTGGTGGCTGGAACACCTGCAAACAAAAACATCATTTATATAAATGTATGTTATAAATATTAATCTTCCAGCTATAGCTGAGAGTTGTCAACAGCAACCAAACCAGGGCCTTTTTACCAATATGCGGAAAGCATAATTATGTTGAAGAGGAGGAAATATATTTTCATCTTTCCTTACCCTTATGAGATGTTACGTAAAGGGGAATCTTTAGACTTTAGGCCCAATATAGAGGAAATACTGTGAAATCATTTATTTTCGTGGGTATTAAATTTCGTGGTTTCCACTTCAAAGACATATTCGTGGGGTCTTAAATTCGTTGAAACCAAATTTAAAAAAAAAATAAAAAAGTAAAAAAAATGAAGTTTACACTTTCGGCATCGCATAGTGCGTTCCAGTAATTAACCTCTGCTGTAATGCACACATCGCTCGTCAGGGTTTATCACACCCCGCTGTGCCAATAAGAGTTGACACATGCCAGTTTGTTCCCTAATACACAAGTACGATATTGAACTAATTGTTATGGAAACCAGAGGAGAGGAAAGGAGAAGTACGAGATCTAATCCAGAAAGGGTTTCAGAAGTCAGGCCTGCAGTAAATAACAACAGTACGTGCCACATCACGTGACTGTGATAATGAACAGTAAATGAATGTGCTACGACTTTTATGAGATTTATTTGTTTTATTAAAAATGATCATAAAGAGAAACAATATAAACTTGTGATTTAGTTTTCTTTATACGCGCGCATACTGTCCCTTTACAATGTTTTACACTTTTTTACAATGTTTACCGTAGGTCTATACGTCACATTGTTTGAAACTGTTTCAACTCGATAGCAATTAGTTACAAGGTGACGGTCTATTTTTAGTACTTCTGATATTTGACTGAAGTATACATGCGCAATGGGGTAAATTACAACACACCTCGCTACACTCACACACACGTCTATCAGTGGACGGACGTAGAATTAAAGATGATATGAGTATAAAAAATCTTACACTGTTGTAAATAGTGATGCGATATGACGAAAGAAAATATATAAAATAAAGGATGGATTGTTTACCACAATGCGATGCACGTAGGCATATGAACACAGAGGTAATTTATATGTTGACAACATTACATAGCGTAAACTAAGTTCGTGGGTATTTGATTTTATTGTAGGCATATGAATACAGAGGTAATTTATATGTTGACAACATTACTTAGCGTAAACTAGCGTAAATTAATGATTTCACAGTACTTCTTTTCATACTCGAATATCGATGTCTACAATTAATAGTAAATTAGGCCCTGCAAACACATAATTATGTAAATAAATCAATCCATCTATGCAACAGGACTTTTATCTCAAGACTCTTTTTCTCAAATATAGGTTTACTTATTGATTTTCACAACATTTATATAATATATGAGATGATCAGAAAGTTTGTAGAGTTTTGCAATAACTTTTTTATTAAGCATTGTAATTGAATAAAATTATGGAAGCATGTGCCTTTATATTTAGCAAAGTTTTGCCAATTTTTCCTTGAAAGTAACCATTATATGGTCACTATGGAAACATCGATTTACGCAGTGGGGTCATTTTTAGCTGCTTTATGCCTGTCCTATTGGACAAAGTTGCGTTGCCAAAACGGCGCCTATTTGTAAATAAAAAATATCAATGTGTGCTGTAACATATTTTTACATCCGAAATGGCATCAAATATGCACATCTTTAAATGATGTCAGTAGTATGACATTACTGTATGGCATTTTGTTTGCAACAACTTGACGTCAGGGCACCTGAAAATGGATACATGCTCGGAGTACTGCAGTTCTATAAAGTTATGCTCTTTATTAAGTTATACACCTAGTCAAACAGAGAAACATCCTAAGAGTGTATATGGTGAATCTAATGTGTCAATGACTAGTGTATAAATGGCACAAATGTTTTTGAGATGGTGGCAAAAATGTATAGATCACAAAGGAGAGTATTTTTAGGAAGAGTAACTCAGTAATTGTGATTTGAAAGCACCTGTTTATAAAACAGACGTCAGTTTTGGTGAGAAATAACCTACATTTAATTGAACACTTACCTGAGCTTGTTTTTCAGTTGATAGCAGTGAGTAAAGAGGTAAAACATACAGGGGCTGTGTGCACCCTCCAGCTGCCAACTTCATCCCATCCTTGTCTACATCAAGGTCATCCTCTTCCTCATTGTTGTCACAGTTACCAAGGTCATCTTCATCACCAAGGTCAATGTCAGATTCACCAGCCTCCATTTCTGCCTCCTCATCATGGGGAGATACAGAGTAGCTAAAACAGAAATGTGGCCATTACCGCTGGTCAGTTTGTATTGATAGTACTGACAAACATAAAATCTTATCAACACTGAATAAACAGTTTGAGAGATGATGTATGGTTCATTTCACGAGTATTTGATTTCGAATATATCACTGTCAAAACAGCTGATCAATTAATTGTTTCATATTATGGTGTTAATATGGTATTTTTTTTTGAGAGAGAGAGAGAGAGAGAGAGAAAAGAGAGAAAAAGAGAGAGAGAGAAAAAGAGAGAGAGAAAGACAGAGAGAGAGAGAGAGAGAGAGAGAGAGAGAGAGAGAGAGAGAAAGAGAGAGAGAGAGAGAGATGAGTAAAACATTATAAACCTTAAGATTACTCAAAACTTCTTACTTGTCAAGACTTATCTTTGGAAGTTCTGGAACATCTTTACTGGACTGTGAAGTTTTCCTTGGTCTTTGTCGTTTCTGTGACATGTGATTCCCTATGAAGTGATATATAAACTATTAAACTTGTAATTAAACAGAACTCATATATGTCTGACATTTTAAGGATAAATAGGAAATACGATGTTAGTTACTGATAAGTCTAAAAAATTTCAGATGAGGTAGACAAAAAAATCTAACAGCCACCCCATTTATCATGTCATTATTTGAATGTTTTATTTAATTTAATTACAAAAGTAACAACTAATGTTGGTCAAGCAAACAAAAACATGTGTGTGTATCTCGGGTAAATGTGCCTGAAAATTGTTCCAAATTTCATTGATTAAATCAGAACAAAAACAAAATCAATGTATTTTTTATGGAAGCTGTTTGACTTAGTTATGATTATTAATTTATATTTATTGATAGTCATGTAATTAACCAAGGTTTTTTTTAATTTAGCAAAATTTTTTTTTGTACCATCAATGGTGACCAGAAGATCAGTTAGCCTAACCATTCTTTACTAGGATCCCGGAATGTTAACTAGTACTCGAGCACACCCATCTCTGCAAGTAACTGATAACCATCCGACTTAAATCAGCAGTGAGAGATGAATGACAATGAAATGCAATATTGTATATCAATCATCACAGAGGCTGTGGGTGAAGATAAGGTATAAATGGTACGGTCAGTAAAGTTATAAAACAGTAGTGGTTGTATTGGTCCCTAGAGTTATGACCAGTCATTGTTTTTTAAAAAATAATCCATGATCAAATAAGCACCAGCAAATATTATTAATTATACATGATTAATCAATTACAGGAAATCATGATGGATCGATTGATATTATTTGAACTTATTTATTTACTTCGACATGTTTTTACAACTTAGATAAATCATGTTCAAAGTCTTCCTGGGTAGAACCAGTACTAAGTATATGCAGATAAAGTGTCTTGCTCAAGGACACCACACATAGTTTAGCAGAGGATTGAACCCATGACCAGAGATCTGATGCTCTACCACTGGACCAACTATCAATTAAATGATCAGGAAGCTAAGATCGAGTAATCATTGATAAAATCAGAATAAATCAGAAAAGTGCTTTAAAACATGACTCTTAAGACAAAAAACTGACATTGTGTCTGCTTTACATTTCGTGTAATTTTTTTTTTGATAAACATTAGAGAACCATACATTGACTTTTCAAATCACCCTCATACTAATATAAAATCTATCATAATGAAGCTTTCCGTTCCACATCAATTTAAATTTTGGTTACCATGACAATGTTAGAGAAAGATTTATTTCTGATCTATATCCGAGTGTACATCATTCATATCGTAGAATTTTGGGCTAAATGTTACAGACTTATTTCACATATAACCTTGATAAGGGAAGAGGTTTATTTGTTTACAGACTTATTTCACATCTACCGGTATATCCGAGTGTACATCATTTATATTGAGAACTTCGAGCTAGATGTTTACATTTCATACAATTTATATATTTGATAAGGGAAGAAGTTTACCTGTTTTGCCTTCCATAGGAAATGTTTGCTTTAACTTTTTACAGAGTGTGTGTACCTCTTGCTGTCCAGTGACAAACACAAGTATCCCTCCCTCAGGGAGTTGTTTGTGAATTTTGCACATCTGTTTATAAAAAAGCATACATGTATGGAGAGAAAGTATCACCTGTATGAAGAGAAAGTATCAGGTAAGTTATTTTTCAATATCGTATCATTAATAAAACGTAACTTTCTTTTGCAATATTTCTGAGAAAGAACAGCCATACAACCATACCTTCTTACATCGAGAAAGAGAATCTAAGGATACATTTAAAATTTAGTAAAGTGCACTCTTAAATGTGCTAAAATATAGAATGATCATATTCAATTATCAAAATAATCAATTCCAAGCAAACCACAATTTGTTGGACAATTAAGGTAAAATATTAATCCCAAAACTGAAGGTTGGACCATTGTCCAATTTAGACTGAAACTGGCTGTTATTCTGAGAACTTCACCTTACTGCATACATCAGAGCACATGGTCCGGTGGTAGAGCATCAATCCCATGACTGGCAGTCGTGGGTTCAATCCTCCACCACGGCCATGTGTGGTGCCCTTGAGCAAGACACTTTATCTGCATATGCTACTGGTTGTACGAGGGAGAAATTTGAGCATGATTTGTCTCAGTTGTGAGGACTTGCTTTGCAATCGATGTAAAATAACTAAGTTTGAACCTGTATAAACTCATGACCTATTTACCAAAAGAGTTTAAACTCACAGTCAGAAAAGTTTTATTTAAATCAGAATAAATGCAATTGCAGAAAAGGATGGGAGTTAACCTTAATTAATCAATTAATAACAACCTTTCTATAGGCTTCATTAAGGTAGCTATCTAGCGGTGTCCTCTTGTTGTAATGTATTGTCACCGGGAACTGTCTCGCATCAACCTGAAATTAACCATCATCTTTATATACAAGTGAAATATACAGACAATAACTGTTACCTGTTGGTCGCAAGACATAGAAGAAAGAAATATTTATAATTATCTGAATAATTATTATTATTCTAATAATATTACAAAATTAATATCCAACAGTTCTCTTTGGGGAGGGCTGTTGCTTATGTTGTTAAAACTTGTAGCATGACCCATTTGCAGTATATATAAATATAATTGTATTGTTATTATTCATGTAATTGTATATACCAGATGCAATAAAAAAAAAAATCCTATTGTCTTTCAGATTCCTCTATAATTGGTAGTGTGCCCGACAATCAATGTGAGTTAGATTCCCTTCCCGGCCACAGTTTGATTCCTCTATAACTGGTAGTGTGCCCGACAATCAATGTGAGTTAGATTCCCTACCCGGCCACAGTTTGATTCCTCTATAACTGGTAGTGTGCCCGACAATCAATGTGAGTTAGATTCCCTTCCCGGCCACAGTTTGATTCCTCTATAACTGGTAGTGTGCCCGACAATCAATGTGAGTTAGATTCCCTTCCCGGCCACAGTTTGATTCCTCTATAAATGGTAGTGTGCCCGACAATCAATGTGAGTTAGATTCCCTACCCGGCCACAGTTTGATTCCTCTATAACTGGTAGTGTGCCCGACAATCAATGTGAGTTAGATTCCCTACCCGGCCACAGTTTGATTCCTCTATAACTGGTAGTGTGCCCGACAATCAATGTGAGTTAGATTCCCTTCCCGGCCACAGTTTGATTCCTCTATAACTGGTAGTGTGCCCGACAATCAATGTGAGTTAGATTCCCTTCCCGGCCACAGTTTGATTCCTCTATAACTGGTAGTGTGCCTGACAATCAATGTGAGTTAGATTCCCTTCCCGGCCACAGTTTGATTCCTCTATAACTGGTAGTTTGCCCGACAATCAATGTGAGTTAGATTCCCTTCCCGGCCACAGTTTGATTCCTCTATAACTGGTAGTGTGCCCGACAATCAATGTGAGTTAGATTCCCTTCCCGGCCACAGTTTGATTCCTCTATAACTGGTAGTTTGCCCGACAATCAATGTGAGTTAGATTCCCTTCCCGGCCACAGTTTGATTCCTCTATAACTGGTAGTGTGCCCGACAATCAATGTGAGTTAGATTCCCTTCCCGGCCACAGTTTGATTCCTCTATAACTGGTAGTTTGCCCGACAATCAATGTGAGTTAGATTCCCTTCCCGGCCACAGTTTGATTCCTCTATAACTGGTAGTGTGCCCGACAATCAATGTGAGTTAGATTCCCTTCCCGGCCACAGTTTGATTCCTCTATAACTGGTAGTTTGCCCGACAATCAATGTGAGTTAGATTCCCTTCCCGGCCACAGTTTGATTCCTCTATAACTGGTAGTTTGCCCGACAATCAATGTGAGTTAGATTCCCTTCCCGGCCACAGTTTGACTCCACTATAACTGGTAGTGTGCCTGACAATCAATGTGAGTTAGATTCCCTTCCCGGCCACAGTTTGATTCCTCTATAACTGGTAGTTTGCCCGACAATCAATGTGAGTTAGATTCCCTTCCCGGCCACAGTTTGATTCCTCTATAACTGGTAGTGTGCCCGACAATCAATGTGAGTTAGATTCCCTTCCCGGCCACAGTTTGATTCCTCTATAACTGGTAGTTTGCCCGACAATCAATGTGAGTTAGATTCCCTTCCCGGCCACAGTTTGATTCCTCTATAACTGGTAGTGTGCCCGACAATCAATGTGAGTTAGATTCCCTTCCCGGCCACAGTTTGATTCCTCTATAACTGGTAGTTTGCCCGACAATCAATGTGAGTTAGATTCCCTTCCCGGCCACAGTTTGATTCCTCTATAACTGGTAGTGTGCCCGACAATCAATGTGAGTTAGATTCCCTTCCCGGCCACAGTTTGATTCCTCTATAACTGGTAGTTTGCCCGACAATCAATGTGAGTTAGATTCCCTTCCCGGCCACAGTTTGATTCCTCTATAACTGGTAGTTTGCCCGACAATCAATGTGAGTTAGATTCCCTACCCGGCCACAGTTTGATTCCACTATAACTGGTAGTTTGCCCGACAATCAATGTGAGTTAGATTCCCTTCCCGGCCACAGTTTGATTCCTCTATAACTGGTAGTTTGCCCGACAATCAATGTGAGTTAGATTCCCTTCCCGGCCACAGTTTGATTCCTCTATAACTGGTAGTTTGCCCGACAATCAATGTGAGTTAGATTCCTTTCCCGGCCACAGTTTGATTCCACTATAACTGGTAGTGTGCCCGACAATCAATGTGAGTTAGATTCCCTTCCCGGCCACAGTTTGATTCCTCTATAACTGGTAGTTTGCCCGACAATCAATGTGAGTTAGATTCCCTTCCCGGCCACAGTTTGATTCCACTATAACTGGTAGTTTGCCCGACAATCAATGTGAGTTAGATTCCCTTCCCGGCCACAGTTTGATTCCTCTATAACTGGTAGTTTGCCCGACAATCAATGTGAGTTAGATTCCCTTCCCGGCCACAGTTTGATTCCACTATAACTGGTAGTTTGCCCGACAATCAATGTGAGTTAGATTCCCTTCCCGGCCACAGTTTGATTCCACTATAACTGGTAGTGTGCCCGACAATCAATGTGAGTTAGATTCCCTTCCCGGCCACAGTTTGATTCCACTATAACTGGTAGTGTGCCTGACAATCAGTGTGAGTTAGATTCCCTTCCCGGCCACAGTTTGATTCCTCTATAATTATGTAGAGCTAATTTTCATCCTAACTAACATGATGGACAGGACTAAGAAAGAAGTGTCATTATAACAGATGTGTAGTGGATAGAAGGAAATATTGTACAATATTTAAATAGTCATCATTTTATAAACATTCCTTATCTTCATTTGAACAATTTAATTTAATTTGTTAATTTTTCCTGAAAGCTTATAAATTGGTCGCAGTAAATGTGGCTGCTGAACAAGTGTCCACTTACGCAGGTTTTACTGTAAATTGTTGTGTAAAACTGAATAGTGAGAAATCCTCTATTACATTCTTACCTTTATCACAGGGGGAGTAACTCGGAACAGCCGTTTGTTATCTGTAAAATCTTCTACTCGCAGTGTGGCCGACATGATGACTAGTTTTAAAGGGTAACCTTTCTGTAAAACACATTTATAAATATTCAGACAAGACTCATACAGATCTTATCATATTTGAACAACAGCAATGACCTAGTGGTAAAACGACTGCCTTGTATGCGGTAGGTTGTGGGTTCAATTCCAGGCTAGATCATACCAAAGACTTTCAGCAGTAAGAGAAATGCTCTGGGTCTGGCAAGACCAGTATCAGTATAATGAGGTAGGTAGGGGTAACATCACATGCGATGGGGTTATGATACTACAGTGCCGAAGAGCTTAGAATACTATCTCATACAGACAATGTTGTGACATGGAAAGACAACAACATTATTCAATATAATAGAAACTTATTGGAATCATTGGTTTCTGTTTCACCAATATTTTACTTAAATACTTAAAAGCTTAACTATGTTTTGACTGGTTATTTATCTATAATATAATCAACAGTAATGGAACAACTTACAGCTTTACTGGAACCAGTCTAAAATAATGATCACCTGTCTGCTTTTCTTAGATTTAAATTTTGAAGTATTGAAGTATATGTTGGTTAAACAGGAGCCAGATTAAGGTTGTATGAAGAAACACTTTATGTATAATTAATTATCAACCTAAAGCTTCACGGGGAATTCATCTACTTGTGTATAATTTATATAATCATTTCATTCACCTACCTTGTGTCTGAGGGGTACAATTCACCTACCTTGTGTCCGAGAGGTACAATTCACCTATCTTGTGTCCGAGGGGTACAATTTACCTACCTTGTGTCTGAGGGATGCAATTACCTACCTTGTGTCTGAGGGGTACAATTCACGTACCTTGTGTCTGAAAGGCACAATTCACATACCTTGTGTCCGAGGGTTACAATTTACCTACCTTTTGTCTGAGGGTTACAATTCACCTTCCTTGTGACTGAGGGGTACAATTCACCTATCTTGTGTCTGAAGGGCACAATTCACCTACCTTGTGTCCGAGGGGTACAATTTACCTACCTTGTGTCTGAGAGGTACAATTCACCTACCTTGTGTCCGAGGGGTACAATTCACCTATCTTGTGTCTGAAGGGCACAATTCACCTACCTTGTGTCTGATAGGGCACAATTCACCTACCTTGTGCCCGAGGGGTACAATTTACCTACCTTGTGTCTGAGAGGTACAATTCACCTACCTTGTGTCCGAGGGGTACAATTCACCTACCTTGTGTCTGAGGGGTACAATTCACCTACCTTGTGTGCTAGGGGCACAATTCACCTACCTTGTGTCTGAGGGGTACAATTAACCTACCTTGTGTCTGAGGGGCACAATTCACATACCTTGTGTCTGAGGGGTACAATTCACCTACCTTGTGTGCTAGGGGCACAATTCACTTACCTTGTGTCTGAGGGGTACAATTCACCTACCTTGTGTCTGAGGCGCTCAACTCACCTACCTTGTGTCTGAGGGGTACAATTCACCTACCTTGTGTCTGAGGGGCACAATTCACCTACCTTGTGTCTGATGAGCACATTTCACCTACCTTATGTCTGAGGGGTACAATTCTAGACAGCAGCCCAATGAGAATGTCTGTGTACATGCTACGCTCGTGAGCCTCATCTATGATTATTACACTGTACTTGCTCAATAGAAAATCCTATAATATATAAAACAATCCATGTACCTTGTAAGTAGATAAACAGTAGGCAGTGCATAAAAGAAAACAAGTGTTATGTTTAATGGTTTATGGTATATTTTGATGTGTTGATCTTGTTTTTGAAAGTAGTAATCAGTGACCTGGTTGAACTGTAGTTTTGTAATAAAAATACTCAATATAACAAGTCTCAGCTAGGTGTCCTTGGTTACATATGATACAATTCTGATTTAAAACAACATTCCTGTCCCTTATCTTTTTGATATGCCAGTTATCATACCAGTGTGGAGCATGTGCCTAAGTAGTAGTGCATTGGATCCAAGACTGGGGGTCCTAGGTTTGACCCTCCAGAACTGCTATGTGTGGTGTCAAAACACTTTTTTCGCATATGTTTGTTACTGGTTCTACCTAGGAAGACTTGGAGCATAATTTGTCCAAGTTGTCAGAACTTGTTTCACAACCGATGTAAAACAAATAAGTTAAAAAAAAAAAACAACCAAAAAAAAAAACATCAACTGGTGAGTATAACATCAACATACCAAAATTTAACAAGCAAGCCATAATAGTTCTTATTTCATTACCCAAGGTAGCACAACCACAGCAACTGCTGTGTCTCATATCAATTTTAGAGGTTTTGTGTGTTTAGTCCTGAATATTGAATTTTAGCATATCTCACCTCTAATACTAACAGTAATGCTATGATTTAAATGTGTAATATTTGACAATGCAGGGGTAATGACTGTCACAGAATGATAATGACTCTAGAACAGAAATGACATGTTTTACTATTTTACCTGTTGCACTTCCTTCAGCAAGACGCCATCAGTCATAAACTTTATCTTTGTGTCAGGTGTAACATTGCCCTCATACCTGATCTGGTATGACACTTCTCTACAATCAAACAGAACATTTTATCTACATGAACAGTTTTATAATATTACAAATATATTAAAATTTTAATAAATTGGATTAGTATGCCTCTGACAGTTCTTGATATGATCTGTATGTTTCACAAGTCAGTTTTATTAGTTTCTGTATTATGAGTTTATTTCACATACCAGATTACAAGATATCAAAACTTAAAATAATTGATCTAGTTATCACTCTGACAGTTGTTGAAGTGAACTGTACTTTCCATGAGTCAGTTTTACAGGTACTAATGCAGGATCTGGCATCATCGGTAAAGCATTCCTTCCTATAAGTCTTTGCTGATGTATGGGGCCTTACAGAGACAATGATCATCCTTGTACGATACTCGTCCATTAACATATGGATATACACAGGTACACAGTCTGGATTTATTCAACATTTCTTCCTATAAGTCTTTGCTGATGAATGGGGCCTTACAGAGACAATGATCATCCTTGTACGATACTCGTCCATTAACATACGGATGTACACAGGTACACAGTCTGGATTTATTCAACATTTCTTCCTATAAGTCTTTGCTGATGTATGGGGACTTATAGAGACAATGATCATCCTTGTACGATACTCGTCCATTAACATACGGATGTACACAGGTACACAGTCTGGATTTATTCAACATTTCTTCCTATAAGTCTTTGCTGATGTATGGGGACTTATAGAGACAATGATCATCCTTGTACGATACTCGTCCATTAACATACGGATGTACACAGGTACACAGTCTAGATTTATTCAACATTTTAACCCAGCTTTCTTCTATTGTTGATGCTGACATTACAGTATTAAAATTTTATAGAAATCCGTAAAACATTATACCTGTTTATCTATTGGAATTTAAGGTTATTCAAGCAGTTATTGTGGAGCTGTGCACATTTTCCTGTCTCTCTGACACTAATATTGCCATAAAACCTTACAATGGGAACAATAAAATACAAAATCTCTACAAATATATTCACATTAATGTGAACAATCAAAATATTAGAATGTACGTATAATGCCAAACGCATTTTGAGTTTATAAACTTACAATAGCATGTTACAATAGCATGTTAGTTAAAACATTGATTTCTCACCTGGACGTGAGAGACATCTCCGTAGCAACTCTGGCTGACATACTGATAGCTGCCACTCTCCGGGGTTCCGTCACACCAATGATACCTCCACCACTGAAGAACACAATGTTGTATACATGTATATTTAAATAAAACAGACAAATCAAGACTTATATCATTATAGCTCTGGCCTGATACTCAGAACAGTGATGAGAGAAGTTGTTCGTCTTTTCTCTCCTTTTAACCTAAACATGCTGTGTTTAACCTGTTCTGTGTTTAACCTAAACATGCTGTGTTTAACCTGTTCTGTGTTTAACCTAAACATGCTGTGTTTAACCTGTTCTGTGTTTAACCTAAACATGCTGTGCTCTGTGTTTAACCTTAACATGCTGTGTTCTGTGGATTCAAAAGCTTTGAGCTTAGGTCACAATTGAGCTGAAGTATAAACTGAACTTAAAAAGTCAGATTCAATTAACTCAGTTGGTAGCATGTCTGACTATCAATCCCCATCCAGCCAGAGTCTCCGTCAGCCACAGTCTCTGTCAGTCACAGTCTCTGTGATGATTGAAATACTAAATTGCGTTGCATTGTGATTCTTCTCTCACTGCTGCTCCAAGTGGGAAAGTCATTGTTCAGTACTGATAGAGATTATGTTCGAGTTAACCTTCCAGGATCCCAGGAAAGAGTGGTTAGGTTAACTGATCGTCTGTTAGCTCTTCATGGTATAAAAATTACTCTGAATATTTCAACAAACAAAATACTGAACTAATGGACAAACAGCTGCCTAGAAATTATAATCAACATGATATCAAAACAAGAAGGTTTTGGAGGTATACTTGTATTAATGTTGATCTTTATATAAAACATGTATTTATAGTACATTAAGTTGATAAGTGTATTACTAGTAATACTGTAAAACACTTCAAATTTGTGTGGACTTTATTTCGTCATTTTACTCGTAATCATCCCAATTTATCTATTCGCGAAATGTTGAATTCGCGACATTCAAAAAATGAATGCATTTTTTATTCTGAAATGCGTTTCCATTTGACTGACATGATTTCAAAAATGATAAACATCTGGAAAGTGAACATGATTGCAACTTTAGCAAAATCTTTGATTTGGCAAAGTCTGAAACTCAAGAATAATAGCGAAAATAAAGTTCTTGCTACTAAAAGTGTTTTATAGCATACAACTATCTTCTTCTCTAGAAGGACGTACATGCATCTGAGGATTTGATATTTTTTTATACTTTTTGTTCAAACAGGGCAAAATTATTTATTATATTGAAAAAAGGATTTCCTAACTGAGTCCAGGCACCCAGGACTGGCTATAAAATAGTTGTTGTTGTATGGTGTTTAGCATCACTTCCAACCATGTCTACTTGAGATAGTATTTAGAGCGCTGTCACACTGGAGTATCATGCCGCAGACACATAGTATGATATCCCACCCAGTCACAATATACTGACACCGGGCCAACTAGACCTAGAACTCTCCTCTGAATGCTGAGTGTCAAGCAGAAGCTTCAAGTACCATTCTAAAAGTCTTTGGTATGACACAGTCGGGGATCCAACCCACGGCCTTCTACATGCGAGGTGGACAACCTAGGCTACCACTAGACCACGCTGCGGTCTGCTATATAATAGATTTCCTGCTTGAAATTATTTGATTTAAATTGGGATTTTATCTGTCACATTGGTTGATTATTGATTTTGGTTTATCTTAGAAAGAGGTCGAAGGATGAAGTTAAGGGTCACCAAGCAGTATGTATGTGATTATGATATTTATAAATAGATCAGGGATTTTGTTTCAATTTTATCATTCCAATTAAAAAGAAATGCTTCGGCCATGTTTTGGCAGATTCCAATTTAAATTTATTAAATGTATTTTATTGATAAATGATAATGTGGGTGCTTTAGAAGCAATCATCATTAGAAAAGCTACTCTTGAAACTTGGGACTGTTTCTTAATTTTTTATATTCTAATATAACTGTATATTATTGTCTTTGCCATATCTCTTTAATCAAAGGCGAATGTTTTGCCTACTTGCTAATAAACTTTGAAATATTTTGTATTCTTTTTAAAAAATAAACAGCTGCTGGACACAATGTCATCTACTTACTGTGCATATCCAGCCTCGTAGAGGAACTGCGGGACTTGAGTTGTCTTCCCGGAGCCCGTCTCACCACAGATTATCACCACCTGGTTCTCATTAATACTCTCCATTACTATCTGTTCCTCACCCAGGATAGGTAGCTTGAGTCTGCCATCCTGTAACCACAATATCAATCAATTGTACAACATTACAAAGAAAAGCTTCCAGAAATCATAGCAGCTCAGTCTCAAGTATAAAGCTTACAATAAGTACTTTGTTAGAAACAGTTGCCCAGGAGACATATATATAGCGGTATGTATGACTTGGATCTTGAATTAGTTTTTTTAAATATTTCGACCATTCCATTAACATTAAGAAGGAATGTTGATAAGACTTTGGTGAATGAAAGTTAAGCAATGTATCTGACAGAGTTACTCGTAGCCTGATCTGGCTCTCTGTAATGTATGTACATATTACGATTGTAAATATATAAAGCAAGCTATTATCAATTAACATACAACATAAAACTAAACTATTAATTTCTGTTTTTCAATTGTTTTTTATCCCCCCTGAGGGGGAAGTGGGCCGATCCTGGAGGTACTGCAATACCAGGCCAACCCGTGGCGAGAGCGGAGCAAGCCCCTGACATCTCACCTATGTCCAAAAATCAGTTTAATATCGAAGTCCCCCAATGGGGGACGTATCAGATATTAAGCTGATAAGAACAGATACTACACTTTGATCTTAGCCAAAAGGCCGAGAAGCGATACTGTTGAGAAGTTTGTCAGAGACTATATAATATCATTAGGACAACCTAACTATGGTGGAAAATATCTACATATCTACACTTGCTTTATTTCATAAATATTAACTCAATATCTGAACTAAAAACTACAATAAAAACAGGAACTGTTTGTACTTAATCTTGAGAATACAATTTTAAATAACAATTGAACAAAAAAACATCAAATTAGTGTTAAAACCAATATTTACTGATGAAAATAAATAAACAACATCAAGAAAATGACCAACAAAGAGCGACAACTGGATCACACCATGCCCACACACACAAAGACCCAGTTATCTGTAGTGATCTAAAAATAGACTTAAACTATGCCATTGTGTACACAGAAAGATTTGCCTCGTGGGCTGACTGATTAAACACTGCAGAAAATTGTATGAATTTAACTGTATTAAAAAAGCATGACTTTATCATCAATTAATCACAAAGAAGAAAAGAATTAATTGATTTATATAATATGTTCAACACATAAAATCCTCCAAGCAAATAATTTTGAATTACTCTGTAACAACAGTGTTAATTATTAAGATAAATGAAAATTAATACCTGTGATTGTTTTTATTCAAAATACTAATGAATAAAAAAGTATTATTTTCTTCAATATTTAAATGAACAAAGTTGCAATCGTTAATTAATAGAGGATCTTACATTCGTGTTCATTTATTATTGAATTTATTAAAGGAGTTGACAAAATATATTATGCAAGGCTCTGTTGAACATTATATTATTTTTCACAATAAATTTAATAAATTAAATAATAAATGAGCACAAATGTAAGACTCTTTTTATCACATAACTGAGAAAAATAGTACATGTACCACTTATTTATCATATGTCTATAAGGAACGAGATAAAGTCTGGCATATTTGTTTCCATCATTCATCGTACTACGTAACGTCTCAAAATAACGTAATTTTACCATGACAAATCAACGTCATTTATATATACTCAGGGAGGAAAACACTTAGTTCATTATTTTATGTCTGACAGCCGAGTTATACGGAAAACAATGAATGATGAATCAGAAGTGATATTACACATAATAATTATGTGATGAGTACTAATATCATCAAGGAAGTATATGACTGAAGATTGTATAACAACAGTTTCGTGTTGTAATGTTACTCAGTGTCTAATTACTCTATAGCCAATGTGTAAGCCTTAAAGAGAGAAATAGACATACCCATATACTGAAATAAGAGAATCAGCATTATAAATTGAACAAATTATATTCCTTTGTTTCTGTAACATACTCCAATGTCACATTCCAGTTCTACAAACTGTCTGATTAAATAGTTCCATGATGCAATGTTACTCAACGCCTCACGAACACTGCTATAGATCATATGGAGAACCTCAAAGAGGGAAATAGATATATATGAGGAACCAGCTTTATAAAGGGCACAAATTATATTCCTATGTTTTTTTTTAACATACTCTGAGGAAAAGTTCCAGTTCTATGAACTGTCTTATTAAATAAGTAAAACTTCCTATTGAGGGATGGATTTACTCTAGGCAGTAATGTAGTGTGGACGGGGACATAAACCAAAGATTATATTAAATTTTCATGTTAAAAATACCAAATTTCCAAGTCCAACAAACTCACCAAACTTTCATGTTTAACAAACCAATTTTATATGACATGTATGCAAGCATGAGCTGATCTCCAAATCTCCATGTTTAAATTAGACATACTCACCTATATAAGACATAACAGCCTATGATGTGCTATTATACTAGTACTAGAAGAGAACTTTGAAGAAATTTAACCATATTGTTAAAACGAAAGACTCAAGAGGTCTGCAATTGTTGTAGTTGTAAGCATATTATACACATGGATGTTAACTGTACAATATCACGTTTTATAATGCTGGATTTTCATATCTGAGCTCTCAGCAGTTTCTACAAAATTTGATGGAAATATCCTTTGAACATTTCACTGGAAATAACCTATAATAATTTTTGGCTTGTTCTATTTCCAACTTGTTTTTTATCCCCCCCTGAGGGAGAAGTGGGCCGATCCTGGAGGTACTGCAATACCAGGCCAACCCGTGGCGAGAGCGGAGCAAGCCCCTGACATCTCACCTATGTCCAAAAATCAGTTTAATATCGAAGTCCCCCAATGGAGGACGTATCAGATATTAAGCTGATAAGAACAGATACTACACTTTGATCTTAGCCAAAAGGCCGAGAAGCGATACTGTTGAGAAGTTTGTCAGAGACTATATAATATCATTAGGACAACCTAACTACGGTGGAAAATATCTACATATCTACACTTGCTTTATTTCATAAATATTAACTCAATATCTGAACTAAAAACTACAACAAAAACAGGAACTGTTTATACTTAATCTTGAGACTACAATTTTAACAAGGAGTAAACAAAAAAACACCAAATTAGTGTTAAAACCAATATTTATTGATAAAAATAAATAAATAATATCAAGAAAATGACCAACAAAGAGCGACAACTGGATCACACATCCCAACCACACACACATACACAGTTATCTGTAGTAATCTAAAAATAGACTTAAACTATGTTTAAACAGTCAGATATGCCTTGTTGGCGACCGATTCAAACACAGCAGAAAATTGTACGAATTTAACTGTAGTGTTAATCACAAAGAACACATTAATTCTCTAAATGAATGATTTTGAATCATATGTTAAGTGTTGATAATTAATATCTGTGAATTTTTTAACTAAAATACTTATGAATAAAAAAAGTATTTGACTTATTTTCTTCATATCTAAATTAACAAATTTGCAATAATTAATTTATAGATGTATTAATTAATACTAATATAAAGGTAACTAATGATTGAAGATGTAATGACAACAGTGGCATGTTGCTATGTTATTCAATGCCTCACAAACACTGCTATAGATCATGCGGAGCAGGCCATTATATTATTATAATATTTCACTTGTCCATTAAAAGGAAAAGTATTTCTAAAATCTGCTTGTCCTGACCAAAAACAACTTGTCCTTACTTTAATCTAAAATTATGTTAATAGTCTATGGATATAAATTAAGAATAACTAAAACTGTTTTATTAAAGATATGCCATGTTTAATTAATTTCTGAATTCTCACTTGTCTAGTTGGACTAGAAGCCTTATGTTTTACTTGTCCGTACCCATGATGCATTTGTCGTCTACAGTCTGACGGCATTAATGTAAAAGCAGAGCAACAGATAAGCTGCGTATTTACGCAAATAAATTATGCAGAAAAGCAATTTATAAAAGAATATCAGCGTACAGAAAAGCAAAGAAAAATCATTTTACTCAATTGCTTTTAAAATCGCTGCATATCACAAAGTAAAAAGCTGCCTGGACTGTGTAAGCTGAAACAGTGTCGTACCCATAGACTGGTTCAACGTGAAGTCTTTCTGCCACGCTGACCTCTATTATAAACGTAAAGTCATACTTTCCGTTCATTTAGGTCCTTTAGGGCGTTTTTCATTACATGTTGTAAACCAGTCTCGGATACAATTTTTCGCTTCTGATTTTGGTAGAAATGGCTTCGCGGAGACGAAAAAAGGGACCGCAACAAAAAATACACTGCTTGGTTATTTAGGCATGCCGGTGGAAAGCAGTGATGCTGTTTGTAAAAGCATTTTAGATTACCTGTTTGCGCAGATTGTGCATCTGCCGCATTACATTGCAAGGGAAATTCTGGACGAAATTTTGTCCCCGGTCATCTCTGTACCAAAGGAACACGATGGTGGTCGAGTAAATAAAACAAGAGGCCCAAGAGGGCCTGAGGATACTCTACTGACTCAAAGTGGCCAAAGGACTTTTTGAAATTTCACAATATTCACCCTCTTTGGAGGGTCATCTTAATATATAGATAAATTCCCCCACCACACCCATACTGAACAAAAGCTTAATTGCTATGAAAAGGAAATACTTTAAATTCCCATACCATTCATCTGTAACAAAAATATAGTCTCCTGTACAGAACCCTTATACAACCCAGCCCCTTAATTTGTCAGAACTTCAATCACCCACTCTTAGTGATTTGATATGAGCAGATATGATTCAAATTTTAAAAAGAAGTTTTTTTGTACACATAGATGCAAAATGAAAAAAATCAGTTTTCCCTATAATATTCCTTTGTAAATTTAGCCCCTAAATTCTTATCTGCAATCAAACCCCTACACATAGGGATAATTTATGCCAAATATGAACAAATCTGACATAGAGGTTCTTAAGAAAACGATTTTTGTAATTCACAATTTTTACTCTTTTGGGGCCCCTCCTGACCCCTGAAGACAGTGGAACCCAGTCATTTTCACAAATCTGAACCTCCTTCACCAAACAATGCTTCTGTGAAGATATAAGCAAAATCATTTCCATTTAAAAAAAAAATAAGATGGCCCTATATCGCTCACCTGACTGACCTTGAGTCATCCAACTTAAGTAGATTATATAATACATGTACAATCAAAATTCCAGAAAGACGAGATGGGCAAGTAGTTAGAATTTTGATTTGTTTTGAAGATGTAACAGATGCGTAGAAGAGTTCAAACTTGGTTGAGGTTCACCCATGGTAAATGTCAGTGAATTTACATCAAAATCGGGTCAGTAGATTCTGACAAGAAGGCTGCTGACTGTTCCAAACCTTAGTCTTAGAACTAAGATAAAAATCCAGTTCCAGCACAAGCTAACCTGTTATGTTTGAGAATGGTTTCAAACAAAAGCATCAGACTAAAACTATTGTACATGAAACAATCTGCAGTTCCAGTATAATAAATATTCCTATGAGTTTCAAACACAAGACTTCACAAAGCCTATCATTTGAAAGAATCTTTGTCGCAGTGCACTCTCCCCTAAAAACAATTAAGCTCCTCCTCCAAGATGACACTGAAAATCTCAAGCAGACTTCTCGCTGTGAAGAAACTAGTTAAAAAATATGATATTGCTTTATTATGAAGCAGTAAACCATCCCTGTTTGAACCATAAAAACTCTGACTTTAATATTCTGAAAAACAGCTATTTTAAAATAGTTCATGATATATGAATAACATTTAAATCATTGATTATAATTGTATCATTCATCTTTTTATCTTTTAAAACTTATATCTGGTAAAATATTGTATAATAATAGCAAAAAAAAGTTTATTTGAAGAGTTTATTACCTCTTCTTATAATAATTGCTATATAGACATTTATGCTATAAAATAAGGGAAATAATTTTACATAAAACTAACCCCACCCTCTGGCTGCCATGTTTTTTGACGAATCAAGATGGCTTGAACAAACTTGGTAGAGAGTCATCCAAGGAACATTTCTGTGAAATTATTTTAAAATCGAGCCAGAAGATTTTTTAAGTTTTTACTAATTAAACTTGCCCCGCCACCTGGCCGCCATGTTTTTTGATGAATCAAGATGGCTTGAACAAACTTGGTAGAGGGTCACCCAAGGAACATTTCTGTGAAGTTATATCAACATTGACCCAGTGGTTTCAGAGGAGAAGTTGTTAGAAGCTACAGATGACAGACACCAGGCCATCACAAAAGCTCACCAGTGACCCTTCGGCTCAGGTGAGCTTAAAACTGTCACTGACTGGAAAAAATAATTTCCATGGCTTAAACTTAATTAAACAAATACAAATATGAAATGTAACATATGCAATCCAAATTGTAACTAACAAGTGTTTGGATGAATGAATCCTCCTTTCTAGTAAAATTGTGAGTATATTTTAAGTTTCTTTTTAATGTTTTATGATACACAATTGATTTTCTTAAAAAAAGCAATTGCTGTCTATAAAAAACGCGATCGAGCAAAATTTGATGGGATAAAAATAAAATTGTTAAGCAATAGAAAACCGAAATACGCAATTTACCTAAAAAGTTAAGGGGTAAATACCCAATTACTGCAAAAGCTTTATATATAGCTGTAGCTGTTAAAAGCCCTGCGAACCTCAAAAAGAGTAATTGATATATATGAGGAACCAGCTTTATAAATTGCACAAAGTATTTTTCTATGTTTCTTTAACATGCTCCAATGTCACATTCCAGTTTTATAAACTGTCTGATTAAATAAGTTTCATGTTGCAATGTTACTCATCGCCTCACAAAACAAACCTGAAATGCCAAAAACAGGGCAAAAATTGGGAAAATTTAGCATAATTTTCCATAATGTTACCCTTTTTGTGGAGTCATTTTATGTAAAGAAAACATACAAATATATAAAATGATGAAAAGTTCATTGAATCACAAAAAAGAAGGTCCCATTCGAAGATAATGGTGGATTCCATCCTTGTAGTTTATCTTATTTATGACAAATTCATTAAAACAAAAATCGACCTTTTCCATTTTATTCGTCAATGCTTAAGCATAAATGAGTGTGTGTTTGTGTGGGGGGATGGGGGGGGGGGGGGGGGGGGGGGGGGGATGGAGAGGGGGGGGGGGCGATTTTAGTATTTGGTCAACAAAATAAAATAATTTTACACTACAGAAACAAAATTCAATATAAGTTAATATTAAACAGAATATCTATAATATATAATGTTTAATATAAATGTGTAGTTTTACTGCTAAGATCAAAAAATTATCGGCAATATAGGTGAGGAGTCTTCAAAAGATAAAATGTATACCCTATTTTAAAAGAATAAAGTATATTTGAAACAAACACACAAAGCGTTGCTGAAAATGAAGTTGTAAATCAAAGGCCTGAAGGGCCTGAGGGAAGGTAACGTGGTGGTCCAGGATTCCTTTCCACATCTCCACATAACAGTTATCAACATGAACAACCTATATGAAAGCTTCACAAACAAACCTTCATATTCTGATGTTTCTCCAAAATCGAAAGAAATGAGTAGTGATGTACAACTCCAGTCAATTTTAAAATCTCCAGCTCAATAGTTATGATTTATTGATAACGAAATGCATTCAGCACAAAATGTTCCTGATTGTCCGAGAATAAACAACACATATCCTAGACCAAAACAAACATGACCTACTTATAGATTTACTTGTATATTGACTTGAGTTATGTTCAATTCTCGTATAGCTTTCAATCAACAATATAAATAATCAATTAATAGCATTATATTCATGTTGTGTGACTTAGATTTAATCAATCTAAAAAATACAACACAGAAACACAACAAACATAACGGTCGGATGAATATGTTCATCATTAAACTGCTAGCATAAGATGACAGATTGGCACGTTTTCTGTATCGTATTTCTGAACTTTTGTAAAGAAAAACATCCGCAATAAATAAAAAACTTTGAAACTTGTGTTGTATAATATGTCCTCTGTTACAGTAAATGCGTGTTGAAAGTTGTGAACTACATTATCGGTCGGATGAATATGGCGGTTCCTGCCATACGTAGTTTGTATAACAGACTGCTGGGACTGCACGACAGCTATGGAAATCAGAGCTTTGCTCGCCTTCCAAAAAAAAGAGCATTTTACAGGGCAGATAATCGGACTTCGAGAACCTGTTCGTTTGTAAAAACGCTCCAGTGTATCTTTTTTCTCAGTAACCATGTCCATAAATGGAGTACCAGCTGGTTATGTTTTGACGGTGGGAGAAGTAAACCAAAAGAAACCCATCATGGAGAGAATTTTGTGAGCAATGAATTATTTATTATCTGATCGAGATGATCATATAACTTTAAGTCCATTTAATCAAAGGTTCACTTCTATGCAAAGCTTTGCTCGGTTCAGAAGCCGGGCCTGATTAGCTCAGTCGGTAACGCGTCTGACTATCAATCCAGGGGTCGTAAGTTTGAATCCCCGTCTGGCAACAGTCTCCATGATGATTGATATACGACATTGTGTCTCATTTTCATTTGTCTCTCACCGCTGATTCAAGTGGGAAAGTTATCAGTTACTTGCGGAGATGGGGTGTGCTCGAGTACTGGTTAATCCCGGGAAACAGTGGTTAGGTAACTTATCATCTGTTAGCCCTTGATGGCATAAAAATGACACTAAATATTCAATCAATCAATCAATCAATTGCTCTGTTCAGAACATACAGGGCTCATGTTTGCACTATGTTTGCACTTTTAAGAATGGGTCAGGACCTCTGACTTTGGGAAAATAAGCGTTATTTTTAAAAAAATTGTGGAAATTACATAGCACAGTTTCCTTAAATATATGTAACAATATATATATGTGTAATGTATATTAAATCATGTAAAAAAAATGTGATGCTGCAAGACTTTTCCCCTAAATATTTCTTTTGGCATATTGAAATGGGAATTTTGTTTCTTTGGATTGGGGAAAAAAAGACACTATTTGCCATTGGGAGTGGGGCAGAATAATGGCTCCAAAAATGGGCAAACAGCCCTGACATAAAATCTTTTTTTTTCTTCTTAAAATTCAAAACATTACATACCTGAATACCTTTGTCCCTTGCCACTGGTATATTAACAACTTTCCGTAATGTAATAGGAGCTTTAACATTTTCTTGGTTTACACTTTTTAACTTGTCTTTTCCACTAATTTCACTTGTATTTCTGTTATTTGCAATCAGATCCCTATTGTCAGTCTCCTGTTTATTTCTGTCATTTTCACTTGTTTCCATTTTAGTTCTAGCATGTGCTGCATTGGGTGTATTTAGAATATCTTTTTTCTTTTTATGTTTATTTCTTGTCGGAGTTACAATCCATGTACCACTTGCATTTTTAATTCGTGTCTCAATCATGTCAATTTCATTTTCTTTGCTATCGGTTTCATCAACTTCACTACTTTCATTTATGGCTGAGTTATTTTCATTATTCAATACTTCTGTTCTTTCTTCACAATGTACAGCTTCTGAACTTGCGCAGTTCTTTTTATCACTTCCATTCTGAGTGATGTCCCCTGGAAACTCTTCATCAGAAGACATATCGGAGGTTTGAATAGACTCTTCACTATCACTCTCTGGTTCAGAAACTTGTTTTTTCCACTTTTTGTTGCTGCCTGCTATAGTGTTCACAGTGATATCATTATCTTGAATAATGTCAATTTTCCTGCAATAAGAAATTATTAACTAATTGTCATTATTATAAGCAGTGGCAAGGCTGTCCCTAAGGGCTGGGGGCCGGGATTTCGCCCGGCAATTCTTGTTCTGTTCCCCAGCTACTATGGGTTGAGATCTACCATTTAAAACATACTTTGCTCTAATAGTGAAGTTTATTTTGGCACAAACACAACCAGTAAGAGTTATATGCAGCCTTTATGTAAAACAATAACAGCCCCTTTTACCTGAGTGGCGTAATGAAGTTATTGTCGTGTTTAGGGTGATGGCAGTTCACGCCAGTTCACAGGTTCAATCACATGCTCAACCTCAATGTGATGCTAAAACACCCCCAGTGAGATAGAGAAATAGAGAGACTACGTGATCATTACCTGTGTCATTACCTGTGTCATGCAATTTAACATTTTATAACATTCATTAATCATTACAAGTAAAATGATTCAGGTAGCTCATGTTTCTAAACAAAATTTAACGCTGTTTCAAAAATGTTACCATATAAATGTATGTCAGCATGCATGTTACATGAGAAAATTAGAATGTTCAGTATTACCATAGTTACTATTGTCCTATGTAACAACTGAAAGTAACCCTTTCAGGGACCCCAAAAGACCATATACCCTGGAACTGAGCAAACTTGAAATCAATATTCATAGAAATAACTGATGGCAAATATAAACTACCAGTAATTAACCAAAAAATCAAAGCTTTAACCCTTTTGGGCCATTTCTGGCCCCAAAGCAATTTAAATGACAATTTTTATACCAACTCTACTTTGTTATCTAGATGACAATACAATGGTTAAATAACACCTTTGAAGAAATGAATGAAAACTTTATCCACTTTCCCATAGTCATTCTACAGAGAAATAAAATTAAAGGGCTCAATGGCCCTTTGCAAGATATTATCATTTTGAGAGGATTTTTTAAATAAACAATATTAGTTTCTTGTGTCCTTCTTGGCCCCTTAAGATTATGACATCACATAATTTGATCACAAAACTCACTTGTGAGTCATTGGCCCATGTCAGTCAAAAGGTGTTAGCCATATTTTGACTTGTAATGTCTCAGAAATTGGGTTATATTTTAATATACCTTTTAAGTTTACCCGTCTGCATCTCAGAAATACTCATGAACTGGTTCATGACCTCTGGTTTGACCTGATGACTCATCAATGACTCCAACACACTTGCCCTCTGTAAAAATAGACAAATAATTACTCCATTATCTCGTTCCTGCGATAATCTAAAAAGCACTAAAGGTAAGAGTCGCCGACCTAAAAATTAAAATACCTAACATGCATAATCTTCTCATTGTACTCTCTATCTGCAGTCTACCATGAGTATATTACATAGCAACCACATTACTGTTCCCATTTTACAATCAAAACAATGTGCATGATCTCTTCATTCCTCTCTATCACAGGCCTCAAACATTGGCACTATTTTTCACTTTTCCTATTTTCATTGTCATGGCAACCATTTTTTATTGCAATGGCAATCTAAATAAGGATCCTATGGGAAAATTTAAATAATATGCATAATCTCCTCATTGCCCTCTATCACCATATCAAATTTCATGACTCTATCATAAGTACAATTTAAGTTATCATAAGATCAAGATATTGACACAATTTTTCCCACTTTCATTTCCATGACAATCAAAATATTTGTTCAACAGGAAAATTAAAATAATGAGCATAATTTTATTCCTGTGAAACCGGTAGTGGAATAAAAAGATATGTGTGTAAATAGCAATGGGCCAACCCCAAACTATAGAAATGATTTTGAGACAACTTTCAGATCACTAGGTCTAGGCGACCCCAAATTGTAAATCAGTAACAGTTATTGAAAAAATGAACACTTATTATTTTAATTTTTTTTTAAGATCTTCCTAGCTTAAAACAATTTGATTTCCCTTAACTATAGCATTGACATGAAGGTGAAAATGGTCTACTGTTGTAGGATGGAATCAAACAACCACCCGTCATATTTGGCATTTAGTGAATCCTTTCATTATTAAAGTCATCACAGGGATTTGTAAGTTGCCATATTCCCCAAAATAAACGCTCCTGGGAGGATGCAGTTTTAAAAGGGGACAGGGCTGTTTATTTGGGTCCGAGAAATCAAAAACAGTTTGCAGATACCTTTTACCTTTCTCAGACCCAAATTGGGGTAGGGCATTTATAATGGAGGGAGCTTTTATTCGAGGGAATACGGTAGTTGCAACTGCAATGCTGAGACAGGTTACCATATTACTGTAATTCATGAAACTGTCTTGAAATAAACTGAACTCAAAGAATGAAATTTTCGGCTCCTATGATAAAAGACCTACATGTACATACCTTCTCTTTCTTCTCTTTTTGTTCAATGATTCTCTCGAATTTTTTTCTTTCCTTCTTTGTCAGTTTCTTCACTTTTTTCACTTGAATTTCATTTTTTTTTGTTTCCTGTTTTTCCCCTGGTAAGGCCATAATATTACTGCCATCGTAGCCTTGGTCGACTTTCACACCCTCCAAATTAATTTCTACCTGCTGAAAGAGATTGAAAAGATTGTCAAGTGTCAAGAGTCTGCAAGTATATACAGCAATTACAACAGCTTCCAGAGGACAGAGCTCCAACTCCTTGTCAAGGGTCAAGAGTCTGCAAGTAAATACAGCAATTACAAGAGCTTCCAGAGCTCCAACTCCATTATTTGAAGTTTGTCAAGTACTTCAGCTCAAGCAGTGACTTTGGACTGTCAAGAACCAGAGCTTGAATAATTCTCGATTTCAGACACTGATTACTGACTGTTAAGTACCACATGTGTTTATGCATTGTCAACTATGTAGCTCTACAGTAGTAAGAGAGCTTGACTGTCCAGTAAAAGTTGAAAGGAGCATGATATAGGAACAAATGTCTGTCACTGAGGTACCAAAATTTTAACGGTGAGTTTAGAAAGTTCAAACTTAAGTACTGGTATTGACTAGGAATTAAAGTGCATTACTTATACAGGGATGTGCGGGTACATGGCATCTAAGAGAAAATACAATAAATCAAATAAGACATTGTAAGTGGAATCTATAAGAAAATACAATAAATCAAATAAGACATTGTAAGTGGAACATTGTCCTTACTGGAATATGAGTTGATGTTCATTATGTGTTTTTAATTCAGGAAATTTCTTTCTTTATTTTAAAAGAAACATTGTCAATTTTATATTAACATATATAATTACTATCAGTATTTTACCCCAAAAACATTTTTCTCTAATGTAAAAATCACACAGTAGCTACATGCATGTTCATTTATATGGGACGGGCCCGATTAGCTCAGTCGGTTACACATTTATATGGTTTGTGGTGTTATATGTCTAGTTCATAATTCAACTTATTACTTATAAAAAACAATTTTTACAATACACTACTCAATCCGACTCAATAACATTTCAATGATTCTAATTTGTTTATGTAACCAATTTAAAGAGGACATTATTTGCTATTAAGTTGATGATTTATAATTTATTTAAAAAAATTCTACACAAAGTCATATTTTAAACAAAATTTTTTCTGATGTTTGCTTAATGTGAGCACAAAGACATGTGCTTTACATACAGCAAATAAATAATACTTCATTAAGAAATAAATTAACATTTTGTTTTATTTTCTTTTAATAATACTGTTTTAAATTCGCAACAGAAAAAAGCTACATTCTGACTACCTTAATTTAGTTGACTGCCATCCTTAATTTTGTTTGTTTACTACTGGGCTGCATTCAGTTCGGTTGAACGTTAAGTGTGTTTGCTAGTATTTGTGTGACCAGGGCTTACTTTTGGCCACATTAGGTATTATAATTTATAAGCCTCCTGGGCACAAGCACTCTAGCATGTATAAAAAGTCTGTTTCAATTGTTTGTATTGTGATGGTAGTGTATCAGTATATATATACATGTATGTATTGCACAAAGTTATCGAATGAATGAGTGAGTAATTGAGTGAGCGATTTTGTTGCATGATTAGTAAATTAATCATTTTTAATTCCTGTCAAACTTAACCATCTAGGCCCATTTCTTATGACAGTCAAAGCGACAGTAACCTTTAGAAAATCTGTGAAGATCTACTCAAAGTATTTTATTGTTGACTACTTGCTGATCAGCCTGGTAAAACTTTACTTGTATTTTTATTTATCTCATAAGGAACTGTATTTGTATCGTGTGAAATGTATATAACGTGAATTGATTAATGTTTTGTCGTAAAATATATATTGAGAATACTACACTGCATTAAACCCCTCACCGGTCATATTGTTATTGGTCACATTTGACAGCGCTTGTCAACTGGGCAACATGTCGCTGCACATTTTTCAAAGCAAATACGCAAACGCCTTAGTTGACTTAATCACGCGTCATATGACAACACCGCAGTTGAGCAGTTCATTTATAATCAAACTAGTCATGATCCTAACCTCTTTTTTAAGGTTTCCTGTAGATCTGTCAACATCACTAGATGCCTGGTCCCTGGCTTTCCAGTTGAATCCTTTCTTGCGTTTGCCCATTTCAACTCCTAAACAATACTCGACTGTGTCAAAGTATATACTTTCCAAAAAGTCAAACTGTTATTTACAAGTTTCAGTTTCAAAACAAACCCACATGTGTTGACCTAACAACAACTATACTGACAAAGTTACGCGCTAAAAAGTAAATATTACTATGATTAATATTTTGGTTGAAAAAGCAGTGATTATATTATAATTTTCACTTAGATATTAATTGGCCAAAAATGTAAAATAATACCTTATAAGAAATGATAATCAATTTAAATAATATAATGAAACGATATAAGTATATTCTTCCGCGACCTATTTTTGTGTTATATAATTACTACACTATCGTGAGATAATCATTTAATTACAAATCATTTTATTTACGAACATTATTTAATTAAAAAAAATTAAACGAGTAATAAATATATGTTTCTATATACAAATATTTAACTTGTTCATGTGTACCCGTAATATGTTAATATAAACCCCCAATTCCTTATACATGTCTATATTTATCAGCAAAGTGATTATTACAATTCACTGGTCAATTTGTCAACATGGCAGCTTTGGACGAAGATGATAATTTTGAAGAAGACAAATTTCAGAATACCAGTCTGTTAACGTTCCCAAAAGAAGTGCAAGAAGTCATAGATGAAGTGCGCATATTATTTCTTTAATCCAACCTATTTCTGTGAATAGTCACATTGTAAATTGCTTTCAAATTGAGTTTTAACAATAAAATTTGACCGTAATTATGTGTTTCCAATATAGAGATATTGAATTGGTAATTTTATGACTCTACCAAATGGCACAGTTTCTCTAATCTTGTCGCACACATGGCACAAAAACTATTATCTTGTCTTGTTAATATTCTTTATATGAAATTAGTAAAACCTATACAGCTATAGACCAAGAGTGTCGAGACTTAGAATTTTAGCAAGTGTTGCAAAAGTTTAAGATGGGTGTAAGACGATTCATACACTGAACGTTTCATACCCTGGTTAATTTGTACCCATTAAAGGAAATTAAGACTACTTCAGATGAGACATATGCTGCAAATGAGATAATGAATGAGTTTTTCTCCTAGAAAACATTTTTTTCTTATTCCAGTATATTAATGTTCATAGTACTTAAGGATAAAACGTTGTTTATTTGTCCTTTACCTACCTTACCGATAATATTGCCCCTACTCTAATAATTAGATTGCATTTGTCAAAAAATAGTTATTTTATTGTTTTTATTGTTGTTTTGTTTTTTTTTGGCCAAAATTTTGGATCATAACCACTGTTTCTGTTATATCTGCAGATTTGAATCTTGAAACAAGAATTATTTTTTTTTGTTCATTTCCCTGACAACACCGTTTTTTTTCTTGTAGTGCTCCAAAGGCAGTTTTTCAAATTCTCATGTATGTATAAAATTAGGTTCTAACAAAAGAAAAATTGTCTGTATATTCATTTTTCTTTGCATATATATATAACAATCATTTTAATACCAATGGTTGATGGAATATGTTGTGTATAAACAGGCTTCTCCACAGGCATTTAAGCACAGGGGCACCCCAGCGCTTGACTGTCAGAAATGGTATTCCCCTAGCGCTTGAATTCTTTAACAAATTTTGCAAAACTTACTTTCTTCTAAGTCATTATCTTTCTTTGCATATCTTTTCTCATGTTAATGCCTAAAATGAAACATACTAAATATGATAACTTTAACTGATTAATACACGTTTTACTAGTGAAGTGTATTTCAATAAGTGCCTTACACGGGGCTTGAAAATGTGTTGAAGGTGTTTAAGTGCTCTTACCTTAGCGCTTGCATTCCTTCCTGTAGAGAACTCTGACAAAATTATACGATTTAATGGGAAATTTTGTAATAATATGTTGACAAAAACAGTTAATTTCATATTAGAATTACTGATCAGTAAGTATATATTTGAAAACCAAAATGTTAAATATAATAATTTACCTACATGCCAACCCAAGATTTGGTAGGTAAAGGACAAACAAACAATAATTCAATTTAAGCAAGGCCTCGAGGTTATAAAATATTTTTCATGCTCAAATTCGTACTCAAACTTTAGAGTATTAATTCAGATTTGAGGTAGAAAATTATAAGAATTTATGATTATTTTGTTATAATGAGCTGAGTCATCTTTGAGTTAAGCATGAAATCTTGAGTTGAGCATGGAAAAAATATTTATAATCCCAGACCCTGATTGTTTAATATTCAGCAGTTTTAGTTTTATGACCAAATAAATTACCAAAAATGTTTTCAACATGCATGTTACAATTTGAGCTTGTATATATATGATTAATCTTCTGGAACCAAGGTTTTTCAGTCTGTTGGTGTTTAGAATTTATTTCAACATGTATGTTGCCATATGAGCTTGATTTGCTTGCGTGTTCGGCTGTTGCTATAAACTTGCATATAATTTGTCCTAAACAAATTGGAAGAGAATACAAATACATGTACGATAATTGCATTGACTGTTTTATACCAACCAGATGTTCTTTTCAAATGTTTATTAGATCATGTTTACATATATATTACAGTAACAATACATTGATTCAATGTCTTGCAAAATGCCCTCCTTGTAAATTGCAGATTCTACCGACGGATGACCCACTTGACAGTTCAGATTTTAACCCGGTGGATTACATCAACACACTCTTCCCAACTGAGCAGTCGTTATCAAACATTGATGATGTCGTAGGAAAAATTAGATACAAAATCCGGTAGGTTATGAAATCAGACATGTGTATAGCTGCAAGTTTCTCCTATAAAATAAACAGTTATGGTTATGTAACAATTTGCTATTTAGCCAAATAATGGCCAAACCTCTCGGTCTATTTCCTGTAAAGATGCTCTTAATGCTTGGATGTTGTTGGTAGGTTTTGACCTAATCCCATGGGAGAAAAAATATACAATTTTTAAATTATTAAATAAATGAAAGAGTATACCTTTATTTTGTGATCAATTCAAAACATAGTGCCTAATAGATGTAAGAGTGGGGTTAGAAAATACTGCTATTTTGTAGCCAATTCAAAACTTCAATGAAATTCAGAATTTAAAGATATTTGCCAAAACAACTGATCCGTTCTCAGATTTACTCTTAACACAAGTTCTTAAAATAACATAAGTTATTTGGCAGGAATTTTATAGTGGTGAAGTCAATGAGGCATCAAATAATTAAATAATGGTCATAGGGAAGAAACTCTTACAAACCATAACACATATTTCATACAAATCTGGTCTTGTTTCAAATGCCGTTTTAGTTGTTGCTTTTCAGAATTTATTTCTCTAAATAAAATTTATTCTGACATGACAATTAATTGCTTACCATACCATGTGTCAGCTGGCATGATATATATCTGTGTTACCTTTATACTGCCTTGAGCAGACGCTGTTGACGTAATAAACATTAAATGCTCTCTGTTTATCAGACGTCTAGATGATGATATCCGTGTTGTTGTTCGTGGACAGACAAATGTTGGGGAGGATGGTAGGCAATCCTTGGAAGAGGCACAGAGAGCCATTCAAGACCTCTTCACCAAGATTAAAGACATAAAAGACAAGGCTGAGAAATCTGAAGAAATGGTAATATAATTATTATGTATATCTATATATAAACAGTTAATCGTTACCTCTCACTGCTGAGGTTTCATGGCAGAGTATTTTTAGGCACTAATGACTACTTACTTCATCAATGGGGTTGTGGGTTTGAGCCTTACATGGTTCAAAACCATTATGTGAGAAAGTTTGCCAGTTACTTGCAGAATGACTTTGGTTCTACTCATATTCATGCTCATGTCTTCCTCCACCAATAAAACTAGATATGCCATACATGACATATATAACCTGAAATGTGTTGAAAGTAGTGTCAAGCCCCATCCAAAAACAAACAGCCACAATGTTTGTTATTGGACCATTCTGGAGTAACATTTTGGCTCTGTTCCCAGAGATAGAATTAATAAACTTTTCTGTTACTATGTATTTATTTCCTTAGTTTTTAGGTCCAAAATTTCCATTAAAAAACATGTTTTACTTTAATATGGTAGCTCTGTTTTTTGATAATTTTGGTAAACCACTGATTTCTAATTTGTTGCTGATCTGATTGTTAGTATGCATTTTGTTAAATTCCAAACAATCTGCACAAATACCCAGTAGTAAAAAAACCTCTGAGCCAAATTTTTCTAAGTTCCATGATTTATGGTTATCTAACCTAGTGTTTTTTGCACACATTATGTCTTAATTGTTCATTTTCAGTTTTAATGTTAATAAGTTTATTTGAGAACTGCTGAGTTAGGTTGTCTGTATACAAATAATACAAGATTCCTTCATCATCCAGGTTAAAGAAATCACGAGAGACATAAAGCAATTGGATCATGCCAAGCGACATTTGACAAGTTCTATAACCACATTAAACCATCTGCACATGCTGGTCGGTGGCGTCGAATCATTAAAGTAAGTTCTTACTTTGTACAAAGTTTCATCAAATTGTTATGTTGAAATTTGCTAATAATGTTGCAGCGGTAGCATTGAAACTATTTTTAGATAATGCAAAAGATTAGTTTATATTAATTCATTTTAGCTCTATTGCAAACTAAGTTCAGAGCTTATATGAGTTGCTCCCAAAGCCATGTTTTGGGTAGAACAAATACTGAATGAATGTTCCCGAGTCCATGTCCTGGGTAGAACATGTACTGAGTGAACATTCCCGAGTCCATGTCCCGGGTTGAACATGTACTGAATGAATGTTCCGGAGTTCATGTCCCAGGTGGAACATGATCTGAGTGAATGTTCCAGAGTCCATGTCCCTGGTGGAACATGTACTGAGTCCATGTCCTGGGTAGAACAAGTACTGAGTGAATGTTCCGGAGTCCATGTCCTGGGTGGAACATGTACTGAGTGAATGTTCCCGAGTCCATGTCCTGGGTAGAACATGTACTGAGTGAATGTTCCCGAGTCCATGTCCCGGGTTGAACATGTACTGAGTGAATGTTCCCGAGTCCATGTCCCGGGTTGAACATGTACTGAGTGAATGTTCCCGAGTCCATGTCCCGGGTGGAACATGTACTGAGTGAATGTTCCCGAGTCCATGTCCTGGGTAGAACAAGTACTGAGTGAATGTTCCCGAGTCCATGTCCTGGGTGGAACATGTACTGAGTGAATGTTCCCGAGTCCATGTCCTGGGTAGAACATGTACTGAGTGAATGTTCCCGAGTCCATGTCCTGAGTAGAACAAGTACTGAGTGAATGTTCTCGAGTCCATTTCCTGGGTAAAACATGTACTGAGTGAATGTTCCCGAGTCCATGTCCTGGGAAGAACATATACTGAGTGAATGTGTCCGAGTCCATGTCCCTGGTGGAACATGTACTGAGTGAATATTCCTGAGTCTATGTCCTGGGTGGAACATGTACTGAGTGAATGTTCACGAGTCCATGTCCTGGGTGGAACATGTACTGAGTGAATGTTCCCTAGTCCATGTCCTGGTTAGAACATGTACTGAGTGAATGTTCCCGAGTCCATGTCCTGGTTAGAACAAGTACTGAGTGAGTGTTCCCAAGTCCATGTCCTGGGTAGAACAAGTACTGAGTGAGTGTTCCCAAGTCCATGTCCTGGGTAGAACAAGTACTGAGTGAGTGTTGTTTCTGAGAGACCATCAGGTTGAGCCTGAGATTAAACTCCGGCCTCTGGCATGAGCAGTCAGAACACTGTCCACTACATTAATGCCCTGCTTAAAAAACTGGGTTTTGTTGATGTAAGAGACATGCACATTAACAAGTTTAACATGACCCAGACCTTGTTAGCTCAGTCAGTAGCTTGTCTGACTATTAATCTAGGGGGTGTGAGTTGGAATCATCACTCAGCAGAGTCTCCGATGATTGATATGTGACATTCCGTCTCATTATCATTCATCGCTCATAACTGATTTAAGTGGAAAAGTTATAAGTTACTTGCAGAGATGGATGTACTCAAGTACTGGTTAACCTTCCAGGATTCTAGGAAAGAGTGGTTAGGTTAAACTGTTGTGTGTTAGCCCAAAATGGCATAAAATGATGCTATATATTTAATAAAAAAACAAAGTTTAACATGCAGAATTTCATGTAGTTTGTGCGATTGCAAAAGTAAGTAATATAGTCATCTGCTAACAGTGGGAAGGGCTTGCTGAAACGGTAGAGGTTTGGGGCCCAGAATAATTGGTTTATCACCCACTATTACCAAGTGTCAAGTCACCATATCAACATATTTTTTTGTATTCTGCCAAGATAGATGTAAGAGTAATATTTGTGTAAGTTGTAAGAACTGGTTTCACGATGGGTGCTAAATGAATATATTTAAACAATGTTTTTTTAGTCAGTGTATAATTTTAATTAAATCCTAGATCACTCCAAATCACATCTTGGCAGATAAATATATTCATCATATCCATTTATCGTTATGTGAAAAACAGATATGACCATGTAAAAAGTGGAAATATATGAAATAGGTGATCCAGTTTCAATTATATTTAATAGTACACTTTCAGGAACTCAGTGAACAATGCCATGTTCTGTTCCTATTCTCACAAAACATCTCAAATGGAGTTTACACCAAAGCTGAAGTTTTAGCACTACTTGGCATTTAAAATGTTCTAAAGACAAAGCTTATACATATGAACATGATAATTGACAGTGATGTTCAAACTGTACAGAAGTAATTAATTGACAATAAAATTAGAGCTTAAAATTTTGAAGTTTGGATGTTTTATGAATAAGGCCTGTTGCCCATTTCACTTACCTTCAAATATTGTTGAATAATTAAGAAACCTAATATACATAAAGTTAAGGCAAGTTTGAATAAGAACTACATTTTTGTATGCTTACAAAAGCTTGTATGAGGATGTAAGTGGAAACTAAAATGAATTTTGTGACTTTACAAACCTAAGTGAAATTGCCCCCAAGTGTTATGTATGTTTTGTTTTTATTTCAGCTCTCTAACTGGTAGAAGACAATTTTGAGAGGAATAAATGGCCTCCAAGTGTTTATGTATGTTTTGTTTTGATTGCAGCTCCCTGACCAGGAGAAGGCAGTATGGAGAGGTTGCCAACCTGTTACAGGGAGTCCTCAATGTACTTGAACATTTCCAAAGATACATGGCCATTCCGCAGATAAAAGAACTGTCTGATAGGTAAATTGCTTTTAAAAGTAGATGTTAACATCTGACAGTCTTTATATTAACTATTCTAAAAGTGGATGACCACGCCTCACAGTCCCTATATTATGGGGCTTAATAAGAAATTCCTGAAAAATAATTACCAGTAATCATGGTCCAACAAATTTTGTAGAGATTGATTTCAATTTTAAAACAATAAAAAAATATTTAGCAGTGTTTTAACATTTGAAATGTGATACTAGTGTTCCATTTTTATGTCCCTGTCATGTAATGTGGGGTACAACTGGCTTCTGTTTCACCAACATTTTACTTAATTACTTAAAAACTTAACTAAGTTTTGACTGGTTATTTATCTATTATATAATCAATATCATTGACACAATATGCAGTTTAACTGGAACCAATCTAAAGTCATGATCACCTGGCTGCTTTTCTTAGATTTAAGTTTTTAAGTATTTAAGTATATGTTGGTGAAACAGGAGCCTGGTGTACTTATTTTGCACATTTTTTTAATGTCACGGTAGGTACAGATTTTGATGTAGTTTGTATCTCCACAATTCTTTACAGGCCTCAAGGCATTGCATTCAAACTTATTTCTCAACTTAAGCCTTAAACAATATTCTAACATTCGCCTTGGGGGAATTTGTTTCAATAAAAAGATGATTGATTGATTGATTGAATATTTAGCATCATCTTTATGCCATCGAGGGCTAACAGATGATCATTTAACTAACCACTGTTTCCTGGGATTAACCAGTACTGGAGCACAACCCATCTCCGCAAGTAACTGATAACTTTCCCACTTGAATCAGTGGTGAGAGATGAATGATAGCGAGACACAATGTCGTATATCAATCATCACGGAGACTGTTGCCAGGTGGAGATTCGAACTCACGACCCCTGGATTGATAGTCAGACGCGTAACAGACTGAGCTAATTGGGCTCGGCACAATAAAAAGAACTGTGATACAAATAAATAGAAATTGTTACATCAATTTCTAATCTTATCTTGGTCAAACAGTTGAAACACACCAGCCAAGTGGCATTGCTACTGGTAAGGATCACTCACCTTCAGTGATTGTCTAGTAGTTGAGAGTTTGTTATACCTTCCGGCTATCTATTAAAATGTATTTTTACATCACCACCGTATAATTATAATGTTCGATATTCACTCACATTTTAACACACAGAAGAGTTATACAAATGAGATGGGGTTTATTACAATCATATGGTTCATAAATATTTTCATAATCAAATTTCCTGAGACATTGTCTAATACAAAAATGTACAGTTTGTACGAAGATTGGTTATATACATGTATACATATAGGTGAATGTCCTGACACAATGACACATGTTAATATTGTATGTCAGAGTGAAACAGATGCAGACAGAGCTGGGTTCCCAGATTATATCTGACTTTGAAGATTGGTGATATACATGTATACATATAGGTGAATGTCCTGACACAATGACATGTGTAAATATTGTTTTTCAGAGTCAAACAGATGCAGACAGAGCTGGGTTCCCAGATTATATCTGACTTTGTAGATTGGTGATATACATGTATACATGTAGGTGAATGTCTTGACACAATGACATGTGTTAATATTGTATTTCAGTGTGAAACAGATGCAGACAGAGATGGGTTCTCAGATTATACCTGACTTTGAAGATTGGTGATATACATGTATACATATAGGTGAATGTCCTGACACGATGACATGTGTTAATATTGTATTTCAGGGTGAAACAAATGCAGACAGAGCTGGGTTCCCAGATTATATCTGACTTTGAAGATTGGTGATATACATATATACATGTAGGTGAATGTCTTGACACAATGACATGTGTTAATATTGTATTTCAGGGTGAAACAGATGCAGACAGAGCTGGGTTCCCAGATTATATCTGACTTTGAAGATTGGTGATATACATGTATACATATAGGTGAATGTCTTGACACAATGACATTTGTTAATATTGTATTTCAGGGTGAAACAGATGCAGACAGAGCTGGGTTCCCAGATTATATCTGACTTTGAAGATTGGTGATATACATGTATACATATAGGTGAATGTCCTGACACGATGACATGTGTTAATATTGTATTTCAGGGTGAAACAAATGCAGACAGAGCTGGGTTCCCAGATTATATCTGACTTTGAAGATTGGTGATATACATATATACATGTAGGTGAATGTCTTGACACAATGACATGTGTTAATATTGTATTTCAGGGTGAAACAGATGCAGACAGAGCTGGGTTCCCAGATTATATCTGACTTTGAAGATTGGTGATATACATGTATACATATAGGTGAATGTCTTGACACAATGACATTTGTTAATATTGTATTTCAGGGTGAAACAGATGCAGACAGAGCTGGGTTCCCAGATTATATCTGACTTTGAAGATTGCTGATATACATGTATACATATAGGTGAATGTCCTGACACGATGACATGTGTTAATATTGTATTTCAGGGTGAAACAGATGCAGACAGAGCTGGGTGTCAAGATTATATCTGACTTTGAAGATTGGTGATATATAGATGAATGTCCTGACACGATTACATGTGTTCATATTGTATTTCAGGATTTCAAGGTGAAACAGATGCAGACAAAGCTGGGTTCCCAGATTATATCTGATTTTGAAGATTGGTGATATACATGTATACATGTAGGTGAATGTCTTGACACAATGACATGTGTTAATATTGTATTTCAGGGTGAAACAGATGCAGACAGAGCTGGGTTCCCAGAATATATCTGACTTTGAAGATTGGTGATATACATGTATACATATAGGTGAATGTCTTGACACAATGACATGTGTTAATATTGTATTTCAGGGTGAAACAGATGCAGACAGAGCTGGGTTCCCAGATTATATCTGACTTTGAAGATTGGTGATATACATGTATACATATAGGTGAATGTCTTGACACAATGACATGTGTTAATATTGTATTTCAGGGTGAAACAGATGCAGACAGAGCTCTGTTCCCAGATTATATCTGACTTTGAAGATTGGTGATATACATGTATACATATAGGTGAATGTCCTGACACGATGACATGTGTTAATATTGTATTTCAGTGTGAAACAGATGCAGACAGAGCTGGGTGTCAAGATTATATCTGACTTTGAAGATTGGTGATATACATGTATACATATAGGTGAATGTCCTGACACGATTACATGTGTTCATATTGTATTTCAGGATTTCAAGGTGAAACAGATGCAGACAGAGCTGGGTTCCCAGATTATATCTGACTTTGAAGATTGGTGATATACATGTATACATATAGGTGAATGTCTTGACACGATAACATGTGTTAATATTGTATTTCAGAGTGAAACAGATGCAGACAGAGCTGGGTTCCCAGATTATATCTGACATTGAAGATTGGTGATATACATGTATACATATAGGTGAATGTCTTGACACGATGACATTTGTTAATATTGTATTTCAGGGTGAAACAGATGCAGACAGAGCTGGGTTCCCAGATTATATCTGACTTTGAAGATTGCTGATATACATGTATACATATAGGTGAATGTCCTGACACGATGACATGTGTTAATATTGTATTTCAGGGTGAAACAGATGCAGACAGAGCTGGGTTCCCAGATTATATCTGACTTTGAAGATTGGTGATATACATGTATACATATAGGTGAATGTCCTGACACGATTACATGTGTTAATATTGTATTTCAGGATTTCAAGGTGAAACAGATGCAGACAGAGCTGGGTTCCCAGATTATATCTGACTTTGAAGATTGGTGATATACATGTATACATGTAGGTGAATGTCCTGACACAATGACATGTGTTAATATTGTATTTCAGAGTGAAACAAATGCAGACAGAGCTGGGTTCCCAGATTATATCTGACTTTGAAGATTGGTGATATACATGTATACATGTAGGTGAATGTCTTGACACAATGACATGTGTTAATATTGTATTTCAGGGTGAAACAGATGCAGACAGAGCTGGGTTCCCAGATTATATCTGACTTTGAAGATTGGTGATATACATGTATACATATAGGTGAATGTCCTGACACGATTACATGTGTTAATATTGTATTTCAGGATGAAACAGATGCAGACAGAGCTTGGTTTCCAGATTATATCTGACTTTGAAGATTGGTGATATACATGTATACATATAGGTGAATGTCCTGACACAATGACGGGTTAATATTGTATTTCAGGGTAAAACAGATGCAGACAGAGCTGGGTTCCTAGATTATATCTGACTTTGAAGATTGGTGATATACATGTATACATATAGGTGAATGGTTTGACACAATGACACATTCAGGGTGAAACAGATGCAGACAGAGCTGGGTTCCCAGATTATATCTGACTTTGAAGATTGGTGATATACATGTATACATATAGGTGAATGTCCTGACACGATTACATGTGTTAATATTGTATTTCAGGATGAAACAGATGCAGACAGAGCTGGGTTTCCAGATTATATCTGACTTTGAAGATTGGTGATATACATGTATACATATAGGTGAATGTCCTGACACAATGACGGGTTAATATTGTATTTCAGGGGGAAACAGATGCAGACAGAGCTGGGTTCCTAGATTATATCTGACTTTGAAGATTGGTGATATACATGTGTATAGGTGAATGTTTTGACACAATGACACATTCAGGGTGAAACAGATGCAGACAGAGCTGGGTTCCCAGATCATATCTGACTTTGAAGATTGGTGATATACATGTATACATGTAGGTGAATGTCCTGACACGATTACATGTGTTAATATTGTATTTCAGGATGAAACAGATGCAGACAGAGCTTGGTTTCCAGATTATATCTGACTTTGAAGATTGGTGATATACATGTAAACATATAGGTGAATGTCCTGATACGATGACATGTGTTAATATTGTATTTCAGGGTGAAACAGATGCAGACAGAGCTGGGTTCCCAGATTATATCTGACTTTGAAGATTGGTGATATACATGTATACATATAGGTGAATGTCCTGACACGATTACATGTGTTAATATTGTATTTCAGGGTGAAACAGATGCAGACAGAGCTGGGTTCCCAGATTATATCTGACATTGAAGATTGGTGATATACATGTATACATATAGGTGAATGTCTTGACACAATGACACGTGTTAATATTGTATTTCAGGGTGAAACAGATGCAGACAGAGCTGGGTTCCCAGATTATATCTGACTTTGAAGATTGGTGATATACATGTATACATATAGGTGAATGTCCTGACACAATGACGGGTTAATATTGTATTTCAGGGGGAAACAGATGCAGACAGAGCTGGGTTCCTAGATTATATCTGACATTGAAGATTGGTGATATACATGTATACATATAGGTGAATGTCTTGACACAATGACACGTGTTAATATTGTATTTCAGGGTGAAACAGATGCAGACAGAGCTGGGTTCCCAGATTATATCTGACTTTGAAGATTGGTGATATACATGTATACATATAGGTGAATGTCTTGACACGATGACATGTGTTAATATTGTATTTCAGGGTGAAACAGATGCAGACAGAGCTGGGTTCCCAGATTATATCTGACTTTGAAGAGGCCTTTCAGGGCTCTGGAGCTAAGGTACAATACATATTGAATTGTTTATTTTTAACAGTACTTGAACATACTTGTAATTATTTTTCTGTTTCTTTGATACAAACACATAGTTTATAATTTTCCCTTTACTTCACCATAGTTGGTATTATGGCTTTTAATTGAACGGTGTTTAACATCATTTTAAACACATGGCAGGTTATATATGGCATATCCAGTTTTATTGGTGAAGGAAGACCTCATAGTGAATCTGAGTAGAATCACCATCTTTCTGCAAGTAACTGGCAAACTTTCTCACACAGTGCTTTTGGACAGAGTTTGGTTCGAACCCACGGCCTCAGCAGTGAAGTATGTTGTTGTAAGTTGTCAGTCTATTAGACCACTCGGCCATGGAGGACCCTATAGTTGGTGTAACATGATTAAAAATATTATAAAGTCTCCTTTCATTTACCAACATTACTATGACTTAATTCTGAATTGGTAGTCTTGGATGTCATTGACATCTGTTTGTCTGTGTTTAACTTATGAACAATTGAACACCAAAGTTTTAATTTTCCTTTGTTGTTTTTGTATCCATGCACATGTGACTTTACCTGAGATAATGAATATATAATTTAAATATAGCAAAAATAAATTTCATCTATATCACAGTCGTAAGAAGTTAGTTTATACTGAAGTTATTTTGTAAGCTCAGAGTTTATATGAACCTCTCTACAGTCCGATACCTGGGTAAAACCAGTCCCGGGTATATTATGATACCTGGGTAAAACCAGTCCCGGGTGTATTATGATACCTGGGTAAAACCAGTCCCGAGTGTATTATGATACCTGGGTAATACCAGTCACCATATGATACCTGGGTAATACCAGTCCCGGGTGTATTATGATACCTGGGTAAAACAAGTCCAAGTTGATTATGATACCTGGGTAAAACAAGTCCCGAGTGTATTATGATACCTTGGTAATACCAGTTGCCAGTGTATTATGATACCTGGGTAAAACCAGTCCCAAGTATATTATGATACCTGGGTAAAACCAGTCCAGAGTATATAACGAAACCTGGGTAAAACCAGTCCTGAGTGTATTACAAAACCTGGGTAATACCAGTCCCAAGTGTATTATGATACCGGGGTAAAACCAATCTCGAGTGCATTATGATACCGGGGTAAAACCAGTCCCGAGTGTATTATGATACCTGGTTAATACCAGTCTGGAGTGTATTATAAAACCTGGGTAATACCAGTCCCGAGTGTATTATGATACCGGGATAAAACCAGTCTCGAGTGTATTATGATGCCTGGGTAATACCAGTCCTGAGTGTATTATGATTCCTGGGTAATACCAGTCCTGAGTGTATTATGATACCTGGGTAATACCAGTCTCAAGTGTATTATGATACCTGGGTAAAACCATTCCGGAATGTATTATGATACCGGGGAAATACCAGTCCCGAGTCTATTATGATACCTGGGTAAAACCAGTCCTGAGTGTATAATGATACGGGGGGTAAAACCGGTCCCAAGTGTATTATGATACCTGGTTAATACCAGTCCAGAGTGTATTATGATACCAGGGTAAAACCAGTCCCGAGTGTATAATGATACCTGGGTAAAACCAGTCCCGAGTGTATTACAAAACCTGGGTAAAACCAGTCCTGAGTGTATTATGATACCTGCGTAAAACCAGTCCCGACTGTATTACGAAACCTGGATAATACCAGTCCCGAGTGTATTATGATACCGGGGTAAAACCAGTCCCGAGTGTATTATGATACCTGGGTATTACCAGTCCTGAGTGTATTATGATTCCTGGGTAATACCAGTCCTATGTGTATTATGATACCTGGGTAAAACCAGTCCCACGTGTATTATGACACCTGGGCAATACCAGTCCCGAGTCTACTATGATACCAGGGTGAAACCCGTCTCGAGTGTATTATGATACCCGGGTAATACCAGTCTCGAGTGTATTATGATGACGGGGAATACCAGTCCTGAGTGTATTATGATACCTGGGTAAAACCAGTCCTGAGTGTATAATGATACCTGGGTAATACCAGTCCCGAGTGTATTATGATACCTTGGTAATACCAGTTCCGAGTGCATTATGATACCTAGGTAATACCAGTCCCAAGTGCATTATGATACCTGGGTAATACCAGTCCCAAGTGTATTATGATACCTGGGTAATACCAGTCCCGAGTGTATTATGATACCTGGGTAATACCAGTTCCAAGTGTATTATGATACCTGGGTAATACCAGTCCTGAGTGTATCATGAGAGGCATCAGGTGGAGCGGAGGATTAGTTCTGCGACATCTGGCATGAATGTCACTACTCTATCCGCTTATTACTAAAGACTCTTAGTAAGAGTTAATTAGATACTGTCTGTCTTAAATATTAATTGTTGTTAGTAGAATTTACAGTAGAATAAGAAATTCACTGATGGACATACATTTGTATTGCATTCATTGTTTACATTTATATATACATGTATACTTTACATTGCATGTCTGTAGTATGGGCCGGGTAACCAGCGTCAGTTGAAGGAGGCATGTTTTGTTGTCAACATCATTGACCCCAAGGTAAAGCGGGAACTATTGGGATGGTTTGTCAAGCTGCAACTGGCAGAATACCTCGTCTTGTTTGGAGAGAACCAGGATGTAAGTACATGGGTGATTTGCTTTATATCACTTTCCTTATTATGAAACATGTAGGATTATTAAAATATAAAGATGGTAGGTAAGTTGATTTGGCAGGGGAGTCAGTGGAACTGTATATGATAGGATGCACATGTTTCTTAGTTCACATGCTACATGTACATAAGGTATGACAAAAGAATAGGAATACAATGGCTCTTGTATGTCACAAGAAGCAGCTCAGTGAGTATTGCTGGAACTTGTCATCATGCAAATGCTTTGGTTTAAATCTGGAACTTGTCATCATGCAAGTGCTGTGGTTTAAATCCGGAACTTGTCATCATACAAATGCTGTGGTTTAAATCTGGATCTTGTCATCATGCAAGTGCTGTGGTTTAAATCTGGAACTTGTCATCATGCAATGCTGTGGTTTAAATCTGGAACTTGTCATCATGCAAGTGCTGTCGTTTAAATCTGGAACTTGTCATCATGCTAGTGCTGTGGTCTAAATCTAGAACTTGTCATCATGCAAGTGCTGTCGTTTAAATCTGGAACTTGTCATCATGCTAGTGCTGTGGTCTAAATCTGGAACTTGTCATCATGCAAGTGCTGTGGTGTAAATATGGAACTTGTCATCATGCAAATGCCGTGGTTTAAATTTGGAAATTGTCATCTTGCAAATGCTGTGGTTTAAATCTGGAACTTCTCATCATGCAAATGATGTGGTTTAAATTTGGAAATTGTCATGCAAATGCTGTGGTTAAATCTGGAACTTTTCATCATACAAGTGCTGTGGTTTAAATTTGGAACTTGTCATGCAAGTGCTGTGGGTTAAATCTGGAATTTGTATGCAAGTGCTGTGGTTTAAATCTGGAACTTGTCATCATGCAGGTGTAGTGGTTTAAATCTGGAAATTGTCGTCATGCAAGTGCTGTGGTTTAAATCTAGAACTTGTCATCATGCAAGTGCTGTGGTTTAAATCTGGAACTTGTCATCATGCAAATGCTGTGGTTTAAATCTGGAACTTGTCATCATGCAAATGTAGTGGTTTAATTTGGAACTTGTCATCATGCAAGTGCTGTGGTTTAAATCTGGAACTTGTTATCATACAAATGCTGTGGTTTAAATCTTGAATTTGTTGTCATGCAAATGCTGTGGTTTAAATCTGGAACTTGTCAACATGCAAATGCTGTGGTTTAAATCTGGAACTTGTCATCATGCAAATGCTGTGATTTCAGTCTGGAACTTGTCTTCATGCAAGTGTTGTAGTTTTAATCTGGAACTTGTCATCATGGAAGTGCTGTGGTTTAAATCTGGAACATGTCGTTATGAAAGTGTTGTGGTTTAAATCTGGAATTTGTAGTCATGCAAGTGCTGTGGTTTAGATCTGAATCTTGTCATAATGCAAGTGTTGTTGTTTAAATCTGGAACTTGTCGTGCAAGTGTAGTGGTTTATATCTGGAACTTGTTGTTATGCAAGTGTTGTGGTTTAAATCTGGAACATGTTGTCATGCAAGTGTTGTAGTTTAAATCTGGAGCTTGTCATACAAGTGTTGTAGTTTAAATCTGGATCTTGTCATACAAGTATCATGGTTTAAATCTTAAACTTTTCGTTATGCAAGCGTTGTGATTTAAATCTTGAACTTGTCATCATGCAAGTGCTGTGGTTTTATATCTTGAGCTTGTCATCATGCAAGTGTTGTTGTTTAAAACTGGAACTTGTGGTGCAAGTGTAGTGGTTTATATCTGGAACTTGTTGTTATGCAAGTGTTGTGGTTTAAGTCTTGAACTTGTTGTCATGCAAGTGTTGTAGTTTAAATCTGGAGCTTGTCATACAAGTGTTGTAGTTTAAATCTGGAACTTGTCATGCAAGTATTATGGTTTATATCTTAAACTTTTCGTTATGCAAGCGTTGTGATTTAAATCTTTAACTTGTCATCATGCAAGTGCTGTGGTTATATATCTTGAGCTTGTCATCATACAAATGCTGTGGTTTAAATCTGGATCTTGTCATCATACAAATGCTGTGGTTTAAATCTGGATCTTGTCATCATGCAAGTGCTGTGGTTTAAATCTGGAACTTGTCATCATGCAATGCTGTGGTTTAAATCTGGAACTTGTCATCATGCAAGTGCTGTCGTTTAAATCTGGAACTTGTCATCATGCTAGTGCTGTGGTCTAAATCTAGAACTTGTCATCATGCAAGTGCTGTCGTTTAAATCTGGAACTTGTCATCATGCTAGTGCTGTGGTCAAAATCTGGAACTTGTCATCATGCAAGTGCTGTGGTGTAAATATGGAACTTGTCATCATGCAAATGCTGTGGTTTAAATTTGGAAATTGTCATCTTGCAAATGCTGTGGTTTAAATCTGGAACTTCTCATCATGCAAATGATGTGGTTTAAATTTGGAAATTGTCATGCAAATGCTGTGGTTAAATCTGGAACTTTTCATCATACAAGTGCTGTGGTTTAAATTTGGAACTTGTCATGCAAGTGCTGTGGGTTAAATCTGGAATTTGTATGCAAGTGCTGTGGTTTAAATCTGGAACTTGTCATCATGCAGGTGTAGTGGTTTAAATCTGGAAATTGTCGTCATGCAAGTGCTGTGGTTTAAATCTAGAACTTGTCATCATGCAAGTGCTGTGGTTTAAATCTGGAACTTGTCATCATGCAAATGCTGTGGTTTAAATCTGGAACTTGTCATCATGCAAATGTAGTGGTTTAATCTGGAACTTGTCATCATGCAAGTGCTGTGGTTTAAATCTGGAACTTGTTATCATACAAATGCTGTGGTTTAAATCTTGAATTTGTTGTCATGCAAATGCTGTGGTTTAAATCTGGAACTTGTCAACATGCAAATGCTGTGGTTTAAATCTGGAACTTGTCATCATGCAAATGCTGTGATTTCAGTCTGGAACTTGTCTTCATGCAAGTGTTGTAGTTTTAATCTGGAACTTGTCATCATGGAAGTGCTGTGGTTTAAATCTGGAACATGTCGTTATGAAAGTGTTGTGGTTTAAATCTGGAATTTGTAGTCATGCAAGTGCTGTGGTTTAGATCTGAATCTTGTCATAATGCAAGTGTTGTGGTTTAAATCTGGAACTTGTCATCATGCAAGTGTTGTTGTTTAAATCTGGAACTTGTCGTGCAAGTGTAGTGGTTTATATCTGGAACTTGTTGTTATGCAAGTGTTGTGGTTTAAATCTGGAACATGTTGTCATGCAAGTGTTGTAGTTTAAATCTGGAGCTTGTCATACAAGTGTTGTAGTTTAAATCTGGATCTTGTCATACAAGTATTATGGTTTAAATCTTAAACTTTTCGTTATGCAAGCGTTGTGATTTAAATCTTGAACTTGTCATCATGCAAGTGCTGTGGTTTTATATCTTGAGCTTGTCATCATGCAAGTGTTGTTGTTTAAAACTGGAACTTGTGGTGCAAGTGTAGTGGTTTATATCTGGAACTTGTTGTTATGCAAGTGTTGTGGTTTAAGTCTTGAACTTGTTGTCATGCAAGTGTTGTAGTTTAAATCTGGAGCTTGTCATACAAGTGTTGTAGTTTAAATCTGGAACTTGTCATGCAAGTATTATGGTTTATATCTTAAACTTTTCGTTATGCAAGCGTTGTGATTTAAATCTTTAACTTGTCATCATGCAAGTGCTGTGGTTATATATCTTGAGCTTGTCATCATGCAAGTGTTGTTGTTTAAATCTTGAACTTGTCATGCAAGTTCTGTAGTTTAAATCTTGAACTTGTCATCATGCAAGTGTTGTGGTTTAAATCTGGAACTTGTCATCATGCAAATGCTGTGGTTTAAATCTGGAACTTGTTGTCATGCAAAAGCTGTGGATTAAATCTGGAACTTGTCATCATGCAAGTGTTGTGGTTTAAATCTGGAACTTGTCATCATGCTAGTGCTGTGGTCTAAATCTGGAACTTGTCATCATGCAAGTGCTGTGGTGTAAATATGGAACTTGTCATCATGCAAATGCTGTGGTTAAAATCTGGAACTTGTCGTCATGCAAATGTAGTGGTTTATATCTGGAACTGGTCATCATGAGAGTGCTTTGATTTAAATCTTGAACTTTTCATCAGGCAAATGCTGTGGTTCAAATCTGGAACTTGTCATCTTGCAAATGCTGTGGTTTAAATCTGGAACTTGTTGTCATGCAAATGATGCGGTTTAAATTTGGAAATTGTCATCATGCAAATGCTGTGGTTAAATCTGGAACTTTTCATCATACAAGTGCTGTGGTTTAAATTTGGAACTTGTCATGCAAGTGCTGTGGGTTAAATCTGGAATTTGTATGCAAGTGCTGTGGATTAAATCTGGAACTTGTCGTCATGCAAGTGCTGTGGTTTAAATCTTGAACTTGTCATCATGCAAGTGTAGTGGTTTAAATCTGGAACTTGTCATCATACAAATGCTGTGGTTTAAATCTAGAACTTGTCATCATGCAAATGCTGTGGTTTAAATCTGGAACTTGTCGTCATGCAAATGTAGTGGTTTAATCTGGAACTTGTCATCATGCAAGTGCTGTGGTTTAAATCTGGAACTTGTCATCATACAAATGCTGTGGTTTAAATCTTGAATTTGTTGTCATGCATATGCTGTGGTTTAAATCTGGAACTTGTCATTATGCAAGTGTTTTGGTTTAAATCTGGAACTTGTCAACATGCAAATGCTGTGGTTTAAATCTGGAACTTGTCATCATGCAAATGCTGTGATTTCAGTCTGGAACTTGTCGTCATGCAAGTGTTGTAGTTTTAATCTGGAACTTGTCATCATGGAAGTGCTGTGGTTTAAATCTGGAACATGTCGTTATGAAAGTGTTGTGGTTTAAATCTGGAATTTGTAGTCATGCAAGTGCTGTGGTTTAGATCTGAATCTTGTTGCCATGCAATTATTGTGGTTCAAATCTGGAAATTGTCATCATGCAAGTGTTGTTGTTTAAATCTGGAACTTGTCGTGCAAGTGTAGTGGTTTATATCTGGAACTTGTTATTATGCAAGTGTTGTGGTTTAAATCTTGAACTTGTTGTCATGCAAGTGTTGTGGTTTAAATCTGGAGCTTGTCATACAAGTGTTGTAGTTTAAATTTGGAACTTGTCATGCAAGTATTATGGTTTAAATCTTAAACTTTTCGTTATGCAAGCGTTGTGATTTAAATCTTGAACTTGTCATCATGCAAGTGCTGTGGTTTTATATCTTGAGCTTGTCATCATGCAAGTGTTGTTGTTTAAATCTGGAACTTGTCGTGCAAGTGTAGTGGTGTATATCTGGAACTTGTTATGCAAGTGTTGTGGTTTAAATCTGGAACGTGTTGTCATGCAAGTGTTGTAGTTTAAATCTGGAGCTTGTCATACAAGTGTTGTAGTTTAAATCTGGATCTTGTCATGCAAGTATTATGGTTTAAATCTTAAACTTTTTGTTATTCAAGTGTTGTGATTTAAATCTTGAACTTGTCATCATGCAAGTGCTGTGGTTTTATATCTTGAGCTTGTCATCATGCAAGTGTTGTTGTTTAAAACTGGAACTTGTCGTGCAAGTGTAGTGGTTTATATCTGGAACTTGTTGTCATGCAAGTGTTGTGGTTTAAATCTTGAACTTGTTGTCATGCAAGTGTTGTAGTTTAAATCTGGAGCTTGTCATACAAGTGTTGTAGTTTAAATCTGGAACTTGTCATGCAAGTATTATGGTTTAAATCTTAAACTTTTCGTTATGCAAGCGTTGTGATTTAAATCTTGAACTTGTCATCATGCAAGTGCTGTGGTTATATATCTTGAGCTTGTCATCATGCAAGTGTTGTTGTTTAAATCTGGAACTTGTGGTGCAAGTGTAGTGGTTTATATCTGGAACTTGTTGTCATGCAAGTGTTGTAGTTTAAATCTGGAGCTTGTCATACAAGTGTTGTTGTTTAAATCTGGAACTTGTCATGCAAGTATTATGGTTTAAATCTTAAACTTTTCATTATGCAAGCGTTGTGATTTAAATTTTGAACTTGTCATGCAAGTGCTGTGGTTTAAATCTGGAACTTGTCATCATGCAAGTGTTATGGTTTAATCTTGAACTTGTCATCATGCAAATGCTGTGGTTTAAATCTGGAACTTGTCATCATGCAAGTGCTGTGGTGTAATCTGGAACTAGTCATTATGCAAGTGTTGTGGTTTAAATCTGGAACTTGTCATCATGCAAATGCTGTGGTTTAAATCTGGAACTTGTTGTCATGCAAAAGCTGTGGATTAAATCTGGAACTTGTCATCATGCAAGTGTTGTGGTTTAAATCTGGAACATGTCGTTATGAAAGTGTTGTGGTTTAAATCTGGAATTTGTAGTCATGCAAGTGCTGTGGTTTAGATCTGAATCTTGTTGCCATGCAATTATTGTGGTTCAAATCTGGAAATTGTCATCATGCAAGTGTTGTTGTTTAAATCTGGAACTTGTCGTGCAAGTGTAGTGGTTTATCTCTGGAACTTGTTGTTATGCAAGTGTTGTGGTTTAAATCTGGAACTTGTTGTCATGCAAGTGTTGTAGTTTAAATCTGGAGCTTGTCATACAAGTGTTGTAGTTTAAATTTGGAACTTGTCATGCAAGTATTATGGTTTAAATCTTAAACTTTTCGTTATGCAAGCGTTGTGATTTAAATCTTGAACTTGTCATCATGCAAGTGCTGTGGTTTTATATCTTGAGCTTGTCATCATGCAAGTGTTGTTGTTTAAATCTGGAACTTGTCGTGCAAGTGTAGTGGTTTATATCTGGAACTTGTTGTTATGCAAGTGTTGTGGTTTAAATCTGGAACGTGTTGTCATGCAAGTGTTGTAGTTTAAATCTGGAGCTTGTCATACAAGTGTTGTAGTTTAAATCTGGAACTTGTCATGCAAGTATTATGGTTTAAAGCTTAAACTTTTCGTTATGCAAGCGTTGTGATTTAAATCTGGAACTTGTCATCATGCAAGTGCTGTGGTTTTATATCTTGAGCTTGTCATCATGCAAGTGTTGTTGTTTAAAACTGGAACTTGTCGTGCAAGTGTAGTGGTTTATATCTGGAACTTGTTGTTATGCAAGTGTTGTGGTTTAAATCTTGAACTTGTTGTCATGCAAGTGTTGTAGTTTAAATCTGGAACTTGTCATGCAAGTATTATGGTTTAAATCTTAAACTTTTCATGATGCAAGCGTTGTGATTTAAATCTTGAACTTGTCATCATGCAAGTGTTGTTGTTTAAATTTGGAACTTGTCATGCAAGTGTAGTGGTTTATATCTGGAATTTGTTGCCAAGCAAGTGTTGTAGTTTAAATCTGGAGCTTGTCATACAAGTGTTGTAGTTTAAATCTGGAACTTGTCATGCAAGTATTATGGTTTAAATCTTAAACTTTTCATCATGCAGGTGTAGTGGTTTAATCTTGAACTTGTCATCATGCAAGTGCTGTCGTTTAAATCTGGAACTTGTCATCATGCAAGTGTTATGGTTTAATCTTGAACTTGTCATCATGCAAGTGTTGTGGTTTAAATCTGTAACTTGTCATCATGCAAGTGCTGTGGTGTAAATCTGGAACTAGTCATTATGCAAGTGTTGTGGTTTAAATCTGGAACTTGTCATCATGCAAATGCTGTGGTTTAAATCTGGAACTTGTTGTCATGCAAAAGCTGTGGATTAAATCTGGAACTTGTCATTATGCAAGTGTTGTGGTTTAAATCTGGAACTTGTCATGCAAGTGTAGTAGTTTAAATCTGGAACTTGTCGTCATGCAAGTGCTGTGGTTTAAATCTGGAACTTGTCATTATGGAAGTGTAGTGGTTTAAATCTGGAACTTGTCATTATACAAATGCTGTGGTTTAAATCTGGAACTTGTCATTATGCAAGTGGTGTGGTTTAAATCTGGAACTTGTCGTCATGCAAAAGTTGTGGTTTAAATCTGGAACTTGTCATCATGCAAGTGCTGTGGTTTAAATCTTGAACTTGTCATCATGCAAGTGTTGTGGTTTAAATCTGGAACTTGTTATGCAAGTGCTGTGGTTTAAATCTGGAACTTGTCATCATGCAAGTGCTGTGGTTTAAATCTGGAACTTGTCGTCATGCAAATGTAGTGGTTTAAATCTGGAACTTGTCATCATGCTGTTTTGGAGAAACTATTACATTATTTTGCCGTTTTAAATTATATGCATTAAACCGCAAAGCCAATGTCTTGATTGAAACAGCAACATTGTCAACATACTAAATGAGTGCATGCATTTCTATCTTACTGTAAACAGGGTCCTCCCTGGCCGAGTGGTCTAAGTTGCCGCCTCAATATCACTTTCCTCTCACCACTAAGGTTGAGTCGAGTCCTACTCACTCCAAAATCTTTATGTGATAAAGTTTCCAATTACTTGCGGAAGGAAGGTGGTTCTACTCAGTCTTAGGTCTTCCTCCACCAGTAAAACTGAATATGCCATATATAACCTCAAATGTGTTGAAAATGACGTTAAACCCCATTCAAAAAACAAAAACAAAAACTTACTGTAAACGTCACATGAATCTCATGACAATAAGACTTTGTACTAACAAAACAAGATCGTGCAACCAATGAAATGCAAACTGGTTCTTTTGTAAATATTGTCAGTTGTCTTTTCTTTATAAATGGAGAGTGAGTTTACACTCTTTTTTTTTTTCCTTGGTTTCATACAATCTTTTTGTTTTAATATGCTGTTTAACTTTCGTTTCTTCATCATTTTTCTTAAAAACTGTACATTACATGTACATAGACACTTCCAACTGCTTTTTATACTGGTATTCTTCCAAATATATTCTCTTCATCTTTACAACATGACGAGCCCTTCCACTAAAACCAGTATATACACCTGAAATGCCCTTTACTTACCAGTATATATAGAGAATACCATGCTAGTGCCTGATAGGTGAGGGTTACTTTTTTTTTTAAGCCAAGTCTGATAAACTTATCAGGCACTGTCATGGTATTCCATTTATCATGTCATAATTTGCATGTTTTATTTTTTTATGCCCCACCCCACCACAATTTTTTGGGGTAGCGTATAGTAATCGCTGCCCCTGTCTGTCCATCCAGTATTTCATGGCTGGCCTGTAACTTTGCTATGCATAAATGGATTTTGATAGTACTTGCTACAAATGATCAACATAACATGACGACATTTCATGCTTTACATCAAGACTTCCACTTCAAAGGTCAAGGTCACAATTTAACTTTGTTTGATGACACTTTCAGTCTGATTGAGATTTCTTGTCCAGTCTGTAACTTTGTCACCTATGGATGAATTTCAAAAACACTTGGCTCAATTCATCAGTATGACATGATGACATGTCATGTGTAAAAGCCACATGCGTACCTCAAAGGTCAAGGTCACACTGAGTTTGTTTGACAACACTTTCAGTCTGTAACTTTTTCACATATGGACAAATTTCAAAAACACTTGCCGCAGTTGATTAGAATGACATAAGTTAGTCTCACATGTAAGACATGTAGTTCCAATTATTGATGAAATTTAAGCAAACAAATTTAAACTAGTTTTTCATGAAAACTATTTGACTCAGTTATAATTATTAGTTTGTATTTATTGACATAATTAACAATTATCATCGGTTGACAAAGGGGGTTTAATTCAATTCAAAAATAATGAAGTCATCAATTTGTGTGTTGCTACAAGATAAACTTCCCCTGCCAATAAAACAGAAATCTGTTTAATTTCTTACACCCACTTTGTCAGGTAGAAAAATACATGTTGATATGATATAAATGTAAGTGTATGTATATAGGTGGCATGGTTAGACAAGATTGATCGTCGCTACGCGTTTATTAAACGGACACTGGTGGACTTTGAGGAGAAATTTGGTCACCTTTTTCCAGTTGACTGGGAAGTCAGTGAGAGAATCTGCATCGAGTTCTGTGATATAACAAGGTGAGATATGTATATATATATACATATATATGTATGAGAGAGATAACAAAAAAATATTTAAAAAAAAAAACGAGCACTTTTGGAATATATCATACCTTCTTCTTGGGATCAAAATGAAAAGATCAATAGTGATAATGTTCAAAATGTCAAATAACGATCATTACTATGATACAAACAGGAAAGTATGATAAAATCACAATAGAAAATCAATTGAAAAAATCACACAGTATAAACTACACAAAAGAATAAAGCAAATTATCAATTTATATGAAAAAATACTGTGTTTTAAGTAAAATATTCCAGTATAATTCAAACTATGTGCTGTGAAAAAATTTATATATATATATTTTTAAGCTTTAATCAAAGAAGTTTTATGTTTGCTATTCCAAATGTCTCTGATATTTTATCCATAAACAACAGAAATAATGTATAAAATAGGCCCATGGTTCACATAATTATGTCTTTAAACCCAGTGTTATTATGATCAAGTGTGAAATTCAAGGAGGTCAACAAAAATAATACAATGCAGATACTTTACATACGAGGGCCATTCAGTATATAATGCAACCTATTGATTATCTCTAAAACTACTTATAGTATTGTGATGAAACTTGACATGCTAGTGAATCAACTATTTGCTAATTATTCTGCAGACTTTGAGCACGTTACCTTGATATCATATGAAGATCTGTGTAATAACCAATAAAATGTTGAACCTCTTGCAAAAAAAATTTCAGCAGTTTATAATAATTATATGGTTTTATGTTGGCCCACAGTTCTGTGGTAAAAATTGAGATGTGTATTACCCTTTTCCCATATAAACATAATTGTGTATCAATACATATACATTTATATGCTGTGTTAGCATGTTTTCATTTGCTTAATTCAGATATGTACCTTTAGAGAAAGTTGTATATTTGTACCTTTATTAAACTAAAGATTTTTCTTTTACGTTAATTATTTTTTAAGAGAACATTTTTTTTTTCTAAACCATAAATTTGTTTTTTATGCCCATAACAGATAAATATGTGATTAGTTAGATTGGTTAATTTGAAATATCATGTACATGTGTGTTGTAGGAAAGAATTGAGTAAGATAATGTCAAAGCGACGTTCAGAGATAGATGTTAAACTTCTGTTGTTTGCCATCCAGAGAACCACAAACTTTGAGACACTTATCTCTAAACGATTCACAGGCGTCACCATACAGACTGGGCAGGTGAGAATTATGAACTAATTATCATGGAAGTTGCATTGAATCTTTTTTACCTGTACTGGCTGCAGGTCGGGAGAGCATTTGGTTGTTTATGTTGGATTTGTAATCAACATCTTCTAAAAAATGACCAGTTTTACTAAGATTTCTCATTTCTGGCTTGGAAGAGAAAGGTGTATAAGTTAAGTTTACCATTTTTATTTGTCAACGGCATCTTTGAAGTCATTTCTTGATTGCAAAATCGCCAGCAAATGTAGTTGTTGGTACAAGATTTCAACCAATTCACTGTACCACAGTAACAAAGCGTTTGAGTGGTTACAGGATATGTTGTCTCAGACCGGTGATAGTCACTTGTTATAATGCCCCAATATTGACTTGAATAGCTACATTGGGCCTGTGATAATGTAAACCGTGTAAATTGAAGACATGTTGTCTTTTCTGACAAGTCAAGATTTAAAAAAGAAAAGTTTCTATGTTTTGTGTCCATGTGTCATGCACCCTATTACTGTCTCCAATATCTGTAGTGTTACAGACCAAGGCAGCTATAGTGGGGCAGAATACTAATAATAAAAGTTTCTATGTTTTGTGTCATGCACCCTATTACTTTCTCCAATATCTGTAGTGTTACAGACCAAGGCAGCTATAGTGGGGCAGAATACTAATAATAAAAGTTTCTATGTTTTGTGTCATGCACCCTATTATTGTCTCCCATCTCTGTATGTGTTACAGACCAAGGCAGCTATAGTGAAGCGTAATACTAATAATAAAAGTTTCTTTGTTTAGTGTCCATGTGTCATGCACCCTATTACTGTCTCCCATCTCTGTATATGTTACAGACCAAGGCAGCTATTGTGAAGCATAATACTAATAATAAACGTTTCTATGTTTTGTGTCCATTTGTCATGCACCCTATTACTGTCTCCCATCTCTGTACTGTTACAGACCAAGGCAGCTATAGTGAAGCATAATACTAATAATAAAAGTTTCTATGTTTTGTGACCATGTGTCATGCACCCTATTACTGTCTCTTATCTCTGTATATATTACAGACCGAGGCAGCTATAGTGAAGCATAATACTTATAATAACAGTTTCTATGTTTTGTGTCATGCACCCTATTACTGTCTCCCATCTCTGTATATGTTACAGATCAAGGCAGCTATAGTGAAGTATAATACTACTAATAAAGGTTTCTATGTTTTGTGTCCATGTGTCATGCACCCTATTACTGTCTCTTATCTCTGTATATGTTACAGACCAAGGCAGCTATAGTGAAGCATAATACTAATGATAAAAGTTTCTGTTTTGTGTCTATGTGTCATGCACCCTATTACTGTATCCCATCTATGTATGTGTTACAGACCAAGGCAGCTATAGTGAAGCATAATACTAATAATAAAAGTTTCTATGTTTTGTGTCCATGTGTCATGCACCCTATTACTGTCTCCCATCTCTGTATATGTTACAGACCAAGGCAGCTATAGTGGGGCAGAATACTAATAATAAAAGTTTCTATGTTTTGTGTCCATGTGTCATGCACCCTATTACTGTCTCCCATCTCTGTAGTGTAACAGACCAAGGCAGCTATAGTGGGGCAGAATACTAATAATAAAAGTTTCTATGTTTTGTGTCATGCACCCTATTACTGTCTCCCATCTCTGTATGTGTTAAAGACCAAGGCAGCTATAGTGAAGCATAATACTAATAATAAAAGTTTCTATAATTTTTGTCCATGTGTCATGCACCCTATTATTGTCTCTTATCTCTATATGTTACAGACCAAAACAGCTATAGTGGGGCAGAATACTAATAATAAAAGTTTCTATGTTTTGTGTCATGCACCCTATTACTGTCTCCGAACTCTGTATGTGTTACAGACCAAGGCAGCTATAGTAAAGCATACTACTAATAATAAAAGTTTCTTTGTTTTGTGTCCATGTGTCATGCACCCTATTACTATCTCTTATCTCTGTATATGTTACAGACCAAGGCAGCTATAGTGAAGCATAATACTAATAATAAAAGTTTCTATGTTTTGTGTCCATGTGTCATGCACCCTATTACTGTCTCCCATCTCTGTATATGTTACAGACCAAGGCAGCTATAGTAAAGCATAATACTAATAATAAAAGTTTCTATGTTTTGTGTCCATGTGTCATGCACCCTATTACTGTCTCCCATCTCTGTATATGCTACAGACCAAGGCAGATTTAGAGAAGCATAATACTAATAATAAAAGTTTCTATGTTTTGTGTCATGCACTCTATTACTGTCTCCCATCTCTGTATGTGTTACAGACCAAGGCAGCTATAGTGAAGCATAATACTTATAATAAAAGTTTCTATGTTTTGTGTCCATGTGTCATGCACCCTATTACTGTCTCCTATCTCTGTATATGTTACAGACCAAGGCAGCTATTGTGAAGCATAATACTAATAATAAAAGTTTCTATGTTTTGTGTCCATGTTTCATGCACCCTATTACTGTCACCCATCTCTGTACTGTTACAGACCAAGGCAGCTATAGTGAAGCATAATACTAATAATAATAGTTTCTATGTTTGTGTCCATGTGTCATGCACCCTATTACTGTCTTCCATCTCTGTACTGTTACAGACCAAGGCAGCAATAGTGAAGCATAATACTAATAATAAAAGTTTATATGTTTTGTGTCCATGTGTCATGCACCCTATTACTGTCTCCAATATCTGTAGTGTTACAGACCAAGGCAGCTATAGTGGGGCAGAATACTAATAATAAAAGTTTCTATATTTTGTGTCATGCACCCTATTACTGTCTCCCATCTCTGTATGTGTTACAGACCAAGGCAGCTATAATGAAGCATAATACTAATAATAAAAGTTTCTTTGTTTTGTGTCCATGTGTCATGCACCCTGTTACTGTCTGTCATCTCTGTACTGTTACAGACCAAGGCAGCTATAGTGAAGCATAATACTAATAATAAAAGTTTCTATGTTTTGTGTCCATGTGTCATGCACCCTATTACGGTATCCAATACCTGTAGTGTTACAGACCAAGGCAGCTATATTGGGGCAGAATACTAATAACAAAAGTTTCTATGTTTTGTGTCATGCACCCTATTACTGTCTCCCATCTCTGTATGTGTTACAGACCAAGGCAGCTATAGTGAAGCATAATACTAATAATAAAAGTTTCTTTGTTTTGTGTCCATGTGTCATGCACCCTATTACTGTCTCCCATCTCTGTACTGTTACAGACCAAGGCAGCTATAGTGAAGCATAATACTAATAATAAAAGTTTTTATGTTTTGTGTCCATGTGTCATGCACCCTATTACTGTCTCCAATATCTGTAGTGTTGCAGACCAAGGCAGCTATAGTGGGGCAGAATACTAATAATAAAAGTTTCTATGTTTTGTGTCATGCACCCTATTACTGTCTCCCATATCTGTATATGTTACAGACCAAGGCAGCTATAGTGAAACATAATGCTAATAATAAAAGTTTCTATGTTTTGTGTCCATGTGTCATGCACCCTATTACTGTCTCTTATCTCTGTTTATGTTACAGACCAAGGCAGCTATAGTGAAACATAATGCTAATAATAAAAGTTTCTATGTTTTGTGTCCATGTGTCATGCACCCTATTACTGTCTCTTATCTCTGTTTATGTTACAGACCAAGGCAGCTAGAGTGAAGCATAATACTAATAATAAAAGTTTCTATGTTTTGTGTCCATGTGTCATGCACCCTATTACTGTCTCTTATCTCTGTTTATGTTACAGACCAAGGCAGCTATAGTGAAGCATAATACTAATAATAAAAGTTTCTATGTTTTGTGTCATGCACCCTATTACTGTCTCCCATCTCTGTATGTGTTACAGACTAATGCAGCTATAGTGAAGCATAATACTAATAATAAAAGTTTCTATGTTTTGTGTCCATGTGTTATGCACCCTATTACTGTCTCCCATCTCTGTATGTGTTCAGACCAAGGCAGCTATAGTGAAGCATAATACTAATAATAAAAGTTTCTATGTTTTGTGTCATGCACCCTATTACTGTCTCCCATCTCTGTTTGTGTTACAGACCAATGCAGCTATAGTGAAGCATAATACTAATAATAACAGTTTCTATGTTTTGTGTCATGCACCCTATTACTGTCTCCCATCTCTGTATGTGTTCAGACCAAGGCAGCTATAGTGAAGCATAATACTTATAATAAAAGTTTCTATGTTTTGTGTCCATGTGTCATGCACCCTATTACTGTCTCCCATCTCTGTATGTGTTACAGACCAAGGCAGCTATAGTGAAGCATAATACCTATAATAAAACTTTCTATGTTTTGTGTCCATGTGTCATGCACCCTATTACTGTCTCCCATCTCTGTAGTGTAACAGACCAAGGCAGCTATAGTGGGGCAGAATACTAATAATAAAAGTTTCTATGTTTTGTGTCATGCACCCTATTACTGTCTCCCATCTCTGTATGTGTTACAGACCAATGCAGCTATAGTGAAGCATAATACTTATAATAAAAGTTTCTATGTTTTGTGTCATGCACCCTATTACTGTCTCCCATCTCTGTATGTGTTCAGACCAAGGCAGCTATAGTAAAGCATAATACTAATAATAAAAGTTTCTATGTTTTGTGTCCATGTGTCATGCACCCTATTACTGTCTCCCATCTCTGTATATGCTACAGACCAAGGCAGCTTTAGAGAAGCATAATACTAATAATAAAAGTTTCTATGTTTTGTGTCATGCACTCTATTACTGTCTCCCATCTCTGTATGTGTTACAGACCAAGGCAGCTATAGTGAAGCATAATACTTATAATAAAAGTTTCTATGTTTTGTGTCCATGTGTCATGCACCCTATTACTGTCTCCTATCTCTGTATATGTTACAGACCAAGGCAGCTATTGTGAAGCATAATACTAATAATAAAAGTTTCTATGTTTTGTGTCCATGTTTCATGCACCCTATTACTGTCACCCATCTCTGTACTGTTACAGACCAAGGCAGCTATAGTGAAGCATAATACTAATAATAATAGTTTCTATGTTTGTGTCCATGTGTCATGCACCCTATTACTGTCTTCCATCTCTGTACTGTTACAGACCAAGGCAGCAATAGTGAAGCATAATACTAATAATAAAAGTTTATATGTTTTGTGTCCATGTGTCATGCACCCTATTACTGTCTCCAATATCTGTAGTGTTACAGACCAAGGCAGCTATAGTGGGGCAGAATACTAATAATAAAAGTTTCTATATTTTGTGTCATGCACCCTATTACTGTCTCCCATCTCTGTATGTGTTACAGACCAAGGCAGCTATAATGAAGCATAATACTAATAATAAAAGTTTCTTTGTTTTGTGTCCATGTGTCATGCACCCTGTTACTGTCTGTCATCTCTGTACTGTTACAGACCAAGGCAGCTATAGTGAAGCATAATACTAATAATAAAACTTTCTATGTTTTGTGTCCATGTGTCATGCACCCTATTACTGTCTCCAATACCTGTAGTGTTACAGACCAAAGCAGCTATAGTGGGGCAGAATACTAATAATAAAAGTTTCTATGTTTTGTGTCATGCACCCTATTACTGTCTCCCATCTCTGTATGTGTTACAGACCAAGGCAGCTATAGTGAAGCATAATACTAATAATAAAAGTTTCTTTGTTTTGTGTCCATGTGTCATGCACCCTATTACTGTCTCCCATCTCTGTACTGTTACAGACCAAGGCAGCTATAGTGAAGCATAATACTAATAATAAAAGTTTTTATGTTTTGTGTCCATGTGTCATGCACCCTATTACTGTCTCCAATATCTGTAGTGTTGCAGACCAAGGCAGCTATAGTGGGGCAGAATACTAATAATAAAAGTTTCTATGTTTTGTGTCATGCACCCTATTACTGTCTCCCATCTCTGTATATGTTACAGACCAAGGCAGCTATAGTGAAACATAATGCTAATAATAAAAGTTTCTATGTTTTGTGTCCATGTGTCATGCACCCTATTACTGTCTCTTATCTCTGTTTATGTTACAGACCAAGGCAGCTATAGTGAAACATAATGCTAATAATAAAAGTTTCTATGTTTTGTGTCCATGTGTCATGCACCCTATTACTGTCTCTTATCTCTGTTTATGTTACAGACCAAGGCAGCTAGAGTGAAGCATAATACTAATAATAAAAGTTTCTATGTTTTGTGTCCATGTGTCATGCACCCTATTACTGTCTCTTATCTCTGTTTATGTTACAGACCAAGGCAGCTATAGTGAAGCATAATACTTATAATAAAAGTTTCTATGTTTTGTGTCATGCACCCTATTACTGTCTCCCATCTCTGTATGTGTTACAGACCAATGCAGCTATAGTGAAGCATAATACTAATAATAAAAGTTTCTATGTTTTGTGTCCATGTGTTATGCACCCTATTACTGTCTCCCATCTCTGTATGTGTTCAGACCAAGGCAGCTATAGTGAAGCATAATACTACTAATAAAAGTTTCTATGTTTTGTGTCATGCACCCTATTACTGTCTCCCATCTCTGTATGTGTTACAGACCAATGCAGCTATAGTGAAGCATAATACTAATAATAACAGTTTCTATGTTTTGTGTCATGCACCCTATTACTGTCTCCCATCTCTGTATGTGTTCAAACCAAGGCAGCTATAGTGAAGCATAATACTTACAATAAAAGTTTCTATGTTTTGTGTCCATGTGTCATGCACCCTATTACTGTCTCCCATCTCTGTATGTGTTACAGATCAAGGCAGCTATAGTGAAGCATAATACTTATAATAAAAGTTTCTATGTTTTGTGTCCATGTGTCATGCACCCTATTACTGTCTCCCATCTCTGTAGTGTAACAGACCAAGGCAGCTATAGTGGGGCAGAATACTAATAATAAAAGTTTCTATGTTTTGTGTCATGCACCCTATTACTGTCTCCCATCTCTGTATGTGTTACAGACCAATGCAGCTATAGTGAAGCATAATACTTATAATAAAAGTTTCTATGTTTTGTGTCATGCACCCTATTACTGTCTCCCATCTCTGTATGTGTTCAGACCAAGGCAGCTATAGTGAAGCATAATACTTATAATAAAAGTTTCTATGTTTTGTGTCCATGTGTCATGCACCCTATTACTGTCTCTTATCTCTGTATGTGTTACAGACCAATGCAGCTATAGTGAAGCATAATACTTATAATAAAAGTTTCTATGTTTTGTGTCATGCACCCTATTACTGTCTCCCATCTCTGTATGTGTTACAGACCAAGGCAGCTATAGTGAAGCATAATACTAATAATAAAAGTTTCTATGTTTTGTGTCCATGTGTCATGCACCCTATTACTGTCTCCCATCTCTGTAGTGTAACAGACCAAGGCAGCTATAGTGGGGCAGAATACTAATAATAAAAGTTTCTATGTTTTGTGTCATGCACCCTATTACTGTCTCCCATCTCTTTACTGTTACAGACCAAGGCAGCTATAGTGAAGCATAATACTAATAATAAAAGTTTCTATGTTTTGTGTCCATGTGTTATGCACCCTATTACTGTCTCTTATCTCTGTATGTGTTACAGACCAATGCAGCTATAGTGAAGCATAATACTTATAATAAAACTTTCTATGTTTTGTGTCATGCACCCTATTACTGTCTCCCATCTCTGCATGTGTTACAGACCAAGGCAGCTATAGTGAAGCATAATACTAATAATAAAAGTTTCTATGTTTTGTGTCCATGTGTCATGCACCCTATTACTGTCTCCCATCTCTGTAGTGTAACAGACCAAGACAGCTATAGTGGGGCAGAATACTAATAATAAAAGTTTCTATGTTTTGTGTCATGCACCCTATTACTGTCTCCCATCTCTGTATGTGTTACAGACCAAGGCAGCTATAGTGAAGCATAATACTAATAATAAAAGTTTCTATGTTTTGTGTCCATGTGTTATGCACCCTATTACTGTCTCCCGTCTCTGTATGTGTTACAGACCAAGGCAGCTATAGTGAAGCATAATACTAATAATAAAAGTTTCTATGTTTTGTGTCCATGTGTCATGCACCCTATTACTGTCTCCCATCTCTGTATGTGTTACAGACCAAGGCAGCTATTGTGGGGCATAATACTAATAATAAAAGTTTCTATGTTTTGTGTCCATGTGTTATGCACCCTATTACTGTCTCCCGTCTCTGTATATGTTACAGACCAAGGCAGCTATAGTGAAGCATAATACTTATAATAAAAGTTTCTATGTTTTGTGTCCATGTGTCATGCACCCTATTACTGTCTCCCATCTCTGTATGTGTTCTGACCAAGGCAGCTATAATGAAGCATAATACTTATAATTAAAGTTTCTATGTTTTGTGTCATGCACCCTATTACTGTCTCCCATCTCTGTATGTGTTCAGACCAAGGCAGCTATAGTGAAGCATAATACTTATAATAAAAGTTTCTATGTTTTGTGTCATGCACCCTATTACTGTCTCCCATCTCTGTATATGTTACAGACCAAGGCAGCTATAGTGAAGCATAATACTAATAATAAAAGTTTCTATGTTTTGTGTCCATGTGTTATGCACCCAATTACTGTCTCCCATCTCTGTATGTGTTACAGACCAAGGCAGCTATAGTGAAGCATAATACTTATAATAAAAGTTTCTATGTTTTGTGTCCATGTGTCATGCACCCTATTACTGTCTCCTATCTCTGTATATGTTACAGACCAAGGCAGCTATAGTGAAGCATAATACTAATAATAAAAGTTTCTATGTTTTGTGTCCATGTGTTATGCACCCTATTACTGTCTCCCATCTCTGTACTGTTACAGACCAAGGCAGCTATAGTGAAGCATAATACTAATAATAAAAGTTTCTATGTTTTGTGTCCATGTGTTATGCACCCTATTACTGTCTCCCATCTCTGTATATGCTACAGACCATGAGAAGCATAATACTAATAATAAAAGTTTCTTTGTTTTGTGTCCATGTGTCATGCACCAAATTACTGTCTCCAATATATGTAGTGTTACAGACCAAGGCAGCTATTGTGAAGCATAATACTAATAATAAAAGTTTCTGTGTTTTGTGTCATGTGTCATGCACCCTATTACTGTCTCCCATCTCTGTATATGTTACAGACCAAGGCAGCTGTAGTGAAGCCTGCTCCTTCCAAGAATCCGTTTGAAGAAGAGACAAACTCCACCAACCCGTTTGAGCAGGACATGGAACCAGACAATACAGACACTGCTGAAGACGGGGAAGAATCAAAGGTACATGTAGACTAATTATTTTTACTGCTAGGCTGGTACAAGGGGGCATGATGGGTATTACATATTTAATTACCCCTCATGTACTGACTCAGTGAGGCAGTCACTGGCTTCTTATATTGGTAACATTCGGTACCTCCAAGTGACCATTTTGATACTTGTAGATTTCATTGTAGAAAACATTAAACCATCTTCAACAGAATTCACATGATAAAGGTTTATTTTTCTCTTATTCATCTCAGTCAAATGATAGATACATGAAAATGGCTATATTTAAAAAAGATATATACTTTTTAAATGCATGTTTAATGCCAAAATTTCGCAGATATATGAAGAAAACAGCATTTTAAAGTACATATTGGAAGTATGTACCAGAAATTACAGTGGTAAATCTCCCCACACACTGTTTGTTTACATAGTTCACTTCAAATATACTGTCTACCCAGACACCGTTCTTGTAGGTAAGGCCATAATAAATTAATTGCTAGATTATCATCCCCGCCCACCCCCTAATTTTCATGCCGCCCTGACCCTTTTTATTATTTTTTTATTTATTAAAAATACGTCAAAAATTTTAAAAATAAAAATAAAATCCGCCCGTCCTCTCCATTTTTAAGAAAATTTTTTATGATAATCTAGCAATTAAGCAAGACATAATAAAATATAAAATAAAATATATATTGACGTCATTATTCTGATATCTTCCTCTTTTTAGTGTTTCCTGAAACAAAATCAAGATTTAAAATATTCTTGTAGGTGTAAAAATAAATTTATACATGTTTACGATTTGTGGATATGGAAATAAATTACAAAAATTGATTTAGTCACAGATTTTCATCAGGTCACGCGAAAAAACTGTCACGTGACATGGAAAATAGAGATTTCATCCACCAGGAAAACCTGTATCTTCCATGAGCAGAAATAGAAGAATATACATGTTACATAAAGAATATATCTATGATTACAGGCGGCCAGTAAAGTTGTGTCATCCCCGCTCCTAGGTATTATCTCAAAATGTTTTGAGGCTCATCTAGATATCTACATAGATTCACAGGACCGGTATGTATATTTTAATATTGGCAAATGGAGTCTGCATCTGTGTAATGTGCGGTCAATTGATAGAGCATGCAGTCCATGAACAGTGGTTGTCTTTTATGTTAACATTTATCTGTAAATGATTAGTACTTGTTCTGCCCGGGAAAACCTAGAGCGTGATTTGTATAAGTTTCGCTGTGAGAACTGGTTTTACATACAGTGTAAATACATGTGTTTAAACTAAATCACCTGACTCAACTATGAACAAACTGCTGAAGTAGGTAGAGTTGCTCAACTTGGGTTCAGTTGGTCACTGTTTGTGTTTATAAACTCGGGTTGACTTTGCCTGAACTATAAACACAGTTTTCTCAAGCCTTAATGTTGTCTTGTCAGTAGATTACTTTACATTTTCTATTTCCAAATGATTGACTTTAACGTCTCACACACCAATTAATTTTGTACTGTTCTACATATAGAGACATGCACTTCTGGAACACTGGATACATTACCAATGGTTCTAAAAGTGCCTTATTCCTATAGATAGTCCTCTGTTGGTCCAAATATGCAGAAAAAAACATGGGGTTGACCAGGTTGCTTTTTCACAATTTCGATGGTTTGATGGCACCCCTTCATTTTTGACAATTCTGCCCATTTGTTGCAGTGTATCACTACGCATCTTTAAACTGTTATAGCATCATCAAACAGTTCCCAGGGTCACCCAAACTTTGCAGAAATCATGAAAATGTTCCAATGTTCCCATATGCACAAAGAAATATGACATTTTGTGCATTTTTAAAAAAAAAATTACCCAACCGCTTTACACAGCTCTAATTTCTTGGGCTTAATAAACTTGCTACCGTCATGCAAGGGAGGTAATTGTTCAGTGAGACCTTGAAGAGTAGAAATTGTCATGACATGTGACTGAAATTTTTGTCGAACAAACCTTTACCATTTCTAAATATAAAAGTACGCCTTTTGAATTCATCGCGCAACTGTTTTCGAATTCATGCACCAAAATAAGATGGCGGTCACACATGCATAAATCAGTTTCCGACAACTCGAAAACAGGAAAAACTGCCAAATTTTTTTAGCCATTGTACCTTAATAAAAATAAATTTAGAAAAAGAAATACTTTGAAAATGTCCATGTATTGCCTCCTATAGTGTATCTATCTGACTGCATATTCATTTTATTGCTCATGCAACATTACATAACTTAAGTGTCAAAATACATGACCATATATGGATAAATAGTTGTTTTTGCTTCAAATAATGCTCTGTTTTGTTGCAAAACTATATATTTGACTTTTTTTATATCTATAACAAACAAATATTAATGTTTAAAGGTGCCCAGCAAAAATTTGCATGTCACTGACACTAACCATGCCCCCTTTTTCAATACATGAATGAATAACATACTTTTGTACATGCATTAGATTCATTATCAACTATGAATATATTCCTTACCAATTGAGGTATCTATTAGGCATATATTAAATTCCAATACTATTTTGTTTATTTTATCAATAAAAATTGCAAATGAAAGTAAAGTGTTCATGAAAATCACTTTAAAGCAAGAAAATGAAATGATGAATGAAAATGAGACAAAATATGGATACAGCATATTTGGCTGGACCGATAAGCTCATTGCAAAAAGACGGTTTGCTAAAGCGCATCTCTTTACGACAAATTAGTTTGAAATAAATATATCAAAGAATATCGCGATAAGAAATATTTGTCGCGAGATGACTCGTTACTTTACAGATTTTCCAAAACTGGCATAAAAAAATGGGCAGTTAAAATAGAGTTGTTGCAATAATTATATGAAAATTAGAAATTGTCATATTGGAGAATGCTATAATGCTGAATGTGGAGAAAAATATTGTACACATTCAATAACAGACATTGAAAAAACATCATCTTCAATGAGAAAAATCTATATTCTATAGCAAACATCATGTATTTTTATTTGACAAAAAAGTAAGAAGAACAACCGAAAGAAATCAGATGATGGTACAAAAGTTTCAAGCACAGGTTAACTAAACGCTGAGAAATTATTACGCGAATCTGTTTCGTGTCATTTCAAAGATGTCGCATTTTACAATTTACCTTAATGTCCAAGTGTAGGTAAATACTGTGTATAAGCCAGACCCAGCCGCATAAATATCAACAATGAGGAGAAAAAAATGACAGTAAAACAAAAATGGCAGTCATACGCCATACCATTAAAATGAAACGCGACAGTTTGGCGGTCGGTATATCGAAAACTGGATACAGAGCTGTTGATAACAAATATCAATGACAAAATAATGAAACAGGAAATTTCTCCATAATTCATGATCAATATAATATTAATTGATTAACAGCGACATAAAAACAATATTGCTCATACGCGACCAACCGCATTGTCAAAAAGCATGCGCTAAACAGTGGAAACAGTATCGCGACAAATGTTACCATTTTTATGTGGGTGGGGTATGAATTATACATAAATAATGAGTTTCTAACACAAAAAAATGGTTTAACTTACATGAATCATGAAATCTGGATGCAGTGAATGCTCTAGACATGCTTTTGTTGTGATATATTAGCATCACTGTCTCTCTGTATGACTTTCAAGTGTTTTTAAGTGCAAACTTCTATTCATTTTAGCCAGGATTTTGAGACAGATGGCTAAAATCAAGTCTTATCACATGATGCAGCAAAGCATATTTGCATACATGATCATTTCTTTTTCAGTTAAATAGATGATCTCACTTTGTGTTCCTTCCATTGAATTGAATAAATCCTGATTCCAACATTTCCATGACAAATTTTCAGCTGCTCAGTCTCATTGCCCTATTTGCTTTACTGTTTTAGCTTCAAGTTAGGTTTTGCCTGTGTGACACTTCTCTATTACACTCAAAGTCATCCTTTTTTCACAAAAAATACATTTATTTTTTCCATTTAGAGGTTTCAAATACAGTATTTCCCATAGAAAGTGACATATTTTCAAAAAGAAAGTAAATCTGAATCACAAAGATGCAGTTTCCTCCCAGCGTCTACCGAAAATGATCTAATTCTTGAACGTCTCACACACCAATTAATTTTGTACTGTTCTACATATAGAGACATGCACTTCTGGAACACTGGATACATTACCAATGGTTCTAAAAGTGCCTTATTCCTATAGATCGTCCTCTGTTGGTCCAAATATGCAGAAAAAAACATGGGGTTGACCAGGTTGCTTTTTCACAATTTCGATGGTTTGATGGCACCCCTTCATTTTTGACAATTCTGCCCATTTGTTGCAGTGTATCACTACGCATCTTTAAACTGTTATAGCATCATCAAACAGTTCCCAGGGTCACCCAAACTTTGCAGAAATCATGAAAATGTTCCAATGTTCCCATATGCACAAAGAAATATGACATTTTGTGCATTTTTAAAAAAAAAATTACCCAACTGCTTTACACAGCTCTAATTTCTTGGGCGTAATAATCTTGCTACCGTCATGCAAGGGAGGTAATTGTTCAGTGAGACCTTAACAGTGTTCTTACTTTAAAGCAACCATAAAAGCATCTACCAACAGTTCTGCAAAGTTAGGTCATTCTCCCTTCGTTTGCATGTTTATGATTTCTTTTAAAATGTTCAAATTCACAAACAAATAAAGAAAAATTCATAATATAATGTGAAATACATGCAGTATTACAGCTGTTTTATAAATATATATTTCTGTATTTATTATTGAAAATGTAAACCATTGAAATAAGAAATCTCTAAACATTTTATATATAACATAATGTAACAGTGTACATGTATTTTATCTTGTATGAATGTACATGTAGAATGTATATCAGATTACTTACGTATTAATGTAAATGCTGGTCACCAGTTATACATATCTAATGTTAATTGTGTCTTATCTCATGTTGATTATCAATAAAATATCCTGTATGTTTGTACAATATACATGTATATCAAATATTGTAAAATTAAGAAAGTTCTTCTTTACATTGAAAAACTCAATAAGTCTTCGGTAATCTGTGTAAAAATTATATTCTTACATTTTACAGTAATTTAGCTGAGTTGATAGGTAGATTCCTTGAGGATTTTCGTCAGTATGGCACCCCACGTATAGAGTCTGAGGAAGGTAGTAATGTACTGCCCAGCTGTGCAGATCTCTTTGTCTGCTACAAGAAATGCATGGTCCAATGCTCACAGCTGAGTACAGGTGTACCCATGATAGATCTTACACGAACATTCCAGAAATATTTGAAAGAGTATGCAGTGCGGATTCTGCTGAACAATCTTCCAAAGTAAGAAGGGATACCTACATCTTTATTGGACTTTCTTTTGCTTTTAAATTACTGGCTGTGTTTCAGATTACCTTATGGAATATACATGTAATAATAAATATGCTCGTGGCTGTTTTGCTATGGTGACAATGTTATTTATACTGGCTTGTTTTAAATAGTTAAAAACTCCTAGAGTCTGATATCATCTTAAGGATGTTTTATATACTGGTATTTGTAATAGAAAATAAAAACATGACCTGGCATAACTGCATTCATTGCATGTACATGTAAATATTTTATATTTGTAATGATATCTCTTGATTCTCATTGCCAAGTTGTAATATATTCAGAATGTCTGTCAAATTGTAAAATTATTCCAAACAACAAATTTGGTGATGCGTATTGCTTATCATACAATAAGACAAACTTCATGGAATGTCTTCAATCCTTAAATAGTGGTGTTTAGGCCATTATAAATCAATTGCTAAATTCTTATCAATTTCATTTTTAAAAGGGGGGAGGGGAATTTTTTTTATTGTTATTATTTTTTTTTTGTTATGAAAATAAAAAGGGTCGGAACGGCATGAAAATAAGGGGACAGGTGGGGGATGATAATCTAGCAATTAATTTATTATGGCTTAATATGCATGATTCATATTTTCTTAAAATGGTTTTGATAAAACTTTATGGAATGACTTTGATACTGATCACTGTCAATACTTTCCAGTTCTATCTCTGATTGCTGCTAGAACTCCATATTCCACAAGGACACAAGTATTATATGTTTTACTTCAGGCTATCAAACCAGAGCAGTAACATCACATCAGCGTCAGGTTTGATACAGAGCATATTGAAGGAAGGGGAGATAACGAAGCTAACCGATGAGGAACAATGTCGCATCTGTAGTATACTGTGTACAGCCGAGTATTGTATGGAAACAGCACAGCAACTGGAGGAGAAACTCAAGGAAAAGGTTGACAAGGATCTCGTGTCCAAGATAGACCTCAACTCTGAACAAGACATGTTTCATAAGTAAGTGATGAAACCTCTATGTCTATATTAAAGATTGGTTTGAATATTTAGCACAATTTTTATGCCATTAAGAGCTAACATATGATCAGTTAATCTAACCACTCTTCTGGGATTCTGAAAGTTAACCAGTAATTGAACATACCCATCTCCACAAGTAACTGATAACTTTTCCACTGTGGCTGAGTGGAGATTTGAATTCACAACCCCTGGAGTAATAGTTAGGTTCACTTCTGACTGCGCTAGCAGGGCTATATTGGTCTATAGCATTTAATTTTCAATGTTTGTTTTTAGTTAACCACAGTCCAGTTAAAACAACTTAAATGTGTCTTAGTTAACTTCTTAAAAAAAATGTTGTTTGTTTATATTTCAGTGTTATATCCAACTGTATAGGATTATTAGTTCAAGATTTAGAAACTTCGTGTGAACCAGCGCTCACAGCCATGTCAAAGGTAGATACAAGTATCACATGCAGATTTTTATTATTTTTATACTCCTGAAAAACTAGGTTTGAATGGGGGATACATCGGAGTCACAGTGTCTGTTGGTTGGTCAGTCAGTCTGTCAGCTATTTGTGAAGCGAACTACTTCCACAGTTCTGAGTTAAATTTGTTTAACATCAAGTGTTAAACAAGCATCACGCAAATAAGTTGCGGAGATATTGTTCTTGTACTTAATTTTCCATTGAAGCATACTACTTCTACAGTTTTCTGGCGATTCCCTTGTCAGAAGTCAAGTTATTCTTTGGAATATTGTCATCTGGATAATTTGTCGTCATATAATGAATGATGGAAACTTTTATAGGTATATTGTTATGTATAGCATTTTGGAAAAACATTTATTCTCATTCCTTATAGAGACTACCCAGAAAATGAATGGTAAATGAAACATTCTTTGGAGTTATCTTATAAATTTAATCACATTTATGCTGATCTTTTTATTAAATTTATTAAACTTGTTGGCAGGGCCTCAATTAATTGTTTTTTATACACGAAAATACCTGTGTGTTTGATTGGATAAATGCTAATATTGATATGAAGTGAAGTACAGGTGTTTACTTTTTTACAGGAAATACTGATGTGAAGCATAAAAGTTGGCTAAGCTTCATTGCATGTCATTGTATGTCTGAATATTTACTCAGTCTTGCAAACTGGCTAGATCGCTTTAAATATTATACCAACATCTCAACAGTTGCTGCATTATTACATGTATACAAATACCCATGTTCTTGATGTTCCAGTTTTATTGGAGTAAATCATATTTTAGTAATCTGCCGTCTCAAATGATGCATTTTAAACAAAAATTTGTTTTAAAAATAAAATTCTTTTAAAAAATCTTGCTACAAATCGGTGATAAATAACATATACTGGAGGTGAATTGAAACTCACCATGAAATATCCTCATTATATTTTGGTAATGCCTATATGTTTTTTTGGCAAAGTCTAACACAAAATAAAGTTGTAAAAGCTTCTCATTAAATGGCTAATAAAGGAAACAATGAAATGTGAGGTTCCTAAGGAATTACATTGTGTTAAATGTTATAGATGAAATTCAAAGCTTACAAACTAAGGCCGTATCTGACCATTGTTTGCATTCACTACCTGGTATCTGTGTCTCATACTGCAAATAAGGCTTTGTATTTGGTTGTAATTGGTTTTAATTGGTTATATTTGGTTGTATTTTGGTTGTGTTTGGTTATTATCCCCCGCCACCGCTCATAGAGCAGAGCGGGGGATACAGAAATGGGCTGCGTCAGTCCATCCTTCCGCATGTGCGTCCGTGCGTGCATCCCCTGCTGTCCTCACCGTATCTCCTTCAGTTGTGATTGGAATTTTAAATAACTAAGCACAAATGTTCACTAGGACAAGATGATGTGTCATGCGAATGACTTGGGTCTGATCGTCAAAGGTCAAGTTCATAGTTCTAGGGTTTGGAAATCCAATGTATACACTGTGTTTCTTCTTGTCCGGACCGTATCTTCTTTAGTTGTGATTGCATTTTTAAATAACTTGGTACAAATGTTCACTAGGACAAGACGACGTGTCATGCGACTGACTTGGGTCAGTTCGTCAAAGGTCAAGGTCACAGCTCCATCCGTCTGTCAGCTGCTGTCCGGACCTTATCTTCTTTAGTTGTGACTGGAACTTTAAATAACTTGGCACAAACATTCACTATTACAAGATGGTGTTTCATGCGAATGACTTGGGTCTGTTTGTCAAAGGTCAAGGTCATAGCTCAAGGTCAAGTGTTTGAAAATCCAATGTGTAAACTGTGTTTTGTCCTTCCGAACCGTATCTTCTTTAGTTGTGATTGCATTTTTAAATAACTTCGCACAAATGTTCAATATGACATGATGTGTCATGCAACTGACTTGGGTCTGTTCGTCAAAGGTCAAGATCACAGCTCCGTCTGTCCGCTGCTCCCCGGACCTGATCTTGTTTAGTTGTTATAGGATTTTTAAATAAATTGGCACAAACGTTTACTAGGACAAGATGATGTCTCGTGCTAATGACTTGGGTCTGTTCGTCAAAGATAGTTTTTCTTTTGTTTTGGGGTTATAACATATATATTTATGATATTTTTTTAGAACATCACACCAGTGCTCACTGGGACAAGACAATGTGTCATATAACAGTCAGCTACTTATTTCAGTTTGCAGCATTTACATGTGATTTTTGTGCTTGGCGACTTTTTCATTTTGCATAATTTAAATCCACTTCTCTGGAAATGCCATTATGGGTTAAAGAGGTGGAGGGGGATATGTCACATTAGTGGCAACCTTTTGTATTTGGTTGTAATTGGGTTTAGTTGGTTGTATTTGGTTGTATTTTGGTGGTTGTATTTGGTAAAAAAAAATGCTTGCACAAGCTGTTTTTTGCTGTTGGTCACATGATGCAGGTTGTCCCCTGATGTCCGATCTCAGGTGGAAAAAGAAAACTTTTATAATAAACAATATGATTTTGTTGGTTGATTTGCCATTATTGAATATGGACTGTATTTAAATAGTACTAACAATATATTTTTTGTGATTAAAAAAAACCCTGCTCCTTTTATACAAAACCTGTAACAAATGGAGTGGACTGGTCCTCCTGTTGATGCTTAATTGAAAGTTTACATGGTTCTTTATCATATTCCTGCAGATGTCCTGGTCATCTGTGGAGGCTGTAGGTGACCAGAGTGGATATGTGACGGCAATCACGGGTCATCTAAAATCTACACTTCCTCTCATCAGGGACAACCTGGCGTCATCCCGTAAATACTTCACTCAGTTTTGTGTGAAATTTGCAAAGTAAGTCTTTTGTATATTGTAGTGTTCTAAAATGTTGCATGTTCTTTTTATGTTTACTGTAAACCTTTTTTATCTAACCTGAGCAAAGCTCAAGTAAAGCTATTCTGATCACTGATGACTTGTCCGTAAACTTTTGTATATTTACATATTTTCACAAAATTTGGTGTGGAGCATTGTTATATGAAGCTTGTCCAAATCATGACACTTGGGTAAATATATTCTCAGGATTGTTCAAGCAATTACTTGTTAGTCAAACTTTGTTATGTTTTTTAAACTTTTTTATTTTACTTCTATTGTGAAACAAGTTCTTACAACTTAGACAAATCACGCTCAAAGTCTTCCTGGGTAGTACCAGTACAAAGCATATGCGGAAAAAGTGCCTTGCTCAGGGACACGACACATAGCCGTAGCGGAGGATCGAACCCACAACCTTCCGATCATGGGTTTGGTGCTCTACCACTGGACCACGCGCTCCAAGTGATCCCTATGAGTAGGGGCTTCAAGTTTGTGCTGCATTTAAGATATACAAGTCTACTACCAACTGCCTATAAGACCTGATTTTAACATGTATAAATCTTACATTTCAGCACGTTTATTCCCAAGTTTATAGGAAGCTTGTTCAAGTGTAAATCTGTGACTGCTGTGGCTGCAGAACAGGTGAGTGGCTAAGTGGATCATTGGGCTGTTCAAGTACACTTCTATACCGATAATGCAGAATACACATGTACACAATTCAAAGTATTTTGTATGGTTCTTGTATTGATTCTTTTATACAAGGCGTACAAAGATGGGAGTAAATCTGATATCTTATTCAAAGATAGAAAGATGGGGAGTAACTCTGATTTCTTCTTCAAAAATGGGAGAAAATCTGATATCCTCTTCAAAGATGGAAGTAAATCTGATATTTTCTTCAAAGATGGGGAGTAAATCTGATATCTTCTTCAAAGATGGGAGTAAATCTGGTATCCTCTTCAAAGATGGGATGTAAATCTGATATTCTCTTCAAAGATGGGGAGTAAATCTGATATCCTCTTCAAAGATAGGAGTAAATCTGATATCCTCTTCAAAGATGGGGAGTAAATCTGATATCCTCTTCAAAGATGGGAGTAAATCTGATATCTTCTTCAAAGATGGGAGTAAATCTATATCCTCTTCAAAGATGGGATGAAAATCTGATAACCTCTTCAAAGATAGGAGTAAATCTGATATCCTCTTCAAAGATAGGAGTAAATCTGATATCCTCTTCAAAGATGGGGAGTAAATCTGATACACTCTTCAAAGATTGGAGTAAATCTGATATCCTCTTCAAAGATAGGAGTAAATCTGATATCCTCTTCAAAGATAGGAGTAAATCTATATCCTCTTCAAAGATAGAAGTAAATCTGATATCTTCTTCAAAGATGGGAGTAAATCTATATCCTCTTCAAAGATGGGGAGTAAATCTGATATCCTCTTCAAAGATTGGAGTAAGTCTGATATATTCTTCAAAGATGGGAGTAAATCTGATATCCTCTTCAGAGATGGGAGTAAATCTGATATATTCTTCAAAGATGGGAGTAAATCTGATATTAAGTTTTTAAATATCTGCGTAAAATCAATTAAGAAGTATAATGTTTTTCATACAAAGTCAACAGTTCTGGTTGGATCACCTATGACTTCCATTTAAACAATTTAATTTAACTTAATGTCAAATACCAACCTTACATTGAAATTTATGATTCAGGAAAATAAAATTTTAGCAATAATTAAATCATCTGTAAATAACCATGTTAAATGTCCAACAATGTGTATCCATGCCAACAGTTGCTGCTGGATACCCACTCCCTGAAGACTGTGTTGTTAGATCTACCATCCCTGGGGTCGACAGTTACAAGGAAGGCTCCAGCAAGGTACATACCTTTTTTTCTGACAAAAGATTTACAAAATGTGATATATATTTCAGCCGGGCCCAGTTAGCTCAGTAATTGTGTGTCTATCAATCCAGTGGTGGTGAGTGAATCCTCCCCTGGCCACAATCTCTATGATGATTTATATACAGCATTGTGTCTTATTGTCATTCTTCTCTCACTGCTGATTCAAGTGGGAAAGTTATCTGTTACTGGCAGAGATGGGTGTTCACAAGTCTTGTGAACCTTTAAGATGCCAGGAAAGTGTTAGTTTAACTGATTGTCTCTCATCCTCGATGGTTTAAAAATGACACTAAATACTCAAATATATTCAGAAACTGAGCATATGATTTAATCTTGAAAGAATATGATACATGGTTCGTCATTTGTACAAATGAAAAAGTGCCAAGCTTAAATATTCAATTCAAATTTTCTAGCTCTGTTGCTTTTCAATTTCAGAGAATAAAAATGACCCCAGTCTCATGTGATCCGTAGATTACCTCCAATGTCTGGGTAACTGGTACCCTAGTGTCATGTGATCCATAGATTACCCCAATGTCTGGGTAATTGTATACCCCAGTCTCATGCGATCAGTAGATTATCCCAATGTCTGGGTAACTGTTTACCCCAGTCTCATGTGATCAGTAGATTATCCCAATGTCTGGGTAACTGTTTACCCCAGTCTCATGTGATCGGTAGATTATCCCAATGTCTGGGTAACTGTTTACCCCAGTCTCATGTGATCGGTAGATTATCCCAATGTCTGGGTAACTGTTTACCCCAGTCTCATGTGATCGGTAGATTATCCCAATGTCTGGGTAACTGTTTACCCCAGTCTCGTGTGATCCGTAGATTAACCCAATGTCTGGGAAACTGTTTACCCCAGTCTCGTGTGATCCGTAGATTACCCCAATGTCTGGGTAACTGTTTACCCCAGTCTCATGTGATCCATAGATTACCCCAATGTCTGGGTAATTGTTTACCCCAGTCTCATGTGATTCATAGATTACCCCAATGTCTAGGTAATTGTTTACCCCAGTCTCGCGTGATCCATAGATTACCCCAATGTCTGGGAAACTGTTTACCCCAGTCTCATGTGATTCATAGATTACCCCAATGTCTAGGTAATTGTTTACCCCAGTCTTGCGTGATCCATAGATTACCCCAATGTCTGGGTAACTGTTTACCCCAGTCTCGCCTGATCCGTAGATTACCCCAATGTCTGGGTAACTGTTTACCCCAATCTCATGTGATCTGTAGATTACCCCAATGTCTGGCTAACTGCTTACCCCGGTCTCATGTGATCTGTAGATTACCCCAATGTCTGGGTAACTGTTTACCCCAGTCTCATGTGATCTGTAGATTACCCCAGTGTCTGGGTAACTGTTTATCCCAGTCTCATGTGATCTGTAGATTACCCCCATGTCTGGGTAACTGTTTACCCCAGCCTAATGTGATCTGTAGGTTACCCCAATGTCTGGGTAACTATTTACCCAAGTCTCACGTGAGTGGTAGCTTTCCCCAGTCTCTGGGTAACTGTTTACCCCAGTCTCATGATCTGTAGATTACCCCAATGTCAGGGTAACTGTTTACCCCAGTCTCATGTGATCTTTAGATTACCCCAGTGTTTGGGTAACTTTACCCCAGTCTCAGGTGATCCATAGATTCCCGAATGTTGGGGTAACTGTTTACCCCAGTCTCATGTAATCTGTAGATTACCACAATGTCTGGGTAAGTTTACCCCAGTCTCATGTGATCTGTAGATTACCCCAATGTCTGGTTTACTGTTTACCCCAGTCTCATGTGATCCGTAGATTATCCCACTGTCTGGTTAACTGTTTACCCCAGTCTCATGTGATCCGTAGATTTCCCCAGTGTCTGATTAACTGTTTACCTCAGTCTCATGTGATCTGTAGATTACCCCAATGTATGGGTAACTGTTTACCCAAGTCTCATGTGATCCGTAGATTACCCCAAAGTCTGGGTAAGTTTACCCCAGTCTCATGTGATCTGTAGATTACCCCAATGTCTGGTTTACTGTTTACCCCAGTCTCATGTGATCCGTAGATTACCCTACTGTCTGGTTAACTGTTTACCCAAGTCTCATGTGATCCATAGATTTCCCAAGTGTCTGGTTAACTGTTTACCCCAGTCTCATGTGATCTGTAGATTACCCCAATGTATGGGTAACTGTTTACCCCAGTCTCATGTGATCTGTAGATTTCCCCAGTGTCTGGGTAACTGTTTACCCCAGTCTCATGTGATCTGTAGATTACCCCCAGTGTCTTGGTAACTGTTTACCCCAGTCTCTTGTGATCTGTAGATCACCCCAATGTATGGGTAACTGTTTACCCCAGTCTCATGTGATCTGTAGATTACCCCAGTGTCTGGGTAACTGTTTATCCCAGTCTCATGTGATCTGTAGATTACCCCAGTGTCTGGGTTACTGTTTACCCCAGTCTCATGTGATATGTAGATTACCGCAGTGTCTGGGTAACTATTTACCCCAGTCTCATGTGATCCGTAGATTATCCCAATGTCTGGGTAACTGTTTACCCTAGTCTCATGTGATCTGTAGATTACCCCAGTGTCTGGGTAACTGTTTACCCCAGTCTCATGTGATCCGTAGATAACCCCAGTGTCTGGGTAACTGTTAACCCCAGTCTCATGTGATCCGTAGATTATCCCAATGTCTGGGTAACTGTTAACCCCAGTCTCATGTGATCCGTAGATTACCCCAGTGTCTGGGTAACTGTTTACCCCAGTCTCATGTGATCTGTAGATTACCCTAATGTCTGGGTAACTGTTTACCCCAATCTCATGTGATCTGTAGATTACCCTAATGTCTGGGTAACTGTTTACCCGGGAGATATGCCTCAGCAGCTTATTTGCATTTCTTTGTTCTTTCTTAAATTTTCAAATTGTTTACTTGCAGTTACACAAAGATTGTAGTTAAGGGAATGACCAAAGCAGAAATGATACTCAAGGTAGGCATATTAGATAAAAAGCAAGGGTATGGCGAGTGTTAAGACAGGGTGTTGTCTATTCGCACTATTATTTGAGTCTAACCTGGGTGCATAGGCCAAGTGAGGAAACTAAAATATGTTAGACTAAAAGATATTCCTGCTTAAAATTACAATGCATTTTGGTATGATTGAATAAGTTGCTTGAATTCTGTTGCATGTTTTAACTTTAACACTCAGATTAAAAAAAGATGTCACATTTCTTCCGAATTGAAATTCCAAATAATTTGTATGTTAGTTAATTGTATCATTAATAAGTAAATTTTGGTTGGATATGCAATTCTGCCAAATTGTGTCAAAAATGATGTTTTAATCAAATTGGTGGAAGTGAAAGGAAATTCCAAATCTAAAATAAGACAGCACATAAATACTGCTTGATGACCTTCATTTCATTATTCCGACTTTTTTTTAAGTTTAAGTAGAAACAAATTCTACAATATGTATGTTTTTGTTGTATGGTGTTTAGCGTCGCTTTCAGCAATTTTTCAGTCATATCACGACAGTGTCTACTTGAGACAGTATTCTGAGCGCTGTCACACTGGAGTATCATGCCACAGACACGTGGTATGATACCTCACCCAGTCACATTATACTGACACTGGGCTTACCAGGCCTAGAACTGTCCTCTAAATGCTGAGCGCCAAGTGAGGAAGCTTCTAGTACCATTTTTAAAGTCTTTGGTATGACCTGCCTGGAGATCGAACCCACGACCTTCTGCATGCAAGGCAGACTCTCTGCCACTAAACCACGCTTCGGTCCTCTACAATATGTAAACCAGTATGACAGAACAAATTAAAAAAATCATTTGATGTTATAATTCATGTTGTAATTTTAAGCAGGAAATCTATTTTTAGTCTAACCAGAGTGCATGGGTCAAGTTAAGACATTTACAATATATTACTTTGGTATAATTGAGTAGACGTCTTAATAACTTACCAATTGGTGCATAAACTAGAACTATGTTGAAGTAACAAGTATACTTGACTGATGATTGGACATAATGTGACTAAAACAATACAATTAAATCAATAATGATGTACGTGTAAAACTTTAATTATAACCATGTAAACAATACAATTAAATCAATAATGATGTACGTGTAAAACTTTAATTATAACCATGTAAACAATACAATTAAATCAATAATGATGTACGTATAAAACTTTAATTATAACCATGTAAACAATACAATTAAATCAATAATGATGAATGTGTAAAACTTTAATTATAACCATGTAAACAATACAATTAAATCAATTATAATGTACGTGTAAAACTTTAATTATAACCATGTAAACAATACAATTAAACCAATTATAATGTATGTGTAAAACTTTAATTATAACCATGTAAACAATAGGTTAATCCCTACTTGTACTTATAAACAGTTTGTGTGCCTGTTAACTTGCCTGTGTCATAGCAGCATTGGAAGTCACAATTGAACTGTTAGATTCACAATGAAACTCCTTCATTCCATTTTTAGTTTGACTTTTTTGAAAAAGAACAAAGAGGTATTGTCATGACCCTGGTGTCAGCATCAATGTCCACCAGTTACAGTTTTATGTTCAGCTTTGCCTGTTCTCTGTTACTGAACAAACTACTTTTGTTACAGACAGTCTATACTTCATAAACACATTCATACAATGTTAAATAAACAATTCATATAGCTAAGTTACCTAAGTTTTATACTTGATACTTTAGTCTCTTAATCCTCATTTTAAACCTTTTTTAAGCTTGGGGTTTAATTTTTTTTTAAATCTGTTCTGTTTTATAGCAATAGTATTGATTCTGTAAACTGATGACTATCATGTTAAAAAGTTTACATCACTGACCTTGACATACTTAATGTACTTAAAACACAATCATCTGCACTTACTTGCCATGCTCTCTGTTTAAGAATACTTTTGTTTATATATTATGATAGCATACCTACAACTGGTACTTTTTGGCAATGGTCACATTTTACAATAAAACAGTGTGCTACAGATATATTATAATAAAGATTCTGGTTTCTGTTCCACTGTAGTAATTTAGGGCTGCATTCAGTTCGCTTAAACGTTTAATTTGTTTGCAAACAGAATCACCTGCAGGAGCTGTTTACTTGTGTTTTATCTCGTGACTTAATGAGAAATGGAGGGATAACACCGATGAATTCTGATTTCCGTTTACTTTTTGTTCATTTGATCACCGTTTGCCTTTATAAACGGAGTAAACATGTTTAACCGTGCTAAACAGCCCAGTTTAAACGTTAATAGAATTGAAAGCACAAAGTAAACTGGAACTTTTGCTGTATAGGACAATTGATTCGTCTGTATAAGGTGGTGGATAACTGATATATAGGACCTGCTGGTATGGACTGGGTACAGTACTTATATAAGGAACTATCTAGTCTATCCCAGAACCTGTTATCTCCCGGAGCAGCAGATATGCCTGTCCACAATTCATAGCAGTTGAATGCTTACTAAACTAAACTGTGATGTCATCAAACTTTAGTTGAAGCAACTGGCCGATCAACATGTTCAGATGTGGCATTCCCAATGTTGCAATTGAACGGACCCAATTGGGAGAGCTGGGTCCATACTGTAGACAAAGAACAAACTTCATTTGTTGATAAATCACGAGAAATGAGCTTGGAAAGTTTACATGAAATGCAAATTGAACCTCTTTTAAGTTCACTCACATTACACATGGTCAGTTCATATCTCATGAAATTCATTCCTTAAATATTTACATTTGTGACATAACTATTTCAGTGAACCAATATAGTATTTTGTAGTTCATTTTCTCAAGAATGTGAACAAACAAACGCCAATTTAAGCTTTGAGCATAATTTTGGATAAAATCAACCTTTTTCAACATTTGTGAATAATAAAAACGTAAAAAACATCAAAATTATTAACGATTTTGACAGCATGAAGCAACAGCTAAAAAACACAAGGCTTAGCGTAAGAATTGCTGTTCCATTCATCAACTTTAGCTTAAGGATGTTACACATACATTACATGTATATCAGTGCAAGATACCAGTAAAGTTTGAAACAGGACAAGGTGGTGTTAATTGAATGCATCAATAATGAATATAAATAATTGTATGAGAGATGGACTTCATTTGTTGAATATACACGAGATCTGAACTTAAAAAGTGACAAAGTTTGGGGTTCACTTACTTGTCACATGTCAGCTGATATCTCATGAACTCTCAACAAATAACATACATTCCTTAGTATGGTGTCTCGGCAGTATGGTGTCTCGGCAGTATGGTGTCTCGGCTTAAAGTACATTGCTCTAAAATATGGTTATTGTATCATAAGATATTATTATATATTATGTCATCAGAAGTCTGACTTGATTTTAATATTAACATGTAATTACCGTAACTTTCAGGTTATGATGTCTCCGCATGAACCCACCATGGCATTCATTGACAACTATATAAGACTGCTGAATGATTCAGACATCGGGGAATTCCAGAAAGTACTAGAAATGAAGGTAGATATTTACAATATGTATTAATCAGGCTAGCATACACCAGGCTATATACTGTTTTTGTGTGCCTGTAGTTTTACACTTGTCCATCTGTATGTCCAGTCCATCTGTACATCCAGTCATACTTGAGCATAACTGCATAATGGTTGCAGAATACTTGTGCAACTCTCTTTATGACAGTTATGGCTCATTCCTTATGTTGCATCTCGGTAACCTCTCGTTCTTCATGGCATTGCCTTTATAATAACAACACAGCTTTAACATGACTTTAACAAGGTGGCAGAATTCTCATGCGCTTCCTCTTTTGAAGATGATAGTGCCTTTCTCAATTTAAAAGTAAATTACCATAATAAACTTTAGGTGGCGATTTGTATCTCTACATAGTGAGCCGATATATACAAAATAATCAATCGGAAATATTGCATTTTAATCATGTTTTGTTTGGTTTAAACTCTCAGTAGATAACATCGCTCAGCCGAAAGGAATTTCTTTAATAAGGATATGGGCAGGAGCATTCATCATAACCTTCAGTAAATGTCTTATTATGAAATATCATATGTAAAATAAATTTTGTACAAGATTTAATGATACTGAAAATTTATCTAGGTGTTCTAATATTAAATCAAATAGTATAAAGGAAACAGATACAAAAAGGTATTATAGCATTCTTATGAATATTTTTCATGTGTTACTTGATATGAACATCGAATGTAAGATTGCTTTGACTGTATAATGTTGATAAAATAGAGTTTAAACTAATATTTATATCATCAAAGTAGAAACTAAAATGTTCCATTTAGGTTTTGTATTAGATCAGAGAGGTAGATTTTATAGACAGTTTCATGTTGTTGTATGGTGTTTAGCGTCGCTAATTAGTCACATTATACTGACACCGATCCGACCAGACCTAGAACTCTCCTCTAAATGCTGAGCATCAAGCCAGGAAGCTTCTAGCACCATTTTTGAAGTCTTTGGTATGACCCGGCCGGGGATTGAACCCACGATCTTTCGCATGTGAGGCTGACGCTCTACCACTAGACCATGCCACGGTCTACAGTTTCATGTTTACACAGTTGGACAAAATTAACACAAAGAAGATTGTTTCAAAATGATAAAATTAAATTCAGCACTCATTAAACAGTAGATTTAACCATTAAAGTTTGATAAATCAAAATACACACTGTCTGTTACAGGGTTTGAAAAAAAGTGAAATCAGCTCACTACTAGAGATATACCGAGCCCGTATACCAGTCTCCATGGCAATAGGAAGACACACAGATATGACATCACAAGCAGGGCGACAAGGTGCATCTCCAGTAACACCAGAGCCAGAGTCCAGCAGGATACGTAAACTAGAGAAACTGATCAAAAAGAGACTGTAGCACATAAAACAGTACAGTACAAGACCAGCGATTACAAGCCTGAAGTTTCAAACTAATCTATTTTACATCATTTGTGAAACAAGTTCTTACAAGCTCAAACAAATACTGAGCATATCTATTAACACACATTGCCATGAAGGATCAAACCCAAGACCCTCCGATGTTGGATGTGATGCTGTACCACACACTCCTCACTCTGAAGAATTAATCTGTCAGCAGGTGTAATCAGTGAAAACAGTATTGACAAAAAACTCAAGTTCATTTTTTTCGACAACTAAAAATGAATTTGGTATTACTGCATTTCTTTTATTTTCATTCTTTGAACTGTAACGCCTGCATGGTTAAATCTGTCATTGTGCCACCAATTTTTTTTTTATAAAATCGAATTCAGATCTGTGATGACATTACCAAGTTAAGATTGGTGTTTTGATCTTCAAACTGACCATGATTGTATATGGTGCACACAAGAGAGACATTCATGGAATATCCATTAAATGGTGTGAAATAAGGAAGCTATGTGTCGATATTTATTGTATGACAAGGATTTTGATTAATCTCAGATCCTTTAACATGCTAAGCAGTTCCACAAACACTCCAGTTTGATTAGGTTTAATTTGAAACTGGAGTAAATGCTCGTCTACATCAGGCTCACCTGACACGTATTTACATCAAACACCAAGTTATTATGCATGTGCTGGTTGTGAACAAAGGATACAAGGCAGGACCTATTTTGTTTGCAAAGATAGCCATAACCACAGGTCTAATCTTACTATAGCCTTTGGATAGCAATATATAGTAAATCATTATTTACTGTATATATAGCTATCCAAAAGTTATAGTAAGATGGGGTCTGTGGCCCAATCTACATGTAGACATTTGATCAGATTAAAAAGGGGCTGATACAAGTGCATTGTATTGCATTTTTACATATTACAATCATTCCAAGACATCTGTTAAAACAATTTCTACTTTAGTTCTTGCAAAGTTTATCTGAATAAATATAAAGTTAAGACATTAATATTTAAATGTATCTGATGTAAATCTGTGCACATACTTTTTGCATGATAGTTGTAAGTAAATTGGCTGCCTTGTCTATATAAATAGGAGAATTGTTGTATTAAATGCAATGTCTGGTAATTGCTTGTTTATTACATACGTACAGTTCATGTGGGAATTCATGCATCTCATTTTGACATTAGAGGTCACCTGTATGTACCTTTTAGTACATACATGTACATTTGTTATCATAAAGAGATAGCTATGTTCGTTTTAAAATCCAATACTACATTTGCATTCAATGTATACTAAAAACATTTTCCTTTATGTGATAACAAGAGTATGTCTGACCTATGACAAACAGTACAAAAGGCGTAGCCCTGCTTATGTTGGTGTGATCAAGATTTGCAGCATTGATCACCGCCGAAATGGTCATACATGACAAGGACTATTTTTTTATACCTCAAATTTAATGTTTTCATATTAAAGCAAGCAAAAACTAATCAAACAATAAAAATGTACTGTGAAAATTGTATAATACAATTTTTAAAAAAATGTTGCATAAAATGCACCAAATGCTACAATACTATCAATCAAAACAGGAAGGCGTATGAATATTTACAAAAGACTGGATCCCAGTAATTTCAAGAACTTGGATTAATTAAAGCAAATGAAATTGATTAATCAGCATGCACATCTGAAATGTTTTTGTATAAAATGGGACAGTGCAATTTAGTAGAGTTGATACAAGTGCTAGGTTTGATCCTGACAGTAAGATTAATTACTGGTGAATAACATTTATCAGCATATTATATATATAAATGTCCACATGGATATCTTAATTAAAAATTTATTATGTAATACTGCTAATGAATCATTTTTGTTGAGGTATTAATTGTTTTATTTATACTTGTTCACTGTACATTATGTAAATATATGTAATAAATTTATAAATAAATGTATAACATATCAATAAAGAACACGGGCGTTTTTATGCTCTCCCAAATGGGGGAAGCGTATAGTCGCCGCTTCGTCCATGCGTGCGTCCCCTAGTTTTTGTCCGCGCTATTTCTCTACAACCTCTGGTTGGAATTTTATGAAACTTGCTAGGATGCATCATTACCAAATGCGGATGCGCAAATTGTCTTTGTGTTCCGGTATGATGATTTTTCAAGGAGTTGTGGCCTTTTGATTCTGTTTGTGGCCAAATTCTTGTCCAGGCTATTTCTCTACAACCCCATGTTGGAATTTTATGAAACCTGCTAGGATGCATCATTATCAAGTGCAGATGTGCATATTGTCTAAGTGTTTCAGTTCAGTGATTTTTCACAGAGTTATAGCCCTTTGATTGATTCTGTGACTAAATTATTGTCCGCGCTATTTCTCTACAACCCCCTGTTGGAATTTTGTTAAACTTGCTAGGATGCATCATTACCAAGTGCAGATGTGCATATTGTCTTTGTGTTATGGTTTGATGATTTTTTATGGAGTTAAGGCCCTTTGATTCTATTTGTGAACAAATTCTTGTCCATGCTTTTTCTCTACAACCCTATGCAGGAATTTTATGAACTTTACTTGGATGCATCATTACCAAGTGCAGATGCGCATATTGTCTTTGTGTTCCGGTTTGATGATTTTTCATGGAGTTATGGCCCTTTGTTTGAGTCTGTGACCAAATTATTGTCCGCGCTATTTCTCTACAACCCCATGTTGGAATTATGTGAAACTTGCTAGGATGCATCGTTACCAAGTGCAGATGCGCATAGTCTTTGTGTTTTGGATTGATGATTTTTCAAGGAGTTATGGCCGATTGATTCTGTTTGTGGCCAAATTCTTGTCCAGGCTATCTCTCTACATCCTCTGGTTGGAATTTTATTAAACTTGCTAGGATGCATCATAACTAAGTGCAGATGCGCATACAGTCTGTGTGTTCCATTTCAATGATTTTTTACGGAGTTATTTTTCTACAATCCCATGTTGGAATTTATGAATTTGCTAGGATGTATCATTACCAAATGCAGATGCGCATATTGTCCAAGTGTTTCAGCTCGGTGATTTTTCACAGAGTTCTGGCCCTTTGATTTATTCTGTGACTAAATTATTGTCCGCGCTATTTCTCTACAACCCCATGTTGGAATTTTGTGAAACTTGCTTGGATGCATCATTACCAAGTGCAGATGTGCATATTGTCTTTGTGTTACGGTTTGATGATTTTTCATTGAGTTATGGCCCTTTGATTCTATTTGTGACCAAACTCTTTCACGCGCTATTTCTCTACAACCCCATGTTGGAATTTTATGAACTTTACTTGGATGCATTATTACCAAGTGCAGATGTGCATATTGTCTTTGTGTTATGGTTTGATGATTTTTCATGAAGTTATGGTCCTTTGATTCTATTTGTGACCAAACTCTTGTCCAAGCTATTTCTCTTCAACACCATGTTGGAATTATGTGACTTGCTAGGATGCATCATAACCAAGTGCAGATGCGCATATTGTCTTTGTTTCGGTTTGATGATTTTTCATGGAGTTAAGGCCCTTAAATTCTATTTGTGACCAAATTCTTGTCCAAGCTATTTCTCTTCAACACCATGTTGGAATTATGTGAAACTTGCTAGGATGCATCATTACCAAGTGCAGATGCGCATATTGTCTTTGTGTTTGATGATTTTTCATGGAGTTAAGGCCCTTTGATTCTATTTGTGACCAAATTCTTTCATGCGCTATTTCTCTACAACCCCATGTTGGAATTTTATGAACTTTACTTGGATGCATCATTACCAAGTGCAGATGTGCATATTGTCTTTGTGTTATGGTTTGATGATTTTTCATAAAGTTATGGTCCTTTGATTCTATTTTATGAATTTAACTTGGATGCATCATTACCAAGTGCAGGCCAAGTTAAGGCCCTTTGATTCTATTTGTGACCAAATTCTTTCATGCGCTATTTCTCTACAACCCCATGTTGGAATTTTATGAACTTTACTTGGATGCATCATTACCAAGTGCAGATGTGCATATTGTCTTTGTGTTATGGTTTGATGAATTTTCATAAAGTTATGGTCCTTTGATTCTATTTTATGAATTTAACTTGGATGCATCATTACCAAGTGCAGATGGGCATATTGTCTTTGTGTTCCGGTTTGATGATTTTTCATGGAGTTATGGACCTTTTGATCGAGTCTTGTGACAAATTATTGTCCACGCTATTTCTCTACAACCCCATGTTGGAATTTTGTAAAACTTGCTAGTATGCATCATTATCAAGTGCAGATGCGCATATTGTCTTTGTGTTATGGTTTGATGATATTTCACGGAGTTATTGCCCTTTGATTCTATTTGTGACCAAATTCTTGTCTGTGCTATTTCTCTTCCACATGTTGGAATTTTATGAAACTTCCTAGGATGCATCATTACCATGTGCAGATGCGCATATTGTCTTTGGGTTCCAGTTTAATGATTTTTCATGGAGTTATGGCCCTTTGATTGAGTATTGTGACCAAATTATTGTCCGCGCTATTTCTCTACAACTCCATGTTGAAATTTTGTGAAAATTGCTAGGATGCATCATTACCAAGTGCAGATGCGCATATTGTCTTTGTCTTCCGGTTCGATGATTTTTCAAGGAGTTGTGGCCTTTTGATTCTGTTTGTGGCCGAATTCTTGTCCAGGCTATTTCTCCACAACCTTTGGTTGGAATTTTATGAAACTTGCTAGGATGCATCATTACCAAGTGCAGATGCGCATACTGTCTGTGTTCCAGTTCAATGATTTTCACGGAGTTGTTTCACTACAATCCCATGTTGTCATTTTATGAAACTTCCTAGGATGTATCATTACCAAGTGCAGATGCGCATATTGTCTAAGTGTTTCAGTTCGGAGATTTTTCCCAGAGATATGGCCCTTTGATTTAGTCAGACTAAATTATTGTCCGCGCTATTTCTCTACAACCCCATGTTGAAATTTTGTGAAACTTGCTGATGCATCATTACCAAGTGCAGATGCGCATATTGTCTTTGTGTTATGGTTTGATGATTTTTCACGAAGTTATTGCCCTTTGATTCTATTTGTGACCAAAATTTCTCTTCAAGACCATGTTTGAATTATGTGAAACTTGCTAGGATGCATCATTACCAAGTGCAGATGCGCATATTGTCTTTGTGCATAACCTTTGGTGATATATACAATGTTCATCAATAGAATACAATCGCGAGGAGATTCCAACAAACAAATGATATTGTTAATTACAGTTTCAATACCAATATACCCATGAAAGATCCTTAATTGCCTCAATCCAACACATTATGTATGTACTGATCAACAAGCAATCAATTTCAATACATTATATATGTAATGATCAACAGGCAAACAATTTCAGTACATTACAACATCCAACGTGACCATGACTGTGGGACACATATTCATTTCTGCACATTGCCTCCATGTGATGACTGAATGTGCCCAGTGGTTTGGAGTCTTGATGCATACCAGTAATTGAAATATTCTAACAATAAGATGCAATTGTAAAAAGCAACTTTTGATGATTTTTGCTTGAAGTTGATGTTGGCATAGCGATTTTTAAAACTTCAGAACTCTTGATACCCCAAGAAAAATCGAGTGCTAAAGTGCACACAACAAAAAAATTCACAGACGGACAATGGGCAATCGGAATAGCACAGCTTAGGCTTTGCTCAGGTGAGTTAAAAATAGACAGCACTTAAATACTGTTTGACAACCTTTGAATCGTCATCACGGTGCTTTTTTTAAGACAAAATAATTTTTATTTGTAAACCTGGTCAAATTGAAATCACACAACTCATTTAATGTCACAAAATTTGTTGCCATTTTAAGTGGGACTTTAGTCTAACCAAGGCGTGTAGCCAAAGTTGGGAAAGCCCTTTCAATGTAGTATTTCGGTAGTTTTAAACGAGACTGTTGGCAACACATGTTCAGCAAGTATACATAGTCATGGTATATTGGAAAACAATGTTATTAGCCAAATTTAAAAAATCCAATATTCCCTTCAACTGACACAAGTGAACTACAAGGAAGGACTTCACCTTCAGCTAATAAATGGGATTCACTCAACATCACATGAACGCCATATCGATGTCTTTCAAAGGCAAGGGAATTTATGTAAACTGCTTTTTTTTTTTAAAAATTTGAGTCGGGGTGAGGTGTATTCTTAATTCCGAAACAAAAACACCATTTACAACACATTTCAGGTAATATATGGCATATCCAGTTTAACCAATGAAGGAAGACCTCAGACTGAATGGAACCACTGCAAGTGACTGGAAACTTTCTCACATAGTTATTGGAGTGAGCGGGACTCGAACCTAGAACCTTGGCGGTGAGGTTTTGTCATTATAAACATTGTATTTAAATTTCAAATTGCACGAAACCAAATTGTGATGGACAGGCCCAAATTAGTATCTTCTGCTTGTATATACAAGACCGTGGGGTGGTCTAGTGGTAGATTGTCCACCTCACATGCGGAAGGTCGTGGGTTTGATCCCTGGCCGGGTCATACCAAAGACTTTAAAAATGGTACTAGAAGCTTCCTCGCTTGACGCTCAGCATTAAGAGGAGAGTTCTAGGTCTGGTCGGCCCGGTGTCAGTATAATGTGACTGGGTGGGGTATCATATCATGTGTCTGCGGCATGATACTCCAGTGTGACAGCGCTCAGAATACTGTCTCAAGTAGACACTGTCGCGATATGACTGAAAATTTGTTGCAAGCGACGCTTAACACCATACAACAACAACATTGTATATATAATCAAACAAAACAATGCAATAAATGTGTTTTTTTCTTCTTTATTTTCCTTGTAGTACAATACAATGCAGCTTATATGATGCCAATCTGGAAAGAGAAAAAAAAGATGTGTTACTAAATAAGAAAATAGTGTAAGGAATGCATACAACTGTCACTTGTGTGCTATTCAGAACAGGACAGACAGCTTAAAGGCATTTAAAAAGCACTTTTGAATGGGGACCTTATAAAATATGAAATATTTATTTAACTGTGTATCTTTAAAACTTGTAAAGAGAAATAAATATATATTTTTTAATGGGGTTTGACGCCATTTTCAACACATTTCAGGTTACATACGGCATATCCAGTTTTACTGGAGGAAGACCTAAGACTGAGCAGAACCACCATCCTTCCCCAAGTAACTGGAAACTTTCTCATATAACGTTTTTGGAGAGCGTGGAACTCAAACCTTCGACCTTAGCAGTGAGATGTAAGTGATCTTGAGACGGTGCCTTAGACAACGGAGGACCCCAAAGAGAAATTTAATTTGCTCAATTTAAAGAACACAAGTTGCATACAGGCATCAAGTCTTTTAGCAAAACTGATGGATTAGTTTACCAGTCGTAGAGTTTACAATCAAATATACCAGTTAATCAATCACAAGTTTAAACTTAAATAAACAGTCGAAGACACCACGATATACTTGTATATATACTCTAATGTAAAGGTGTGCACTTTTTATTTTTTGATTATTTTAATTCTACAAAGTCTAAAGTTGTCAAATTTGAAACAGAATATCTGTCGTTACAGTTTATAGCCACAACAAACAGAGTTGTCAGAAGACAACAAAGCTCCCCCCCTGGGAGTCTAAGTCCAAAAAGAGCCATAACTGTGCCAAAATGCAATCCAGAGTTATGGTTCTTATTTGTGCGTGTTCCATTGATGATGGTGAACACACATGCGAAGTTTCATTCACATCCAATGAGTGGTTGCATAGATCTTATTAAAAGTTTAACCTGGGTGTCTAGACGAAGGTGACGATGCCGGGGTCATGGCAATAACTCTCCTTGGACTTTTGTCCCGGCGAGCTAAAAATCAGTCAAACTATGGCTATTTATTTAAAAACCCGAATTGCGATTTTGCAGGATTTCCACATGGAACATGTTTACATAAGTACAAGTGACCAAACTTGTTTTCTCTACATTCTTTCACACATAATGCGAATATCACTGAAGATTTTGAAAATTTATATAACAGCTTATATGCCATGACTATCAGAACGTCAGCATATAGACACCTTCATGGTGCTGGGCAGAGGTACAACGTTACGTGCATTCCATGTGGCAATGTATTTGAGAAGTTATTAGACAGAATGGCGGCCATTACAGATATTAATGCAACATTTACATAATCTTGCAACAAATTATATATATAAATATATGTAAGAAAACGTAACTTTGGCTATTTGTTTATTTTTTTTAATTTGACCCATATTCCACATAGACGCATCCTACGTTTTATCCAAATTAAAAACAATAAAAAAACATACTGGTAAGAAAGGTAATTGAATAAGCTAAAAATTGATACCACACATGGTAGTATTCCATCGGATTTTCAGAAAATCAAAAATATAAATGTGCACACTTTCTTTTGCGTTCGAGTATATATATATGCTTACATAAAAGATTTTGTAAACAGTAATTTAATCAAGATTTCTGTCAATTTAACATATATCTACTTATACACAATATCCAACACGATCATAGCATTGCGAAATTGACAAGAGTTTTGCGATTTCATGAAGGTGAAATCAAACATTGATGTTTCACTGACTCAGTGTTTTTTTAAAGCCGTTATTGGGTCACATTCCCAATGGCAAATAGTATCTTTTTTTCCCCCACTGATGTGGTAAAAATCCCAATTAAAAGCTTTCCAAGGGTAGAGGTCATATTCCCAAAATAGTTAAAAAACACACATCTTCAGATGTTTACGACGCCCACTCACTCCAACACAACTTGTCGAATTATGTATTTTTTATTCATAGTAAAATCATGAAACTCTCACCAATTTTGCAACACGTGAATATATATAAAGTAGCAATAGTTAATTTACTGTTATTAGTTTAAGACAATTAATTTAGAGAACATCAGGTACATGTATTTTCGAATGTAAACTGATCACCAGGCCATTTAAACCGTTTCAGAATACTATTTTACATTATGAATTGTTAGATTATCATCCAAATTTTCCTTAAAAAGGAGGCGTTTGGGAGGATTTTTATGAAAATAAAAAGGGTTGGGGCAGCATAAAATTAGGGGGCGGGGATAATAATCTAGCAATTAATTTATTACAACCTAACAGACCTGTAGTTATCAACAAAATGGAATTTTCATTTTTTAATAGCATGAATGAAATAAACACTGCTTTAATATCATACCTTGTTAGCAACATCCAATGCATCGTAATCTGGGGCAAGTCGTACATATGCCTTCTTTTCACCATCAGGTCTGTAACAGATAATTAAATAGTAATATTTAAGTGGAATCAATGACTGTTTGATGAGGCTTGTAATATTCTTACATAAAGTGATATCAGTTAGAGCTAATGTTCAACAGAATTTTCTGTCTCCATGGTTAATCATCATACATCACTTATATCTGAACACCTCTACACAATGTAACGTTTACTTTTGAGAAATGACACAACTATATTATGCTATGTCCGAGTCGCACAAAACTTCTGCCAGTGAATTCTTTTACATTCACCAAGTTTGTCAATAAACCAACTGGGAAAAGAAAGACCAGACAAACATGCAATCATTCCAAAAGCATTTGATCAAACATAGCCAGTTGTTCGACTTTTATAGTATCTTACATCTAAAAAAGTAACTTCAGATTGAATATATATACTGAACCAAAAAAGAAACTCGCTAAGTTTGAATGTGAATATGCAAAATATTACCTACCCATGCACGTGTAACAGAGTACATTGTGCATATAATATATTTGAATTTACAATTACTTTTTATAAAACATTTCTTACTTGTAAGGTTGCAAGGTGTTAAATGTGTAAGTTGTGTTTATTTAAAAGCAAAAAAAGTGTGTTGAATAAACTGTTTCGAACATAAAAGAACACTGAAAACAAGACAGTGCAAGTTCTTATTATGAAAAAAGCGGAAGCACCTGTAACATGTCAGTTTGTTTAAACACATAAACTTATACTAACCTGTTTAATGTGTTGACCTTTGCGACATCGATGTCGTACAGTTTTTTCACAGCTTGCTGTATCTGTGGTTTGTTTGCACGTTTGTCAACAATGAAGACAAGAGTGTTGTTATCTTCGATTTTCTTCATAGCAGATTCAGTGGTCAAGGGAAATTTCACAATTCTGAACTGGTCCAACCTGAAATAGACAAAATGCTAAAAATGTATACAGATTTTAAACATGTCATTCCTTTGTGCTTTAATTTTCAGATGACCCAAGATTTTACAATTTTACACTATACTCAAGGTATCAACACCAGATCATCATATTTGTCAGTGACTTCAGTTAGAGCTAATACTTGTATCAACACTGGTTTTCAGTGTAGGTAAGGTCAAATCATCATTGTCACTGAACATAATATATTGAATAAGAAAACCTCAGTTTCCAGGAATGTATCGACATTAAGTAAAAGGATGTCAGACAACATTGTGTAGAAAATAAAGTATTGACCATCACATAAAGTTGCCTTTACCGCAAGAACTTTTAACATCCATGCTAGACTATCTTCCCTGCTTGCCCCCTTATTTTCATGCCGGCCAATCCTTTTTATTTTCATAAAAAAAATAATAATAAAAATCCCCTCTCTCCCTCTTTTAAAGAAAAATTGGTTGATAATCTAGCAATTAATTCACAACGGCCTAAGCCACAACTCTTTCAATACAAAAACATGCATTACTGACAGCACATTATAATTCATGTAATTGCAAATGAAACCGTTATGTCAATTTCTATCGAAACTTTAATCTTTCAGATTACATGAAAGCTTCAACCTTGTATGAAGTTTGATTAAAATAATTTTAATAAATCTTCTGTTAATTTTTACTTATTTTTAGATTAAATATCTTAATACCAACACATCAAGTGAAAGTAAATGATCCACCTTTGTTCATTTGTTCAGATTTAATAAATAACTATGTTAAGTATAAAACAGTAACTGATCAATTGTGATGTCAGATTTATCGTAATTCAACACACAGCTTCAGTGTAGGTAAGGTAAATCATCATGGTGTCACCTTTTTGATCAGTTTGTAAAGCTTAAAGTAATTTATTTCAATATTTAAAAGTGTTGTAGTAATATTGAACTCATGGGGTTGTATTCACCAACCATTCTTAGACTTGAGCTTGAAAATCCAAATTTCAACCTTTGAGATCTAGTTTACCAGCCGGGCCCGCTTAGCTCAGTCTGTTACGCGTCTGACTATCAATCCAGGGGTCGTGAGTTCGAATCCCCCGCCCGGCAACAGTCTCCGTGATGATTGGTATACGACATTGCGTCTCATTATCATTCATCTCTCACCACTGATCCAAGTGGGAAAGTTATCAGTTACTTGCGGAGACGGGGTGTGCTCGAGTACTGGTTAATCCCAGGAAAGTGGTTAGGTTAACTGATCGTTTGTTAGCCCTCGATGGCATAAAAATGACGCTAAATATTCAATCAATCAATCAATCAATCAATCTAGTTTACCATGACTACAGCTATTTACAGATGCACCATTTTTTTAAATGCTTGTGCTGAATAAAGGTTCAGGTGACCATCAAATAAAAAATATAACCTATCAATCTGAGCAAACCTGACCCTGTTGTAACAAAGTGAACATTGAACAGTCCTCTCTCTTGTAATCTACCATAAAAGCTGCCATCTTTTGTATTTTAGCCCCCCCCCCCCCCCCCCCCCCACACAAATCATAACTGTGGAATGGCTCACGGCCTTAAAACTGTAGAACAATTGGTATTGGTATTAACATTTTTATTCGATTATTACTAATATTAGTATACCATGTTGCAAATATATTCATATTTCAGGGCAGGGGAAAAACTGTCAAACGAGGGTCCTGAATCAGTACTTGAATTGTGACATCAGTTTTGTTATAATCTTTTCAACACTGAACTTCAGTGTAGGTAAGGTAAATCATCATGGTCACTTTCACCAGTTTTTCACAAAACTTTTTTTGCATTTGTGTGTATGGTATATATTTTGATACCAATTAATTTAACAAGCCAAGATAACTATTCATGCATGCAATTAATTAAATAAGTAATTTTTAAACATAGAAAACATACTTAGGTGTTCTTGGTACACTCCTCCTGGGATACTTTGGTGCCCTTGGCAATTTAAGGGTCTTAGGACGTCTGAAGTGTACTGTTGTCCGTACCTTGCGGGAACGTTTGTCATGTGTACCTCTTAAAACAGCCTTTTTGGCCTTAGAGGCCTTTGCTGCAGGTTTTCCTGCATCAAAAGTTTTAACTGGCTTGGATTCTGCCTTCTGGCTCTTCTTGCCAGCTGCAACCTCTGCAATTTGAAAGTATAACATTTTATAGTCAACTACAATTTATTTCACATACATGATCATCAGTTTGGTTACTTACGTTGAACTAAAAAATATCAATGTTAGGGGTAGCAAAATCCATTGTCCATGTCTGTACTGTACATTAACAAGTACAGCAGTGACACAGATGAGGTGTTTTTAGTATTTTATCCTCATGATTAGACTAAATACCCCTTAGTTTTCAAAAAATGGAGGTAAATTTACTCCTTACTTTCAAAAGTTGGGGGTAAAGTTACTCCTCCAAAACAAATTTTTTTATCTGAAATATGAAAAACCATGTTTAAAATACATGTATAATGATTTCATATCTTGGAGACCAGTGTGTTTTAGATAGCAAATGTATTTGTAAATTTCTTAATCTAAATAATATTATGTAAGTAAAGTTTTTAACCGAAATAAATGAAAATTTTTCATTACCCTCACCTCTGAAAATGTGGGAGTTCAATACCCCCATATTTTCAATTTGGGGGGTAAATTACCTTCTTAAAAAAGTTATCTAGAGCACTGTACAGACAAGCAATTTTTTTAAAAATTAACTTGTCCATGGACAAGTGATTGTTCCGGTTCAGTTTGAAAAAGAAAAGAAAAATGAAGCCACATGAGAATAGCTCATTTTGTAAACAAGTGGTAATTTTTGTGTTTCATGTTAAATATGAAACATTAAAATGGAACACTTGTTTATAAAATGAAAATTCCCAGTACCAATTCCCTAAAACTTTAAACTCCATTGTCGCTGAAACAGATATCTATTCAACAGTTCCTACTTTTCTAAAATCTGTTTTGTATCAAAGTACCAGCCATTGAAGCGTTAAAAATATTGGAATTTCCCCCAATGTAGATAAACGCGTCTGGTATAGCATAACATCCAGACAGTGAGAATCGCCAGTCCATAACATTTTTGTCTAATTGACGTTTCGTGGAAAATTAAATATATTTATTTTCAAACAAGCAGATTCTTTTCTTTTAGCTGCAGACAAATGACTGTATATCGAATGTAGTCTCTGTGGACAGAGCTAACAGGGCCGAGTCAAGTGCATTGTAATTTACATATTTATTTTACACCACCAATCAATTTATTGCTTTATTTATATTGCTGGTTAATTTATTGATCAAAGTTCATATACAAACAAACCGCAAACATAGCAGTAGATTCTCATACAGTACATGAAACACATGGATGGGGACTGCCAATGTTTTAGAATCCAAACTGATCAGTGGTTGAATATGGAAATAATATTTTCTCAGTATAAGAAACCCTGAATGTCAAAGATAGATATCAAAGTTATTTAAGGTTCCAAAATCGTGTACATAACATTAAGACATGTGTTTTCGCGAAGCGTGCAGGCTTTTTTTCACTCGAAGACTTGCCTTATAAAAGTTTATATAATGACAATTTGATACTATTTCAAGTACAATTTTACATTTATTTAATATAATAACGTTTCAAAGACATCATTTCACACTTTGCCACATCATTTCTGAATTTTATAATTTCACCTTAAAATCGATTGTTTATCAAAGGTTTAATTCCTAATTCGATTTAAATAATTAATAAAAGTGATTTCTGAAATATACTATAAGCTTTTAAAATTGTCTCTGTAGGATATAAATTAAATGATATAACTGTGTGGTCGTTGTTATGCAAAATTAGGCTACTAACTTTCAGTACCCTTCTTTTTGGCACCCATGTTGAAAGAAAAAGGAAGTGTAGGGTTTACACATGCTTTTCCATGGAGCAAAACTATAGAATGGTTACCGTTTGATAGGCGAAAACGCAACTATAATACAAAGGTCATATAACCAGTCAAGATATCAACATCCGTCAAGCTGAATCCCTGCTTTCCTTCGCCAGGAAAAATAGAGCCGATATTAAGTCAAATACCGACGAAAACAAGTTTTTGGCAAGTTTTATTGAAACATTTTATCTACGAAAAATAATTATAGACTGCCCAAGTGTATTCTTATAAAGAGTGTGTAAGTTTGATTATTTGTTTGTTGGTTAGTCTGAACCGATTATCGCTTTCATCGCAAACATCACTGTACGTTCGGACAATGAACGATTCGTACTCAAAATATTTATCATGCAATAGAAAAGGAATTGCAACTCATTTGCAGTTATTCATGCACTCTGCAGACTCTTGTAAAATATTGTTTTAATTGTCATAACTTCCATTTATCTTAGGGATATATATCAAAACCTATTATCCAGGGCTCGTACAAAAATTATAACAGGAAGACATTTTATTTAGTTTATGCCATTTTGGAAGCAAAAATCGGAGAAGTATGGTTTGTAATTTTAATTGGTGTGCACACACATGGGGATTAATTAACACTGACCTGTAAATCACTAAAATCACATATCAATTCAATTATGCAATTATCTGCATTGAATATCATGGGACTGTATGCTATACATATATTAGCTTAACAAAAATGTTTACTATTTTAATGCATTTATATAAATCATAATATAAAAAATACTTTTGCAGCAAAGTAGAAGTTAGCTATGTTCCGATGATTGATTATATTCACTTATTGATTGGTCAAAGCTGCAAATGCAATCAACAATTGTGATTGCTATGAAATAAGCATTGCATGCTAATTAAAGGGGTAAAATACTCATTTAAAGAAAAGCTTATCTGGAGCACTGTTCATATATATATATATAGATATTGGGGAAAAATTAGTTTAATATTTCAAATCCAAGATATCAAAAAGACTTTAATATCGATAATCAGTTACTTGAGTGTAACTGATTGTTGATAGTAAAATTATCTCCGATTCTCAGGTTTTTTCCAATAGCAGATCTAATCATTAACCACCTCCCCTCTCTTAAACTCCCATATTTTATTGAAATCCACTATATTTGTACTGAAAAACATGTGCCTGTTAAGATATTATGTTGCACCCCCAAAGTCTCTCCCTTAACTGAAATCTCCTGATTTCTGAAATGTACTATACTAGTGAGAATGGTTTGGAATAAATCCAGCAGCCTACTAGGGGTCTTTCAGTCTCAAAGCAAACATGCCTATCACTAGTCCATCCATCACAAATCATGGGAATTCACATTGTCTTCTTTACTATCGGTGTTTGCTAGATTGTTTTACTTGGCATGATTTCGCCTGTTATCCCCCCAACCCCCATAAATAAAAAGGGTTGTGTTTGCATCTTGTGCATCCATTTCTCAAACAAACAATAAAAATAGGCAGCACATCTTTCAGCTATATGTTACATTAGTGCTATGATTTGCTGCTAGATAGAAAACAATGGTTGTGAGAGATGGAGTTGATTAATAAAATTTTTACAAGAAAATTTATACACCAGGCTTCTCCACAGAAATGATATGACCCAGTGCTTGAATGACAGAAATGATATGACCCCAGTGCTTGAATGACAGAAATGATATGACCCAGCGCTTGAATGACAGAAATGATATGACCCAGCGCTTGAATGACAGAAATGATATGACCCAGCGCTTGAATGACAGAAATGATATGACCCCAGTGCTTGAATGACAGAAATGATATGTCCCAGCGCTTGAATGACAGAAATGATATGACCCCAGCGCTTGAAATCTTAAACAATATCTTTCAAAAGCTTATCTTCCATTAAATCTTCATTTTTCTTTGCGTATCTTTTTTTTATTTTAATGCTGCTGCTGCCTTATGCATAAAATGAAACATTATAAATTCAATAACTTTTACGGATAAATTTATACCTATTTCATTATTATAAATGTAAATCTGTTTTCATGAGTGCTCAACACATCGCTTGAAAATGTTTTGGGACAGACCCTATCTATCTACCCTTGAGTGCCCATACTCTGACCCCAGCACTTGAATTCCAACTTGTGAAGAACCCTGATACACCAAATATATGGAAATTTATTCCATTAAAATTACATACATTTTCTGCTATTTTTGTATTTAAACTTTTCTTTACAGATTACATATGTAACAGTGCAAGAAAAATATGCTGCCAGTCCAGGACTCAAACCCAGGACCATTTACTTACAGGGCAAATGCTCTGTCGACTGAGCTAACCAAACTGCTTACCTAGAAGGTTACATACACACTGTAACATATTCCCTTACAAATTTGGAATTTGTACCGGAATTTCCATAGAGACCAAAGAATCGCGTGAATGTACCAGAATATATATATATATAAGTCACAGTCCCATGTTGGTTTCCAATGTAACAGGACAAGAAAAATATGTAGTCAGTCCAAGACCCAAACCCTTGACCCTTCGCTTACAGGGTGAATGCTCTACCAACTGAGCTAACCAAACCGCTTGCACACATTTCACTCCTAGTAGGTAAAGTACACCCTGTGATACATATTTAATATTTTTCTTTTTCAGATTACCCGTATATTGAAATATACATTAAAAAATATGAATATGTATGAAAGAGACAATCATGATTGTGGGCAAAACATCAAAACTGTAGGTTCTGTAAATTTATTTGCAGGTCAAAAGAGAGGCAGAGCATCATGTCTGCAGCAAGAAAAATGATGGCAGAAAATGTCCCTTCAAATCGTATCATCACATCGTTCACACAGGTACAGCTTTTAAATATAATCATTCCTATTTTCATTAAGGCCAGCATTAAAATAATGTTTGTTTGCTGTATTCTGATCCTGTTTTTCAAAATTGAGTAGGTAAGGAATTTCTTTTTGTTCAGTATTATTATTAAAAAATACAACAATATGATAGAAATATTTATATGTCAATTATAATACAGCACTGTGAGGGTTTTGTAGAACTGTTGGAGGAAAACTTTTAAATGTATGAACAGCTATAGATAACTGTATCCAAAAGAGATGTTTTTTACTGAGGTTTAACACCATTTTCTACACATTACAGGTTATATAGCCACCAGTTTTATTTGTAAAAAATACCTTGGTTCTACTATCACTCACTCACTCACTCACTCACTCACTCACTCACTCACTCACTCACTCACTCACTCACTCACTCACTCACTCACTCACTCACTCACTCACTCACTCACTCACTCACTCACTCACTAAATCAATCAATCACTCACTCACTATTGCAGAGTGCAGAGGTGGGGTATTGTTTACACATGGCTTGTGTGTGAGTGAAGGTCCAGGCAGTTCACTTTTAAAAGAGATATTTGTAAATTTGTTCAAATATAATAATGGTACCAGTATATATTCTACTTGTGTGACAATAATTTCATTTTGACATGTTTGAAAGTCATTTACCTACATTATTAGGTATGGGTGTTACACATATAGTAAGAGGTAAGGGTACTACATATAGTAAGAGGTAAGGGTACTACATATAGTAAGAGGTAAGAGTACTACATATAGTAAGAGGTAAGGATACTACATATAGTAAAAGGGAAGGGTACAACATATAGTAAGAGGTGAGGGTACAACATATCGTAAGAGGTAAGGGTACTACATATTGTAAGAGGTAAGGGTACTACATATAGTAAGAGGTAAGGGTACAACATATAGTAAGAGGTAAGGGTACTACATATAGTAAGATTGATTGAATATTTAGCGTCATTTTTATGCTGTCGAGGGCTAACAGATGATCAGTTAACCTAACCGCTGTTTCTTGGGATTAACAAGTACTCGAGTACACCCCATCTCTGCAAGTAACTGATAACTTTCCCACTTGAATCAGTGGTGAGAGACGAATGATAATGAGACACAATGTCGTATATCAATCATCACCGAGACTGTTGCCGGGCGGGGGATTCGATCTCATGACCCCTGGATTGATAGTCAGACGCGTAACCGACTGAGTAAATTGGGCCTGGCTCATATAGTAAGAGATAAGGATACTACATATAGTAAGAGGTAAGGGTACTACATATAGTTAGAGGTAAGGATACTACATATAGTAAGAGGTAAGGGTACTACATATAGTAAGAGGTAAGGATACTACATATAGTAAGAGGTAAGGGTACTACATATAGTAAGAGATAAGGGTACTACATATAGTAAGAGGTAACGGTACTACATATAGTAAGAGATAAGGGTACTACATATAGTAAGAGGTAACGGTACTACATATAGTAAGATGTAAGGGTACTACATTTACATATAGTAAGAGATAAGAGTACTACATATAGTAAGAGGTAACGGTACTACATATAGTAAGATGTAAGGGTACTACATTAACGTATAGTAAGAGATAAGGGTACTACATATAGTAAGAGGTAAGGGTACTACATATAGTAAGAGGTTAATACTTAAAAGTAATCCATGTTGACTGGTTACTTATCTTTTATATTATCAATATCAATGAAACCATCATGATCACCTGCAATGATACTTTTCTTAGATTTAGATTTTTAATTAGTACTTAAATTTGCTGGTGAAAGAGGAGCCTGAACTGTATAATAAAATGCTGAAATAAACCCGCAAGTGTAGCAGACGTGTCATATGTATAATAACAATTATATATTAACTTGTAGGCATATGATGAAAGTGCCACCCCATACCAGAAGAGTAACTTCCATCCCAAGGTTAAGTCAGCCTGTACAGAAAACAGAACAGGATGTGTAGGGTAAGACTACCTAGGTGTAAAATACAGCAGCTGTGTAGAGATAAATCAGTATGGCCACCCATTGATGGTCACCCATCACCAATTGATAAATGGGTGAAACAAGGACACAGAGTGTACATTAAGGAAATATACAAAAATTAACAGTACTCCAAATCTACTGTAAGTATTTCGATAAAGGTGGGCCACATTGTCCTTGGATGGTACCACTTCAGAAATGTGACTTTTATCACTGCCCATTATCCACTATGGCTGCCATTGCTAAAATAGACTAGAACTTACAAAACATCTCCTGAAACTCCTTGTTAGTTTATACTGTATATTTTAGCTCAATTGCAATGAAAGTATGAACCATTCTCGAGTCCACTTCCTGGGTAGAACCAGTACTGAGTGTTGTTTTATGAGAGGCATGGGGTTGAGCTGGGGATTGAACCTACAACCTCTGGCGTGAATGGCCAACACTTTATCTATTACACTATCGCCCCACTTTGTCCTTGTTGACTTAACTTCATTTTATTGATCCTTTGGTCAGCCTCCCTCAAGTATAAATATTTTTTTGTCAATATTTGCCATAGGAACTCTAAGTTTAGAATTTTGTTATAAAATAAGGCAATGTAAACAATAACAACTTCTCTAAATCTATATTCAGTATGTCATTAAAAGTGGATCACATTGTTCCTTAGGGGTGTGACTTCAAAATTGTTTCCACCAAAATACAATGTGACTGCCATTGCTATTAATAAATGGGCTAAAATCAGGAAACTTTGAATTTCAAACAATAACGCCCATATTCAGTATTGACTGAATATCATGTAAATATCATGTAAATAATCACTGAATACTATTCTCTCAAACTTGTGACACAGTCACTGTTTTCTATCATCACCAATTATTCAGGGTGGCCATCAGCATGAATTTGAAGTTTACATGTATTTTCATTAAGGAATGTACTATAAAAATGTTGCTAAAGGTAGAAATGGAATACTTAATACAAGGGAGCCTGCTTTACCCCGGACAAGTGTCTGTCAGGGTCATCTTGGTTCTCTTGTTGTAAAGTGTATCAGGAAATAGTGTGGAGATTATGGACTTCAAGAATCCTATAATTGTCTAATCGTCATATTCTTCTTCTGATCAATGTTTGGCGCCTAGTCACTGCTACGGACCACACGGGCACTGGGTTCCGTTTATAACTGTGCACATGGCGGAAATGTAGCCTTGGACCAGGAGACAGAGCACCTTGTTTCAAGGTTAGAGCTCAAATAGTTCCATGAAATTGTACAGTACGACTTCTAGTGAGTGAATGGCAAAGTGTACAACCAGGGGCTAAAATGCTATGTGCAAAGTGACTTTAAGTCAGTTTAAGTCTTTATTTACCCTTGATAAATAAACACTTCAACTGACTTAAAGTTTGACATTATTTTTATTAATACTTCTAATGCTTCTAGGACCTAAAGTGGTGAAGGAACATTTATTGTGGAGCGGTGGGTGAAGTGTTTATTCAGGGGGATATGGTACATAAATATCTAAAATTGCTAAAGCTGATTTTAAAGCAAAAGTAGGGCCATTTTTTCTTTCTGGTTATTGTAATTTGTGGTGTTTATTTCAGGTTGAAGATCTGTAAAGCAGTGTTGGTAGGTGATGTTGCAGTAGGCAAAACTTCCCTAGTCAACAGGTAACATCTAACAGCAGTATGGATGAATATGAATATTTAACATCTAACAACAATATGGATGAATATGAATATTTAACATCTAACAACAATATGGATGAATATGAATATTTAACATCTAAATTTTTACTTCATATAGATGCCTTTGAACACCTAATATAGGTGCCTTTGGACACCTCTAATATAGAAGGCTTTTGAATTTTTGGCTGAATTATGTTTATATTAACTGACAGAGTGAAAAACAGTGCAGGAAGTGTTCAGATTGCTCGTAACGAGCAATCTGAACTCTTCCTGCACTGTTTTCAAAGGACTTCTGTGACTGGTGTGGAAAAACGCATATCTATGGAGTAAAGGGTTAACAAATACAACAATAAAAATACAAAATATACATTGAGAAATAAGAATACAACACAGGGACACCCAACCCTTTGGATGGCAGAAATGGTATGCCCCCAGCACTTGAAATCTTTAACAATATCTTTCAAAAGCTTTTATTCCTTTAAATCTTCATTATTCTTTGCATATCTTATTTTAATGCATAAAATGATAGTCTAAATCTAATGACTTATACTGATTGATACCAATTTTACTTTTATAAATGTAAATCTATTTTAATGAGTGTTCTGCGCACCATTTGATGATGTTTTGTGGCAGACCCTTGAGTGTGCACTCTATTACCCCAGCTCTTGAACTCCAACTTGTGGAGAATCCTGCTAATTATTATTATTTTTACAGTTTATAATGATCTTGCTCATATAATTTGATTTGTGATCAAATCATATTATGACAACAGTTTGGATTAATCATTCATATCTGGCCAATCAGAAAAAGATATATGTGATATTGCTTCTCTATTTGAAACAAAACTATGACGAATCATTGACAGTTGTTGTAGGATATGACATATCGATATTCTCATATGCCATTTATATACACATGTAGACAAACTACCAGTACAGTAGTGGGGTCAACTGCACTGAAAAAACATATAAATGAGAAATTGACATAAATTGCAATTAATGAATTTTTAATCAAAAACAAAAACAGCATTTTTAAATGTGAAATTAGACGATTAACACTAAAATCTGAGTTGCTATTCTTTGTTAACCTTCACAATGAGTTGACACAGAGAGGGGCGGGAGTATGATTTAATAGCCTTCGTCGTCATAGTTTTCATCAGTATTTTCTTAGATAAAATGGGTAATACAAGAATACATGCTTTCCCCGTTTAATGCTGGAGAAGACAATTAAATTTTCTCACTTGAAGTTGCAATACAGGGTGCTGGCAGTAGACTTTCTCATAAGATTACTTTTGTGTAGGGCAGGAATGAAAGTTTACTGATGATACCGTTCATGTTTTGTGTTTTTCTTCATGAATTATAAGGCGGAACCATGGTAAAGAAGTTGTCAAACTTGTACTGACCAAGCCTAACTATATTACAGTATGATGAATACTCTGTAAATTGTATCAAAAATCAAACTTAAATATAAGCACATGGATTTCAATATTCGCCTTACTTCAGATATTGATGAATAAGATTTGTAGTTGACTGTTTTTAGACACCTGTAATTCTGACCAATGCCAGTTTTTGATGCACAGCAATTAAAGCAGTACTAGCTTTAACACCAATGATTATCTGATCTGTGTGCATGAAAATTGCAAAATGATTTATGATGATTTAATGCTATTACAATTAAGTGCTAAATTTCTGTTACAGGTTTTGTCATGATGTATTTGATAGAGATTACAAAGCAACTATTGGCGTGGACTTTGAAGTAGAAAAATTCAACATATTATCAACTCCATTCACATTACAGATGTGAGTATAAACCACCTCCTATTGCCATGTGCCGGAGAGTCATTTCAGTTTTAGTTTATACTGATTTATTTGAGCGTGATTGCAGAAAAAGCTTATATGAACCACTCTCAGTTCTCGCTTTTGGGTATCTAGAGCCAGTGCCAAGCATTGTTTGTTTTTTTCCGAGGTATCAGGCAAAGCAGGGGATCAAACCTGCAGCCATCTCATTTCTTTTTTGTAATAAGAACAATGCCATTTGAAGAGTAAAATACTTGCTTTTTAAAATTTGTTTGTGGTGCCAGAATGACTTATGTCATGGTAATTTGTTCATACTTCTTTCTGTCCTTAAATATTTTGAGTAATCACTGTAGCACCTTCTATTTTCCTGTTATGATCAAACTTGGTCAGAATGTTTATGCTCATGGAAGCCAAGACAAGTTCTTGAACTTGCCAAAACAGAAAACAACCAGAGTTACTTCCCTTAAATCACCACTAAAAAACACAGGTACTTTCCTTAAATCATTGAAAAATGCTGACTTTTGTCTTGTATGGTAAACCCTGTAATACCTTACTAAACATACTCTGAATGTCATTGACAGCAATAGCTCAGATGATTTCTTGAACCCACCAAATTGCTGTACTGAGTCTAGAATGGACACAGATATGGTACTTTTGCAGAAAAGTCTGAATTTTGCCTTGTAAACACTGTAGCAATTTTCATTGGGTTATAACCAGACTAGGTCAGTACGTGGGAATCCTGATGAATTCTTGAACAGGCTGGATTGGACATGAACGGACAGTGTTAAAATAATAGATCGATTGAAAAATTATGATATTTGTCTTATAAACACTTTCAGTTTTCATCAGATTCGACTTGGTCAGAATATTTATAAGTATTAAAGGTCACATGATATCTTGATGTTGCTAGATTATTTCTTAACACCAGTTATTGCCCTTGAGTGATTGAAAACTGCTGAAGGTTGCTTTGTAAATACCATAGAATTTTATTTTTCACCTGGTCACAACCAAATATGTTAAAGATGTTATGACCATGAAATATCAAACTAGTTTTTAGACCAGTCTAATTGGCCATTGACATCTGAACAGACCCTGTGATGCAGACCTTGTGGAACCTCTTGGTGAATAGAGTTTTGATCAGAGTTTGGTTGATGTTTAAATGATTGTAATCTATCCTGTACCGGGCAGATTGATGATTTTTAGCTCGACTGTTCAGAGAATAAAGAGAACTATTCTACTCACCCAGGCGCTGGCATCCCCCTTAGTTAAAGTTTTGCGTGCAAGTACCATCAAGTCCATATCTCAGTAGTTACCAATGCATATATTGACTTGAAACTTTACACAAGCTTTCCTAGTCATCAACCCTACAACAATAACTAAGGTAGATAAATCTTGCATGACTGTAATGCAAATTATTGCCCTTCTTTGACTTAGAATTTTAAGTTAAAGCTTTGCATGCAAGTACTGTCAAGTCCATATTACACCAACCACTCAATATATTTGATTGAAACTTCATACAAGAAATTGCAGTTATACCTACTCAGGTTTGTCAATTTTGTAAGATAGATAACTCTTATTTACTTGGATTTGTCATCAGTCTCAATCAAATTTGTACTTCCGTGACAAATATTGAAATAGTCAAGCGCGCTGTCCATCTGACAGCTCTTGTTGTTCTACAACAATGTTCTCTTGTTTTACATACAGTTGGGACACTGCCGGCCAAGAAAGATTTAAAAGTATTGCATCATCGTACTACAGGGGAGCAAATGGTATGTATTGTTGTATGTTAAATCAGCAATGTTTGTAAGATTGTTATTCAAATACATTTATGTGATGTTAACACAGAGGGTGGGAGTGTATTTTCCAATAAATACAAAAGTTTATACTTATTTATTTTACTTCGATTGAGAAACAAGTTCTTACAACTTGCAAATCACGCTCAAACTCTTCCTGGATAGAACCAGTACTAAGCATATGCATATGCAGAAAATTGTCTTGCTCAAAAACACCACACATTGTCGTGTCAGAGGATCAAACCCACGACCCTTCGATCATGGGTTCAGTACTCTACCACTGGACCACCCTCTCCATATGTACAGTCAAACCTGTATAAGCGGTCATCTCCATTAAGCAGCCACATTTGTTGATTTCCCATTTCTATGCTTTTGGAGCAAATTAACCTGCATTAAGCAACATGTCTTACTAGTCACTTTTGCTTCTTCCCTTGACTGGATGCTTAGGACAGGTTTGACTGTATGTCATGTAAACATGGACGGGTATTTATTCACACATTCATAAAGGTTTAGCTCTTAAACTTATTGATTAAGTAATTTGTTTTTACAGGGCAGGCTAGAGTGACACCTCGAGTTACACTGTAATTTAGCTTTGAAACATCTGCACCGATTTGTCTGACATTTCTTTGTACCTAAACAGTTACATCGAGTAAAACCATGTCCTCCTTCTTCAATAGTCACAAAGTAAGTTGGATGTTCATCTGGATGCTGACGTTTTCTGATAAGCTTCTCTACATCTCCACACTTTAGTATTTCATACTTCTTCAGCAAGTAATATTGATGTGGAGACTTCTTGGAGCATGCAGAACCTTCAATTATCTCATTGATAATTTTGTTGTATTCATCCTTTGGTATCAACACTCTCTTGTTTTCTTCATACAGTTTGTATAGTTTCTGCCTAAATTCAATTTCAAGTTCCATCTTGTGTCTGTTGTTATAGAATGTGGTCTAGATCACCTTAGCCTTATTATTTATTAGTTACCAGTGTGTTGCATTATACTGCAAGCAGGTCATTGGTCAGTTTCAGCTGAAGCAATTTTTAACCAAATGACTGTTTGCTTTACAGTTGATGAAAACAAGTTCAAACAAATAAGAATAATGTAGGCACTTAAGTCCTATTCTTTACAAGATTAAAAGAAAATGATTACTTAATTATACATAATTGACAACATAATCTGTTCACCTTGCACGGGGTATTAAAAACTTGAAACGCTTATTTGAAAATGATTACTTAATTATACATAATTGACAACATAATCTGTTCACCTTGCACGGGGTGTTAAAAACTTGAAACGCTTATTTCTAGATTAAGAACATCAAACATAAAACCCGTGCAAACAACTATGAGCTAAAGACTTAATTACGTTTAATCAACTGGATAGATTAGTATGATTGCCGGTGCATGTTGCTAATTTATCAGCCAGAAAACAAAGACAGAATATGTAAATGTGATGTCCTTTCAGAAATAAACTGTTTTATATGAGAAATTGTGTTTGGTTTACTGCAGAAATTACTTTATGCACTCTCTTTAATTAACTGCAGATATTTCTTTAAAATGATTTGTAAATCCAGAAAATAAAGACAGAATTAATTTCAGGGAATATGTCTAAAAATCTGGACATCAAATCAGGGAATATGTATAATCCCTGCTTTTTTCAGGGATTATGTATATTCCCTGAGTGAATCAGGGATTATACATAATCCCTGAAATTTTCAGGGATTATACATATTCCCTGATTATACATATTCCCTGTAACATATATATAAGCAGATCATGTGCATGTTGATGGAGATAATTACATGTCTATAAAACATACATTTACTACCAGTGCTCAAATTATGATCAAGTACTTATGACTTTTTTTTTTCACAATATTTTAATTATTTGATATTATTTGATATTTTGTCGGGAACTTTCTGGTACTATGTTAAGCTCATCGATTTTTTAAAAGATCCAAAGGTATAACTCATTTGCACAATTATTAAGTTAATTAATTAAGATTTAAACTATTTCTTAATCAAATCTAATAATTATAAATTGTTGATACATTCTCCAATGTTACATATTTTTTTAATACAAATATCGAGAATAAAGTTTGTGAACATGCCAGTCTGCTTTTCGTAACATAGGTACAAGTCATTTCAATGTCAATAATTATTTGTCAGAAAAGGGAGTAAATGTGCTGAGTTACGAAATTTGTCCTGTTTAACATTCGTTGAAATAAACAAAAAATGAAAATATTGAACAAAATGTTTTGTCTGTTTTGAAGTTTTTTTTTTCATAAAAAATACACTGATTGTATTTTTTACTTTATAAATGATTCAACAATGTAAGATATATACATTTTAGCTCACTGGGATGAAGTCCAAGTAGAGCTATTGCCATGACCCCGGCGTCCGCATCGTCTGTAGACACCCAGGTTAAACTTTTGCATTTAAGTTTAAGATATCTATGCAACCACTCATTAGATATGAATGAAACTTGCCAGTGGAACACACAGAGATAAGAACCATAACTCTGAGTTGCATTTTGGCAGAGTTATGGCCCTGTTTCGGCTTAATTTTTCAGGTTAAAGTTTTTTATCAGGTAAGATATCTACGCAACCACTCATTGGATATGAATGAAACTTCACATTTGTATTCACCAGCATAGCTGGAACACACAGAGACAAGAACCATAGCTCGGGGTTCCCTTTTGGCAGAGTTATGGCCCTTTTGGACATTTTTTTCGTCTGTAGACACCCAGGTTAAACTTTTGCGTTTAGTTGCATTTAAGGTTTGGTGTTTGCCTCCAATCTCAATCTTTGTATGGGTGGTGAGTTTTATCTCATTGGCGAGCTTTGTTGTCATCTGACAACTCTTGAAATACATTTTTTCCTGACTGTATGTTCTTTACAAATTAAAAATTAATCTGGAATAAAAAGACAAATATTCAAATCAAAACTATAGTATTTGATATTGTATTATCATTTTAAGCTCTACTGGCCAAGGGCTTATACAATGATGCATTGTCTGTCATCTGTAAGCAGCAGTTTCTCTGAAGCCACTAGACCAGTTATACTCAAACTTCACATGAATGTTTCTTGCATAGGAACTATATAGAAGATATTTTTTTCAATCTGAAATTCATCCATTTGTACAAAATTAGTATTCAATTGGAGTTCTGAAGCATCATCTAGTCATAGGAAATATGATTTGGTTCAATAAGTAGAATTGACTCCATAAGGGTTTGTAAGAAAAGGGTTAAAAAAATTAAAAATCATCTTCTCAACAACTGGTCAGCCAAATTGGTTCATATTTGATGTAGATTATCCAAATGAGAATGGGTTTAAAGTTTTTACAAATCAAAGGGCTTGTATTTATAGGGGCCCTGTAAGGGGGATAAAGAGTTTTTTCAAAGGATTACTGTAGGAAAATAGAATCTGATTTTGTTCATCCATTATGATTTTATTTAAATTCTGTTCTGAAGCATCTTCTAGTCATAACAACAATAAGAAGGATTTACTTTCCAAAAAGGACCAGATGGGGTTACCAAATGGTTTAAATTGACCATTTTCAAAAATATTATTCTCAACAATGATTAAGCATTCTAAGTTTGTGCAAATCAAAGGACACTAAGATATATAGAGGCCCTGTAAGGGGACTTTGAGTTTTATGTAGGAATACACATACTAAAAATTGAAAATTCTCATTTTTTATCCAATATGTTGTTCAATATGAGATCTAAAGCATTGTCTAGTAAAGTAAGTTTGATTTTGTTCAATAAAGGGAATTGCATTTCCATAAGGGGTCAGGGGCCAGTGTGTGTGTATGAGTCAGTAGAGCATCCTCAGGCCCTTGTTTAAATGTGCTGCAGTTAGTATAAATGAACAAAACTCCTTGTAATTGTGACTGCAGTTGTGATAGTGGTGTACGACCTGTCAGTCGAATCATCTGTAACGAGTATATCACGCTGGATGGAGGATGCAACAGTCAGTGCTTCAGACCCCATCAAGTTTGTTGTTGGGACCAAAAAAGATCTTGTTGTGAGTATTGAAGTCATTTAGCAATTGCATACAACACCAGCATCTACTCCCAGTTTGTAAGTTGTTATAATCTCTGAGGTTTATAGTTCTGCAAAGAAATATGGTTACTGTAAAAGTTTGTAACAGTTTTTACCTCATCTGTGCAAAGTTTCATCACTAAACTTACATAATAGATATATAACCATAATAAGTTCTTGAACTGGCCATTATTAAGGTCAGAGTCGTGGCCTTTGAAATATAAAAATTGCACTTCTTCGCCTTATGTGCTATCTAGCATTCTTGTTTTTCATTTGATCCTAATCAAACATATACAGTTGTAATATAACCATAATATCTTGCACAAGATTTTGAACTGTCCAGATTGAGTAATTCTAATGTTGGTGTTATAACCATTGCTTTATAAAAAATTACACTATTTGACTTTGTGTGCAATCTAGCACTGTAATTTTTTATTTGATCTTCAACAAACTTGTACAGTAGCTGTATAGCTATACTGTTTTGAACTGTTTTGTGAACTGACTAATTGGATAATTAATTTTGGAGTTATGACCCTTGAATCAACAATAATTGCATTATTTGACATTGTGTGCACTTTAGCACCCACAGTTTTGATATGATCCTTATTCACCTAATGCAGTAATTACATATAACCATAATATCTCGAACAAATTATTGAACTTGCCAATCATAAAATTCATGCCGGAGTCAAATAAAAAAATTGTGTTATTTGACTTTATGTCCACTTACATTCACTCTAGCACCTACAGTTTTCAATTATACTTCCATTCTGTCCCCACTTATGGTGGTTTTGTTACACTGCCAGTCTGTCTTTGCTTATGGTGGTCTTGTTTATATTGCCAGTCTGTCCCCACTTATGGTGGTCTTGTTTATACGTCCATTTAGTCCCCACTTATGGAGGTCTTGTTACACTGCCAGTCTGTCTTTGCTTATGGAGGTCTTGTTTATACTGCCAGTCTGTCTCTGCTGATGGTGGTCTTGTTTATACTTCTAGTCTGTCTCTGTTATGGTGGTATTGTTTATACTTCCAGTCTGTCTCTGCTTATGGTGGTCTTGTTTATACTTCAGTATGTCTCTGCTTATGGTGGTCTTGTTTATACTTCCAGTTTGTCTCTGCTTATGATGGTCTTGTTTATACTTCTAGTCTGTCTCTGCTTATGGAGGTCTTGTTTATACTTCTAGTCTGTCTCTGCTTATGGAGGTCTTGTTTATACTTCCAGTCTGTCTCTGCTTATGGAGGTGTTGTTTAAACTTCAGTCTGTCTCTGCTTATGGTGGTCTTGTTTAAACTTCAGTCTGTTTCTGCTTATGGAGGTCTTGTTTATACTTCTAGTCTGTCTCTGCTTATGGAGGTCTTGTTTATACTTCTAGTCTGTCTCTGCTTATGGTGGTCTTGTTTAAACTTCAGTCTGTCTCTGCTTATGGAGGTCTTGTTTATACTTCCAGTTTGTCTCTGCTTATGATGGTCTTGTTTATACTTCTAGTCTGTCTCTGCTTATGGAGGTCTTGTTTATACTTCTAGTCTGTCTCTGCTTGTGATGGTCTTGTTTATACTTCTAGTCTGTGTCTGCTTATGGAGGTCTTGTTTATACTTCTAGTCTGTCTCTGCTTATGGAGGTCTTGTTTATACTTCTAGTCTGTCTCTGCTTATGGAGGTCTTGTTTAAACTTCAGTCTGTCTCTGCTTATGGTGGTCTTGTTTAAACTTCAGTCTGTCTCTGCTTATGGTGGTCTTGTTAATACTTCAAGTCTGTCTCTGCTTATGGTGGTCTTGTTTATACTTCCAGTCTGTCTCTGCTTATGGTGGTCTTGTTTATACTTCAGTATGTCTCTGCTTATGGTGGTCTTGTTTATACTTCCAGTTTGTCTCGGCTTATGATGGTCTTGTTTATACTTCTAGTCTGTCTCTGCTTATGGAGGTCTTGTTTATACTTCTAGTCTGTCTCTGCTTATGGAGGTCTTGTTTATACTTCCAGTCTGTCTCTGCTTATGGAGGTCTTGTTTAAACTTCAGTCTGTCTCTGCTTATGGTGGTCTTGTTTAAAGTTCAGTCTGTCTCTGCTTATGGAGGTGTTGTTTATACTTCCAGTTTGTCTCTGCTTATGATGGTCTTGTTTATACTTCTAGTCTGTCTCTGCTTATGGAGGTCTTGTTTATACTTCTAGTCTGTCTCTGCTTATGGAGGTCTTGTTTATACTTCTACTCTGTCTCTGCTTATGGTGGTCTTGTTTAAACTTCAGTCTGTCTCTGCTTATGGAGGTCTTGTTTATACTTCCAGTTTGTCTCTGCTTATGATGGTCTTGTTTATACTTCTAGTCTGTCTCTGCTTATGGAGGTCTTGTTTATACTTCTAGTCTGTCTCTGCTTATGATGGTCTTGTTTATACTTCTAGTCTGTCTCTGCTTATGGAGGTCTTGTTTATACTTCTAGTCTGTTTCTGCTTATGGAGGTCTTGTTTAAACTTCAGTCTGTCTCTGCTTATGGTGGTCTTGTTTAAACTTCAGTCTGTCTCTGCTTATGGTGGTTTTGTTAATACTTCCAGTCTGTCTCTGCTTACGGTGGTCTTGTTTATACTTCCAGTCTGTCTCTGCTTATGGTGGTCTTGTTTATACTTCAGTATGTCTCTGCTTATGGTGGTCTTGTTTATACTTCCAGTTTGTCTCGGCTTATGATGGTCTTGTTTATACTTCTAGTCTGTCTCTGCTTATGGAGGTCTTGTTTATACTTCTAGTCTGTCTCTGCTTATGGAGGTCTTGTTTATACTTCCAATCTGTCTCTGCTTATGGAGGTCTTGTTTAAACTTCTAGTCTGTCTCTGCTTATGGTGGTCTTGTTTAAAGTTCAGTCTGTCTCTGCTTATGGAGGTCTTGTTTATACTTCCAGTTTGTCTCTGCTTATGATGGTCTTGTTTATACTTCTAGTCTGTCTCTGCTTATGGAGGTCTTGTTTATACTTCTAGTCTGTCTCTGCTTATGGAGGTCTTGTTTATACTTCTACTCTGTCTCTGCTTATGGTGGTCTTGTTTAAACTTCAGTCTGTCTCTGCTTATGGAGGTCTTGTTTATACTTCCAGTTTGTCTCTGCTTATGATGGTCTTGTTTATACTTTTAGTCTGTCTCTGCTTATGGAGGTCTTGTTTATACTTCTAGTCTGTCTCTGCTTATGATGGTCTTGTTTATACTTCTAGTCTGTCTCTGCTTATGGAGGTCTTGTTTATACTTCTAGTCTGTCTCTGCTTATGGAGGTCTTGTTTATACTTCTAGTCTGTTTCTGCTTATGGAGGTCTTGTTTAAACTTCAGTCTGTCTCTGCTTATGGTGGTCTTGTTTAAACTTCAGTCTGTCTCTGCTTATGGTGGTCTTGTTAATACTTCCAGTCTGTCCCCACTAACTGTCTTTATACTTCCAGTCTGTCCCCACTAACTGTCTTGTTTATACTTCCAGTCTGTCCCCACTAACTGTCTTCTTTTTACTTCCAGTCTGTCACTACTGTCTTCTTTATACTTCCAGTCTGTCCCAACTAACTGTCTTGTTTATATTTCCAGTCTGTCCCCACTAACTGTCTTGTTTATACTTCCAGTCTGTCCCCACTAACTGTCTTGTTTATACTTCCAGTCTGTCCCAACTAACTGTCTTGTTTACTTCCAGTCTATCCCCACTAACTGTCTTGTTTATACTTCCAGTCTGTCCCCACTAACTGTCTTGTTTATACTTCCAGTCTGTCCCCACTAACTGTCTTGTTTATAATTCCAGTCTGTCTCCACTAACTGTCTTGTTTATACTTCCAGTCTGTCTCCACTAACTGTCTTGTTTATACTTCCAGTCTGTCCCCAATAACTGTCTTGTTTATACTTCCAGTCTGTCCCCACTAACTGCCTTGTTTATACTTCCAGTCTGTCCCTACTAACTGTCTTGTTTATACTTCCAGTCTGTCCCCACTAACTGTCTTGTTTATACTTTCAATCTGTTCCTGCTAATTGTCTTGTTTATTTCCAGTCTGTCCCCACTAACTGTCTTCTTTATACTTCCAGTCTGTCCCCACTAACTGTCTTGTTTATACTTCCAGTCTGTCCCCAATAACTGTCTTGTTTATACTTCCAGTCTGTCCCCACTAACTGTCTTGTTTATACTTCCAGTCTGTCCCTACTAACTGTCTTGTTTATAATTCGTCTGTCCCCACTAACTGTCTTCTTTATACTTCCAGTCTCTCCCTACTAACTGTATTGTTTATACTTCCAGTCTGTCCCCAATAACTGTCTTGTTTATACTTCCAGTCTGTCCTTCCAGTCTGTCCCCAATAACTGTCTTGTTTATACTTCCAGTCTGTCCTTCCAGTCTGTCCCCAATAACTGTCTTGTTTATACTTCCAGTCTGTCCCCAATAACTATCTTGTTTATACTTCCAGTCTGTCCCCACTTACTTACTGTCTTCTTTATACTTCCAGTCTGTCCCTACTAACTGTCTTCTTTATACTTCCAGTCTGTCCCCACTAACTGTCTTCTTTATACTTCCAGTCTGTCCCCAATAACTGTCTTCTTTATACTTCCAGTCTGTCCCCACTAACTGTCTTGTTTATACTTCCAGTCTGTCCCTACTAACTGTCTTGTTTATACTTCCAGTCTGTCCCCACTAACTGTCTTGTTTATACTTCCAGTATGTCCCCACTTACTGTCTTGTTTATACTTCCAGTATGTCCCCACTTACTGTCTTGTTTATACTTCCAGTCTGTCCCCACTAACTGTCTTGTTTATACTTCCAGTCTGTCCCAACTAACTGTCTTGTTTATAATACTTTCAGTCTGTCCCCAATAACTGTCTTCTTTATACTTCCAGTCTGTCCCCATTAACTGTCTTGTTTATACTTCCAGTCTGTCCCCACTAACTGTCTTCTTTATACTTCCAGTCTTTCCCTTCTTACTGTCTTGTTTATACTTCCAGTCTGTCCCCACTAACTGTCTTCTTTATACTTCCAGTCTGTCCCTACTAACTGTCTTCTTTATACTTCCAGTCTGTCCCCACTAACTGTCTTGTTTATACTTCCAGTCTGTCCATCCAGTCTGTCCCCACTGGCTGTCTTGTTTATACTTCCAGTCTTACCCCATTAACTGTCTTGTTTATACTTCCTGTCTTACCCCATTAACTGTCTTGTTTATACTTCCAGTCTGTCCCCACTAACTGTCTTGTTTATACTTCCAGTCTTACCACATTAACTGTCTTGTTTATACTTCCAGTCTGTCCCTACTAACTGTCTTGTTTATACTTCCAGTATGTCACCACTAACTGTCTTGTTTACTTCCAGTCTGTCCCCACTAACTGTCTTGTTTATACTTCCAGTCTGTCCTTCCAGTCTGTCCCCACTAGCTGTCTTGTTTATACTTCCAGTCTTACCCCATTAACTGTCTTGTTTATACTTCCAGTCTGTCCCCACTAACTGTCTTGTTTATACTTCCAGTCTTACCCCATTAACTGTCTTGTTTATACTTCCAGTCTGTCCCTACTAACTGTCTTGTTTATAATTCCAGTATGTCACCACTAACTGTCTTGTTTACTTCCAGTCTGCCCCCACTAACTGTCTTGTTTACTTCCAGTCTGCCCCCACTAACTGTCTTGTTTGTACTTCCAGTCTGCCCCCACTAACAGTCTTGTTTATACTTCCAGTCTTACCAAACTAACTTTCTTGTTTATACTTCCAGTATGTCCCCACTAGCTGTCTTGTTTATACTTCCAGTCTTACCCCATTAACTGTCTTGTTTATACTTCCAGTCTGTCCCTACTAACTGTCTTGTTTATACTTCCAGTATGTCACCACTAACTGTCCTGTTTACTTCCAGTCTGCCCCCACTAACTGTCTTGTTTACTTCCAGTCTGCCCCCACTAACTGTCTTGTTTACTTCCAGTCTGCCCCCACTAACTGTCTTGTTTATACTTCCAGTCTGCTCCCACTAACAGTCTTGTTTATACTTCCAGTCTTACCAAACTAACTTTCTTGTTTATACTCCCAGTATATCCCCACTAGCTGTCTTGTTTATACTTCCAGTCTGTCACCACTAAATGTCTTGTTTATACTTCCAGTCTGCAGCTACATGTCAGTCAGTGGAAAGTCGGGTGAAGGAGATTGCTCAGAGTTTAAATGCTGAGTACTGGTCTGTCTCCTCCAAGACAGGTAAGTTCTCAAATAGCACATACGCATATTACCTTTCTTTACTTGTATTGATAGTTACAGACATAATTGTGTATGAAGGAGGGGGTGGTGTTTATATTGTACCTGTGACTGAGAAGGTGTTTATATTGTACCTAGTAGTGAGAAAGTGTTTATATTGTACCTGGTAGTTGGAAAGTGTTTATATTGTACCTGGTAGTGGAAAAGTGTTTTTATTGTACCTGGTAGTGGGAATGTGTCTATATTGTACCTGGTAGTGGGAAGATGTTTATATTGTACCTGGTAGTGGAAAAGTGTTTATATTGTACCTGGTAGTGGGAATGTGTCTATATTGTACCTGGTAGTGGGAAAGTGTTTATATTGTACCTGGTAGTGGGAAAATGTTCATATTGTAGCTGGAAGTGGGAAGATGTTAATATTGTACCTGGTAGCGGGAAAGTGTTTATATTGTACCTGGTAGTGGGAAGATGTTTATATTGTACCTGGTAGCAGAAAAGTGTTTATATTGTACCTTGGAGTGGGAAAGTGTTTATATTGTTCCTGGTAGTGGGAAAGTGTTTATATTGTACCTGGTAGTGGGAAGATGTTTATATTGTACCTGGTAGCGGGAAAGTTTTTATATTGTACCTGGGAGTGGGAGAGTGTTTATATTGTACCTGGTAAGGGGAAAGTGCTTATATTGTACCTGGTAGTGGGAAAGTGTTTATATTGTATCTGGTAGTGGGAAAGTGTTTATATTATACCTGTGAGTGGGAAAGTGTTTATATTGTACCTGGTAGTGGGAAGATGTTTATATTAAACCTGGTAGTGGGAAAGTGTTTATATTATACCTGTGAGTGGGAAAGTGTTTATATTGTACCTGTGAGTGGGAGAGTGTTTATATTGTACCTGGTAAGGGGAAAGTTTTTATATTGTACCTGGTAGTGGGAAAGTGTTTATATTGTATCTGGTAGTGGGAAAGTGTTTATATAATATACCTGTGAGTGGGAAAGTGTTTATATTGTACCTGGTAGTGGGAAGATGTTTATATTAAACCTGGTAGTGGGAAAGTGTTTATATTATACCTGTGAGTGGGAAAGTGTTTATATTGTACCTGTGAGTGGGAAGATGTTTATATTAAACCTGGTAGTGGGAAAGTGTTTATATTGTACCTGGGATTGGGAAAGTGTTTATATTGTACCTGTGAGTGGGAAGATGTTTATATTGTACCTGTGAGTGGGAAGGTGTTTATATTGTACCTGGTAGTGGGAAGATGTTTATATTAAACCTGGTAGTGGGAAAGTGTTTATATTATACCTGTGAGTGGGAAAGTGTTTATATTGTACCTGTGAGTGGGAAGTGCTTATATTGTACCTGGTAGTGGGAAAGTGTTTATATTGTATCTGGTAGTGGGAAAGTGTTTATATTATACCTGTGAGTGGGAAAGTGTTTATATTGTACCTGGTAGTGGGAAGATGTTTATATTAAACCTGGTAGTGGGAAAGTGTTTATATTATACCTGTGAGTGGGAAAGTGTTTATATTGTACCTGTGAGTGGGAGAGTGTTTATATTGTACCTGGTAAGGGGAAAGTTTTTATATTGTACCTGGTAGTGGGAAAGTGTTTATATTGTATATGGTAGTGGGAAAGTGTTTATATAAAATACCTGTGAGTGGGAAAGTGTTTATATTGTACCTGGTAGTGGGAAGATGTTTATATTAAACCTGGTAGTGGGAAAGTGTTTATATTATACCTGTGAGTGGGAAAGTGTTTATATTGTACCTGTGAGTGGGAAGATGTTTATATTAAACCTGGTAGTGGGAAAGTGTTTATATTGTACCTGGGATTGGGAAAGTGTTTATATTGTACCTGTGAGTGGGAAGATGTTTATATTGTACCTGTGAGTGGGAAGGTGTTTATATTGTACCTGGTAGTGGGAAGATGTTTATATTAAACCTGGTAGTGGGAAAGTGTTTATATTATACCTGTGAGTGGGAAAGTGTTTATATTGTACCTGTGAGTGGGAAGTGCTTATATTGTACCTGGTAGTGGGAAAGTGTTTATATTGTATCTGGTAGTGGGAAAGTGTTTATATTATACCTGTGAGTGGGAAAGTGTTTATATTGTACCTGGTAGTGGGAAGATGTTTATATTAAACCTGGTAGTGGGAAAGTGTTTATATTATACCTGTGAGTGGGAAAGTGTTTATATTGTACCTGTGAGTGGGAGAGTGTTTATATTGTACCTGGTAAGGGGAAAGTTTTTATATTGTACCTGGTAGTGGGAAAGTGTTTATATTGTATCTGGTAGTGGGAAAGTGTTTATATTATACCTGTGAGTGGAAAAGTGTTTATATTGTACCTGGTAGTGGGAAGATGTTTATATTCAACCTGGTAGTGGGAAAGTGTTTATATTATACCTGTGAGTGGGAAAGTGTTTATATTGTACCTGGTAATGGGAAGATGTTTATATTAAACCTGGTAGTGGGAAAGTGTTTATATTATACCTGTGAGTGGGAAAGTGTTTATATTGTACCTGTGAGTGGGAAGATGTTTATATTGTACCTGTGAGAGGGAAAGTGTTTATATTGTACCTGGTAGTGGGAAGATGTTTATATTAAACCTGGTAGTGGGAAAGTGTTTATATTATACCTGTGAGTGGGAAAGTGTTTATATTGTACCTGTGAGTGGGAAGATGTTTATATTAAACCTGGTAGTGGGAAAGTGTTTATATTGTACCTGGGATTGGGAAAGTGTTTATATTGTACTTGTGAGTGGGAAGATGTTTATATTGTACCTGTGAGAGGGAAAGTGTTTATATTGTACCTGGTAGTGGGAAGATGTTTATATTAAACCTGGTAGTAGGAAAGTGATTATATTATACCTGTGAGTGGGAAAGTGTTTATATTGTACCTGTGAGTGGGAAGATGTTTATATTAAACCTGGTAGTGGGAAAGTGTTTATATTGTACCTGGGAGTGGGAGAGTGTTTATATTGTACCTGGTAGTGGGAAGATGTTTATATTGTACCTGGTAGCAGAAAAGTGTTTATATTGTACCTGGGAGTGGGAAAGTGTTTTTATTGTTCCTGGTAGTGGGAAAGTGTTTAAATTGTACCTGGTAGTGGGAAGATGTTTATATTGTACCTGGTAGCGGGAAAGTTTTTATATTGTACCTGGGAGAGGGAGAGTGTTTATATTGTACCTGGTAAGGGGAAAGTGCTTATATTGTACCTGGTAGTGGGAAAGTGTTTATATTGTATCTGGTAGTGGGAAAGTGTTTATATTATACCTGTGAGTGGGAAAGTGTTTATAGTGTACCTGGTAGTGGGAAGATGTTTATATTAAACCTGGTAGTGGGAAAGTGTTTATATTATACCTGTGAGTGGGAAAGTGTTTATATTGTACCTGTGAGTGGGAGAGTGTTTATATTGTACCTGGTAAGGGGAAAGTTTTTATATTGTACCTGATAGTGGGAAAGTGTTTATATTGTATCTGGTAGTGGGAAAGTGTTTATATAATATACCTGTGAGTGGGAAAGTGTTTATATTGTACCTGGTAGTGGGAAGATGTTTATATTAAACCTGGTAGTGGGAAAGTGTTTATATTATACCTGTGAGTGGGAAAGTGTTTATATTGTACCTGTGAGTGGGAAGATGTTTATATTAAACCTGGTAGTGGGAAAGTGTTTATATTGTACCTGGGATTGGGAAAGTGTTTATATTGTACCTGTGAGTGGGAAGATGTTTATATTGTACCTGTGAGTGGGAAGGTGTTTATATTGTACCTGGTAGTGGGAAGATGTTTATATTAAACCTGGTAGTGGGAAAGTGTTTATATTATACCTGTGAGTGGGAAAGTGTTTATATTGTACCTGTGAGTGGGAAGATGTTTATATTAAACCTGGTAGTGGGAAAGTGTTTATATTGTACCTGGGAGTGGGACGATGTTTATATTGTGTCTGGGATTGAGAAGGTGTTTATATTGGACCTGGGAGTTGGAAGATGTTTATATTGTACCTGAGAGTGGGAAAGTGTTTATATTGTACCTGGGAGTGGGAGGTGTTTATATTGTACCTGGTAGTGGGAAATTTTTTATATTGTACCTGGGAGTGGCAGAGTGTTTATATTGTACCTGGTAGTGGGAAAGTGTTTATATTATACCTGTGAGTGGGAAAGTGTTTATATTGTACCTGGTAGTGGGAAAGTGTTTATATTGTATCTGGTAGTGGGAAAGTGTTTATATTATACCTGTGAGTGGGAAAGTGTTTATATTGTACCTGTGAGTGGGAAGATGTTTATATTAAACCTGGTAGTGGGAAAGTGTTTATATTGTACCTGGGAGTGGGACGATGTTTATATTGTGCCTGGGATTGAGAAGGTGTTTATATTGGACCTGGGAGTTGGAAGATGTTTATATTGTGCCTGGGATTGAGAAGGTGTTTATATTGTATCTGGGAGTGAGAAGGTGTTTATATTGTACCTGGGATTGAGGTGCTCATATTGTACCTGTGAGTGGGAAGATGTTTATATTGTGCCTGGGAGTGAGAAAGCATTTATATTGTACCTGGGAGCGGTAAGGTGTCTATATTGTGCCTGGGAGTGGGAAAGCGTTTAAATTGTACCTGGGAGTGGGAAGATGTTTATATTGTGCCTGGGATTGAGAAGGTGTTCATATTGTACCTGTTAGTGAGGTGTTTATATTGTACCTGTTAGTGGGAAGATGTTTATATTGTGCCTGGGAGTGGGAAAGCGTTTATATTGTACCTGTGAGTGGGAAGATGTTTATTTTGTACCTAGGAATTGGAATGCGTTTATATTGAACCTGTGAGTTGGAAGATGTTGATTTTGTACCTAGGAATGGCAAAGTGTTTATATTGTACCTGGGAGTGGGTAAATGTTTATTTTGTACCTAGGAATGGGAAAGTGTTTATATTGTACCTGGGATTGGGAAGGTATTTATATTGTACCTGGGAGTGAGAATGTGTTTATAGTGTACTTGGGAGTGAGAAGGTGTTTATATTGTACCTGTGTGTTGGAAGTATTTATATTGTGCCTGGGAGTGGGAAAGTGTTTATAGTGTACCTGGGAGTGGGAGGTGTTTATATTTTACCTGGGTGTGAGAAGGTGTTTATATTGTACCCGGGAATGGGAAGGTGTTTATATTGTACCTGGGAGTTGAAAGGTGTTTATATTGTACCTGGGAGTGGGAAAGTGTTTATATTGTACCTGGAAGTACGAAGATGTTTATATTGTACCTAGGAGTGGGAAGATGTTTATATCATACCTGGGAGTGGTAAGGTGTTTATATTTTACCTTGGAGTGGAAAGGTATTAATATTGTACCTGGGAGTGGAAAGGTGTTAATATTGTACATGGGAGTGGGAGAGTGTTTATATTGTACCTGGGAATAGAAAGGTGTTTATATTGTACCTGGTAGTGGGAAGATATTTATATTGTACCTGGGAATGGGAAAGTGTTTATATTGTACCTGGGAGTGGGAAGATGTTTATATTGTGCCTGGGAGTGGGAAGGTGTTTATTTTGTACCTGGGAGTGGGAAGATGTTTATATTGTACAGTGGAGTGGAAAGGTGTTTATATTGTACCTGGGAGTTGGAAGGTGTTTATATTGTAACTAAGAGTGGGAAGATGTTGATATTGTACCTGGGAGCGGGAAGGTGTCTATATTGTACCTGGGAGTGGAAAGGTGTTTATATTGTACCTGAGAGTGGGAAGTGTTTATATTATACCCTGGAGTGGGAAGGTGTTTATATTGTACCTGGGAGCTGGAGGGTGTTTTAATTGTACCGTGGAGCAGTTAGGTGTCTATATTGTACCTGGGAGTGGGAAGGTGATTATATTGTACCTGGGAGTGGTAAAGTGTTTATATTGTTCCTGAGAGTGGGAAGATGTTTATATTGTACCTGGGAGTAGGAAGCTGTTTATATTGTACCTGGGAGTGGGGAGGTGTTTATATTGTACCTGGGAGTGGGAAGATGTGTATATTGTACCTGGGAGTGGGAAGGTGTTTATATTTTACCTGGGAATGGGAAGGTGTTTATATTGTACCTGGGAGTGGAAAGGTGTTTATATTGTACCTGGGAGTGGGAAAGTGTTTATATTGTACCTGGAAGTACGAAGATGTTTATATTGTACCTAGGAGTGGGAAGATGTTTATATCGTACCTGGGAGTAGTAAGGTGTTTATATTTTACCTGGGAGTGGAAAGGTATTTATATTATACCTGGGAGTGGAAAGGTGTTAATATTGTACCTGGGAGTGGGAGAGTGTTTATATTGTACCTGGGAATAGAAAGGTGTTTATATTGTACCTGGTAGTGGGAAGATATTTATATTGTACCTGGGAGTGGGAAGATGTTGATATTGTACCTGGGAGTGGGAAGATGTTGATATTGTGCCTGGGAGTGGGAAGGTGTTTATATTGTAACTGGGAGTGGGAAGATGTTTATATTGTACAATGGAGTGGAAAGGTGTTTATATTGTACCTGGGAATTGGAAGGTGTTTATATTGTAACTAAGAGTGGGAAGATGTTGATATTGTACCTGGGAGCGGGAAGGTGTCTATATTGTATCTGGGAGTGGAAAGGTGTTTATATTGTACCTGAGAGTGGGAAGTGTTTATATTATACCCTGGAGTGGGAAGGTGTTTATATTGTACCTGGGAGCTGGAGGGTGTCTTAATTGTACCGTGGAGCAGTAAGGTGTCTATATTGTACCGGGGAGTGGGAAGGTATTTATATTGTACCTGGGAGTGGTAAAGTGTTTATATTGTTCCTGAGAGTGGGAAGCTGTTTATATTGTACCTGGGAGTGGGAAGGTGTTTATATTGTACCTGGGAGTGGGAAGATGTTTATATTGTGCTTGGGAGTGGGAAGATGTTTATATTGTTCCATGGTGTGGGAAGGTGTTTATATTGTACCTGGGAGTGGAAGATGTTTATATTGTTCCATGGTGTGGGAAGGTGTTTATATTGTACCTGGGAGTGGAAGATGTTTATATTGTACCTGGGAGTGGGAAGTAATTTATATTGTAACTAGGAATGGGAAGATGTTTATATTGTACCTGGGAGCAGGAACATATTTATATTATACCTTGGAGTGGGAAGGTGTTTATATTGTACCTGAGAGTGGGAAGATATTTATATTGTACCTGGGAGCTGGAAGGTGTCTATATTGTACCTGGGAGCGGTAAGGTGTCAATATTGTACCTGGGAGTGGGAAGGTGTTTATATTGTACCTGGGAGTGGTAAGGTGTTTATATTTTACCTGGGAGTGGAAAGGTGTTTATATTTTACCTGGGAGTGGAAAGGTATTTATATTGTACCTGGGAGTGGAAAGGTGTTAATATTGTACCTGGGAGTTGGAGAGTGTTTATATTGTACCTGGGAATAGAAAGGTGTTTATATTGTACCTGGTAGTGGGAAGAATTTTATATTGTACCTGGGAGTGGGAAGGTGTTTATATTGTACCTGGGAGTGGTAAGATGTTGATATTGTGCCTGGGAGTGGGAAGGTGTTTATATTGTACCTGGGAGTGGGAATATGTTGATATTGTACAATGTAGGGCTCGAATTTAAGCACTCGCCATTCGCAAAATGCGAGCTGTATTTTGAAAATGCGAGTTGAAATTACTTAAGCTGGCATTTTTTTGCGAGTGGATTTCAAGTTGAGAAAATTACTTATTGCATTCATTTTATTGATTTTTGAAAATAAACAAGTATTATCCTGGTAAAAATAACGAGTTCTTGTCAATTTTACCAAATTTCTTTTGCTTCTCGCGCCAAATTACCCACTAGCAGCAAGATTGTCAATGACATGTATTAAATATTTATATATGTGTAGACTGCGTCCAATTGTTTTGGATCTCAAGTTCATTCTGCAAAAAAGAAGTAAAGTTAACACCCGTCAACAACATAATGAGTAGACTGCGTCTAGTTTGATCGATCGCGCACTCACTCTATAAAATAAAAGTAAAGTTGAAACCCGTCAAATTTATTGTTTACATATTTTGTCAGCTGTTAAAGTGGCTGATAAAATAACATCTTTTTCTCCATTGAACCGACGAATGAAAGTGAGTCCCAACAAGAAAAAAGAGAAATAATCCTTCCGTTAATACTGTAATGAAATGGGAGCGACAGCTCAATATCACACAGGGCTATAAACTTGACAATGACAAAATGGTGTGTCAATTGTAGAAACCACCGCGATCGACAGATCATCAATATTAATTAAACTCTTGTTATTGTTGAATCCATGATTCATATTTTGGTTTAGTTAAAAGTGTTTATTAATGATATATCATTGTATGCATTTATTTATGGTAGTATAATAAATAACAAAGACAATTTTATTTTTTTTAAATATTTTGTTTTGTAAATTACTGCTTTAAATTGTACCTTAACATATATAATAACCTTGATACCATTGTCTATAAATAAAAAAAAGCTAATAATGCATATTAAATAACATGCAGGCTTTGAAACAATTAAATTTGGGTTTATTTAGACATTTAGGACTACAAGTTTCTGCGAAAATTGGTTTGGCTAGTTGGTTTCAAATTTGGCCAGTTGAAATTTTAGGCACTGGCTAAAATTGCCAGTGCACAAAAAAGTTAAATTCTAGCCCTGCAATGGAGTGGAAAGGTGTTTATATTGTACCTGGGAGTTGGAAGGTGTTTATATTGTAACTAAGAGTGGGAAGATGTTGATATTGTACCTGGGAGCGGGACGGTGTCTATATTGTACCTGGGAGTGGAAAGGTGTTTATATTGTACCTGAGAGTGGGAAGTGTTTATATTATACCCTGGAGTGGGAAGGTGTTTATATTGTACCTGGGAGCTGGAGGGTGTCTTTGTTGTACCTTGGAGCAGTAAGGTGTGTATATTGTACCGGGGAGTGGGAAGGTGTTTATATTGTACCTGGGAGTGGTAAAGTGTTTATATTGTTCCTGAGAGTGGGAAGATGTTTATATTGTACCTGGGAGTGGGAAGCTGTTTATATTGTACCTGGGAGTGGGAAGCTGTTTATATTGTACCTGGGAGTGGGAAAATGTTTATATTGTGCCTGGGAGTGGGAAGATGTTTATATTGTGTCTGGGAGTGGGAAGCTGTTTATATTGTTCCATGGTGTGGGAAGATGTTTATATTGTACCTGGGAGTGGGAATATGTTTATATTGTGCCTGGGAAGGGGGAAGATGTTTATATTGTTCCATGGTGTGGGAAGGTGTTTATATTGTACCTGGGAGTGGAAGATGTTTATATTGTTCCATGGTGTGGGAAGGTGTTTATATTGTACCTGGGAGTGGAAGATGTTTATATTGTACCTGGGAGTGGGAAGTAGTTTATATTGTAACTAGGAATAGGAAGATGTTTATATTGTTCCTGGGAGCAGGAAGGTATTTATATTATACCTTGGAGTGGGAAGGTGTTTATATTGTACCTGAGAGTGGGAAAATATTTATATTGTACCTGGGAGCTGGAAGGTGTCTATATTGTACCTGGGAGCGGTAAGATGTCTATATTGTACCTGGGAGTGGGAAGATGTTTATATTGTACCTGGGAGTGGTAAAGTGTTTATATTGTACCTGGGAGTGGGAAGATGTTTATATTGTGTCTTGGAGTGGGAAGGTATTTATATTGTACCTGGGAGCGGGAAGGTGTTTATATTGTACCTGGGAGCGGGAAAGTGTCTAAATTGTACCTGGGAGTGGGAAGGTGTTTATATTGTACCCGGGAGTAGGAAAGTGTTTATATTGTACCTGAGAGTGGGAAGGTGTTTATATTGTACCTAGGAGTGGGTGGTGTTTATATTGTACCTGGGAGTGGGAAAGTGTTTATATTGTACCTGGGAGTGGGAAGGTGTTTACATTGTACCTGGGATTGGGAGGTGTTTATAGGGAGTGGGAGGTGTTTATATTGTACCTGGGAGCAGGAAGGTGTTTATATTGTTCCTGGGAGCGGGAAAGTGTCTATATTGTACCTGGGAGTGGGAAGGTGTTTTTAGTGTACAGGGGAGTTGGAAAGTGTTTATATTGTAACTAGGAATAGGAAGATGTTTATATTGTTCCTGGGAGCAGGAAGGTATTTATATTATACCTTGGAGTGGGAAGGTGTTTATATTGTACCTGAGAGTGGGAAAATATTTATATTGTACCTGGGAGCTGAAAGGTGTCTTTATTGTACCTGGGAGCGGTAAGGTGTCTTTATTGTACCTGGGAGTGGGAAGATGTTTATATTGTACCTGGGAGTGGTAAAGTGTTTATATTGTACCTGGGAGTGGGAAGATGTTTATATTGTGTCTTGGAGTGGGAAGGTATTTATATTGTACCTGGGAGCGGGAAGGTGTTTATATTGTACCTGGGAGCGGGAAAGTGTCTAAATTGTACCTGGGAGTGGGAAAGTGTTTATATTGTACCCGGGAGTGGGAAAGTGTTTATATTGTACCTGAGAGTGGGAAGGTGTTTATATTGTACCTAGGAGTGGGTGGTGTTTATATTGTACCTGGGAGTGGGAAAGTGTTTATATTGTACCTGGGAGTGGAAGGTGTTTATAGGGAGTGGGAGGTGTTTATATTGTACCTGGGAGCAGGAAGGTGTTTATATTGTTCCTGGGAGCGGGAAAGTGTCTATATTGTACCTGGGAGTGGGAAGGTGTTTTTAGTGTACAGGGGAGTTGGAAAGTGTTTATATTGTACCTGAGAATGGGAAGGTGTTTATATTGTACCTGGGAGTGGGAGGTGTTTATTTCGTACCTGAAAGTGGGAAGGTGTTTATATTGTACCTGGGAGTGGGAGGTGTTTATATTGTACCTGGGAGTGGGAAGGTGTTTATATTGTACCTGGGAGTGGGAGGTGTTTATATTGTACCTGGGAGTGGGAAGGTGTTTATATTGTACCTGGGATTTGGAAGGTGTTTATATTGTACCTGGGAGTGGGAAGTGTTTATATTGTACCTGGGAGTGGAAAATGTTTATTTTGTATGAGGAAGGTGAGTGTTTTTATACATGTAACAAAGTGTTACATGGACACACATACTTGATACAGATTTAGCTCACATAGCAGCATCAGTTACATTGAATTTTAGTGAATATCTTTTTTAGTTGATACTTATTAATTAAGCTTCATTGTGATGAAAGCTCAGAGCTTATATGAACCGCACTTGAGTCAGCTTCCTTGGTAGAACCAGTACTGAATGTTGTTTTTGAGAGGCATTAGGTTGACCGACTTGTAACAACAATATAATATGAAATAGACATATATAACAGACAAAGCATTAGCATGAAATGTGTTGAAAATGGCGTTTAACCCCATTAAAAAAAAAATATATATTGTATTAATAATCAGAGATATCAGAAAACAATAAACTGGCCTAACTATAAACATAATCTATCCCATCAAGATTAGCATAAAAAAGCAATTTTGTCAATCCATTTCACTAGTTAAATTACCTTTTGCTTGTTTCATTTTTCACTTCACTTTTTTTCGATAAATTGCTCTGAAATTATTTGATTCATTAGAGGCTTTTTTATTGGGTGAGATGTTCTGAATGGATTTGACCAGGTTGCAGTATTCACATAATTAAGGCAGTTGCCTCACACACTCATGACACAGGCTAGTGAAGCGGTGTTTTGACCAATCACGGTACTGATATTTAAAACAAAATTTCAGTGCACATGTTCAGGTTCTGGCCATATAACTGACTATCAAACATTAAATCACATACATCCATATAACTGACTATCAAACATTTAATCACATACATCTATATAACTGACTATCAAACATTAAATCACATACATCCATATAACTGACTATCAGACATTTAATTACATACATCAATATTAGCTGACTGTCAAACATTTAATCACATACATCTATACAACTGACTATCAAACATTTAATCACATACATCAATATTAGCTGACTATCAAACATTTAATCACATACATCTATACAACTGACTATCAAACATTTAATCACATACATCTATACAACTGACTATCAAACATTTAGTAACTTACATAGATAACAGACTATCAAACATTTAATCACATACATCTATACAACTGACTATCAAACATTTAATCACATGCATCTATACAACTGACTATCAAACATTTAATCACATACATCTATACAACTGACTATCAAACATTTAATCACATACATCAATATTAGCTGACTATCAAACATTTAATCCCATATATCTATATAACAGACTATCAAACATTTAATCACATACATCTCTACAACTGACTATCAAACATTTAATCACATGCATCTATACAACTGACTATCAAACATTTAATCACACATTAACTTACATACATCTATATAACTGACTATCAAACATTTAATTACATACATCAATATTAGCTGACTGTCAAACATTTAGTCACACACATCTATAAAATGGACTAGCAAACATTTAATCACATGCATCTATACAACTGACTATCAAACATTTAATCACATACATCCATACAACTGACTATCAAACATTTAATCACATGCATCTATACAACTGACTATCAAACATTTAATCACATACATCCATACAACTGACTATCAAACATTAAATCACACACATCTCTATTACTGACTATCAAACATTTAATCACACACATCTATATTACTGACTATCAAACATTTAATCACACACATCTATGTTACTGACTATCAAACATTTAGTCACACACATCTATAAAATGGACTATCAAACATTTAATCACATGCATCTATACAACTGACTATCAAACATTTAATCACATACATCCATACAACTGACTATCAAACATTTAATCACACACATCTCTATTACTGACTATCAAACATTTAATCACATACATCTATATTACTGACTATCAAACATTTAATCACATACATCTATACAACTGACTATCAAACATTTAATCACATACATCTTTATTACTGACTATCAAACATTTAATCACATACATCTATACAACTGACTATCAAACATTTAATCACATGCATCTATACAACTGACTATCAAACATTTAATCACATACATCCATACAACTGACTATCAAACATTTAATCACACACATCTCTATTACTGACTATCAAACATTTAATCACACACATCTATGTTACTGACTATCAAACATTTAATCACATACATCCATACAACTGACTATCAAACATTTAATCACACACATCTCTATTACTGACTATCAAACATTTAATCACACACATCTATGTTACTGACTATCAAACATTTAATCACATACATCTATATTACATATAGCTGATATTGGTAAAGCATCCATGTTCAGAGATGATTCTAAGGATAAGATACAACAAATTCAAGCCACAGACATGCTGAACTAGTCTAGAAATTAGACTTTGGTGAAACCCATATTCTTGATTCCTCCTTATTGCAGGTGAAAATGTTAAATCATTTGCATTCCGTTGTGTTTCACTGACTTTTGATGCTGCAGTGTTGCGAGAGGTGGACTCTTCTGGAACAGCATCACAAAAACAGATAGGAACAATCAGTAAGTCTGGTCATTTACTCTAGTGCACCACAGGAACAGATAGGAACTATCAGTAAGTCTGATATTTACTCTAGTGCACCACAGGAACAGATAGGAACTATCAGTAAGTCTGCTATTTACTCTAGTGCCTCTAGTGCACCACAGGAATAGATAGGAACTATCAGTAAGTCTGCTATTTACTCTAGTGACTTTAGTGCACCACAGGAACATATAGGCACTATCAGTAAGTCTGCTATTTATGCTAGTGCATCTAGTACACCACAGGAACAGATAAGAACTATCAGTAAGTCTTCTATTTACTCTAGTGCCTCTAGTGCACCACAGGAACAGATAGGAACTATCAGTAAGTCTGCTATTTACTCTAGTGCCTCTAGTGCACCACAGGAACAGATAGGAACTATCAGTAAGTCTGATAATTACTCTAGTGCACCACAGGAACAGGTAGGAACTATCAGTAAGTCTGCTATTTACTCTAGTGCACCACAGGAACAGATAGGAACTATCAGTAAGTCTGCTATTTACTCTAGTGCACCACAGGAACAGATAGGAACTATCAGTAAGTCTGATAATTACTCTAGTGCACCACAGGAACAGGTAGGAACTATCAGTAAGTCTGCTATTTACTCTAGTGCATCACAGGAATAGGTAGGAACTATCAGTAAGTCTATTTACTCTAGTGCATCACAGGAATAGGTAGGAACTATCAGTAAGTCTATTTACTCTAGTGCACCACAGGAACAGGTAGGAACTATCAGTAAGTCTGCTATTTACTCTAGTGCACCACAGGAACAGATAGGAACTATCAGTAAGTCTGCTATTTACTCTAGTGCATCACAGGAACAGGTAGGAACTATCAGCAAGTCTGCTATTTACTCTAGTGCATCACAGGAACAGGTAGGAACTATCAGTAAGTCTGCTATTTACTCTAGTGCATCACAGGAACAGAAAGGAACTATCAGTAAGTCTGCTATTTACTCTAGTGCACCACAGGAATAGAAGGAACTATCAGTAAGTCTGCTATTTACTCTAGTGCACCACAGGAATAGAAGGAACTATCAGTAAGTCTGCTATTTACTCTAGTGCACCACAGGAATAGAAGGAACTATTAGAAAGTCTGCTATTTACTCTAGTGCATCACAGGAATAGAAGGAACTATCAGTAAGTCTGCTATTTACTCTAGTGCATCACAGGAATAGAAGGAACTATCAGTAAGTCTGCTATTTACTCTTGTGCATCACAGGAACAGATAGGAACTATCAGTAAGTCTGCTATTTACTCTAGTGCATCACAGGAATAGAAGGAACTATCAGTAAGTCTGCTATTTACTCTAGTGCACCACAGGAATAGAAGGAACTATCAGTAAGTCTGCTATTTACTCTAGTGCATCACAGGAATAGAAGGAACTATCAGTAAGTCTGCTATTTACTCTAGTGCATCACAGGAATAGAAGGAACTATCAGTAAGTCTGCTATTTACTCTAGTGCACCACAGGAATAGAACGATATATCAGTAAGTCTGCTATTTACTCTAGTGCATCACAGGAATAGAAGGAACTATCAGTAAGTCTGCTATTTACTCTAGTGCACCACAGGAATAGAAGGAACTATCAGTAAGTCTGCTATTTACTCTAGTGCCTCTAGTGCATCACAGGAATAGAAGGAACTATCAGTAAGTCTGCTATTTACTCTAGTGCACCACAGGAATAGAAGGAACTATCAGTAAGTCTGCTATTTACTCTAGTGCACCACAGGAATAGAAGGAACTATCAGTAAGTCTAGTGCACCACAGGAATAGAAGGAACTATCAGTAAGTCTAGTGCACCACAGGAATAGAAGGAACTATCAGTAAGTCTAGTGCACCACAGGAATAGAAGGAAATACTGCAAAACACTTTTTATTAGCGAGAGCTTTATTTTTGCTGTTATTTGTGAGTTTCATCTCTCGCACATCAAAATATTTTGCCAGAATTGCAGTCATGTTCACTGTTCCAATGTTTACTATATATGAAATGATGCAAGTCCAACTAAGGCATGTCACATGGTTATAAATTCTGTTTATTTTATGAGAGAGGTTCACCCAAAGTTACATGTTTAAAAGTTTACATTTTTTTGTATTATTGTGTAATTTGTTACTTCCAAATGTTTTTTTTTTCGTAAACATAAAATTAAAACAAGATGTCTATTTAGTGTAACTATTGTGTTTGATTTAATATGATACTTTATACAAGTATGGAAATATTTGAATTGTCTTAATTATGTTTTTTAGAGTTATGAACAAATTAGTTGTCGATTAAAAAAAAATAATTTGAAAATCTGGGACAAAACAATTAATAGGCCTGAATCATAAATCAGTTGTGTGATAATTCAATTGTATGTGTTGTTTTTTTTATTTGGGTTGCGGGGATGTGGAGAAAATAAAAACACAGTTTAATTTACACATATTACCTCAGTGAAAATAAAACACAGTGAAGATTCTCCACTATGCTGAACACCTGTTTTATTTCACCATATAACGACAATGTACCTAATCACTAAAACTGTGTTACATTATTATTTTCAGAGATGGACAGAGGCGACCATGGAAATTTGTACGAGAAATCTGGGAAGCGGAAGATGAAATTGGAATGTTGTAAAACTTAACAGATGAGAGTCCTTTAGCAAACAAGTCAACTTCCTTTTCAAATATATGGATATAGAACTCATTGAGAAATATACAAGCTTGCTATTTATGTGTTTCCTTAAGTGTTTCAGGCCAGGCCACAGTTTCGCTAAACATTTAGTGAATTCAAATTCAATTTTTTGAAAGGCTATATATATTTATTTACATTTTTCAATTTACATGTTATTCTTTACCTTTCAGTTAAGATATGTTGTGATTTTAAAACTCTTTACACATTAAATATGTAATTAGTTCATGTTATCATTCAGAGAAGTTGAGGTTTTTTAGTCTTAACTTAATATGTTTAGTGAAACCTGTCCAAGATGCTGAAGTACATTTGGTTTATTACTACTGTGTTTTCTAGAAGTGTCTTTCTTTTATAGATACCTTATGTTCGACCATAATATACTGAACTGAACAGCTAACACACCACCTGACATTTTATGTACCTGACACTTTATGTAGTTTCTAAAAAAAAGTATCAAAGTAATTGTCATGAAATTGGAAAATAGATAAGAAAGAACATGTAAAATCAATACATAAGTGTCTGATAGTTTTGCATACAAATTTATGATGGTTGTGTCTTAACTGTTCCATTGCGGACAAAAATCTATATTGTCAGATGTCTGTATATTTCAATTTATTTTTTGAGTTGGGTTTTATGCCATTTTCAACACATGAAGGTCAACTATGACATATCAAGTTTTATGGATGCAGAAAGACCTCGGAATGAATCTGAGTAAAACCTTCCTCAAGCAACAAACTAACTTTCTCACATAAAGTATATGACCAAGCTTGGTTTAAAACCACAGCTACAGTGGTGAGGGGCAAGTGGTTGTCATTCAACAGCGGTTTAGACCACTCTGCCACGATGGACCCCTTATTTCAATATTAGGTAATCAGTATACAATGAAATATGAAGTATGAAAGATTACCAGTCTGTACCATTTTACTTATTAGCTTTTTTTTCACTACATGTACTATCTTTTAAAACAGGTCTTCAATAGTATATTTAGTCTTATTGCATTTAGAGTTAATCTTCACTCGTTAACTATTGTTGTTTTAGCCTAGATTATAAAGTGTTGTTGTTTTTTAAGTTTTATGCAGACTAAATTTTTGATTAGACAGTACATATTGAATAGTTTGTTGCACAAAAAAGGGGTTTCAATATCATTGCAACAAAATTGCAGCTATTTTATAACGGTTAATATTTCACTAAAAATACTTTCTTAGCTTTAATATGTATTTGTTTTAACCCATGTTCTTATACATTTAATAAGAAAATTCTTGAAAACAGAAAATTTCCCAAATTTTGTAGTATAACTATTATTTAGGAATTTTCTTATATTATATTACACTATAATGCCGAATCATATAAATCATGTCATTTAATCAAAAATATCCCTGAAATAAATGAGTAAAAACTAAGAAGTGTCCTCCCAGGCAGACCTACAATGTATGTAAGATGCTGTCTACAGATCACTCACCTCTCAGCTCTGTCCAAAATGTTGGTTAGTTGCAGAAGGATGGTGGTTCTACTGACTTATGCTCATGTCTCCATCAATAAAACTGTAATGTACTCGAAGTGGTGTTAAACCCTATTTAAATTGTATCAAGATAATTTGGCATGTTGTTAGAGCTAGCAAGATTTTGCTGATTTTGATAGCTGGAGAATTGACCTGGGTCCTGCTTCACCAGCATATACTAAAATACTTAAAAACTTAAATCTAAGAAAAGCAGGTAGGTGATCTTGATTGTAGACTGGTTCCAGGAAAACTGTATATGATTTCATTGATACTGATTGTATAATAAATAAATAACCATTTTACTAGTCAACTGATGACCCCCAGATTTTGAAAATGACCTGCAGATTTTTAGGCAGTGGGTCATCATTTTACTTATTAGCTTTTTTTTCACTACATGTACTATCTTTTAAAACAGGTCTTCAATAGTATATTTAGTCTTATTGCATTTAGAGTTAATCTTCACTCGTTAACTATTGTTGTTTTAGCCTAGATTATAAAGTGTTGTTGTTTTTTAAGTTTTATGCAGACTAAATTTTTGATTAGACAGTACATATTGAATAGTTTGTTGCACAAAAAAGGGGTTTCAATATCATTGCAACAAAATTGCAGCTATTTTATAACGGTTAATATTTCACTAAAAATACTTTCTTAGCTTTAATATGTATTTGTTTTAACCCATGTTCTTATACATTTAATAAGAAAATTCTTGAAAACAGAAAATTTCCCAAATTTTGTAGTATAACTATTATTTAGGAATTTTCTTATATTATATTACACTATAATGCCGAATCATATAAATCATGTCATTTAATCAAAAATATCCCTGAAATAAATGAGTAAAAACTAAGAAGTGTCCTCCCAGGCAGACCTACAATGTATGTAAGATGCTGTCTACAGATCACTCACCTCTCAGCTCTGTCCAAAATGTTGGTTAGTTGCAGAAGGATGGTGGTTCTACTGACTTATGCTCATGTCTCCATCAATAAAACTGTAATGTACTCGAAGTGGTGTTAAACCCTATTTAAATTGTATCAAGATAATTTGGCATGTTGTTAGAGCTAGCAAGATTTTGCTGATTTTGATAGCTGGAGAATTGACCTGGGTCCTGCTTCACCAGCATATACTAAAATACTTAAAAACTTAAATCTAAGAAAAGCAGGTAGGTGATCTTGATTGTAGACTGGTTCCAGGAAAACTGTATATGATTTCATTGATACTGATTGTATAATAAATAAATAACCAGTCAAAACTTAGTTATGTATTCAAGTAAAATGTTGGTGAAACAGAAGCCATGTTATAAAGTAGTAATTATTGTGTTATGTTTATGTTGTGTTATGTTTATGTTGTGTTATGTTTACGTTATGTTTATGTTGTGTTATGTTTATTTTGTGTTATGTTTACGTTGTGTTATGTTTACATTGTGTTGGGACTAAGGTTTGTGCCGTGCCATGTTCGTGTGTTGATGTATAATAAGAAAAACGATGTTATTGGAAAGTACTCTGTGATCTTAAAAGGGTAATGGGTTAATAATGTGAATATTTTCTTGGTGGTACATTTGCCCCGCCATAAATGGCGCATTTGACTTGGTGCATGACTCAGTTATGTTATTGTGCAAGTACCCACAAGAGGAATTTGTTTTTTATGTTTTCATGCTTCATACAGATAATTGCTGCAATACAATATCCAAGAGAAAATAAATACTGTATTATGTTATTTTAAGGTGCTTATAGATTGATAGTATTTTACTAACATACAATTGTGCCATCATTACTAAATATTACAAGTGTATATTTACCAGCATGTTTAAGCTCATTTTGAAAGTAATATTTTGCCAAGTTTCTTAATTTTTGTAATTTTGGTGGCATGTACTGGCAATCTAAAACTTCTGCAAAGACAAGTGTCACTTTGGTTCAATTTTAAACAGTGAAAACTTCTATAACCATCAGATTCAGACTAGTAAACTGCTCAGTTTTCTCTGCAACTTCAGTTTATATAGTCGATATAAAGGGTAATTCTTCTACATCGCAGCTTCTATGTTAAGCTAACATATAAATGTCTAAAATATAATTTACTAATAAAATTGTGATGACAAAAGTTAAAAAGCCTTGTCAAAATATGCAACATTAACATTTAACAGAATTTTTGACATTACTTAAGTTTTAATGTATATTTTTATTTTATTGTTGTCTCAATATTTGTTTATTATGTTGTTTTTGGTTTATTGAAAGAAAATAACACCGAAATTAATTGGTTCATAACATTCTGATTTCTCCATTATTTACTAACCAATAAATCTACATAATGCAGAATTATGGATTTATTTTAATTTTTAAGATTGGTGCTGTTAATATATTATCTCCGTCCACCAATACCAATACCTGTATGAACAATACGGTCTCCTGTTTGGGCTAAATAAGTTTCCTGTTTTGACCAGCATAGTTTCCTGTTTGGACCAGCATAGTTTCCTGTTTGGGCCAGCATAGTCTCCTGTTTTGACCAAATAGTCTCCTGTTTGGGCCAGCAGTCTCCTGTTTAGGCCAGCACAATATCATGTTTGGGTCAGTATAGTTTCATGTTTGGGCCAGCAGTCTCATTTTTGGGCCAGCATTGTCTCCAATTTGGGCCAGCATATTCTCCTGTTTGGGCCAGCATAGTCTCTTGTTTGGGCCAGCATAGTCCCCTGTTTGGGTCAGTATAGTCTCCTGTTTGGGCCAGCATAGTTTCCGGTTTGGGCCAGTAAAGTCTCCTGTTTGGACCATAATATTTTCATGTTTGGACCAGAATATTCTCATGTTTGAGCCAGCATAGTCTCCTGTTTGGGCCAATATAGTTTCGTGTTTGGACCAGCATAGTCTCATGTTTGGGCCATCATTGTCTCCTGTTTAGGTCAGCACAATATCATGTTTGGGTCAGTATAGTTCCCTGTTTGGACCAGCATAGTCTCATGTTTGAGCCAGCATAGTCTCCTGTTTGGGCCAGTAAAGTTTCCTGTTTAAACCAGCATAGTCTTCTGTTTTGGCCAGCATAGTCTCATGTTTGGACCAGCATAGTCTCCTTTTTGGGCCAGAATAGTCTCATGTTTGGGCAAGCATAGTCTCATGGTTGTGCCAGCATAGTCTCCAGTTTGGGCCAGCATAGTCTCCTGTTTGGGCCAGCATAGTCTCCTGTTTGGGCCAGCATAGTCTCATGTTTGGGCCAGTATAGTCTCATGTTTGGACCAGCATAGTCTCCTGTTTGGGCCAGCATATTCTCATGTTTGGGCCAGCATAGTCTCCTGTTTGGGCCAACAGTCTCATGTTTGGGCCAGCAGTCTCCTGTTTGGGCCAGCATAGTCTCATGTTTGGGCCAGCATAGTATATGTTTGGGCCAGCATAGTCTCCTGTTTGGGCCAGCATAGTCTTAAGTTTGGGCCAGCATAGTCTCATGTTTAGGCCAGCATAGTCTCCAGTTTGGGCCAGCATAGTCTCATGTTTAGGCCAGCATAGTCTCCAGTTTGGGCCAGCATAGTCTCCTGTTTAGGCCAGCATAGTCTCATGTTTGGGCCAGCATAGTCTCATGTAAGGGGCCAGCACAGTCTCCTGTTTGGGCCAGTACACTGTACCTACAACTGTGTATCCCTTCTGTAGGCTTGTATACTATGCCAGTAATGTGCCCAAATAATACACTATGTGAGTGTACATGTATTTAAAAATCCTTATGTGATCATTTGGGGAATCAAACCAGGTTATTCTAGATACTATACAGAATGGAAGATTTATCCAAGTGAGTTCTCTTATAATAAAAGACTTTATTATTATTATATAGATTACCACCATCTTATATAATAACATTTCTATCAGAATTTCCTGGTCGCTACTTAAAACTGCCTATTTATGATACATCTCTATTTATATTTAACAATACAAATTATGCAAGTTTATTACACTTATGTACAAAGTACATTTAGATACGTATTTAGATATACTAACACAATTTTCCTATTGTTTAACTATTTTTATGAAATTTGACACATTTCAGCCAAGTGTTCCTTAGCTTTTGCAGCTATTAGTAGCAGTACATTATTCCAGGGGTACTGGTACATTTTGTAAGTCAGACATACCAGTAAAATATCTACTTTGACCAAAAAACTTCATATCAGCAGATCTGTTTATTAATCATTCTCATGTGGACAGTCAGAGTAGGACAACTTTCAATGCAAAGTTTAAGTGTAGAACTTTTTTTTTTTCAAAAAATAACATCGCAATTGTTTTAATATGTTGATAATATCGACACATTTATTAATTGCTGAAAATATTGTGATTTTTGTACTTTTTATTTTTTCCCTTTTTGACACAATTTGCTTGTGATTCAACTACAGAAATAACTTTTTCATACAATATATTTATTACACTGAAAGAAACATTTTCATTCACAATTAAAACAAACTGATCTGCTGATTTATGTGTGCCTGTGTTTACAATGACTGAAACAGGTGTCCCAAACAATACACGGACAGTACCTGAAATGTGTTTTAGATACCAATTACAGGAATAACAAATACTGACATTACACTGCCGTCCATTTATAGTTATATATTTTGTATGGTTATACTTGTTCATTTACATGTATACACAGTTTTAATCTGTGATCATTTTTTCAATGGTTTAATGGTATGAATAAATTTTATGACAATATAATGATATTAGTTTTCATTTTAGGCAAAATTTTAAAAACAATTAATTTGCCTTTTCCTTACCGACCCATGCAAAGTCGCTACAATTCCTAAAATCTTTATGAATATTATTCCAAATAACCATGTGTAAAATTGAGGCAATGGGCATTTCAGAAAATAATTCCAAAAAATACAGTGATATAATACGGTATTTTAGGGGAATATATCAGAATTTTTCAAAATTTTAAGATTGGCTAAACTATTTTCTTGCAATATAGCAGACCTATATATACTCACTGACCCTGTGTTGCCAAAAGGATATCTATTTAAACATGCCAAAATAATATATTGAATAGGGATTTCCTTACATGGGCCATGCACCTAGGTAAGACTAAAATAGATTTACTGTTTAAATTGTAATATATTTTGTAACATATTGAATGAGTCACATGATTTCATTTTAATTTCAGTTTTATCCATTATGCAGGTTTACATGTAGTGAAAATTGTTTCATCTTATAAAAGTCTGAATGATGATGCAAAAGTCATCACACAGTATTTAAGTGCTGTCTATTTTCAGATTGGGGACTTTGTTTCAAGTTTAACACTCCGATTAAAATATCTATTTAGTCACTTTTTGGCATACCATACCATTTGGATTTTATCTGTTTATGATAAGGATATGCTTTTTATCGATTTTAAAAATAAGAGTTTTATTGCTATTTTTTCTGATTTATTCCTTTAAAGAATCCAAGCCCAGCTGGAAATCTGGATCATCCCCCCCAACCCCACACACGCACGTGCCTCAATTATTTAAACTTTAATCTACTGAAACAGTGGAATGATCACATTAATCTTCATTACATTATTTATTCAACTGTTTACCCACTGTGATGCAAGTGTTGCATGTCTGGTTAAAACTAGTCAGATCTGGAATAATGTGATTTACTTCTAATTAAAACTCTGATTATAAGACAATTGATTGAGGAGACAATGCCACAGGAGGCAACAACCTCGGACATTTACATTTGTTTGACAGCTGAGATGTTGTGTATGTGTGTGTCACAATTGTGTATGTTTGACTGCTGGTGCAAGAGTTGATATAACATCACCAATTTTTGATGATTCCAGGGACATAACTCCTACATTAATTATCCACTTTGGACAGTTTTAAAATTTGGCCAGGATATTATGGTTATACAACTACTGTGCAAGTTTGGTGAAAGTCAAATGAAAACTACACATGCTTAAGTGCACATACCATCGACACATTATTTGGCAATTCAAGGACCACAACTCCAAGAAAAAAAATCCAGTTTGGTCAGTTCAACAATGTATCCAGATATCATGGTTATATAATTACAATGTAAGTTTGGTGAAGATCAAATGAATACTGCCAGAGTGCAGCAACATTGTCAAATAAGGCATTTTTGTCTATTCAAAGGCCATACCTCTAACAGTAATTACTTGTATCCAATTTGGCCAGTTCAAAAACTTCTTCAATGTATTCTGGTCATATAACTTGGTTCTAAGAGCTTAAAATGCAAAAAACACAAATTTTATCATTTTTAAGCCCATATTTCTGACAATGACAGGTCACAGTGTTAAAAAAATATGTGGACTTCTGTTATATTTTAAACATTTAATATAGCACAAGAATACAACTTGCCAAATTTCTTACTGGTATTGAATAACATTATGTAGCAACAATGCTAGAAAATATACATGTAATGGCTACCCTTAGCAGTCTGACGACGTCAACGATATCAAGTCTTTGCATAATGTTTCGCCAGTCAAATCTAAATGAACTTCAGCTTCAATCTCATTGTATCATTGTACAATTCAAGGAAGAGCGATATAGAGATTGGCCAGTTCTAGTTTGCAAGTTTGGTTATGATCAAATAAAACTGCAAGTGCTCTAGTGCACACATCATCAAATACATGCACTTTTTGACAATTCAAGGGTCGCAACTCTGGCACTTATCATCCGATTTAGCCATCTCAAGAACTTGTCCAAGATATTATATAATTTCTATATTTATGACTACAGGTGATAAGAGTGCCGCAACGTCAAATAATGATATAAATTATCCATTCTGGCCAGTAAGATTAAGGTATTATGGTTACATAATTGCTGTGTATGTTTGGCGGGAATCAAATGAAAATTGCAGATACTAGAGAATGCACTTAAGGATTAAAAGCCAAATTTTGAGTTTTCATCGGGTGATGAAAAACATTAGGCCCATTTAATGTTCATGAAGCCCAAAGGGCTTCTCAGCAATATTAAACTAGCCCAATTTTTTTCGTCACCTGATGAAAACTCAAAATTCGGCTTTTAATTCTTATATTTACATTATATTATCCAGCTATTTTAGATAAAACTTTTACGTTATTTTTGTAACTTTGATATTTAAAAAGCAAATTATACGCATTAAATTGCAAAGCCAATGTCATAATGTAAAGGCGATGTTGTCAACATACTGAATAAGTGCACGCACTTATAGGACAACTTATGGTAAACGTCACGTGAAACTAACGGCAACGTGATGTCTCACCAGCAAAACAAAATCGTGCAACCAACGAAATGCAAACTGGTCCTTTTTAACTCCGCCCAGCTGCAAGTGTTTTTCATTGGAAAATGAAATGCAGTAAATCTATACAGTTAATTTAGGCCGATTGCAGTGGGAATGTAAATATAAGGCCAAATAGTGCAATATTTTTATAATAACTCTTAATCATACATGATTATGCGATTTGGTCAGTTCAACAAGATATTATAGTCATATTAATACTACCGGTATATAAGTTTTATGAAGATCAAATGAAAAATGAAAACATCCAAAAGTTCATGGACGGATACAGGTCAATCAGAACAGCTCACTTTGAGCTTTGCTCAGATGATCTAAAAATGCAGGTGCAAGACGGTAAACTAGGTCAGATAGTGCATTTGTTCAAGATTCAAGGGCCAAAAACTCTGGCATTACTCTATTTTGACAGAATTAAACTTGTGCAAGAAATTTTAGTTTAATTACTTTTATGCAAGTTTGTTGAGCATCCAATGAAAAATGCAGGTGCTAGAGTGCACACAACTAAAAGTTTATGGACAGGCGACGGGCACAGATTAATCTGAAAAGCTCGCTTTGAGCTTTGCTCCAATGTTCTGAAAATGCAGGTGCTAGGGTGCATACAATTGAAAGTTTTATGGACAAGCACAGATTGATCTGAACAGCTCACCTTGAGCTTTGCTAATGCGGGTGCTAGAGTACAATTAAAGGTTTATGGGCATGTCATGGGCACAGATTGATCTCAACACCTCACCTTGAGCTTTGCTCAAATGTTCTGAAAAGGCGGGTGCTTGAGTGCATACAATTAAAGGTTTATGGGCAGGCGATGGACACAGATTGATCTCAATACCTCACCTTTAGCTTTGCTCAAATGTTCTGAAAATGGGAGTGCTAGAGTACATACAATTAAAGGTTTATGGGCAGGGGAAGGGCACAGATTGATCTCAACACCTTTGCTCAAATGTTCTGAAACTGCGGGTGCTAGAGTGCATACAATTAAAAGTTTATGGACAGGCGACGTGCGCAGATTGATCTGAACAGCTCACCTTGAGCTTTGCTAATGCGGGTGCTAGAGAGCATACAATTAAAGGTTTATGGGCAGGGGATGGGCACAGATTGATCTCAACACCTCACCTTGATCTTTGCTCAAATGTTCTGAAAAGGCGGGTGCTTGAGTGCATACAATTTAAGGTTTATGGGCAGGGGATGGACACAGATTGATCTTAATACCTCACCTTGAGCTTTGCTCAAATGTTCTGAAAATGTGGGTGCTAGAGTACATACAATTAAAGGTTTATGGGCAGGCGATGGACACAGATTGATCTCAATACCTCACGTTGAGCTTTGCTCAAATGTTCTGGAAATGGGGGTGCTAGAGTGTATGCAATTACAGGTTTATGGGCAGATGACAGGCACAGATTGATCTCAACACCTCACCTTGAGCTTTGCTCAAATGTTCTGAAACTGCGGGTGCTACCGTACACACAATTAAAGGTTTATGGGCAGGGGAAGGGCAAAGATTGATCTCAACAACTTTGTTCAAATGTTCTGAAACTGCGGGTGCTAGAGTACACACAATTAAAGGTTTATGGGCAGGGCAAAGATTGATCTCAACAACTTTGCTCAAATGTTCTGAAACTGCGGGTGCTAGAGTGCACACAATTAAAGGTTTATGGGCAGGGGAAGTGCAAAGATTGATCTCAACAACTTTGCTCAAATGTTCTGAAACTGCGGGTGCTAGAGTGCACACAATTAAAGGTTTATGGGCAGGGGAAGGGCAAAGATTGATCTCAACAACTTTGCTCAAATGTTCTGAAACTGCCGGTGCTAGAGTGCACACAATTAAAGGTTTATGGGCAAGGGAAGGGCAAAGATTGATCTCAACAACTTTGCTCAAATGTTCTGAAACTGCGAGTGCTAGAGTGCACACAATTAAAGGTTTATGGGCAGGGGAAGGGCAAAGATTGATCTCAACAACTTTGCTCAAATGTTCTGAAAATGCAGTTGAGAGACTGCACCCAACTTCAAAGAGTGCAACTTTGTATTTTTCAAGGACAATAACTCTTGACATTTGTTATCAAGAACTTGTTTGACATATTGTGTCGAGGGGGTTATTCCAGAGGGAATATGGTAAATATACAAGTTGAAAAGTTGATGGACGAGAACAATGTCCGGTAAACATGCTACCATCACATCACAATCGGCACTCTGGCCAGTAATAGTGCTAAAAAACATGGCATCAGTGAAAAGTACATGTACTACAAAGAAATTACTTTTAATATAATCTTTGAATACAAATAATTGCAATTGTATACCATAGTATTACAACGGAACAGTTCAAAATATTCAACACATGATGTTATCATGAAGCATCAAAGAATACAACACTTTCACTGCCAACCACCTTGGCATTATGGACAGTATGTTTTGGTACTTCCACCATGTCACCCGGTTTAAGCACAACTGTCTCGCCATACATACTAAACTGAAACTGTCCTGTTACAATGGAATCTTTTTTAGAATTAGCGTGTGTGTGATCTGGGAAGTTAGTTCCTGGTGAGAACTCGTACATGGTGCTTCTGTAACCCTGTTTATGGAGTTTCTTCTCCATGTTCTCCACACATAGTTGTCCATCAACAGCTTCATTCCATTTCTCTATCTTGATTTTACTCCCCATAATGCCTGTACAAATACAAAATGGCAAAGTAACGTGTTACGCAAATTTTTGTACTAATGCAAATATAAAATTATTTTACAAAATGCACCGGGGCTGGGTTAACTCGGTTAGCAGCATGATTAACTATCATCCAGGTGCCGTGAGTTTGAATCACCACCTGGGCCGGGTTAACTCGGTTAGCAGCATGATTAACTATCAATCCAGGCGCCGTGAGTTTGAATCACCACCTGGGCCGGGTTAACTCGGTTAGCAGCATGATTAACTATCAATCCAGGTGCCGTGAGTTTGAATCACCACCTGGGCCGGGTTAACTCGGTTAGCAGCATGATTAACTATCAATCCAGGTGCCGTGAGTTTGAATCACCACCTGGGCCGGGTTAACTCGGTTAGCAGCATGATTAACTATCAATCCAGGCGCCGTGAGTTTGAATCACCACCTGGGCCGGGTTAACTCGGTTAGCAGCATGATTAACTATCAATCCAGGCGCCGTGAGTTTGAATCACCACCTGGGCCAGGTTAACTCGGTTAGCAGCATGATTAACTATCAATCCAGGTGCCGTGAGTTTGAATCACCACCTGGGCCGGGTTAACTCGGTTAGCAGCATGATTAACTATCAATCCAGGCTTCGTGAGTTTGAATCACCACCTGGGCCTGTTAACTTGGTTAGCAGCATGATTAACTATCAATCCAGGCGCCGTGAGTTTGAATCACCATCTGGGCTGGGTTAACTCGGTTAGCAGCATGATTAACTATCAATCCAGGTGTCGTGAGTTTGAATCACCACCTGGGCCAGGTTAACTCGGTTAGCAGCATGATTAACTATCAATCCAGGTGTCGTGAGTTTGAATCACCACCTGGGCCGGGTTAACTCGGTTAGCAGCATGATTAACTATCAATCCAGGTGTCGTGAGTTTGAATCACCACCTGGGCCAGGTTAACTCGGTTAGCAGCATGATTAACTATCAATCCAGGCGCCGTGAGTTTGAATCACCACCTGGGTCTGGTTAACTCGGTTAACAGCATGATTAACTATCAATCCAGGCGCCGTGAGTTTGAATCACCACCTTGGCCGGGTTAACTTGGTTAGTAGCATGATTAACTATCAATCCAGGTGTCGTGAGTTTGAATCACCACCTGGACACAGTCTCTGTAAAGATTAATAAGACATTTTGTCTCACTATTACTTATTATTTGCCAATTATTGGTTAACCTTCCACGATGCCTGAAGAGAGTGGTTAGCTTAACTGATCATTTGTTAGCCCTTGATGGCATAAAAATTATGCTAAATATTCAAACAAACAGGATTATCAGGGTAGCAAAATCACACCAAAAACTCACTTGCTTAATATTAATAGAGAAATGAATTCTATTTTTTGCATTAAATCCACTACTATAAAACCATCTAAATATAGTTTTAGTAAAGTAGGCCCCAACCCCAGGGCCAAACCGTGACACCAATGAGCATGAAATTAATACTTTTTATAAAGGACCCATAGTCGTCAATAATCGTGCTTCAGAGTGCTTCCTATAATAAAAATAAGATTTTTAAAAATTCCCTTGAATAGGACTGTTATGAATAAGACTTCATGTGGGTGGGGACCATGAAATTCACATAGACCTGTATTAACCATCATGACAGCAACAATAAATCACCCCAAAAAACATTCACACAAGTCTATTCAGTCATAAGAAACAAAGTTTTTTGTCATTTTCTCTTATATAGATTTAGTAATGTAGGCCACCATCCCCAGGGCCAAACCATGAGACCCACAGGCAATTTTACAATTTTCACAATTTTTATAAACGACCCATATAGGTCCATACAGTGTTTTCTCCAGCTCCAATTTTTTGGGGGTCATTAATGACCCACTGCCTAAAAATCTGCAGGTCATTTTCAAAATCTGGGGGTCATCAGTTGACTAGTTTTAAACTTAATCAACTTGAATAAACAGAGTTAAAAAATACATATTTTACTAAAACAGTTTTACATCCTGTTTCACACAAATTTCTCCATCAAAACTGCAACTTAAGTTAACAACTTCAAAACAATTTAACTTCAAACAAATGTTTCACTTCTGGCAACAAGTTATAACAACTAGAAACTAGTTCTTTTTATGATCATGGCCACAGGGCCATGAACTTTTTAATATCATGGCCACAGCTCAATCACCATTGCCCTTACTGTTTTAATGAAAAATACTAACATTTTTTCAATATTTAATATTTCAGCTGAGCTACATGTTTAGCGTTACCAAGCATTATACTCTTTGGAACACAAAACTTTGTTGTTTTCTTTTTCCCAAAAGCATTTCTCTTCTGGCTCATAGCTAGACACATTTTAGAGCAATGTTACCTTAAAAAAAATAATATAAAAACATTTTAATGGTAACTTAACAAAAATTAATTACATTGTTGAAATAATGTAATCATTTTTCAAAATGAATATCATATTCTAAAAGTTAATTTCTTTTTTCCATAACCATTTAATCGTCTGTTAAAGAAACATAAACCGCGCTGGGAATATCGCCGTAAAACTTGCACCGGCCGATGTTTAAACTGGTATTAAAAATGTCGCACATGCGCGTCTCGATACCTTATAGAAAACAAAATAAAAAGTTTTCAGACAGAATAACATCTGTACATTTTCAACAACTTTTTTGACAAGTTTGACGATTTCCACATTTCATCTTTATATACAAACAAGGTTTTGCCTAACAAAAGGTTCCTTCTAGCGCATATACAATATTCTGTATTTTAAGGAAATCTGATTTTAGAACAATCATGTTAGAGATGTCCAAAATAACATTTACAAAAAATCTGCGTAGTGACTTAATGTGCATTTTTTTTTTAAAATATGGTAATAGATGTTTTACACGTGCATTTATATAACTCAACCAGTTAATATTTATAATTGTATCAAAGTTAACCTGGTGCTTATGTAGCATAGGGTTGTGCCCGTTCCAAAGGAACGTGATTTACACTGTGCATGATCAGTTACAGGGAAAGATATCACTAAAAATGTTTTTAGTTTACAAAGGAAGTGGCCCTACATTTTGGGCGAATATGTTTTTCTCTTAAAAATGCATAAAAAGTGAGTACTCTGAAAGTGACTAGTGGTACAAACTTATTGATTTTTGCAAGATATCATTATAAGTAACCAAAGATATTGTGTAGAATAAGTTATCCGTGCAACGCTTTTGAAATAATGAAGGAATTTACATTCTTCTTTCATTTTTACCAATTTAAGTCTTATTTTCATCCATGCAGATGTATTTTGAACATTGTCCGTATTTGCCATACTAATATTTTCATACACCGGTCCACAATCTGTTTCATTTATCGGTTTAGTAGCTATAGATGGTTTCCCATCAAATTGTAAACCATGAAAATAGTCATTTCCTAAAACATTTGACCCGTTTGCAGCACACAATGGGAAAAAATCATCACTATCCTTTAAATAATACTGTAAACCATTAAAATAATTTTGCATTCCTTGTTCTTTTGAAAATATTTGGTCACTTTTCTTTACATTGCCAAATTTGTTTCTTTTGAATTGTCCAGACAAAGAAGGTTTTGGCTTTCTCTTTCACTGCGTACAATATTAACAGAAACTGGGGACAAGTTGTAGATTTCACCAGAAAACAAGTGCTACAAATGTGACACAAGTTCAACCAATGATTCAAATTCCAACACAATGCCGGCCCCATGCCTGCATTGTCTCTGGTGTGAGATCAAAAAAATAAAAATGGCCATTAAATCGAAAAACTGATACAGTCATGCCCCTAGCTGTAAATAGAAAAGCATCACCTAATGACATGGCTTGCTGAACAGCATTTTCTAACCTAGTAGCTAATGTTTCTGTACTATACCTTGCCTCACTTAATACTCCATAGTATAAATCAGTCACAACATCGACAGCAAAAACATTTTCAAAAATTTCAAAAGCTTCAGACACCTCATTGTGACTAACCAAATGAGGAACATTATTCCCTATATGCAAATCGTATATTCTACTACCTTATCCAAATTACACGATCAACGTCTGAAGGTACCCACCTCAGAGGTGTACAAAAACACAAATCAGTTGCATATAACCCACAAACAGTCGCAGCAACAGCTACAATTGTACATTGCATCCCCTGGCGGATGCTGGTTATATGCCCATGATGGATATATCCCTTAACACAACGCTTATGCATACTAACGATAGATCGCAATAACAATCTTTTAAGTGAAGAACTCTGAATTCAGCGAAGAACTCAAGAAGCGAACAAGGCCATCCCCGAATGTTTTCGTCACGTGATTAACACATATGAGCACCTGCATATACATACACACACATATTTTACACATATGCATTTAGGGAATGCAAGAAAAAATATCTAGACAGATCAAAATGTATGAAAGGAAGCATTTGCAAACCTGAACTTCAGCATTTGCAAATATCACGGTGGTACAACGTGCAACAGATATTGCCCTATAGTGATAAGATTTTTACCAAAATTCAGCATGACTTTTGTCAACAAGGTCAGTTCAAATCTAATTATCTTGTGTTTTCTGTGACTACAACATGAACTTTCAATGTGATTATTAAGTATCTAATGTGCAAATATTTTACAAAACGGGAAATCACTCAAAACTCTACTGGAATAATAAAACTTGCGATTCTGTTATCATTTTATCACTGGGTGCCATGTGCACATTTTACTCAACATCGTCTTATTTTTGCCATGTTGTGAAAATTCTGAATCGAACAATTTAGTAAGTAAGACACATAGAACAAGGTATGGTCAATTTCTGGGTAGTATCAAATGAAAAGGCTGAGACATAGGACTAAAACAAAAATTGGCAGTGTACTGGGGATTGAATTTGTTCTCATGAAGGTGTACTGGGTATTGCATTGGGTTGTATTTACAGCGTTTCATCCGACGCACATTTCTGTTTGATTTGATGGTTAAAGTGAGCTAAACCACCAAAATGGGCAATCAGTTATAATCCGTTATAATAAAACAACAGATTGGCACGCAGTCATATTGAATGACTGACAGTCTATATAATCTTCGTTGCTTGATTTTCTGAAATAGACCTCAACAGCGACTTTTTCAATAAAATGAAGAACTATTCTATTCCGAGGACTGATTGATTGATTGATTGAATAATTAGCGACAGTTTTATGTTATTGAGGGCTAACAGTGGATCAGTTAACATAACCACTTTTCCCTGGGAACAGTACCTTAGCACAAACATCTCCGCAAGTAATTGATAACTTTTTTATTTTAATTAGCGATGAAAGACGAATGATTGTATATCAATTATCACGGAGACTGTGGCCCGACTGGGGATTTGAACTCAAGACCTCTGGATTTTTTGTCCAACACACTACCGACTGAGCTAATTGGCCCGGCTCCGAGAAAAGACAAACATGCATCTTGCCTAAAGTATAAAATAGAAATAAGCACAAAACAAATTAAGGTAGAAATGTAGGCAACAGTGTAACGAAATATGACAATCGCCGTGATAGTCCATTTGTTTAATCAACCTTACAGAAATGCTATCAGAATCCCATTACAATATTTTTTCAAACTTTGGGAAGAAATTTACAGGACGTTTATCTTATGACAGGATCCTCTTGACATGTGCCGCTATTGCGTCAGAATTTTGAGCCGCGTACACGCTTTACACTATTTTGTTTCTGGATTTAGTGGTTGGGGAGTTTAGTAAGGTACACACTTTATTTGTTTTGTTTTAGGTCTCACTACACTGTTAAATTTTCTATGAAAATAAGGTCTAGGATTTCAATGGTAAAAAAAGAATTCCACATAGATTTTTTAAGAGTATTTATTTTTTTCACATGTATACCTACATAAAAATGCACAATAACTGGTAAGTTGATCTGCTTGGATTTTTTAAAAGAGGGTGCAGTGAAACACGGAGATTTTTTGAAAACAGAAGTCCTCAAACGCTCATAAATACATGTATATGTTGAAACCGTATAAACATCATATTTTTAACACCAGTTGATGTCTTATTGCAATATATGCTATGCCAACTTTTGCTCTATTCATCTGCAACAAGAACTCACAACCACTATAAACCATTTTGAAAATATTTCAAATATTAAGCCGTGAATTTTCTTGTTGTTATTATAACTCCGGTTGTCCGTGAGTAGACAAGAAGATGCGGTGAGTGAGTATTTTCTAATTTGAAGTAATATTATGATGATGAAGTTGAAAATTGATGTAGCTGAAGACACAGAAAGCAAATACGATACATTTGTCAATTTCTATCAGTTTTAATTTGGTGTTAAAGTCACACAGTTTATTACAAATAAAGTTTCAAATATATATGATATTGATTAATTAAAGTCACAGTGTAACAGTAACATCTAAGCAATAATATTAAATCCACTCAAAATCACACTTTAAAAGCGGTGTCCATTAAAATAATATATATGGTGAATTAAAATTAGATGTTAACACAGTTGATAAAATAATGGCTGGAATCCAAATTTGTGTTAAAACAAAAGTTATTAAAGTAAATTTCACAATGTCCTGACGGTAATTCCGATCTGACTGGTAAATTATCCAGCCAACGACGCTGTCCAAAAGTATTACACTATATCTCTGTATCCGATCTTCTGTTATTTATATCCTTGAATAATTAACAGTCCACTCTTGAAAACTAAACAGGTGCTAGTTTTACACAATGCACAGGATATGTTAGGACAAACAATTAATCATCAAAAGAAAATATAAGTGTAAACAATCAACAAGATATGTTAGGTTTTAAAATGAACAATAGGTAATAAAATATATACAATCAGCAATATGTTTTCACACTCTAAACTGTTACAATCACTTTTTGAAGTCTTTGAAGGTATTTACATAAAAGGGAAGTTTGAAATATTTTACTATTAACACTCAATTACCAATCACTTTCATTTTGCAAGTTTTTACAATGCTAATTAAGATTATATTGAACTCAGGGTATAGTTGACATTTGACATCTGTGAGAAAATGTACTACAATTACTGGCATGTTGTCAGTATTGTTATTGATTGAAGATTTGAATCCTGTTAAATTCATAGAACAAATATTAATAAATTAAATTAAAATTTTAAAAGAAAGTTCATAAAAACATGCTGTATAAAACAAAACTAAATTACATAGGCCTTTTTTAAGCTTAAGAATCATGTTACCATGGGGAAAAAAGGTTTTTAATATTATTGAGGATGTAGTTTCTAGATAATTTTAACGTTTACGATAAAACCGACTTGGAATACAATCCAGTCTATATAAGAAACATACTAGTATTGTCTATTATTTAAAATGGATGGAATATTGATAGAAGGTATTGAAACAGGTTCTACAGTGCACTTGCGCGATTAACTATCGGTAGTGCTGGTGCATATATCCAATGCTGGGATGTAACAATCGCAATATATCAATAAGACTGACACGATTTTGTATTGTGTGGTCAGAAAACCGATTGTCAAGGACTGCATCACTGATTGGTTTAGGGCAACTTATACAATCGTGGATTTTGTTGTTTTTTCAACATTTGAATAAAGTATTGTGTGGATGTACAGGGAGAGGCAGTGGCAATCAAGTCTAGGTAGATAAATATGTTTTTACGCAGCGTACATGTTCCGCTTAGGAGTAGGATGTAATTAATGTTGTTCACGATCGATTTCTTTAATACATTTCACCACTGTATAAGGAAGTTTGTTTTTGTCTGTTTGTTTTAATATATTAGTTAACATAACCACTCTTTTCTGGAATCCTGTAATAACCAGTACTCAAGCACACCGATCTCCACAATGACAACGATGCGTAATATATTGTATCAATCATTACAGAGATTGTGGCTGATCGGAGATACAAACTCACGAGCCTTAGATTGATAGTCATACGAGCTACTGACTGATCTAACCGGACACAACATGGAAGTTTGTAAAGCATATTGATTTGTAATGTACCATGTCTAAAAATGTATAGTTAAACTGACCCTAGCACCATATGTCTGAGCAGGGAGCGTATTTGGATAAGACACTCGGGTGTCAACTCTGGATCGTAATGTCCGGACTCTGTTGCCGATACATTGTGTCCCTTGTCTTTTTAATGTACAAACCTTGCAAGTCTATATCGCTCAATTCGGTCGCATGATTTTGTTGCATGTCACAAACACATAAATGTTCTGTGTTTTTTCTTTTCTTACACATGGACTGATATCTGGTTCGTTAGATTAATCAAGAATCTCAGAAACTGATACACAGAAGCATGTATGTGAACACTGTCATTACAGTACCAATTGTGAATTGCAATTTCAAACGTCATTTGTAATTTAAGCACTCAAAGAAGGTTTTTGAAGACACGTTTTCGACCAGTCTGCGGTTTCCATGTATTAGTCATCATGATTCGTCCGTCAGCTCAACTGATCAGTCAGCAAGATTACTAGGTCATTTTGCAAATGCACGTGTTCTGTCAACAAGCCCAGTGGGAATGTAAGTAAGACCACTTGGACTGCCAGCAAATCCACAGGGAATGTCAAGTCTATTTGGTCCATCTGTAAGTCAACCAATTATATGAAATATTTGGAAAATGTTATAACCAAAGTATACAATTTCGTTCTCATTGCACAAGTCATATAAATTTGTAACTATGTACATGTATTTCACGAAATGTTTGTATTTTTCTGAGTCCTTTCAAAGCGATTCTTCCTTGAAATGACATGCAAGGTTTTGCAAATTAAATCATGATAGGGTGCAAATTCCTGCTACAGATGAAAGGCTACAATTGACATGCGAGTACTGTGCAAACCACATGTAGTTCATTCAAAAGACTTGACTTATGTATCATACTAAAAGCAAACATGCTAGCTCAAAGTATATGTTTAAAAAGTGCAGGAGAAACTATGCTTGGTGTTCTAGCTTGCAGGAGCACAAAAAGAGATTTTTTTGTTTTATTTCAGACAAACACGTTTGGTTATCTCTTTTCTTTGTTGAGCTTAACCATTTGTCTAACCGTCCGTCAGTCTATCGCTTTATAAAATTACATTTCTCTAATTATTAGCCTTTCCGGACAGTTACAGTGTTTCAACATTCAATTTGTATACCTGAAAGGCAGTGTTAGATATTTTACAGTCGTGCATCTGTTCACTGTGCTGTGGTACTGCATTGGATTCAAATTAATGCCCATGTAATTGTGACTACATAACTGTTTTGTACATTTTAAAGCAAGTTAAATGTTTTTCATTGCTAATTTTGGCAAGAAAACATATTTACAATTGAAGCAATACCCAGTACAATAAAATTTGTTACAGATCAATACCCAGAACACATAAATGCAGTCCCCAGTACACTGACGATTTTTGTTTTAGTCCTATGTCTCGGTCATTTCATTAGATACAACCCTGAAATTGAGCATACTTGTTCTACGTGTCTTACTTACTAAATTGTTTGATTCTGAATTTTCACAACATGACAAAAATAAAACGATATTAAGTAAAATGTGCACATGGCACATGGTGATAAAATGATAAGGTTGACAGAGAATCGCAATTTTCAACATTCCAGTGTAGTTTTTAGTGATTTCCCGTGTTGTAGAGCATTTGTACATTAGTTACTTAATAATCACATAGATAGTTTATGTTGTAGTCACAAAAAACACTAGATAATTAGGTTGGAACTGATCTTGTTGACAAAAGTCATACTGAATTTTGTTAAAAATCTTATCACATAAGAGCAATATCTGGTGCACGTTGTACCACCGTGAATATTGCACAGATATATTTGAAGCTTAATTATCACGTGACAAGTGACTATTTCATTACGTGATTATTTGGCGGGAGTCTATTCATATTCATTATATAAATCTTTATTCCTTATTATCAAATATTCAATGCAGGGGTTAATACTCTATACGAATAATTGTCCTTTGTCGGTCTACTGTTAAAAACATGCATTTTTACAACAGATTGACTTTAAGGCGCATGAATATACATTGGCATAGAGGCTATTTGTAATGAAAATGCATGAGTCCAAGATGGTGGTAGACTGGTCCTCTGCATGCTATGAAATTTTGAATGGGTACCATAATAGGACAGGGAACCAGATTAAGATGGCGGCGCCCTACTGTTCGGCATGCCTTTGACAGTACCCTTGTATCCATTACCTGCTCAGTCAAGTGTAAATTGTCAACCATAAGTGTTCCTTCTCTTGAGAAGGAACAATAACCTAAAACTTGGTATATATCAGTGCTATTGTTACAGCGTACTTTTGTTTTCACAGATGTCTTCAAACTACAATATTGCTTCGCGGAAAATTATGCATGTGATCATAATCATCTATGCGATTGCATCAATATAGCATTAATAACCAATTAAAGCGTTTAGAACTGCATGACCTGGGTTTCCCTGAATCAGACAGTCTGATCTGTCTAGTTAGCATTGTAAAAATTACTCTGAAACCAGCTTGCCGAAACCAATCTGCGTAATTTGAATTTCTGTATTTTAAGGTTATGTCATAGTGGACACACTGAACAAACTTGATTGCATCAAATGAGATTTAATTGCGTAAAAAACGCAAGAAACACACTCTGGAGAAAACACAGTACTCGTGCTTATAATCATGCTTATGAGTCCGATAGTAAGAAAAAAGTTTTTTTAAATTTATCTTTATCTTTTTTTAGGCCTCACCCCCAGGGACAAACCATGAGACCCAAGGACATGTAATTCACAATTTTTAGGTACCAAAGCCGCATACAGCATTTCATTACGATTCAGCTTACATTTATTTAGGAGAAGTCGAAAATGTCAATTGTTCACGGATACATGATGGACAATGATGGACAAAAGGCGATCGAAAAAGAATATTCACTAAAGAAGTCCTTGGACAAATAAACTTAAAAAATATTCTTGTCCGTTTTCAAAAATGTACAAAACAAAAATTGATTTTGCTACCCCTGATGCTATTTCAAAACTAATAAATATATAAAAAACTTTAGATTCAATAACAGTAATAAACAGATCAATTGATCTTCATAGCGACTTGTTACATAGCAAGCTACTATTCTTTGTACTTTTCAAGTTGACATATTTTGTTTACCGGTACAGTTAATGATCCCACTGTAACATTCTAATTTATGTCTAATAAATGACTGATAAACTCTTTTAATAATATTTGTTTGACTTCTTTCGTTACTGCACAAAATCCCACTCTGGGGCTATCATCATACAGTTTGGTGTATGATACAAGGTGATTGTGAGGTGCGCGTATGTACAAGATTAAAATTAAAACAATAATACTGCACAAAATCCCACTCTGGGGCTATCATCATACAGTTTGGTGTATGATACAAGGTGATTGTGAGTGATTGTGAGGTGCGCGTTTGTACAAGATTAAAATCAAAACGATAAAAACGATGCCCTCGCTCTATGGTGCAGAAACCAGCTCCTCTGAAAGCCTCTACAGTGTCAGCTTTGGCGATGCACTCTGGTCTACACACAGTCTAGTGGATAGTTGGTAGATGTTAACTCTGCAGAATGTTCAATGTTTTTGTTGTATGGTGTTCAGTCATATCGCGACAGTGTCTACTTGAGACAGTATTCTAAGCGCTGTCACACTGGAGTATCATGCCGCAGACACATGGTATGATACCCCACCCAGTCACATTATTCTGACACCGGACCGACCAGACCTACAACTCTCCTCTAAATGTTGAGCGTCAAGTGAGGAAGCTTCTAGTACCATTTCTTTTAAAGTCTTTGGTATGACCCAGCTGGGGATTGAACCCACGACCTTCCACATGCGAGGCGGACACTCTACCACTAGACCACGCTGCGGTCGCAGATATTCAAATATCCTTGTATACTGCCACGTCTCACTGTCAATGATTATGTCGAGATTGGTCTCCAGGAGTAGCAGCCAGAAGGATGTCCTTTTTGCTCTCAGTCTCTGGAAATTGACAACATGGAAGGTGGTCAGGGACTAAATTCATAAATAACTGATGACACGGATGGTTGTCAGGGCCTAAATTCATCAATAATTAAGTCTGAGAATCAAACTCGAGACTCAATATCTGATATTTCTGTAAAACTCTGTAAACATAAAAAAATTTAATAAATGTGATCTTGTGACATTTTGTGTTAAATAATCATTAAAAATCAGTGCTCCAGATAAGGTGCGTATTTGTGTAAATAAGCATTGAAATTTACAGAAAAAGCATTGAAAATAATTAATGTGCGTACCGGTACGCATAAACAATTGAGTTTAAGCATTTCACTGGCGATCTTTTGCGTATCGTATTTTTGAAAGACCTGGGTTATCACAACTGATGTAGACACTGTGAAATAAACAAATCTAAGGGAAGTAACTTCTAAGCCATTTGTCTGGTTTCCGAGCGTATTCCGATAAACTGAACTGTTTATTAGTAAAATGCGGAACCAGATTAACTTATACAATATAGTTATTGCCCGTAGATCGTTGTCACAGAGACGCACATGGGAATATGTTGAGTAGTTCCAAGCGTTCTGAAAAGGCCTGTTATAAACGTAAGACGACAAACTTAATGTGTATCTATTATTTATTCTAATGGCATCGTCTGGTTCTGCCGTCGGGAGACGCAAAAAAACCCCATAAAAACCCAATCTACTAATTTATTCCAGTTTGATTGCCCTTAGGTTAAATTTAGCTGTTACTGATAGTATTAAAAAGTGTGACATCCTAAAAAAGATGACTGTTAGCCAGTTGGAGACTGTAAATATGTTCCTCGCTATAGAGAATCCAGTTCTTTTAAAGTTCAATGATTTTGTTCCAAAAACTGTTACAAGTTACATTCTTCAGAGCAGGCTTCAGGCATTATGACAGTTTTCTTGCAAATAGAGGTAAGTTTTGAAAATGTCAACTTTAAGCATTGTATATTAATTTAGGGCGTAAAATAAGCATATGGCGAATAACTAATCAGAAAATACTCTTTCAGTTTCCATTTTAAGCATTGAATTTTATTTTAGGGGTTAAATAAGCATTGGGCCAAAAACTTATCTGGAGCACTGAAAAATGATTGTTTCTAAAAACAAGAGGCCCAAGAGGACCTGAGGACGCTCTACTGACTCATAGTGGCCATAGCACTTTTTGAAATTCTACTATGCAATAGAAACATCTGGGCGGGGTCATTTTTAACTCTAGGGACACCATTTGAACAAATCTAACAAAACTATAGTTGGTCATCATTACTACATAAACATTTTGAAAATCTGTTGGACCGTTCATGAGAAGAAGATTTTTTAAGTTTTGGACTATTTTTAGTAACGGTGGCCATCTTGAATTTAAGATCGAAAAAATAAATCTTTTGTATAGTCTCCTATGCAATAGAAACATCCATGTGAATTTTCAGTTTGATTGGCCTAGTGGTTTCAGAATAAATGAAAAAAAAAGAGAATTTTCTGTTTTCCCACAGTATCCCAATGTAAAATTCTAAGTCCCCTTACAGGCCCCTATATATTTTAGCCCCTAAATTCTTATCTGCAATCAAACCCCTACAGTTAGGGATAATTTATATTAAATATGTACAAATCTTACATACCGGTTCTTGAGAAAATAATTTATCTAATTCCCAATTTGTACCCTTTTGGGGCCCCTCCTGACCCCTTAAGACATAGGAACCCAGTCATTTTTACAAATCTTAACCTCCTTCACCTAACAATGCTTTAGTGAAGATATAGGCAAAATCATTTCTATTTAAAAAAAAAAATAAAAAAATATTATATTGACATGATTGTGTCCCCTAATTGAACTCTCAGGGCAGGGTCATTTTTAACCCTTGGGACACCATTTGAACAAATCTAACAGAACTATAGTTTTGGACCATTTTTAGCAATGGCGGCCATCTTGAATTTCAGATCGAAAAAAAAAAATCTTCTGTATAGTCTCCCACGCAATTGAAACATCCATGTGAAATTTCAGTTTAATTGGCCTAGTGGTTTCAGAACAGATGAAAGAAAAAGAGAATTTTCTGTTTTCCCATAGTATCCCTATGTAAAATTCTAAGTCCCCTTACAGGGCCCCTATAAATTTTAACCCCTAAATTCTTATCTGCAATCAAACCCCTACACATAGGGATAATTTATGCACAATATGAACAAATCTGACATACCGGTTCTTAAGAAAACGAATTTAGTAATTCCCAATTTTAACCCTTTTGGGGCCTCTCCTGACCCCTTAAGACAGTGGAACCCAGTCATTTTTACAAATCTGAACCTCCTTCACCAAACAATGCTTCTGTGACGATATAGGCAAAATCATTTCCATTTTAAAAAATAAAAATAAAAAAATATTATAATGACATGTGTCCCCTAGTTGAACCCTCGGGGCGGGGTCATATTTAACCCTAGGGACACCATTTGAACAAATCTAACAAAACTATAGTTGGTCATCATTACTACATAAACTTTTTGAAAATCTGTTGGGCCGTTCATGAGAAGAAGATTTTTTAAGTTTTGGACTCTTTTTAGTAATGGCGGCCATCTTGAATTTCAGATCGAAAAAAAAAAATCTTCTGTATAGTCTCCTATGCAATAGAAACATCCATGTGAAGTTTCAGTTTAATTGGCCTAGTGGTTTCAGAGAAAGTGCTGCTAACAGACGACAGACAACGCGCAATCGCATAAGCACTTCTGGCCTTTGGCCAGTAGAGCTAATAAATACAGTAATGTGCTTGTTTAATAGATGTTAACTGAATCTTATATTTTTGACATTCCGAGTCTAAATCGGCTCTGGTATTTTATTCTAGGGGTGGCCAAGCTGGATCGGCGGTGATGCATGTTGTGGTGATCTAACAGAGCTGGTGGTGGTACTGAGACTATGGGAAGTTGGTGAGGCTGTACAGTCTTGGGTGGGTGGGGCAACAGAGACGACACTATAGGTGTTCTCGGTCGCAATGGAAGTGTTGATGGAGTTTGTAGACAGGGTGTCAAACAGCGTTGATGAAAAGTTTGGTAGGCCATAGGTACAGCATATCCAGTTAGTGTTTGGAGCTATGACATTATAATTTTATATCTCAAGTAAACTCAGAGAAAATCAATTGTTGCCATCCCAAAAAACAAAACAAGTGCGCACCGCACAATCGACCTTGACCTACTTTTAAATCACATGTAAGGAAACCGTATGTCTCACTCGATATGGAGTTGCTATTTTAACACATTAAAATCATGCTGTATGGTTATTCCTGTATATTGAGCACAGTTAACTAGGGAGATTACTACCATACCACTCTTTCCTAGGATCCAGGGAGGTTAACCAACACTCAAGCACACCCATCTCAGTAAGTAATTTAAAACTTTCCCACTTGAATCAGCGATAAGATTGATTGATTGAACATTTAGTGTCATTTTTATGCCATCGAGGGCTAACAGACGATCAGTTAACCTAACCACTGTTTCCTGGGATTAACCAGTACTCGAGCACACCCCATCTCTGCAAGTAACTGATAACTTTCCCACCTGAATCAGTGGTGAGAGACGAATGATAATAAGACACAATGTCGTATATCAATCATCACGGAGACTGTTGCCGGGCGGGGGATTCGAATTCACGACCCCTGGATTGATAGTCAGACACTTAACTGACTGAGCTAATCGGCCTGGTGCTAATCAGCGGTGAGAGACGAATGACAATCATTACAGTCTGAACTAGAATCGAGTCTGTTTCCTGGGTAGAACCAGTACGGAGTGTTTTGAAAGTCATTGGGTCAAGCTGACATGCAACATATTACACATCTCTATGGAGTCTTTTAAAGATTTTTTATTTCGAGTCTCACAAAACAGCTGATGTTATTTAATCAGACTAGATCAAGCTAGGGATCAAACCCACAGCCACAGGCGTTCAACTGTCAGTTGAAGACTATACACTACACTAGATACTGCCCAGCCTGTCATCATATACAATACATATAACCCATTGCAACTTATCTAACTTGCTGCCCTGGTACTTATCATCTTGTATATTTTTGTTAAATATTAATAAATTTATGTAATTTATAAATTACACTGATGACCTATAACTGAAATAAACAATATTTTATTCAACTATTATTGAAAAAAATCACTCTTTCACATGGTAGCTGAGATAAACGATATTCTAATCTATTCATTGAAGTGCACCCTTTCACATGATTAGTCGAGTTAGATCAACCCATGATTCACATTCTGAGTCGTAATCAAAGGAGTTACCTCCCTTCTCCAAGCCAAAACAAATTGCCTGCCTTTCAATTTACTTTTGAATATAAAATGGATACATTGCAATGCACAACTTCAAAACGAACCCATCATTTTGCCCAAAATATCATGCTTTTGCAATGACAATAACAAATAATCCCTAAGTAGCCAATATTGTATTGAAAATATCCACTTGCCTTTTATGGTCTTACAGCCATGTTATGCTGGTTGCCCGCATTAACGCATTCAAATGGGAACTAGCGTCATTAGCGCATGTGCAGTCTTTGTTTCCTGCTACAACTTACGGAAGAAACCGGAGGGCGTCAATTAGACTGTTACTATCTGTTTTTTTATCCGCCCCGACCCCTTTTCCAACTACATTCGGAAAAAAATTTAAGGTAATATATTAAACTTTCACACGTTCATCGCTTTATATCTTTCTGTTGCGAAATGATTGAAAAACTACTTAAAAGTTGGTGTCTCGCATGACACTTTCTTTCAAATAGTTGAATCGCTTCCGCGAACGATATAATTTTTAAGTATTCAGATATCCAATACAGTGAGTCTACTAGTTGGGATCGGTCTTTGTCTGGCTAACATGTCATGTTTCTGTAATGCATTATAGCATTTACAGGGCATTATTGCGTGTTTGGGTCGTTGTGACTGTATGCATTTTGTACTGGGCCAGGGCTAATTTAAAACATGTTAAATGTCTTGAATGTCTGGTAGTGTTTTCCCTCATATTTTGAAGTTTGGGGTCAATCATACCCGTCAGTAGGCCCCTATAAGTTTAAGTTACCATCAACGCTTTGCTATAGAAAATGTGGTGAGCAAGAAAAGATAATGTAGCCACTGGACAGCATCAGCAGGGTCACTACTTCTCCTGATGCTGCACCACTGGCTGGAACTTATGATTATATAGTGTAGTGCATTCCAGATACATCACATTATTCCTTGTATTGCGGTATTTACATTATCAAAAAATTAGGCAAGTAGTGACATTTATCTCATTTTCTGGCCTGGTAACTTTTCACCAGGAAGTCACTTTTTTGATAAGTCAGCGAAGATCTGCCAAATAACAAAACAGCATGTTAAATAAGTTCAGTTCTATGTCTCTCACCTTAATTCCACACTTTCATGAGTTTATTCCACCCCTTTACTAAATATCATGTATAGGGTAAATTCTTAAAAATAAAAATAAATAATCTTGAGTAAATTTGTTTGTCTGCTAGCTGATTTAATGAATAAAAAACACTAGAAGGGCTTGTAACTGTAGTGGTGCTGACATTTCGAAATTCCGCCGAACAGATTCAACTTATATAATTTGAAGGCTGAAGCATAAATACGCAGACAGCTGCTTGAAGAATAGTCAATCTTCTCCAATATACCATTATAGCCCAATAGGTGAATTTTAAGGTTCGTTTGATTAAATGGTGTGACAAAAACTCAAAACCGTCTGAGCAATTGTCTCAATCTAACACACCCACGCTGTAGATGTATCCCTATAAAATAAATAAAGTGGGCATGCATCTTGAGAAAAGTATTGGTAAAAAAGTATGTAATGTGCTGCTGTGGTCTAGTGTTTAGCGTTTTTTGCTCAAAGTCCAAGACCACCTGTTCAATTTCCAACTGGAAGGGAATGCCTGCAACTCGACATAAATCAGGTCAATTATCTTGAAATTATGTGACGGGAGTATTCAATAGGACTTTGATTTAGCTCTATTGATAGCAGCATACAGTGTTATTGATTTGACTGTATAACATACTGGGTGAACCAATCACTTCCATTGTTATATGATTTGTGTGCCAATGAAACTTGGACAAAATTCACTTTGCTACATATGTTCACATGTCGCTTAAATATTATATAAAGGTAAACTCATCCCAGAATTGTTTCTCTCGCTATAGTTTTACCTATTTCTCTTAATGAATTTAATTATATATTATCTCAATAGTGAATAGTGCCAGATAGATTGGTTTCATAAAGAAGTTGGCATCACATCACAATGCAACTGTGTTGACAGTCTATGATGAAAATAAAAGAAAAAAATCATGTATCCATTAAATTTAAAACATGGTAAAAAAACTAATTTTTCAGTAAGGAAGATTTGTCTAATTAGAGTTTCTCTCCTATAAAAATGTTGATGATGGATAAAGTAAGGTAAAAAAAATGCAGGACAAGTATTACTAAGGCTTTGGTTCAGAACAAGCGACTTTTTACATTCGTTTCATTGCTTCTAAGAATAAATGTCATTATTAAGGAAATATGTGCTTGCACTATATGTTTGGTCTATTTTGAAATATCAGAATGTGTAATTTTTTATATAATATAAGTGCCCCAGATAAGAATTGACTGAATTGGGTGAAAACTCTTCAAAATTAAAATAATTGAGTGAAACTTAATAATCAAAGATTTAATTGGGTGATTTCCACTTGGTAAGCAGTGCTTCAGATAATCACTATTTGGGGGGTATTTTAGCATTTACATTTTTTTTATAAAGCATTGGAATTTAAGTTAAGGGGTAAAATAAACATTGGTCATTCTCATTTTTTCTGTTGATTAGATTTTTTAAATGGCAATTTTATAAGAATGTTCATTTTTACCCTTGACATTTTTGAAAATAAGCATTGCATACTAATTTAAAGTGTAAATTACTCATTTGAAGAAAAGCTTATCTTGAGCACTGAGTAAGTGTACAGTAACTGAGTGAACGTAGGGTATTGGCTAAATGAAAGAAATTCAAATGACATTCTTTGATTAAACTAGTCTTTATTCAACTGTTGCTACCTGGAACTCTTAATTTGCACTATCAGTATTGTATCAGAATGATGTTGCTACCTGAAACTCTAAATTTAAAAACAAACTAGTTTCTTTCACAAATGCAGTTGCTCTGGTCTAAGTCGTTGTTAACAATGTCAAATAATATTGGTTTAAAAGTACTTATTTAAGAAATGTTGTTAGAGTAACTAAAAATTGGACTTAAATTTCGGTTAGAACATATATTTTCCTTTGAAAGCTGAGATTTTCGTTCTCACTTCAACATTTTGTCAAAGTGCATGATCTTGATTACTAGACGCTTTCTTACTACTGTAGCATGCACCGAGTGGTGGTTGCACAATCTTACTAGGATATATACAGCAAGTGTAATAATTAATATATATATATATATATATAGTTTTTCTTGGGCTACTTTACCGATAATTCATTCCAAAGTTTAGATAAATGATTGGTTGGTTGCAAATAATCAATGTACAATTAATGTGTATTACTTAACTACAATAAAACGCAATATCCTGCTATTCAATGACGCTAAGCATCAGTCGAGCACAATAAACAAGTCAAGCACTTCCTCACTCAATGAATGACCCTGAGCATCAGTCGAGCACGATAATATTTATAAATGTACACTCTACTTCATAACACTATAAACCTAAGCCATCAAAGAACCCAATGACGCTGAGCATCGGTCGAGTCTGGTATTATGTACACATATACTCATTAACTTATACCATTGTATACCTATATCATGGAACCCTAACTATCACCGAACCCAATAACGATGAGCTTCAGCTGAGTCTGATAGTATGTATACTTAATACTTCAATGCCTGTGTCATGTAACCTTTCTATCACAGAACTCAATGACGCTGTACATCAGTCGAGCCTGATAGTATACATGTATACATAATACTTCAATGCCTGTGTCATGTAACCTAACTATCACAGAACGTTGAAACGTTGGTTTTCAACTACTGTATTTCGGCCAAAAGTCCCACTGTTGTTCAATCCAAAATATATAAGTCACGTGACGTTGTCACTCCGTCGACAGCAAAAGACAGACTGACCATTTTCTACAGCTGCTACGGCCCTTTATACGTCGCGCCACTCAACGGATTCCGATTGATTTCAACTGATGGCGGAAAATACCGAGTCATTCGCGTTATTATTATACTGTTTATGATACTTAAGAACCAGTTCTGATTGTAACAATCTTGCGTAATTAATCAGCCTTTATTAAAACACAAATACAAATTGAAACACATCACAAATACAACTTTATAAGATCAAATACTAACTAGAATTATTTGTGTTTATCAGTCTTGCAAGTAGTCTCAAACTAATCAAGGGGAATAACTCTGTTAGAAATATACATCACACTACCTACAAATAATATACAAACTCCTGTATGAGAAAGCTGAATAAACTGTTACTTGTCTCTACTTTCTGGCAATAGGTTGTGAGGCATATACCTTAATAACCAGGAACCAGTTCATCTAGCAGTTTCATGTTTACCGAAAGATAGGAAATATGAAACAGCTGTTTGGATACGCATGTATTAGAAATAGTTTAAGTGAAAGAAAAATTATTTTTTGATTTTAATACTTTTTTTCATAATGAGTTTAAATATAGATAATCAGCCAAATAGTGAATAATGCATTCCCTATAGATTGGTTACATTTAGCATTTACCTTCGGCTTTCCCAGGTACTGGTGTTCCATGCTTTGCCCATTTTTTTTTAAACACTAATATGTGGCATGAGGAACACTCCTACTATGAAATAGCAGATTATAAGTGCATTGAGCTATATTCAGAAAGTTAAACTCTCTGTTCTTTAGGAATGTATCTATAGTTCCTTTAAATATAAATCAAGATCAATATAAAAATATATATAAAACAAAAACACAGACAATGACATAGCATTTTATTGAAGTTTTTGCATTAACCAGCGTAACAAAATTTAGCACTTCTCCCTGTTTTTTCTCCACTTCTCATTTTTTTGGTTGATGGAGAAGTCGCTTTTCCTAAAATTCCTAAATTTGAGCCCTGAATCTAGAGAAGATAGTCTAAACATTCATATCCTTTTCTATGATGAGTACATGTTGTGAATTTACTTTAATTTGTAGAGATCCTTAGATATACGGTATACTATAAAAATATATATTGTTTCAGATGGCGTTTAAAATGAGATCGAGCAAGTTTCGGCACGTCTTTGGCAAGCCTCTGAAGAAGGAATTGTGCTATGATGCTCTACAAACAGTGAAATCATCAATAGACAGCTTGTGCTGTGCTGTGAATCCAAAATTTGTGGCAATCATACATGAGAGCGCCGGAGGTGGTAGCTTTTATGTTTTACCTTTGGAAAAGGTTTGCATATTTTCTTTAAAAAAAACACACTTTTATCTCAATTGTGTCATTTATAAATTTGTAGTTTTTAGCTCTAGCTGGCTGAAGGCCTGTACAGCTTCTATCAGTTTGAGGTGTCCAAATGTCCATCCATTTTTAATATTTTATTTCCCCGCCATTTGAAGAATACTGAAGGGGCATTAAGAGTTACACCTGTCTGTCCATTCATGAATATGAGGTTCAAAATTGGGTTTCCAATCAAGAAGTACTGAATGGCTCCATATATTTACTTGATATTTTGTATGTAGCTATATAATTACATTATACAGGCTAAGTGTGGTATTTGTCAACATTTGTCTAACATTACAGAAGTTGTGGTTTCTTTTTGGTATAATTTTCTGTAGAAACGAAGTGTTTTCGATCACATTTCAAATCTTATAAATACTTCAGTATCTTAATTTTTCACAGATTTTTTTTCAAACTTACCTAGCTCTTACATGTTTTAACATAACTAAGATAAGTTCAGAAATGGCTTTTGTCGAATTATAATCTAGGCAGTGTTTTTTTTACCATTTTGGGAAGATGACCCATACCCCTGGAATTGGAAATTTTAGCGACATTTTCATTAACACTGGGAAAACTTTAGCAATATATATATATATATATATATATATCGTGAACTTCATATAAATGTGTACACTTGCTTCTCTGGCCATCAATTTAAAGAATCAATGTCATACTCAATTCAGAATGGGGAAAACTTTGTTTATTTCATTAAGGATTTATGGCAAGTTTCAATTGACAATTATTAAAGCTTTCAATTGGGAATTTTTACCACTCATTTGGGAAAAAAAAAACTTTTTGCCATTGCCATGACCCAATAATGGCTATAAAAATGACCGGAAAAAAAAACACTGCTAGGTCACAAGTAAATGTAAAATTTTATGAAAAGCTTGTTGGTGCTTTAGAGGTTGCATTTTGGATCTTTGATGTCCTTAAATTTGACTTTTGTTTTTATAGATTTTGGATGAGTTATAAAATGGGTCATGTAGGGTAGAAAACTAGAATTTTGTGGTCCATTAATTGACATTTTGTATATTTTATAGTAGCTGTATTTTTCATCAAATATTTTTTACCAAGTTTGGACACTTATTAGTAATATTGCAGACAAGTTGTACTGGTCAAATTAAATAATTATTGTTGAATTTTTTTGTTATTAAATGTCAATATTTGTATTGGTGCGAGATCCTCACTAAACTTACAAAATGATCATATATCCATAAATATCTTGGGACATGCTCTTCAGACTTGATTGACTAGTTTGGATTGATGATATCTGAGTTATGACCCTTTAATCAATAAAAATTTCAATATATGGCCTTGTGTACACTCTTACACCTGCAGTTTTATTGTACCTTATTGGATAGGAAACTTGCATCTCTCTACTAAATGTTTAAAATAGCATGCCAATAATTAATAATTTGGCAAATATTAATCATTCAAATTTCACAGACAACTGAATTGTTTTACAGAGAATGTAAGGTGTGTGAAATATTAGATTTTATAATATTTTAAATGTGCAATATGATCTTGAATTTTAAAAATGTTGCAGTTTGAAGTAAAATTTCAAAAACAGTCGATTCAAATTTGAATGCAAATGAGATATGGTCACTGTATTTTGATATAGGTAAAGTAGGTAAATCGTGCCAGGCGAACATAGCATGCATTTAAACCTGCAAAAAGACTGCGGCGTGGTCTAGTGGTAGAGCGTCCGCCTCGCATGCGGAAGGTTGTGGGTTCAATCCTCGGCCGGGTCATACCAAAGACTTTAAAAATGCTACTAGAAGCTTCCTCGCTTGACGCTCAGAATTTAGAGGAGAGTTCTAGGCCTGGTCGGCCCGGTGTCAGTATAATGTGACTGGGTGGGGTATCATACCATGTGTCTGTGGCATGATACTCCAGTGTGACAGCGCTTGGAATACTGTCTCGAGTAGACACCGTCGCGATATGACTGAAAAATTGTTGAAAGCGACGCTAAACACCATACACCAAAACCTGCAAACACCCAAATTGTTAATAAGATCTGTTTATGTTTACAACGTTTCTCAGGTAAATAAAAATCACCTGTACTTTCTTTGATTTTTTAGTTGCAGTATACATACACAAATTTTGTAATCACAAGTACCTCAACAGTTTTGAATATAATTCTTTGGGAATGGTCTCATTTCCATTGTGCAAAGAATTATAATTTGTATTTCTCAGAGGAATGGAAGTTAAGATTTTTGAAAAAGAGATTTTGTAACATTTTGCTTGAATATGCGAATGTTCATAACATCTCATCATTTGCTTTTCCTTCTCAATATAGTATAAAAGTCCTTGGTTAAAAACTATAAGATTTCCAATACTGTTTTTGGGCAGGTATAGATACATGTAGCAAGATAAAAATGTGATTCTAGAGTGATCAACAGTTAATGTATAAATTTCTCTTCTGTGATACAGGTGAGCAATCAACGACCATTGATGCCTTCTTGTTATGTGTAGTTAGGGCTATTATAAATTAATTGCTAGGTTATCATCCCAATTTTTCTTAAAAAGTGGGAGTGCAAGAGAATTTTATTTTTTTATTTTTAAATTTTTTTATGTTTTTTTTTAATAATAAAAAAATAAATTTATGTGTTTTTTTAATAATAATTATGAGTTTAATAAAGGATCAGTGCAACATGAAAATTAGTGGGTGGGCAGAGATGATAACAATTAATTTACTATGACCTAATAATCGTATTTATAAATGTTGTTAATTGATTATGGTTTTGAGCTACTAAATTCAGTTTTAATAGTTACACAATCATGCTACAGTTGAGTTACACTGTGGTCTAGTTGTAGAGCGTAGCCTGGTCATACCAAAGACTTGAAAAATGATACCAGAAGCTTCCTCACTATGCACATAGCAAATAGAGGATAGCTCTAGGTCTGGTATCATGTAGAGGATAGCTCTAGGTCTGGTACCATGTAGAGGATAGCTCTAGGTCTGGTATCATGTAGAGGATAGCTCTAGGTCTGGTATCATATAGAGGATAGCTCTAGGTCTTGTAGCATGTAGAGGATAGCTCTAGGTCTGGTATCATGTAGAAGATAGCTCTAGGTCTGGTACCATGTAGAGGATAGCTCTAGGTCTGGTATCATGTAAAGGATAGCTCTAGGTCTGGTATCATGTAGAAGATAGCTCTAGGTCTGGTATCATGTAGAAGATAGCTCTAGTTCTGGTATCATATAGAGGATAGTTCTAGGTCTGGTACCATATAGAAGATAGCTCTTGGTCTGGTATCATGTAGAAGATAGCTCTAAGTCTGGTATCATGTAGAAGATAGCTCTAAGTCTGGTATCATGTAGAAGATAGCTCTAGGTTTGGTATCATGTAGAAGATAGCTCTAGGTTTGGTATCATGTAGAAGATAGCTCTAGGTCTGGTATCATGTAGAAGATAGCTCTACGTCTGGTATCATGTAGAAGATAGCTCTAGGTTTGGTATCATGTAGAAGATAGCTCTAGGTTTGGTATCATGTAGAAGATAGCTCTAGGTCTGGTATCATATAGAGGATAGCTCTTGGTCTGGTATCATATAGAAGATAGCTCTAGGTCTGGTACCATATAGAAGATAGCTCTTGGTCTGGTATCATGTAGAAGATAGCTCTAAGTCTGGTATCATGTAGAAGATAGCTCTAAGTCTGGTATCATGTAGAAGATAGCTCTAGGTCTGGTATCATGTAGAGGATAGCTCTAAGTCTGGTATCATTTAGAAGATAGCTCTAGGTTTGTTATCATGTAGAAGATAGCTCTAAGTCTGGTATCATGTAGAAGATAGCTCTAAGTCTGGTATCATGTAGAAGATAGCTCTAGGTCTGGTATCATGTAGAGGATAGCTCTAAGTCTGGTATCATTTAGAAGATAGCTCTAGGTTTGTTATCATGTAGAAGATAGCTCTAGGTCTGGTATCATATAGAGGATAGCTCTTGGTCTGGTATCATATAGAAGATAGCTCTAGGTCTGGTATCATATAGAGGATAACTCTAGGTCTGGTATCATATAGAAGATAGCTTTAGGTCTGGTACCATATAGAGGATAGCTCTAGGTCTGGTATCATATAGATGATAGCTCTAGGTCTTCTGTCATATAGAGGATAGCTCTAGATCTGGTAGCATATAGAGGATAGCTCTAGGTCTGGTTTCATATAGAGGATAGCTCTAGGTCTGGTATCGTAGAGAATAGCTCTAGGTCTGGTATCGTAGAGAATAGCTTTAGGTCTGGTATCATATAGAGAACAGCTCTAGGTCTGGTATCATATAGAGGAAAGCTCTAGCTCTGGTATCATATAGAGGATAGCTCTAGGTCTGGTATTATATAGAGGAAAGCACTTGGTCTGGTCAGCCTGTTGTCAGTATAATGTGACTCGGGATATCATACCAGTGGTCTGCTGCATGATACTTTTTCCTTGTGAAAAAAAAAATATAAATATATATGTATGTAACAGGACGAGAAAAAATATGCAGTGAGTCCGGAATCCGAACCCTAGACCTTTTTCCTACAAGGTGAATGCTCTACTGACTGAGCTAACTGGACCGCTTGCATACATTTGTATGCTAATATGTTACGTACACACTGAGATATATAATAAGATAGAAGTTTATCAGTGCTCATGCTTACAGTCGTGTTGTTCAATCAGGCTATACTGTACAACAATGTTTGTTTGCAGTGCTCCTACCTTCACACTCCAGTTGCTACTATTCACACTTATTATTGACTTTCAAAGCTTTGTTATTGTTTTTTGTCATGGATGCAGTCCATTTTTGTTCAAAATGACAATAAAAAAAATCTGCCCAAAATAATATTTATAATTAACTACCGGTACCTATTCATATAGAAACACTGGGTCAGAGCACTGCAAACAAACAATATTTTGTGTATGGCTTAAAATGTTAATTTCATGATCTATTACAAACAATAAGAAGCAAGTAGCTACGGAAGTTTGATATTTACTCAAGTGACCTTACAAAGGATATCCTCATTGGTTGATACTTGTCACCTATCTTTATTGTCAGATGTGTACCAGTAACATTTACACGTTGGTTGATTTCATGGATGTTAAGTTCAAGTTTTTAAAATATACAATTAAGAAACAGGAAATTGCATCCTTGATAATTGATAATGGAGTTGCAAATTTAATAAACATACTACTATGATAAGTATTAAAACTGATACATCTTTCCACGACACTTGAGTCAAGTCCTCACCTCCAGGAGACATTACAATTTTTTTCAAAGTTTCAATTCAAGGTCATCTTGTGTTCGCTCTCTCAGGGCTGGAAAATTCCACTCGTCCGCTCGCCATGAGGCCGTCCTTAAAAAATAAATTGTTTGTCGTGCTCCTACCTACTCAATCATAGTTGCAGCTTTTTTATTGACTTTCTAAGCGTTTAATTTTTTTTTCATGATTTCTGTCAATTTTTCTTTAAAAGACTATGTAAAATAAAAATTTGGCCCCCCCAAAAATTTAGTTACCTACCAACATGAAAAATACTGGGTAGGAGCACAGCAAACAAATTTATATTGTTTTAAGGAAGGCCTGAAAAATAGACATTTGATCAGGACGATTAATATTTAAGAAAATGACCTTAATATTTCTTTAATTGTAAGTAGTCAATCAAGAAAAATTGGAAAGGGAGGATGAGTAGCTTTTATAAGAAATTTCAAGCCATGTCTGTATATCTAAAGCTCCTTGAAGGATTTACATGTAACTCCGATCGCATGTTCACTTCATCTCAAGATAATGTGCAAAATGTTGCCATGAAAATATTATTACACAGAAAATCAATTGATGGTTGGTGACCACTTAAAAGTTAAACACGGGGCGGATGTGGCTGTCTTTCAAACCAAACCACGACTTAACTTACTCTTCGCCATGTAACAATTTAATTACTCCAAAATGAACACTGCTTTGTACAAGCATTATTTACCAGTGGCCCATAATGCAGTATGGGATATAGCCGTTGTTTCAATCTATCATGACAAAGAAACTTGAATCAACTCCCTTCTTGTACTTCATTTATAGTTATATTTGCTTTGTGGTGTATATCCTGAATATTCTTAGAATTATTTTCCCTTTAAACTCCCCTCATACTCAGCCGTGTTCCCACTACATCATCAGAAAAATTGGGTGGACGCAATAAGAACTTGCACAACGTAGTAGGAATGCAGTAGAAACCAATAAGGACGTGGAATGGTCTCCATGGACATGGAGGACATGGTCAAACTTTGTACACGTTAAATAAAACAATGTAATGAGGACGTGGTCAAATCAGGATGCAGTAAAAACTTAATAAGGACGTAGTAACACAGTGTTTTCTCCAGGTCCAGTTTTTTGGGGGTCATTGATGACCCGCTGGCTAAAAATCTGGGGGTCATTTTCAAAATCTGGGGGTCATCAGTTGACTAGTTTTAAACTTAATCAACTTGAATAAATGGAGGTAAAAAAATACACAATTTACTAAAACATTTTTACTTCCTATTTCACACAAATTTCTCAATCAAAGCTAAAAATTAAGTCAACAACTTCAAAACAATTTAACTATAAACGAATGTTTCACTTCTGGCAACAAGTTACAAAAACTATAGAAAGTACATATAGTTGTTTTTATGATCATGGCCAGAAGGCCATGAACTTTTCAAATGTCACAGTTTTTATTTCCTCAAACTACAATATTGCTTCGCGGAAAATTATGTATGTGATCATAACCGTCTATGCGATTGCATTAATATAGCGTTAATAACCAATTAAAGCGTTTATGTAACTTAGTAGAACCCTGTGACCGGGGTTTCCCTGAATCAGACCACGTGATCTGTCAAAACAGCTAGCATTGCAAAAATAAATAAAGTTTGAAACCAGCTGGCCGAAGCAAATATGCGTAATTTGGACTTCTGTTTTTTTAAGGTTGCATCATAGTGGACGCACTGAACAAACTTGATTGCGTCAAATAAGATTTAATTGCGTCAAAAACGCAAGAAACGCGCTCTGGAGAAAACACTGGTAACAACGGCATTGAAGTAGTAACCTAGTAGTGACTTCATTGACGTAGTACAATGGTGGCGCTGACAGGAAAGAATGCATGGCAGTCTCTTTGTGTTGTTTCTGAATTGTAAGCCACTTACCAGTGACATTTCTTGTTTTAATCTTAACCAAACACACAGAAATGTAATATCTCAGAAACATTTTTTAACTAGTCAAATTTAATCTGATTATAAAGTATGAGTTCTGGCCCTTTGATTTAAAAAAAAAAAGAACATTATCTCTTCTGCCACAGGTGAGAGATTAAGAGTCGATGTGCCGCTGTTGTTCAGTAAACTTCATTGAAGTTACACAGTAGTTATATTAACATAATATCTGTAACAAGTCCTTGAACTAACTCAATGATAATCGTATAATTAATAGTCCATGAATTGTCAAAACTTTAATTGTTTTTGTGTTCTTGCAGTTATTATGAGAATCTTCCCAAACATACACAGTTATATAAGCATAGTTTCTTGGCCAAGTTCTGGAATTGGCGTAATCAAAGAATGAATGTCATAGTTATGACTTTTGAATCATCAAAAATGTTCTATTTTACACTATATTCACCTGCAGTTTTGATTTTGATCTTCACCAATCTTACATCATAGTTATATAGCCATAATATTTCAATTCTTGAACTGGCTAAATTGGATAATTAAGCGTTGTGTGTAATCAAGTACTCCTTCAGACAGGACGTGTAGAAAGAGAATGTCTATTGGTTGTAGATCATACAGCAACACTCTTGGACATCATATGGTTCCCTCGTAATATTTGTTTTGTTATCTGTTTCAGACAGGACGTATAGAAAGAGGAACTCATTTGGTAGCCGGTCATGCAGCGGCAATCTTAGACATCAAATGGTGCCCTCATAATGACAATGTCATTGCCAGCTCATCAGAAGATAGTAAAATCAAGATATGGAGTATACCAGAAGCATGGGGAGAAAATTTGACTGCTGAAGATGCCGTTGTCACTCTTGAACAGCATCAGAAGAAAGTCGGTGTAATAGAGTGGCACCCTACAGCGCACAACATACTTCTTAGTTCAGGTTGGTACTTTCCGTTATATCACAATGCAGTGTACCTGTATAATTATAAAGGTCAAGTTCAGCATTTTTTTATGTTGGTCAAATTTCACAGGAGTTATGTTCCCTTTTTGACTTGGTTTTCGATCAAAAGTGGGGGCATTCGTGTCAGTAAACACATTTCTAGTTCAAAAATGATTCTCTTGACAACAAGTTAATCAAATATGTTCATAATTGATATAAATTATTCCTTTGAGTAATGGGTTTGGAGTTTTTACAAGTCGTGGGGCTAGGATATATAGGGGTCCTGTTACTTGTATTAATTCATCTATAAAAAATAAAACTCAAAGTCCCAAAAGATGACTATTATAGAGGAATATACTAATGGAAAATGAAAAAATTCACTTTTTCTTATCCATTTGTTCAATACTAATATACAAGTATATCTGACGCCTTGTCTGGTCCTGGCAAATAATATTTGGTTCAGTTACCAAAAGAATCAGAAAAGGGCTGCAATTGTGAAATTTCAGAAGTCATCCTCTTGATAATTGATCTTTCAAACTTTTTCATATATTAAATAAATTATTCTTACATTAGGAAGGGATTGAAGATTCTACAAATTAAGGGGCTTGGATGTACAGTGAAAATGGAAATTTTTCATTTCTTCAATTTGAAATCAAAAATATTGTCCACTCATAATAAATCTGTATGTGTGGGGAATTTAAATTTTGACAAATCAAGGGGATGAGATGTATATGGGTCCTGTAAAGGGACTATTTTTGGAAGGTGAGCATAGCAAGGTTTCTATAGTTATCACAATGCCTATGTATGATTTTGTTCTATAAACTTTGTTATACTGTGGACGGCAATTTCATTTCCTCCGACAGATACAATAGTTCGAAAAGTTTCAAAGCACAATTCCCATAGCAGAGGACATAGAGATCGAAATTTGATTTTATTGCGATTTTTGTTCTATCAAACAGACAGCAAAACACTCCAAATATGCGGTAGTTGGCATACAATTTCCACTGAATGCATCTACTGCGCATTAGTATAGCAAAGGTAAAAATAGTCCCTTCAGCATCCCAAGCGATGATAAATATATTGTGGCCGTCATTTATTGGTGAAATGCAGGAAAAAATTAAAATTGTGGTCTCAGTATCATGATTTCAGATTGACATTCAATTCAGAATTATTTACCGTATATTAATAAAGGAATGGCTGGAATACTCTAAAAAGTACTTGCTTTGTTTATTCAAAATATTGATTTGAACTCGGGCAATTGACAAATGTTTATGAAAATCAGTCATGTTTTTATTGACGTTTACGCTATTATAAGAATGTGTTTTTGTTTTTTTAGCTCGCCTGGACAAAGTCCAAGGAGAGCTATTGCCATGACCCCAGCGCCGTTGTCGGCGTCGTCAGAGTCTTTAGACACCCAGGTTAAACTTTTGCGTTCAAGTTTTAAGATATCTATGCAACCACTCATTGGATGTGAATGAAACTTTGCGTGTGTTCACCATCATCAATGGAACACACAAAGACAAGAACCATAACTCTGGATTGCGTTTTGGTACAGTTATGGCCCTTTTTGGACTTAGACACCCAGGGGCGAGCTTTGTTGTCTTCTGACAACTCTTGTTTATACATGTTCTATAAAGTCAGAATTTTGAGTATGCCTGCCACATTTAAAGTACTATTTCTAACGATAAAAAACAAGCTAAATATTTTATTTATTTAACACCATTACCCGGTTGTTGTTGTTATAGCCAAACACGTGTTTTATCAGTAGGAAAGTTGTCAGTTACTTGTGGAGATGGGGTATGCTCCAGTACTGGATAATCTTCCAGGAAACTGGTTAAGTTGACTGATCATCTGTTAGCCCTAGAAAACATAAAACGATGCTAAATATCCAATCAATCGGTCAATCTATTACTCGCTGGTGAGGTTTCTGTCAACCCAGGACATCGGAAGTCGTCCTCAAATATATTCTCTTTGTGCTGCAATACGATCAGCAAAATCCACCGGGTTCTGAAGTGCATCAACTGTCGTTTATGGGTTTGTACAAAGTATGCTAATATCAACAATATAAACACTTACCTATCCATACGGGTTAAGATGACTACCAAAAAGAGTTAATATTCTACTATGGCCACTATAAGCTAGAGGAGCATCATGATTTCACTTGTTCGTGTATTTTGTGATAAATGTATTGAGACCAGATCTTCTTTTCTATTTATAGATACTGTGGAATCTGATAACTTGAGTAAAAAAATGGTGCATATTGGCTGACTCAAGGAAACTGTTTGGTCCTAAACAATTGTCGTATATAAACATTTCTAGTAATATCTCGAGAATCAGAAATGATGCTACACTTCAAGTTAGCAGACTTGCTATAGCACACTTGTACATGTATAATTATGATATCTATCTCAGGTGATGACTGTCAAACTGTGTTATGGAATTGTGAGACAGGAGAGAAATTGTGGGCAATGTCCATGCCAGACAAATGTTTTTCCCTTTCCTTCAATAGGGATGGTACCAAATTTGTCACCACCTGCAAAGACAAATTTATACGTGTTTACAGCACTCGCGAGTGTGAATTGCTCAGTGTAAGTAATTCTTATTGTTCTAGCATGACCATTTACCATACACCTTATTATATAGTCATGAAATAAAGAACTGATCAAGTCATACAATTACAGAGTTATGGCCCTTGAATTGTCAAAAATAGCACAATTTTATCTTGTCATTCTATTAGAGGTTGCACATTGCAGTCAAAAAAGAGAATTTGAAACTACATTTTATATGTTTATTTCAAGAGAACTTAAGTATTTATTAATCTCTCACTGGTTTCAGCATTGGGTTAACCCTCCATTTGTTTGTCCGTGCGTGTGTCTGACCTGTAAAATCTGGATTGTGCGATAAATTAAAAAGTACTAAAAGTGAAGTAAGGTGATGGAGGGAAATGAGGAAATTACACATGTTTTTTTTTTATTTTCCTATCAGACTAATATATTAGTTGCCATGTTGTGTTGTCATATTGGCCATGTCCTATATATACAGATTGTCCGATGTCATGTAGGTCATGTCCAATATTAACATATTGTCCGATGTCATGTAGGCCATGTCCAATTGATACAGATTGTCCGATGTCATGTAGGCCATGTCCTATATATACAGATTGTCTGATGTCGTTAGGTCATGTCCAATATATACAGATTGTCCGATGTCGTGTAAGTCATGTCCAATATATACATATTGTCCGATGTCATGTAGGCCATGTCCAATATATACAGATTGTCCAATGTCATGTTGGCCATGTCCTATATATACACATTGTCCGATGTTATGTAGGTCATGTCCAATATATACAGATTGTCCAATGTCATGTAGGTCATGTCCTATAGATACAGATTGTCCAATGTCATGTTGGCCATGTCCAATATATACAGATTGTCCGATGTTATGTAGGTCATGTCCAATATATACAGATTGCCCAATGTCATGTAGGTCATGTCCAATATATACAGATTGTCCGATGTCATGTAGGTCATGTCCAGTATATACAGATTGTCCAATGTCATGTAGGTCATGTCCAATATATACATATTGTCCGATGTCATGTAGGTCATGTCAAATATATACATATTGTCCAATGTCATGTAGGCCATGTCCAATATATACAGATTGTCCGATGTCATGTAGGCCATGTCCAATATATACAGGTTGTCCGATGTCATGTAGGCCATGTCCAATATATACAGATTGTCCGATGTCATGTAGGCCATGTCCAATATATACAGATTGTCCGATGTCATGTAGGTCATGTCGTGTATTTTACATTTACATACTTCCAGGAAACAGCCGGTCACAATGGTGCCAAACCTTCGATGGCTGTGTTTTTGAAACACGATAAGATATTTACAACAGGGTTTTCCAAGATGAGCGAGAGACAGTATGCTCTATGGGACGTGGTTAGTATAAGTCTTTATTTATTTCAGATAGTGACTGAAAGATAAAAAATAGATTTTTTGCAATTTGTGATAATGTAAATGACATATGTATTAGAGTATCATGTAGTTTTTTCAGTCAGAAGGTAAATGGGAAGCTGTGTAGTAGTAGCTCTGTCAGGACAGTTTACAGGAGCGCATTTTATTTACCAGTGTAATGTTAGCTCAGAAAAGAGTATGGATATAGTAACGCAAGTAAAGCATTGTAGTTATGTGATAGAAGAATGTGTAACACCATGTACGGAAAGCATAACACTTGGGGTGTTACAACTGTAACAGAAAAACATTAAGTAAACACTTCAATTTCCAGTCTTACAATATGGGATATTTTTATTGCTCATAGAAACACAGAGTTATTTTCATTATAACCAAGAAAAGTGCAGACTTTTTTTTTTGCAAAATTGAATTTCATCAAATTTTTGGCATATTGCAGAGTATAGGGCCAGAAGAAAATAAATGCTATGTGGTATTTTACTTTCTCAGACTATTTCAATAGTTACATTTAAGTAACTTTTTTATCTGTGTCAGGGTCGTCCATGGCCAAGTGGTCTAAGGCATTTCTCAAGGTCATTTACCTCTCTAACTGCTGAGGTCATAGGTTTGAGTCTCGCTCAGTCCAAAATGTAATATGAGAATGTTTGCAGTTACATGCAGAAGGATGATGGTTTTACTCTTCCTCAACCAGTAAAACTGGATATGCCATATCATATATAACCTGTAATGTGTCAACAGGGCAACTACCACATGAACTAACACCTACTGATATATTTTGATTGAATAGCCTTCATGTGTATTTTTTATGACATTATGTATCAGTAAGATTTTATTTTGATTTATTTTGCTAACGGTGTTGATTGTAAGCAGCTAGATTATATCGACTTATTTGTCTTTTTGTATATAGTGATAGACTCCTCCTATGTTTCAGAAAAATAAGGCTGCAGAAAACCTGCTTACAGAAGGTATAGACAATAGTAATGGAGTTATCTTTCCTCTCTATGATGCTGACGTGGACATGTTGTGGTTATGCGGAAAGGTATGATATACAGCTTTTTCGTCTGTTTTTGTGGGTTTTTAGCTCACCTGAGTCAAAAGCTCACAGGTGAGCTTTTGTGATTGCCTGGTGTCCGTCGTCTGATGTCTGTCGTCCGTCGTCATCTTGATTCGTTGAAAAACATGGCAGCCAGGGGGTGGGGTTTGTTTACTATATAAGTTATAGTAAAAACTTAAAAGATCTTCCTGTCAGAAACTACTGGTTCGATTTTAAAATAATTTCACAAAAAATGTTCCTTGAGTGACTCTCTACCAAGTTTGTTCAAGCCATCTTGATTCGTCAAAAAAGATGGCAGCCAGGGGTAGGGGTTAGTTTTATGTCAAATTACTTCCCTTGTTTTATAGCATAAATGTCTGTATATAGCAATTATTTTAAGAAGAAGTTATAAACTCTTTAGATAAACTTTTTTTTTTTGCTATTATTATACAATATTATACCAGATATAAGTTTTAAAAGATAATTCATCATAAAAAGATGAATGATACAATTATAATCAATGATTGAAATATTATTCATAAATCATGAACCATTTTAAAATAGGTGTTTTTCTGAATATTAAAGTCAGAGTTTTTATGGTTCAGACAGGGATGGTTTACTGCTTCATAATAAAGCAATACCATATTTTTAGCTTGTTTCTTCACAGCAAGAAGTCTGCTTGAGATTATCAGTGTCAAAGTGTACTTGAATTCTTGGAGGAGGATCTTAATTGTTTTTGGGAGAGAGCACACTGCGACAAAGATTCTTTCAAGCGATAGACTTTGGGAAGGCTTGTGTTTGAAACTCATAGGAATATTTATTGTGCTGGAACTGTAGATTGTTTCATACACAATAGTTTAGTCTGATGCTTTAGTTTGAAACCATTCTCAAACATAACAGGTTAGTTTTGTGCTGGAACTGGATTTTTATCTTAGTTCGAAGACTTAGGTTTGGAACAGTCTCCAAACGTATAGGCAGTTATAGTAAAAACTTCAAAACCCTTCTTGTCAGAATCTACTGACCTGATTTGGATGTAATTTCACTGACATTTACCATGGGTGAACCACTACCAAGTTTGAACTCTTCTACGCATCTGTTACATCTTCAAAACAAATCAAAACTCTAACTACTTGCCTATCTTGCCTTTCTGGAATTTTGAGTGTACATGTATTATATAATCTACTTTAGTTGGGTGACTCAAGGTCAGTCAGGTGAGCGATATAGGGCCATCATGGCCCTCTTGTTTTATTTACTTTTTCATTATTTATTGACATGGGAGATATATTGTTTTGTCTGTTTGTCCATCTGTCTGTAATAATATCTTGTCCTGAGAACTCCTCCTACTCTGTAGTTGAATTTAGCGGAAACCTGCTGAGAAAGATCAGTGTGAGGTCTAGTTGTGTGTAATCTTTTTTGTTTATCAGTTACTTTTTGACTGAGTTATGGCCCTTTGCATTTTTGGAAATAAAAAACTTGTCCATGCTTCTTCTTTAGAACCAACACAGATTTCAATGAAACTTTGTGTGAAGGATCTACAGATGGTTATCCCTTCTGTGTTTCAGTTTGATGGTTTTCACAACCTTTTTAGTTTAAACTTATTTACTTTACTTTGATTGTGAAACAAGTTCTTACAATTCAAACAACTCACTCTCAAAGTCTTCCTGGGTAAAGCCAGTACTAAACATATGCAGAAAATATGTCTTGCTCAAGGACACCACACATAGCCGTGACAAAAGACCGAACCCACCACCTCCGATTATAGGTTCGGTGCTCTACCACTGTTTTTCTTCTCTTGAACCATGAGTCAGAATTTACTGAATAATGCCGGGCAGCATCAGCCTTAACCCTGGTTTTGCATATCCATTTTGCATTCAGGTTCAGAGATATTTTGGCATGATATATTTCCGTATGAAAAATCATGACTTTGCTTCTCCACAGCAAACGACCACATTTTCATAAAAACTTGCTACGAATGATTGATGTGAAACTTCATTGTGACTATCCACTATCCATTTTAGTGCTAGATTGCAGTTTTTCATGCAACCCCATCACCAGTCCTTAAACTCACCAGTTTTGAACATTTACAATAGTATATAAGATAAGAGTCACAATTGTATGAGGGGGAAACATAGTTTTTCCCCCCAAAAGAAAATTAAAAGTTTTCATATGTCTTATTACGAAAATTAAGGTGTGAAAACATAACATGCAGTTAAGTGTAAATACACCAGATAGTACACATGTGTTTGTTTTTAACGATATCACTGCTCGCCTGTGAAAACCACATAATACCTTGTCACCCAGTCTGTCAGTGGTCTGTGAAAACCACATAATACCTTGTCACCCAGTCTGTCGGTGGTACTTTAGAGGGAGTCTGTGAAAACCACATAATACCTTGTCATCCAGTCTGTCAGTGGTTCTTTAGAGGGAGTATATCATGATTTTAACCATTTTAAAATTGGCTAAAAACATTTTTTTTCTAAAGCATGTCATGCCTATATATGTAGCTTTTTTGCTAATTGGCCCCCATTGCCAAAAGGATATCAATTTAAACATGCCAAAATTATATGTTGAAAAGGGATTTCCTAACTTGGGCTAGGCGCCTAGGTTAGAATAAAATAGATTTTCTGCTTACATATTAAGTGAGGTTCCCTTGAATTGACTCTTTAAACAGATTATTTCTTTGTGGTTCTGCCCATTACCAAATATTTAAAAATACATGGTAATGAAAAATAGAGGTAATAACTTATTCCCTCCTAAATTTATTTTTGCCAAGTGTCTTAGCCCATCCGCATGTAACTGACAAAGTTTTCTCACAAAAAGTTTATGGACTGAGCTGGGCTCAAACCCACAACCACAGCAGTGAGAGGAAAGTGGCCATTAGATGACAGATAGACCACTGGGCAACAAAACTCCCGACACTGTATAGATAGCACCACCTGTTCTGTAGGTAGTTCAATATTACTGTTTATATATTTGCAGGGAGACAGTATAATATGTCCTGTTGTACTGTTTATATATTTGCAGGGAGACAGTATAATATGTTCTGTTGTACTGTTTATATATTTGCAGGGAGACAGTATAATATGTTCTGTTGTACTGTTTATATATTTGCAGGGAGACAGTATAATATGTTCTGTTGTACTGTTTATATATTTGCAGGGAGGCAGTATAATATGTTCTGTTGTACTGTTTATATATTTGCAGGGAGACAGTATAATATGTTCTGTTGTACTGTTTATATATTTGCAGGGAGACAGTATAATATGTTCTGTTGTACTGTTTATATATTTGCAGGGAGACAGTATTGTATGTTCAATATTACTGTTTATATATTTGCAGGGAACCAGTATTATATGTTCTGTTGTACTGTTTATGTATTTGCAGGGAGACAGTATCATCAGATTTTATGAAGTAACAGAGGAAACCCCATATGTACATTATCTTAATTTATACCAAGCCAAAGACCAACAGAAAGGAATATGCTGTATGCCAAAACGTGGCCTTAATGTTAACTCTTGCGAAATTGCAAGGTAAGCAAGCCTACACCAGCTGGCCATATTTCCGTTATGTGTCCTAATTTTGAGCTCATCTGATCTGTAACTATGTGAGCTTGTTTATTGTTTTGTTGGCAATCATGTCATTAAATGGCTTACAACAATAGAACCAATCTATATTTCTTTGAAGGTTTCTGTTTTAGCTAACCCCTTTTTCCTGGTATCCTGGAAGGTTAACCAGTACTTTAACACACCCATATTGGCAAGTAATTGATGACTTTCCCACTTGAATCAGTAATGGGTGACAATGGTAATGTAACTTAATGTCATATATCAGTCATGATGGAGACTGCAGCTGGCGAGGTTTCAAACTCATGACTCCTGGATTGATAGACATGCTAACGACTGAGCTAATCAGACCTGGCTAAAATGAAAATTAGGTATGTGTTCCTAGTGAGATGAAAAACAAGTCTGTATAGTAGAACAATAGCAGAAAAAGGATTGATGCAATTACAACTAACTTGTCCTTGTGGCTACCTCTTGTAAGTGGTCACCTGTGTTAAACAGCTACTTCAAAATCCCCCCAACATGTGCCATGCATGTGGGATCACTTCAGCTTACGCGGTAACATATAAACCCTCTATTAAGCAGTCACCTGTGTTTAGCAGCCAGTTTTGCCATATCCCTTGGATGGCTGCTTAATACAGGTTAAACTATACATGATTTTATTTTTTTTATTTAAAGGGAGTATATCGGGAGCGGGTGGGGGGGGGGGGGGGGGCGTTCTATAAATGACTTAAAAAATGGATAAACAGTATCTCGTTATCATAAATATTTAAAATCTGAATGGTTTAGTATGTCAAATCCATCAAAACATGAAAAAAAATCAATATTTAAATTGGAGTGGTAAACTTGAAACCAAATCCCCATTCTGTAAACAGTGAGCCAATAAATACTACTTTATGACATTCACATCGTCATTTGAAATGAAACAATTTAATCCATGTGTAAACCAGTATATTGAATGGATCAAATTGAATTGAAAATTAAATGACATGACTCATTTAATACTCACAAAATATGTTGCAATTTTAAGCAGGAAATCAATTTTAGTCTAACCTAGGTGTGCAGTTCAAGTAAGGGAATCCCTTTTCAGTATACTATTTTTGCATATTTCAATAGATATCCCCCACCCTATAACAAATTTCTTGCAAAACAACAACAATAATACAAAACCACATGGCTCTGTAGTAGAGTATTGGACCCAGGATCACAGGGTCGTTGGTTCAGTCCACTGCCACTTTTTCCCCAAATGTTTAGTAGTGGTTCTAGCCAGGATGACTTCCATCTCTACATGTCCAAGTGGTTAGAACTTGTTTCTCAGTCCATTTAAAATAAATTTGTTTAAAACAACAAAACTGCCTTTTATTTCAAATTTGAATCTAGGATTGTGAAAGGATAAACTTAAATAATTTAAAGATTGGTCTTTGTAGTTAAGTGCAAAAGGTAATAACTGAATATATATTACAGGTTCTACAAGTTGATCAATTATACTCTTTGTGAAGTCATTCCGTTTACGGTGCCAAGAAAGGTAACATAGTTTAATCACTTTTGCTCACCATTTAAAAACAATTAAGAGTGCGATAATTCCTATGAATATTAATTAGTTTGTTTAAATATTCAGCATGAGTGCGGTAATCCTATGAATATTCATTAGTTTCAATATTTAGCATGAGGGCAATAATTCCTATGAATATTGATTAGTTTGTTTGAATATTTAGCATCATTTTATGCCACCGAGGGCTAACAGTTAACCTAACCTACTGGGATCCTGGAAAGTAAACCCGTACTGAAGCATACCCTATTCCTCATGTAATTAAAAACTTTCCCACTTAAATCAGTGATGATCAGTAAATCATGTTATGTAAATATATTACTATTAACATATTTTGCTGTATTTCAGTCTGAGTTATTCCAAGAGGACTTGTACCCTGACACTGCTGGCGATGAGGCCACTGTCACTGCTGAAGAATTCATGGCAGGAAAGAAAAGTGACCCTATATTAGTAAGTGTCTGTCTGTCTGTCTGTCTGTCTGTCTGTCTGTCTGTCTGTCTGTCTGTCTGTCTGTCTGTCTGTCTGTCTGTCTGTCTGTCTGTCTGTCTGTCTGTCTGTCTGTCTGTCTGTCTGTCTGTCTGTCTGTCTGTCTGTCTGTCTGTCTGTCTGTCTGTCTGTCTGTCTGTCTGTCTGTCTGTCTGTCTGTCTGTCTGTCTGTCTGTCTGTCTGTCTGTCTGTCTGTCAGCAGTATAAAATGTATGCCCCTCTTTGGTGTCCCTTTGATAAAATATGGCCCTCATTGAAGTTCTTGGACAAAAAAACAACCCTATCCCTCTAAAGCCCCTTGGATAAAGTACAGTTGATACTCGCCAACTCAAACTGATATATTTTGAAATTCCTGTTATCTCAAATTTGAAGTTTGGTCCCGTTTTTTCCCCTTCAGACCTGTAATTTATCGCTTCATGTGTCTGTCCTGGCAGGTAACGTAATATGTCATCAAATTTTTGTGAAACAAACACAAGCCAGACACACGCTAATTAGGCAAACAACGCTGCTTCTTGTTATGGTGACGAAGTTTTAGAAGACATAGTCAATAAAATCATCTCATTTCATATGCACTGCCTAACTGCTCAAGAGAAAGTAGTTCTTGATTTTTTATGTTTTTGTTGGATTAAGGTAACTTTTCAATGTATGAAAAATAAAGTAATGACGTGATAACGTGTTTGAATCTTTACTTTTGATATCTGATGTCTGCAAACGATTGCTATTTACTACGAAGGCTGAAATGTATGAGTGTCTATACTTAGCATTTCACTCAACAATGAAAATAGTCCCTTGTAGGAGCGTCCATACTAATAAGCATATTGACAATGAAAATAGTCCCTGAAGCAAATGTAATATTACATGGTCTCTTTATGTCGTCGTCAATCATGGTTGATTAAGAATTGATGTTAGATTTAAAAATGTTAAACATTGTTACAGAAACGTTCTGTAATATGCTGTATAAATAGGCTATATGTCGTGTAGATTCAGATTCAGATCAGTCCATTTAAAGGGATTATATAGGCAAGTTATGCTTACACACTGTTGATAAAGGGTGCCTGGAATTTTAATCGTGTATTTTTGAGACCATTTTGCAAGTAAACAAATTGCTGCAATCCTAAAGGGTTTTCTGAGCATCAAATTTTAACAAATACAGGATAAAATCACCACTTAAAATGGTTTATTTTGTAAACAAATCATAGAATTTGTTTGAAGCAAAAAAATATGGGAGGTTGCTTAGGCCTAAAAAAATAAATGTTGTGTTTACGGTTTCCCGACCGACCCATAGTAAAAGGTCCCGACCGTATATTTTTTTTTTCAAAAAAAAAAAAAATTTAAAAATTTCGCCGACTGTCGTGTTAGGGATGGTTCAGGTGCTCCAAGTATCGGGCGAAAACCAATATATAAAACTGTATACCAAAGACGAAACTTTTAGAAAAGTGCGACTTGAAATTCGAAGCACAACTGTGCCTGAAGACCAAAAGTAAACAATCTGAAAAACTGTGAAAAAGAAATGACACAAATTCGTTTCTAAAATGTTTACAGTATTTATTCTTTCTACATTTCAACGCAATTATAATTATTAAATCATTTGCAAACTAGACATTGAATGTTCCTCGGCAATAAGTTATAACACGAGGAAATTCTTGTTGAATCTCCAAGGAATCTATTCATCGCGAATCGTTCGCCATTTTTTGTATAAGGTATCGAGGCATGCATGCGCAACTTTCTAATCTCAGTTTAAACATCGGACTATTTTCCGGTATTTGCCTTGTTTTTTTATTGGACGGGAATATCGCGGGATCAAAGCGGATATTTATCTACATAAGCACTTGTTAAGACTTATTAGGAAGTTAGAATGCTAGGTGTAAAAAAAAAGGTTTCCCTCATTGCTTTCCAAAAAGGTTCACATATATGAACATACCACCTGCAAAAAGGTTATTCAGCCAATCAACTATTCATTCACCGTGGAATGGATCTTTTTTCTGTTCCACCCTGCACCTGAGGAAGGCCAAAAAGGAAGCGTTTTTACATGTGAAATGAACACAAACTCTGACACAAACTTTGAAATTCAGGATTATGTCCAAGTGTCCAAATTGGTTGGTAGTTTTGAAATATTTTCAAAGATATATTAAATATATAAAATGAAATTCCTTCTATATATTTAATAATACTTTTTTTAACAGATTCTGTTGAATACACAATCTAACCTATTGCAATATGGTGCACATGGTGCAGAACAAATGAGAATATATTGAAAGTGGAAAGGAAAACATTCAAACTACAAAAGCAGACAAACTACAAAAGTATACAATAATTATGTTGTCACCAAATGCTTTTGAAAAAGGTGTCATTACTTCGCATTCAAAATTGAGTAACTGCGAGAGAAAATGAAAAAAAAAAACAACCAAATAACACCGACCCTTTGATTTTGCATCTAAAAAAATCAGCCAAAAAAAAAAAATAGTCCTACTTACCGACCCAACTTTTTTTCAGCATGAAACCTTAAACACAACATTTATTTTTTTAGGCCTTACCTTGAGAAACCCGGTCTAAAAGTCAGTGCCTTCAAAAATCAGATCCTAAAAGTCACCGCATAGATTACTGCTGTCCCATTTATTAGGGATGGTTTAAGAATTAATTATCATGTCTACTTTTATGAATTTTATATTTATTTTGAAATACACAGATAACTTAGGAAAATATTCTTCATTACAGAATCCAACATTTTATCAATAACTTATCAATTGCATTAACTTTGAAATATGGAAAGTTGTCCATTAAAAAAATCCTTTTTTTATACCCTATTTTTATGGCAACAATATTTAATGTAGAATAGAAAAACATATACTTAAAATGCACTATTTATGCATCGTTGGATACCCCCCAGGTGTCAGTTTTATACATCACGATGGAAGGAGAATATCGTAGTTGATACTCTGGGGTATCCGACAGTGCATTTATGAACACAAAACCTAAACTTTTTTTCAACACGGGATGGCATACCCATCCCATACCCAATCTCATTTCTTGTTACATGTGTTTCTTAAAGAAACACTGAAATAAACTATGTTTTTTTTATTTAAATTAGCTACGATTTTCTAATGAGAATTACTTCATAATGGTCAATACCAGTATTTCCCCTGTGGCGAGCGTATTACTATCAATCCTTGGTTCATGAGTTTGAATCCCCATCCGACCACAATATTCGTGATGATTGATATACGACATTATGTCTTATTGTTGCGCTTCTTACCGCTGATTTAAGTGGGAACGTTATCCATTCCTTGATGAGGTGGGTGTGTCACTAGATGGCATAGCAATGACTCTAAATATTCAAACAAACAAACAAACAAATGGCGCCTCTCAGAACTTCAAGTCCTTTGATTTCGTCTTATTTTTTATTTGTAAAGTTGTTGTAACCATTGCTTGTATATAACCTGTTTTTATATTTCTGTTGCATATTCTATTTATTTGATATTCTTGTAAAGTATAAAAACATTTTTTTAATCTATTATAGCACACTTAAAAATTACAATGTTCACTCACTGAGCAAATAGACAATTAGCCTACACATGGAAAACAATGCACAGCATACGTTTGTGTAGAAGAAAATAACCCATGTAAACAGTAGAATTAACCAAGATTTAAGATAAATCCACAGTACACATCAATATAAACAAAGTTTATATTATGTGTAAATATAACAACACCATGTTATATTGAGTAAAAAACAACAAATAGAGGTATTTACATGTACATATATATTCTCAACGATTTATGAAGTGGGTGGAGTAACGGTTAAATTTGCATAAAAATAGATTCCTGATAAATTGAATTCCGGATATTTTTATTTATTTTTAAGCTCCTTTGGAATTCAAAATAATGAGTTTCAACTGTATGTCAATCCTCAAAGCCCTTGTGATAAAAAAATATATCCCTCCTTGAAGTCACGAAGATAATATTTTCCCTCCTTGAGGTAACGAAGATAATATTTACGAAGATAATATTTTCTCTCCTTGAAGTCACGAAGATAATATGTTCCCTCCTTGAAGTCACAAAGATAATATTTTCCCTCCTTGAAGTCACGAAGATAATATTTTTCCATCCTTGAAGTTGTGAAGACAATATGTTCCCTCCTTGAAGTCATGAAGATAATATTTACGAAGATAATATTTTCCCACCTTGAAGTCACAAAGATAATATGTTCCCTCCTTGAAGTCACGAAGATAATATTTTCCTTCCTTGAAGTCACAAAGATAATATTTTCCCTCCTTGAAGTCATGAAGATAATATTTTCCCTCCTTGAAGTCACGAAGATAATGTGTTGCCTCCTTGAAGTCACGAAGATAATATTTGTCCATCTTTGAAGTCATGAAGATAATATTTTCCTTCCTTGAAGTCATGAAGATAATATGTTCCCTCTTTGAAGTCACGAAGATAATATTTTCCCTCCTTGAAGTCACGAAGATAATATTTGTCCATCCTTGAAGTCGTGAAGATAATATGTTCCCTCCTTGAAGTCATGAAGATAATATTTACGAAGATAATATTTTCCCACCTTGAAGTCACGATAATAATATTTGTCCATCCTTGATGTCACGAAGACAATATTTGTCCCTCCTTGATGTCACAAAGATAATATGTGTCCCTCCTTGGGAGAAAATGTATCCCTCTTTGAAGTCCCCGGGATGAAATAGTCTCCTTGGTTTAAACATATTTTATTTCAAATATCTTACAATATTACATATTTACAAACAATTTTGTCAAAAGGATTGGAATGAAAGCAAGCTTATAGAATTCGTCTCCTAAATACAATACAATACTAAATATATAATAAAAATCAATTGTAAAGATATATTAGAATAGAAATGGAAGTTGTGGAAAACATGGATATTATAGAATGCAATATGTTAAATACATATTTGGGGAGTTATGCGTGACAGTGGGATGGGAGGCTTTATTAATGTTCAGTCCCTGGGATAAATTAACTCCCTTGTATAAAATATAACCTAAGTCCCCAGTTTTTTTCTTGCATCAGAGAAATGTCCACACAGTCGATAAGAATGTGCTAACAGTTAGCAGTGCAAAACAGGTTATACACTCTGGAACAGGTTCATGTTTAAAAGATATAAATGTGTACATTGTGTATGACCAATTCTTCATTGAGCTAAAATAACTTCTTCTCAAAGAATAATTCTATTGCTAGTCACATAGAAGCTTATGCAGAAGATTATAATTATATGATTGTTTTCAGATCCCCTTAAAGTCAGGATACACTCCAGCAAAAAAAGCCCCGATGACTGTGAAAAAAAATTTGCTGGCAACACCACTGGGATCATCTGCCTCTGCTACAAACAATGCTGGGGCAAAGGCAGCCCCACCGGCTGCACCCGCCGGCCCAGCACTTCCAGCGGTAAGTTTAACATGAGATGTGTGTTAGTTACTAGGTCTGCTATCACTAATTGTTTTGTTATCTTTATTTTCCTAGGTTGGTAGATAAAAAGTCATGTTACATTTGCAGGTCTCAAATTACTAATTATTTTATTTTCATTGTTATCCTAGGTTGGGAGAAGAAATAGAAAAATCATGTTATGGGTCTTAAATCACTTTACTTACACTAAATTGGTAGAAACCATCTATTTTTTAAAAAAAATATCTTTCTTGTAGATATTTTATGGTATAAAAAAACATTTATTTTCTTTATTTATATTTTCATGTTTTACATATCTTTATTGCTACTAAAATTTCACTACTTTTATACATAATGTCTGATAATTTTTACTGATGAATGTCCCATTTACTAGTTCCATTACAATTAGGCGAATGTCGTATTTACCAGTAGATGAAATATCTTGTTTACAAGTAGGTGAATATCCCATAATTGTCCCATTTACCGGTAGGTGAATGTCCAATTTACCAGTAGGTGAACGTCCCGTTTACCAGTAGGTTAATGTCCCATTTACCAGTGGGTGAAATATCCAGTTTACCGGTAGGTGAATATCCCATTTACCAGTAGATTAATGTCCCATTTTCTAGTAAGTGAACTATCTCGTTTACTAGTAGATGAATTATCATGTGAAATTTCCTTTATACTGGAAGGTTAAATATCTTATTTACCAGAAGGTGAATACCCCAATTACCACTTGGTGAATGTCCTGTTTACCAATAGGTGAATGTCCCAATTACCACTTGGTGAATGTCCTGTTTACCAGTTTGTGAATGCCCCAATTACCACTTGTTGAATGTCCTGTTTACCAATAGGTGAATATCCTAATAACCATTTGGTGAAGGTCCTGTTTACTAGTAGGTGAATGTCCCAATTACCACTTGGTGAATGTCCTGTTTACCACTTGGTGAATGTCCCAATTACCACTTGGTGAATATCCTGATACCAATAGGTGAATGTCCCAATTACCACTTGGTGAATGTCCTGTTTACCAGTAGATGAATGTCCCAATTACCACTTGGTGAATGTCCTTATTACCAGTAGGTGAATGTCCCAATAACCACATGGTGAATGTCCTGATTAACAGTAGGTAAATGTCCCAATTACCATTTGGTGAATGTCCTGTTTACCAGTAGGTGAATGTCCCAATTACCACTTGCTGATTGTCCTGTTTACCAGTTTGTGAATGTCCCAGTTACATTCTGTCCATATAGTTAGTATCTGATGTAGCCTGTCTGTCCAATTGGTATCTGATGTAGCCTGGTACTAGCCTGTCCACATTGTATCTGACATAGCCTGGTACCAAACTGTCCACATTGTATCTGATGTAGCCTGGTACCAGTCTAGCATATAGTTAGTATCTGATGTAGCCTGGTATCAGACTGTCCACATTGTATCTGACATAGCCTGGTACCAAACTATCCACATTGTATCTGATGTAGCCTTGTACCAGCCTGTCCATATAGTTAGTATCTGATGTAGCCTGGTATCAGACTGTCCACATGGTATCTGACATAGCCTGGTACCAAACTGTCCACATGGTATCTGATGTAGCCTGGTACCAGCCTGTTTATATAGTAAGTATCTAATGTAGCGTGGTACCAGCCTGTCCATATAGTTAGTATCTGATGTTGTGTGGTTTCAGAAGTAAGACTATCCACATGGTATCTGATGTAGCTAGGTACCAGCCTATTCATATAGTAAGTATTTAATGTAGCGTGGTACCAGTCTGTCCATATAGCTAGTATCTGATGTTGCATGGTACCAGAAGTAAAACTGTCCACATGATATCTGATGTAGCCTGGTACCAGCCTATTCATATAGTAAGTAATTAATGTAGCGTGGTACCAGCCTGTCCATATAGTTAGTATCTGATGTTGCACGGTACCAGAAGTGACTGTCCACATGGTATCTGATGTAGCCTGGTACCAACCTGTCCATATAAATAGTATCTGATGTATTGTATATTGAAATGCAGAGAACCAGTATTACTGTATCATTGTATATTTTCATAACATTTATAGTCATGTTTTACATTAACATGTTATATTTTGTTGGAGGTGTCCTATGTGTTTCACAATTTTTAAAATAAAACTTTCCTATTTTATGGTATTATTTGCTTACTATCAAATGATATAGATTGGAGTGCCTGGTCCAGTGATAGAGCATAATACCCAGGATCGAACGGTCGTAGGTTCGATTATCAGCCAGAGCCATATGTGGTGTCCTTGAGCAAGCCACTTTATTAACATAATTATGCTTAGTACTGGCTACACACAAGTAGACTTCTAGTGTCATTTGTCTAGTTGTAATAACTTGTTTAAATCAAAGTAAAAAATAAGTTTTAGCGAATACAGATCAGAGCTCCGGGTAGATTGATAGTGATGTATACATTAGGTTAATACAAAATACAAATGTATATATAATAAGGTTTAAACAAAAGTCAGTATCCATTTACATTTCTTGTTAAATATTCTGAACATTTGTGTAGATATTCAGTAGTAAATGACAGATTGCATATATTCATATATGTATCTGCTGTGAGACCCTTTACAGTAATCTCTTTAATACCGTGTTATTGTTTTTATTGTGCATACATCTTTGAAGGTTTTTGGCTTTGTTGGCATTTAACTTTAATGCTTGAAAATGTTTCTGCTTTTCAAAAATGCTAAATTTCTCCACAACTGTGATTGTTCTAAACAATATGCAGAACTTAAATGGTAAAACATCTGTTGTCCAAACAATAGCATCACACACATGAGGGACACACATAAAGTTGAGCGTGTGGTTCAGTGGTAAAGCATCATTTAGGATAGGAGGGTAATTGGTTTGATCCTCCGCCATGGCAATGTGTGGTGTCCTTGAGTCAGATAGCATCACACACATGAGGGACACACATAAATTGGAGTATGTGGTTCAGTGGTAAAGCATCATTTAGGATAGGAGGGTAATGGGTTTGATCCTCCGCCATGGTTATGTGTGGTTTCCCAGGAAACTTCGGGCTTGTAATATCTTGTTTCACAATGAAAGTAAAGTAAATAAGTTCAAACTTAACATAATTATAGTAACGCATGTGGGACACCTGACTGAAATGATAAGTATTACTAAAGATGTCATAACATATAACTATTGTCAATGTAATTCTATTTGTTATCACACAACTAGGAAGCACATATGGAAATTAAAACAGCTGTAAGAAGTATTCTTATCTAACCCTCTTAACCACCAGTTATCTTTCCCTTATTAAATACTTGTAAAAATAATCAAAGCTGTTTTAGCAATTGTCTCACATTTGAGGGAAATATTACAGCTATGCATAAGAACCCATGCAATAAACATTATAATATGTTATCATATATATATATATATAATAACAGGATCAATATATAATTTTGGATAATTAACTGAACCAACGTATACATGTATTTCTGAGCATACAACTATTTGTGGATATATAACGAGGCCAATATATGTATATAGTTCTGGATATATAACAGGGCCAATATATACAGTTATGGATATATAACAGGGCCAATATATACAGTTATGGATATATAACGGGAGCCAATATGTATAGTTCTGGATATATATAAATTTCTTATTCTAGCGGAACTTTCTTGCTATTTGTTTAACTTTTTAACAAGAGATTGTCACTCAGGAATGGTACATACATATATGTTATCCTTGTTGAAAATATGTTTCTATTTGTTTTTACCCAGTAATGTTCATCTGATCACTTGGTACTAGCCAGCCAGAGTCATCAAAATGCAAGATATTTTGACATATTTCTTTTCAGCATTCTGGTTCAGAAATATTGTTTGCATGAATTCCCATATCATTGAATATTAATATATACTTTTGTCCTGTACTGTAGCTATACTATGTAAAATGAAGCAAATTCTTGAGTACAAACACATTTGATTTGACTGTACATTTGTCAGTTAACCATTCATGTCATCAGTTACCTGCTGTACATGTCATCAGTTACCTGTACATGTCATCAGTTACCTGCTGTACATGTAATCAGTTACCTGTACATGTCATCAGTTACCTGTACATGACACTAGTTACCTGTACATGTCCCCCATTACCTGTACATGTCCTCTGTTACCTGTACATATCATCTGTTACCTGTACATATCATCAGTTACCTGTACATGTCTTCAGTTACCAGTACATATCATCAGTTACCTGTACATGTCATCAGTTACCTGTACATTTCATCAGTTACCAGTACATATCATCAGTTACCTGTACATGTCATCAGTTACCTGCTGTACATGTCATCAGTTACCTGTACATGTCATCAGTAACCTGTACATGACATCAATTACCTGTACATGTCCCCCATTACCTGTACATGTCCCCTGTTACATGTACATGTCACCAGTTACCTGTACATGTCATCAGTTACTTGTACATATTGTAATATTCGCTGATAAATTTTTGTGACTTTCTCTATACATATAGGTCATTGAACATGATAATGAAATAAAACTTCTTTCAAACCAGGATTTTGATCCCGAAGGTCTTCAAGAGGACATACGCAAGCTTAAGCTTATTGTTAAAGCTCATGAAAGACGAATTAAAACATTAGAAGATAAAGTTGCTCAGTTTGAAGCAAACACATCAGAAGAAGATGGGGAGGCGGCCTAAATGTATTATTATATATTATCCCAGTCTTGCACCGTACACAAACTGGCATGCTGTGTTTAGTGGTGGGTGTGGTGTTGTTTATTGTGGAGGTATTTTCATGTATTTGCAAGATCAAAAATTGGTTTCCACGGCAGCATATTTTAGGTGCAACAATTTTTTCATGTGATTTTGATAGGTATATTTTTCCCACATAATAACTATCAAAAAATACTTACTTTGTAAAGAATATGACCTGGTGGTCGGGTATCAGACCTAGGGTCAGAGGGGTGTGGGTTTGATTCCCTGCCAAGGCCATGTGTGGTGCATAATTAATGGATTGTGTATTAAAGAAAATACATTTATGTAATAGATATTACAGAAATGCTTTGTTAAAGTATTTTTCTTATTGGATAAGTCAACATTTAACAACATGATATGGTGATCAGAATAGACTTGGTAGAGAAATATGGAATAATTTTGGTTACTGTTTTAATACTTTTTTTCATTTCAACAAGTGAGTACTGAAGTGGTTTACAGATTTTGTGTTCATGAGAAAGAATTAATTGATATTTCATGAAAACCAACAATTTTTATTTTATGATTGAAAATGGTGAAATAACTATCATAATTTTATTGATTTTAATAGTGAAATTATCAAAAATAATAAGTCATCAAGTTATTTAACCATGTAAAAAGTATATTATGTATAATTAATTAAGGAACAGTCCAGTTTTCACAGTAAACATATTATTTTTCACAGGCTTGTAATTCAAGGTGACACAAGAGTTTAAAAGCAGTTAACAGATTAAAATATTCCTCTTTACTAATTGTAAGAATTAATAAGGTTGTGGGTTGGAGCCTACTCAATCCAAAAATTCAATGTGAGAATGTTTGCCAGTTACTAGCAAAAGGAAGGTGATTCTTCTGAGATTCATTCTGAGTTTTTCCACCTTCAATAAAACTCAACATGCCTTATATAATATTTCATGTGTTAAAAATGGCATTAAACCCCATTAAAAAGAAAGAAAATAATGATCAAGGGATATAAATCTGAATACATGATTGTTTTATATAATCACATTTCTATCATCTTCTAAAACGTGTAACATAACTAAGCTGTGAAACCATGAGATCTGCACTCCATGAAAATAACTCGATATTCTGTATGTGGAGTTGGTGACGGCTTACTTTGAAATAGATTTAGTATAGTGAAATAGAAAAATGTTGACTATGGTGATACAAGTAATAAAATTCAGAAATTCAGCAAATTAATTATTGATTAAATATGCAAACCGTAAGTTCTACTTTGATATTTATATCGCTAGACTATTATGCTGGCATCTGTTTTACACTGTAAGAGAAGTAATAAGGAGAGATTGGTTTCAAGGCATCAACACCACATGTAAAATTAACACATCATTGTTGTAGTTTGTGTATGGTGTTTATTTTTATCCAAGTTTGTTGCTTTTTAGTGTTACTGCCCCAGTTTTACCATGGGTTGCATGCTGATAGATATGTTAATTAACCCATCTGAAAGTGTTTTACGTCTTGGATATTGTGTTTGAAAAGAGCAAACACAACAAACAATGTACTGGAATGACAAAGATATTGGCCACACAAATTAGTGTGTTTCACAATACTGGATGTCTCGGAGGGGGCCCTGAACTTTACCATGAAGAAGAATGTTGTTTTAAAATTCTGTGAAATATGTTAAAACACCATTGACATGTAATGTCAATGTTTGATCAGCCAGTACATTTCCTATCATAATGTAGACGTAAAACATTGTCACTATTGTTGCCTTTTTAACACCTCTGCGTGTAATATTATCAGAGACATATAAACAGAGATTTTTGCAGGTACTTTAAATTTCAAGTGGAACATTTGACGTTTTCCAGATTTTGTATCCAATGACAGACTTTTGTCATTTTGGAATCAAATGAAAGAACTTTCTCCTATCATTGAGTGGTAAACATTTTTACGATAATTGTCTAGGGTTGTTTTTGGTCATTTTTTAAAAGCGAAACTACATAATAAATAAATAATCTTTTGATGTAAAGTTAAAAATATCAATTTGATCAAACAAAAATATAAAATGCAAAACTGTCATTCAAAATTATTATTATTGTTTAATTATTGTTAAATAAATGTTAAAGGTGCCATTTAAAATGTTAGTCACATGTAGATCTCTGTTATTGAGTCACTGATATTATCAAACCCAGGTAATTGCACTGTATTTATGTGGTTTGCAACACCAACCAAACAACAATAATAATTTTAAAAAATAGGAGCATTTTTGCATTTGCCATCTAAAACAATAATTTAAAACAGGTCTGAGTTACTGTATGAGTGTATGGAGTTGGTTTGGCAATGTTCTACTACAAAGAAGTAGAAGATCTGCATGTAATTTGTTTTAAGAATGTTTCTATGGAAAAACGTTACTGATCATCTCAAACAATAAACTTTGTACTGTTCTACATATAGAGAAATGCACTTCTGGAACACTGGACACATTATCAATGGTTTTTAAAGTGCCTTGTTCCCATAGATGGTCCCTTGTTGGTCCAATTATGCAGAAAAAACATGGGTTGACCAGATTGCTTTATCACAATTTTGATGGTTTAATGACACCCCTTCATGTTTAATAATTCTGCCTATTTGCTGCAGTGTATAATCCATACTTGATATAATTCACGAAAATGTTCTAATGTTCTCATATGTACAAATATATATGACAATTTTAATGACTCTTAATTTCTTGGGTGTAAGAATCTTGTTACCGTCATGTAAAGAAGGTAATTCTTAAGTGAGACCTTTATGTAATGGAATATAATGAGAGTATACAGAGTGGAAGTGTTTGAAATACTATTTCCGCCTGACACCCCTGTGAAAGAATTTGTAATACTATTTCCAGCAGTCACCCTTGTGAAAGAACTTATAATAAATACTATTTCCACCCGACACCCCTGTGTAAGAACTTCTAATAAATACTATTTCCACCTGACACCCCTGTGTAAGAACTTATAATAAATACTATTTCCACCTGACACCCCTGTGTAAGAACTTATAATAAATACTATTTCCACCTGACACCCCTGTGTAAGAACTTATAATAAATACTATTTCCACCTGACACCCCTGTGTAAGAACTTCTAATAAATACTATTTCCAGCAGACACCCTTATGTAAGAACTTATAATACTTTTTCCAGCAGGCACCCTTGTAAGAACTTATAATACTAGTTCCAGCAGTCACCTTGTGAATGAACTTATAATACTATCTCCAAAGAACAAAGATTGTTTAAAGCCTCACTAAACAAAATACAATACAATGTATACATGTGATCCTCCTTGAACAACAATATGGCTTATAACATGCAGAAAAAGCAATTAAAACATTCCCTTACACATTGTACATTGTATCTACTAGTAGTATAATTTGATTTGTTGTATAAACAAGCAGCTTCATTGTAAAACCACATAGATCATTATCAGTTACCTTGGAACAACACATTCATCAGTTGGTGGATGGATAAATGTCATAGATTAACAAGATTGGTATAGCATTAGACAAGTTGTGGCAGAAATAAATTATACATGGAGTGGAAACTTACCTGCTTATATTGAACATCCCTGAACAGTTTTCTGATACATAGTCAAAATGATTAGAATGTCTTGGTCATTTTATTAAATAATTATTAAGTGTCTGTTATTGTTTCCATTCCTGTCATGATTTATTTCAGTGAGATGGGAAATGGTTCATATTTTTATTTGGATTTTGGTGCAACTTTTATTTACTAATAATTTCTCATCACAATTGACTGTTATTATAATGCAATTTAAATGACATTTGAATATCCAACTATTTTCTTTTTACACAACATATACATGTAGTATTTTAACCCAGTACAAAGATCCCTTGGTACCATTTCTTGTATAGTTATAGGACAATATAGGAAGTCATCACATCAGTAGGTCTGTGTAATTGGTGTGATGATGGTAGTTATGATTATGGTAAAAAATATAGTTGAAACTGTTTTACAAATGGATAAAGAAACAGACATACATGTATATATATATATAAGTGAATACTAAGAACTGTCGTAATAAACCCATCTACGGGTTTGATTAAAAAACAATAAAAAACGTAAATCTCTTTTTAATTTTTTTTTCCAGGTCTACATTGTCTAGCTCTCAGTTATTCTATTCTTCTTAACACCCCTTCGGAATGATAATGGAATGATCCAAAGCCGAGAATGGAAGATTCTATTCAAGTTATCTGATACAATATCTCCAGATGTTTCTGGTGTAATTCAATATATATACAATGCTTAACCTCTGTGATCACAGCTGAGTCATTCCAGGAGATATCACAAAATATGCTATTGTAAAAAAGCTTTTTGTTTGATATTGATCATATGACTTCCAAGATTCTTTCTTTAGATATTAAACAGAAAAGAGTCTTGTAAAAATTTTGTAAAAATCACAGATAGATATAACAAGAGTCTAGTCTTATGCAATTATTTAACCCATCAGTACACTGTATGCCAGTGTTGACTCCAGCTCTGTAAAGAACCCATCAGACTTTACTTAATGAATAATGTAGTAAGAATACAAAATCCATGAAGGATATCGTTACCAGAAATTTCACCCAGAATTCCATGATCTTTAGTGGAATGGTGTTAAGAAAGTTCCGACTAAATGTCATGTAAACAGACAGCATCAATTCTAATTGGCGGATTTGGTTTTCAGTTTGCAAATACTTTCAGTGGGTCATACCAAAGTCATCAAGATTATTGTATGAAGCTTTTTGTCTTAGTCGTCTAGGTCTGGATCATGTTACTGGATTGGCTTGGTTTCTGGATCATGTCACCGGGTTGGCCCAGTTTCTGGATAATGTTACTGGGTTGGCCCAGATTCTGGATGTTACTGGGTTGCCCGGGTTTCTGGATTATGTTACTGGGTTGACATGTTGTCTAACTCATGTATCATGTTTGGTCCAGTATCTGGTGTCTTGGATTGATCCAGTGTCTGGATCATGTCACAGGGTTAGTTTAGTGTCTGAATCCATGCCACTGGGTTGGTCTGGTGTCTTGGTCGTGTCACTGGGTTGGTTCGATGTCTGGATCATGTCAATGGTTAGTTTGGAGTCTTTATCATATCACTGGATTGATCTGGTGTCTGGATCATGTCACTGGATTGGTCTGGTGTCTGGATCATGTCACTGGGTTGATCTGATATCTTAATCATGTCACTGGGTTTGTCTGGTGTCTGGGTCATGTCACTGGGTTGGTCTGGATCATGTCACTGGGTTGGTCTGGTGTCTGGATCATGTCACTTGGTTTGTCATGTGTCTGGATCATGTCACTGGGTTGGTCTGATGTTTGGATCATGTCACTGGGTTGGTCTGGATCATGTCACTGGGTTGGTCTGGTGTTTGGATCATGTCACTGGGTTTGTCAGGTGTCTGAATCATGTCAATGGGTTGGTCTGATGTCTTTATTATATCACTGGATTGGTCTGGTGTCTGGATCATGTCACTGGGCCAGTTTGATGTCTTTATCATATCACTGGATTGGCCTGGTGTTTGGATCATTTCACTGGATTATTCTGGTGTCCTGATCACATCACTGGATTGGTCCAGTGTCTGGATCGCATCATTGGATTAGTCTGGTGTCTTGATCATATCACTGAGTTTTGTAAAAAAATATTTAAATGAAATTTTTTAATCTTAATTTCTTTTAAGAATACTAAGTTATACTTATACAAATAGTGTAAAATGTATTAATTTTCTGTTTTCAAATTATAAAGTTACTGCTCTTGTTGATCAATTGTCTTTTTTATTGGTCTCTTGTCCAGTGTGACTGTTTGTTAATGTTATGTTGTGCAATGTGACTGTTTGTAAATATTTTTTGTTACTACCCTTTATTTCTCCCCAAACTTTTGAGATTTGAAATACTTACACCTAACATTGTACCATTATAGTAATATTCACAGACATTTTTTTAGTAATAAAATCACCAAATTCTATCATAAGAGTTATAATAAATCTATAGAGAAAATTGATGCTGTAGTATGAACTTTTTTTTTACACAATTATAGTAAAAGTAGTAAACAATTTTTGTCAAGATTATTTACAAGCTCTTGTGGTTTCTAGGTGTTGTATTGCCCATACAGCATGGACTTTGGAGAATTAAGATAAACAAGGAACTTTTGCATTGTTATATTTAGCTTGAAAGTGTCATCATTATTTCTAAAGCAGCATCAGACGTCTGGGTCACATAGACACGTTTGTTGTTTACAACTCCATTCTGAAAAGGTTGCTATAGGAACTGTTTCAGATTTCAACCTGACGCTCAGATGTGAAAATTTTGCATGTGTAATTACCATGCATCCTTTACCTTTCATTAAGATCAGATACATTTTGTATATGTCTGGCAATTTTTTTTATAGATCATTCATACAAGGAAATCTTTCAAGGGGCAATCGTCACTTATACACCAGTCATTTATTATCCCAGTCCCCCCGGCCCACTCTCCCTAGCTAGGACATAGCAGAGGACAGAGGAGCTCAGCTCTTGGGAGGGCATGGCTTGCAATTGACTAATGCATTACTGGTATCATTTCTTCTGTCGTATCTCATTGGTGTTTAGTAGGGAAAGTATCCTTTCATGCCAGTCACATTATACTGATTACAGATAATCGTGCGATCAAACCTAGAACTATCCTCTGAATGCTGGTCATCAAGCATGGACAGTTATAGTATTGTTTTTCAAGTACTTGGTTTGTCTCGGGATGGGATTGAAACAACAACTTGCTGTATACAAAGATAATGTCCATCACTAGATGAATGCTGCAATATGTGGATGTGGTGTCCAGCTAGATTTATAATAGAGGAGCTGGCTGAGCTTATTGCTATTTAAAATACATACTGTCTGGTATATGTATATGCTATTACATTGTATGCTAGGATGCTAGAATGAAGAAAGGTTAGCACAGTACATTTTATTGGCTGCAGATACTAACATATTGGCATGCACATGGGTGCTGAATGTATGCATTTATTTGTATGAAACCTTTTTTTTGTAATTTAAGTTTTATTATTCAGCACTTAATACATTATGAAAACATTTTGCTAATTCAACAATTTTTTTATTATTGTTTCTTTAACAATGGATTTAATAGATGTAGTTTTTATATTGCATACTGATGAATGATATTGTGATAAATCTTAAGTTTGAGGGATCTCCTTCTACATCACCATCCCCATTAAGTTTTTGTTTGCTGCCCAAAATTCAATCATTTGCCGCCCATAGAGTCTGACCTTAACTTCTGATCTATCATACAGATTATCCTGAAATGTCTTATGGGGAAAAATTAGAGTGGGGAACGTCACTTTTTCGTCCCAGTAATAAATGTCAGATTGCTTATATTTGATATTAAACTGTACCCATTGTTTCTTTAGTCCATCCAGATTAAGTTTTGAAGAGAATTCATCAGAGCTGTTGCCACAGAACATTCATGAAACTGGGTCAGCCCAGGGTAATGCACCCACCACCTGTAAATAGACATAATATGTACACATGTACCAGTGTTCTTACATAAGTACACATGTACCAAGTACATTTAAAATTAACATGTGTACCAAGTACAAAAATATGTAAACATGTGCCAATTTCACATAATAGGTTTAAAAATGGGACATATTTTAACTGAACAAGATTTATTTCAATCAGGATTGTGTTTTATTCACCCATAAATCTTCTATCACCTGAATTGACAAGTTCTGGGTCTGATATTCTATCTATAGACCCAGTCCACCAGCAGTCCAATGTTCTTGGTCTGATGTTCTATCTATAGTCCCAGTCCACCAACCATCCAATGTTCTCGGTCTGATGTTCTATCTATAGACCCAGTCCATAAACAGTCCAGTGTTCTGTGTGTGATGTTTTTACTATAGACCCAGTCCACCAACAGTCCATGTTCTTGGTCTGATGTTCTATCTATAGTCCACCAACAGTCCAATGTTCTGGGTCTGATGTTCTATCTGTAGACCAAGTCCACCAATTGTCCAATATTCTGGGTCTGATGCTCTATCTATAGACCCAGTCCACCAACAGTCCAATGTTCTGGGTCTGATGTTCTAACTATAGACCCAGTCCACTAACAGCCCAATGTTCTGGGTCTGATGTTCTATCTATAGACCCAGTCCACCAACAGTCCAATGTTCTGGGTCTGATGATCTAACTATAGACCCAGTCCACCAACAGTCCAATGTTCTGGGTCTGATGTTCTAACTATAGACCCAGTCCACAAGCAGTCCAATGTTCTGGGTCTGATGTTCTAACTGTAGACCCAGTCCACTAACAGCCCAATGTTCGGGATCTGATGTTCTATCTATAGACCCAGTCCACCAACAGCCCAATGTTCTGGGTCTGATGTTCTATCTATAGACCCAGTCCACCAACAGCCCATTGTTCTGGGTCTGATGTTCTATCTATAGACCCAGTCCACCAACAGCTTAATGTTCTGGGTCTGATGTTCTATCTATAGACCCAGTCCACAAGCAGCCCAATGTTCTGGATCTGATGTTCTATCTATAGACCCAGTCCACCAACAGTCCAATGTTCTGGGTCTGATGTTCTGTCTATAGACCCAATCCACCAACAGCCCAATGTTCTGGGTCTGATGTTCTGTCAATAGACCCAGTCCACCAACAGTCCGTTGTTCTGGGTCTGATGTTCTGTCTATAGACCCAATCCACCAACAGTCCAATGTTCTGGGTCTGATGTTCTGTCAATAGACCCAATCCACCAACAGCCTGATGTTCTAGGTCTGATGTTCTATCTTTAGACCCAGTCCACCAACAGTCCAATGTTCTGGGTCTGATGTTCTATTTATAGACTCTCCCAACCCACCTACATTATTAGAAGACAAGATGATTTTATAGTTTCTTTGTCAGATGACTTGTCAGATGAAATAATCCCTGATTTTTACACTGATATATGATACCCAATTAGTTGGCATGCCAGTATAGTTTATGGTAAAAAAATACATGGTAAAATGAGTTAGAATATTTTGTAATTTCAGGGGGTGGGGGTTATTATGAGCTATATACAGTTGATGCTGTACATAAACTTTCATTAATTTAAAAGATAATGACATTTCAGATAATGCATGTTATTTAGATTATACTTTAGAAAAAAGATACTCTCCTTTGTATGTGTGTTCTTTCAGTAGTCTAATAGACAAATAATTAAATGTTTGTGTTTTTGTGACAGTTCCTTAATGCTATGACATTTTTATATTTTACAGGGCTTTGATGCGAAGAAGTTAATGTCAGATGTTGCAGAGTTAAAATCAATGATCAAACAACAGGACAAAAAGATAGCTGCACTAGAGAAGCAAATGGAAGAATCAAGAGGAACAGCAGAGGAAAACGAAAATCAAGAAGCTTGAGGGAGATAAAGGCAGAAAATTGGTGCATTGTTGCATCATTGTAGTTAGTTAGGATGAAATTACACATATATGTATATATGGTATCTATGTGTAGAAAATCTTTAGAGAACCTGTTTTGAAATGATGTGTACAATTTTGTGCTGAAACATTTTTTTAAACTTGCCTATGAAGGTGGTGTAAATGATGATGGACATTTAATACCTTTGAAATGGTTAACTGCAATGTAGAGTTTAAAATAAATATCTTAGTTTTGTGTGTTTTCTTTCTTTTTTATTACAGATGACTACAGGAGAATTCAAATCGACACTTACATGAAAACTATATTGATAAAAATGCTCTGGTGAAAATAAAGTATTGTATATTTTTATATAATTTTGAAAAAAAAATACAACAGTAACTATTTTACAAATTGTGGACATATTGTGTAAAACTTAATAGATGTGTTTTTCCGGGTGAGTTTGTGAAGGTACGAATATTCACATTTTGTGAAGGTATGGTTATTCACGTTTTGTGAAGGTATGGTTTATACTTAAGTGTATTTAAAAAAATAATCTTAACTAATTGAATGAAAAGGTCCACCTCCGTTTCTTAATAATTGTTACTACTTAATTGATTTCTGGCCTCATCATGAATCACTTTAGTAAGTAACTGATGGAATATTGAATTAAACATCGGTTTTAAAAAGTTCTTAATAGAGCACAAAACGTTTATAATGTTTTTTGGGGGGATAGGGTATATCTACGTTTGCAAGGAAATAAAACCTTTTTTTTTTCTTTTTCATTTAAGTGCATCATTTGGAGTGAATAAGTTGTTTAGGGGAGAGATTGGGTAGTGCAGAGATGTAAGCATGTGCCTAAATCAAATCTTACATCATTTTGATGTTATATATCTTTATTTTTATTATGCAATTTTCTAACATGAGCTTAAATGCAGAACTTACTTGATGAATGCAATATATATATATTAAGTTATGTAGATAAACACATTTATAATAAAAGGTGAATAATCAAATACTCAAAGTATTAGCATGTCGCTTGTGTGTATGTATATATAGAACAATGCCTTATGTTCGTATGTATATATAGTGCCTGAATAATTTTGACATGGTATGGGGTGTTTTATGAACTGGGTGGGAACATTATACATATGGTGCAAACAGGTACAAACATCTATAGGACCAAAATGCTTACTTCTGTCGTGTATTCAGTTTGAAAGAGTTTGTAATTGCTTTCACATGTGATCATGGTCATAGATGCTCCAACCCCCATGTTTTTTAATAGTTTTTTTTGTTTGGTTTTGGGTTGGTTGGAGTTTTATTAAGAGTTGAACTTGAAGATAGCCAAGCCAGTCTGGACACTTTATCATAGAGAAAAATAAATCATCTATATTTTAAAAACACACCCAAAAATACATTTTATTTGACAAAAATGATTGTAAAGTACACAAATCTTGAAAAGCAAAATCGTTGAATTACATCTGGTAAACAACCATATTAACTTCTTTGGGGTGGTTGGTGGTTGAAAGACAAATATTTAATATATATCTTTGGAAAAAACAACATCAGTCAATTTATCTATCAAACAGCCTCAGAAACACATTTATAAAGTTTTGATATATGTACAGAGATGAATTTATATTGAAATGTTTTGTTAGAAACTTTTATCAGTGAAAATTCAATTACGCAAAACAGCTGACTGCTGTTGTATACGAAATTTGGTTTCATTTTTGTACAAAATTATTAAAAATGGTTCAATTGTAAAAATGCAACTTTCCATAGTGTTTATGAATATTCATATCCATTAGTACTCATTAATATTCACAGATGTTTGTACTCATAAATATTCATCAATTAGTATTTATATATAAATATTCATAACTGTCTTGATATACCTACTTAAGATTCTATTATAGATAATTTCATTTTTAATCCTGCCTGTTTATGCCTCCATTGTCCATTTAGAAAGAACATGAGGGGTGTATATGTCTGTACCAGAGGTATATGTGTATATGCCTGAATCTGGTATATGTGTATATGTCTGTACTGGAGGTATATGTGTATATGTTTGTATCAGAGGTACATGTGTATATGTCTATATCAGAGGCATATGTGTTTATGTCTGTACCAGAGGTATATGTGTATATGTTTGTATCAGAGGTATATGTGTATGTCTGTACCAGAGGTATATGTATATGTCTGTATCAGAGGTATATGTATATATAAATATATATCTGTATCAGAGGTATATGTATATGTCTGTACAAGAGGTATATGTGTATGTCTGTACCAGAGGTATATGTGTATATATCTGTATCAGAGGTATATGTGTATATATCTGTATCAGAGGTATATGTGTATATATCTGTATCAGAGGTATATGTGTATATATCTGTATCAGAGGTATATGTATATATCTGTATCAGAGGTATATGTGTATGTCTGTACCAGAGGTATATGTATATGTCTGTATCAGAGGTATATGTGTATATATCTGTATCAGAGGTATATGTGTATATATCTGTATCAGAGGTATATGTGTATGTCTGAACCAGAGGTATATGTGTATATATCTGTATCAGAGGTATATGTGTATGTCTGAACCAGAGGTATATGTGTATGTCTGTACCAGAGGTATATGTGTATATGTCCGTACCAGAGGTATATGTGTATATATCTGTATCAGAGGTATATGTGTATGTCTGTATCAGAGGTATATGTGTATGTCTGTATCAGAGGTATATGTGTATGTCTGTACCAGAGGTATATGTGTATATATCTGTATCAGAGGTATATGTGTATATGTCTGTACCAGAGGTATATGTGTATATGTCTGTATCAGAGGTATATGTGTATGTCTGTATCAGAGGTATATGTGTATGTCTGTATCAGAGGTATATGTGTATATATATGTATCAGAGGTATATGTGTATATGTCTGTACCAGAGGTATATGTATATGTCTGTACCAGAGGTATATGTGTATATATCTGTATCAGAGGTATATGTGTATATGTCTGTACCAGAGGTATATGTGTATATATCTGTATCAGAGGTATATGTGTATGTCTGTACCAGAGGTATATGTGTTTATATCTGTATCAGAGGTATATGTGTATATGTCTGTATCAGAGGTATATGTGTATATGTCTGTATCAGAGGTATATGTGTATATATCTGTATCAGAGGTATATGTGTATATATCTGTATCAGAGGTATATGTGTATATATCTGTATCAGAGGTATATGTGTATATGTCTGTACCAGAGGTATATGTGTATATATCTGTATCAGAGGTATATGTGTATATGTCTGTATCAGAGGTATATGTGTATGTCTGTTTCAGAGGTATATGTGTATATATCTGCATCAGAGGTATATGTGTATGTCTGTTTCAGAGGTATATGTGTATGTCTGTTTCAAAGGTATATGTGAATTTGTGTGTTTCAGAGATACATATGTACCATATGTTTTACAGGTTTTTCTGTATAATGATGAGTCCTGGATATTATATTTTTGTATGGAGGATTAAGCAGTTTTAGCCTTTTACACACACTTGTTATCCTGTAACAGATTTGACCCTCCAAGTACAGGTAAAGAGTTGTATGGCCGGGGAATGGTGACTAGAGAACACGCATATTGAGTGTACTAGTGCTGCAGTTGTAGTTTTGTACTGGATATGCCATCTTCATACAAGTGTAACAGCAAGTGTGAACAGTGGTATGGGCTTCCATGGATGTTTTAAAAGTATTACCTGGTCATGCAGATCACATCTTCCCAGTGACACTAACACTTGCTTAACCCTTTACAAAAGTATAATCGCTCTCCCAGTGTCTTGCCAGCTACTGCAACAACAGAAACAGGGTCATTACATAAATACAGGTTTAAAAAGTTATGTAAGTTTAACTTGTTACGAAAATTCAAGTGGGCAACAGTGGCCATGACATATTATCATCGTTAAAGTGCTGCAATTTTACTACATGAAAAGTGTGACTAGATCATATCTTATTTTCGTATCTTTTTATATTAATTGCATTAACAAAAAATAAACATCTATCATTCTCCAGTGCTTTAGGTTGTACATTGTGCAGGAAATCACCAACGCTGAATGAAATACTTTTATTTGATTTAAATTTCTACTTTAACTCCACCTGTGATCATGACAAAGTGAAATCCATGTTGGAGGTAATTGTTAAACAAAACTGTAAACGTAAGATGACCTGCCTGTGAATGCGTAAAATTTATTTACGAATTAAACCATTCTCGATCCCAAGTGCTTGCTGCAGTTAACTGTGCTAGCGTTTATTTTTTATTTTAGTATGTATTTCTTCTTTTGTTTATGTATAAGTTTTTTGTTATTAATTATTATTATTATTTCTGTAAGAATAATAAGCTCATTATTTTTTACATATATTTTAAATGTACACATATTTAAAAAATATGCTAAAAAGTTTGGAGAATTCTATTAATTTTGTACATTTTTTGTTATTTGCATGATGTTTTGTTGATATAATATAATCGCACATAACAGCCAAACATGTATTATTTAATTTATCATCTGTTCTATTTTATCAAAAGTAAGTCTCGGATATAGCTGAGAGTAGTTGTCAAGGTAACCTAGGGTCATACAACAGTACGACCTTTATGAGAACACAGAACTGTAACCCTTTATATTAAAATATACAGATTCTCTCAATCATCCTCCCCCAAGGTTTATATCCGGGATGATGGTCTGTGCTCAATTTCACAGAAATATTCAAATTAATTTCGTTAATGAGAATTATGTTGTGACAAGGGGGTTGATTAGAAAGTGAATTCAGAAGACCATTACAGGTACAATTGCCTGACTTGTTCTATTTCTAGCTTGTCAGGTTACAGGGGTGGACTTGTTCTATTTCTAGCTTGTCAGCTTACAGTGGTGGACTTGTTCTACTTTTAGCTTGTCAGGTTACAGTGGTGGACTTGTTCTACTTTTAACTTGTCAGGTTACAGGGGTGGACTTGTTCTATTTCTAGCTTGTCAGGTTACAGTGGTGGACTTGTTCTACTTTTAGCTTGTCAGGTTACAGTGGTGGACTTGTTCTACTTTTAGCTTGTCAGGTTACAGGGGTGGTTTGTCTGTGTGATATAACTATAAAGTGCCATGATTACTTCTAGGAAATGAAAACTAGATTGTCAGCTGTTAAATCGTCATTTTGTAACCTGTTTCCTTGTGCTGATACGTGATGAAGTCAATTTCAGCTGAATACAATGTATAGTTTACATGTAATCTTATGTATTTTGATATTTCTCCATGTTCATGCTAATGTCATTTGTTTGAGATAAGAACAAGGTACTGCCACATGATCCACCGTTTAATTTTTTTATATGGTGGCACTAGTCCAACTTCAACACAGAAATTGTGTAAGATAATAGAGGTGCGGTATTAATGTGGACGTATCTGTGTAGATTGCCTTCATGCAGATTGCTTTCAAATTAGATTGATAGACATAATGATATCTGATAGTAAATCTGATATACTCATTGTGAATATGGATGATAAAATACCACTAGTTAACTGTGATACTGCCAGAACCATTGGTTATCTGTGATACTGTCAGAATCACTGGTAATCTGTGATACTGCCAGAATCACATGTTATCTGTGATACTGCCAGAATCACTGGTTAACTCCGATACTGCCAGAATCACTGGTTATCTGATACTGCCAAAATCACTTGTAATCTGTGATACTGCCAGAATCATTTGTTATCTCTAATACTGACAGAATCACTGGTTATCTCTGATACTGCCAGAATTGCTGGTTATCTCTAATACTGCCAAAATCACTTGTTATCTGAGATACTGCTAGAATCACTGGTTATCTCTTATACTGCCAGAATCACTGGTTATTTCTGATACTGCCAGAATCACTGGTTATCTCTGATACTGCCAGAATCACTTGTTATCTGTGATACTGCCAGAATCACTGGTTATCTCTGATACTGCCAGAATACAGTACTATTTATAATTGCTCTCATGATGTAATACCCTTAAAGTGTATTTTTTTGTAGGCTTCTGATAATAAATGCATTTTTGTGGAATTTCTCATTAAATTGTTAATAACCTGATTGTGAATGAATAACATCATGTATCATGCAATCTAATTGTTCATCCCATTAGGGTAATACTGTATTTAGTGTACTTGAAATAAGGAGGCGCTTGGTTCTTTATTGCACTAAAAGGACAACTTATAAAGGATAAATGGATATACGAGAGACTACTTGCCAACGCATTCATTGGACAACAATGTGCAGTTTCCATAATTCTATTAATTTTTCCTTTTTCAATATAATAATTATATATTCACTACTTTCACACCATAAGCTCATTTTGTACCAATCTGCCATGTTTGTATCAATTATTATTAACCAAAATTGCTTTCAAATCCTCATTAAAATGCATGCAACGGTGATTTACAAATGTCCCCTATTTAATTCTGATAGGTCATTCAGTGCAAAGTTTATATTAATGCTTGGGTCCATTTCTGCAATTCATATGCAAATTGTCTCGGAATTATTGAAAGCTACACTCTCTGTATTAACAAATAGTAATACAAATGAATCTGACATTAACTAACATTTAGAAATGTTTTTCATTTTAATTATATTATGGTCTTTTGAAATTATTTGAATATGATTGTACTGAAGGTAAATTATATTGACTAAAAATTGTAAAAAGTAAAATAATACATATGATCTTGAGCTAAAACATCATTCAATGTTGTTTAATGAAAACAACTTCACAGCTAAGTTAGCAGTGAAGACTACAGGCAAGTAAAATTGACATTCTATGAATTAGATCAATTACTTGTTCAGAAACGAAGAATGGTATTTTAAATTATTTGCAAGCAACAAAAAGTATAATCATATAGAGTGTGTAGCTTTAACTATAATCCCATGTGGTAATAATTATATGCAAACTGTTTTGATCCACCAGAACATGCCTTTTACACCTTGTGTCCTTGTTGGTTTTATTTCATATTCATATATTCATTTTCAAGGTGAAAAAAGTAGACATGTTCTGCATCAAACCAACCTTATGTCTTATCTGAAAATATTTATTTTAAAATTTGATTATTTTGTCAAAAAGGTATTAAAATAATTTTTTTTATAAAATCATAGTAGATCTAGTTGTGATGAATGGTAGGGTAGCCAGATGGCCTGTCATATACTGAAGTTGCAACATTCCAGATATAGAGCATTTGCAATATTATAAATGAAGTGCAACTTATTTCATACATAACCTGTTAAGTGGTGTGGTTGGACTTTACACAGAATACTTTTTATCACAGGACTACACTTTGATATATATAATGAAGTATATATTGTTTAAAAATGCATCAAACTGCTAAGTAGTTTATTGCGATTCCTCAGATGTATTCATTTGATGAAATCACAAAGTTCATAGAGCTTATTTTAACAGTATGCTGTGTAAAACTTACACAGCTTATGTAAACAGTATGCTGTGTAAAGTCTGTAAACAGTATGCTGTGTTAAGTTTGGTCAAACAATTGTTTCAAATTGTCATTGTGCAGTAGTCTGTTTTTAACTTTTGTTCATGCTAAAGCAATAAATCATTCTTATACTGAAGTTGGTGTGTTTTATTCTTGCTTACATAACCATAATTGAAGAAAATATTCCTACAGTAGACAGACTAATTAAAGAGTTGAACAGAATACTGGTTGGACAAAAGTTATCTGGATAACACTTTTTGGGTTATTGACAAAAAGCCAGCAGGGCTTATGTCCTGGTAAATTGTCTGTTGTATGTCTGCTGACCTTTTTCTTGTAGACGCGATAGCACCTTCATTTTTTATTGAATCTTAACCAAACTTGCACAGCAGTTATATAATCACAATATCTCAGACGAGTTCTTGATTCAGCATGATGTGATCACATGTCCCTGTCACAGGACATTTTCAGCGAAACTTTAAAACACATTTTTTTTTCTGAAAGTTTAAGGCCTAGACCTTAGATACTTTACATGTAGCATTGCATGGGGGTCCCCTAAAATACTTGTTGAAGTCAATTCCTTAGGATCAAATTTGGGGCCAACATAGGGGTCACTGATTTACATAGAGTTATATAGGGAAAATGTAGACGTGATAGCACCTTCATTTTTAGCTCACCTGAGCCAAAGGCTCACAGGTGAGCTTTTGTGATTGCCTTGTGTATGTCGTCCCTTGTCTGTCGTTAACTTTTAGCTTTTAACAACTCTGAAACCAAAGGGCCAATTTTGATATAACTTAACAGTAATGTTCCTTCGGTGACCCTCTACCAAGTTTGTTCAAGCCATCTTGATTCATCAAAAACATGGCCCCCAGGGGGCGGGGCAAGTTTAAGTAGTGAAAACTTAAAAAATCTTGTCAGAAACTACTGGCTCGATTTTAAATTAATTTCACAGAAATGTCCATTGGGTGACCCTTTACCAAGTTTGTTAAAGCCATCTTTATTCACAAAAAAACATGGGAGCCATGGGGTGGGGTTAGTTTTATGTCAAATTAATGTCCTAGTTTTATAGCATAAATGTCTGTATAAAGCAATTATTATAAGAAGCTTTAAATAAACTTTTTTTTAGCTCGCCGGGACAAAGTCCAAGGAGAGCTATTGTCATGACCCCGGCGGCGTCGTCTGTAGACACCCAGGTTAAACTTTTGCGTACAAGTTTCAGATATCTATGCAACCACTCATTGGATGTCAATGAAGTTTTGCATGTGTGTTCACCATCATCAGTGGAACACACAGAGATAAGAACCATAACTCTGGATTGCATTTTGGCACAGTTATGGCCCTTTTTTGACTTAATTTTTTCAGGTTAAAGTTTTTTATCACGTAAGATATCTATGCAAACCACTCATTGGATAAGAATGAAACTTTGCATGTGTGTTCACCATCATCATTGAAACACACAAAGACAAAAACCATAACTCTGGGTTGCATTTTGGCACAGTTATGGCCCTTTTTCGACTTAATTTTTCAGGTTAAAGTTTTTTATCACGTAAGATATCTATGCAACCACTCATTGGATATGAATGAAACTTTGCATGTGTGTTCACCATCATCATTGAAACACACAAGAGACAAAAACCATAACTTTGGGTTGCATTTTGGCACAGTTATGGCCCTTTTTAGACTTCGACAACCAGGTTAAACATTGCGTTTAGTTACGTTTAAGATATCTATGAAACCATTCATTGGATGTGAATGAACCTTCACATGTGTGTTCACCACACAAAGACAAGAACCATAACTCTGGGTTGCATTTTTGCCACACTTATGGCCCTTTTTGGACTTAGACACTCAGAGGCCAGCTTTGTTGTCTTCTGACAGCTCTTGTTTGCTATTATTATACAATATTTTACCAGATATAAGTTTTAAAAGATAATTCATCATAAAAAGATGAATGATACAATTAATGATTGAAATATTATTCATAGATAATGAACCATTTTAAAATAGGTGTTTTTCTGAATATAAAAGTCAAGAGTTTTTATGGTTCAGACAGGGATGGTTTACTGCCATATTTTTAGCTAGTTTCTTCACAGCAAGAAATCTGCTTGAGATTTTCAGTGTCAAAGTGTACTTGAAATCTCTGAGGAGGAGCTAAATTGTTTTTGGGGGAGAGTGCACTGCGACAAAGATTCTTTCAAGCGACATACTTTGGGAAGGCTTGTGTTTGAAACTCATAGGAATATATATTGTGCTGGAACTGTGAATTGTTTCATGCACAATAATTTAGTCTGATGCTTTAGTTTGAAACTGTTTTCAAACATTATGGGTTAGTTTTGTGCTGGAACTGGATTTTTATCAGTCTCCAAACGTATAGGCAGCTATAGTAAAAACTTCAAAAGCCTTCTTGTCAGAATCTACTGATCTGATTTTGATGTAATTTCACGGACATTTACCATGGGTGAACCTCTACCAAGTTTGAACTCTTCTACGCATCTGTTACATCTTCAAAACAAATCAAAATTCTTGCCATTTCGTTTTTCTGGAATTTTGAGTGTACATGTATTATATAATCTACTTGAGTTGGGTGACTCAAGGTTAGTCAGATGAGCGATATAGGGCCATCTTGGCCCTCTTGTTTTGTATTGCTAACCTGATCCAAGAAATTTCCACAAAGTCAAGAAAATACTGCACTAAAGGACTATGTTAGTGCTTATATTGGAAATAATGAAAGGTTTAGTTTCATAACAATTACAGAAGCCTTTGTATATAAATAACTACATGGTCTAGCGAAGAATAAGTCTACAGGACTTGATGATCTATGTGCCAAATTCTTGAAAATGAGTGCCAGTGGTATATCTAAAACAGTCAAAAAATACTTTACATTAGTTTTACAAAAGGAATATACCCAAAGCAGTTTAAATTAGCCAAAGTCACGCCAATTTTAAATAAAGGTTCAAAACAAAGACAATAATAATTATCTCCAACTTCCATTCTTCCTATTCTGTTTAAGATACTTGAGAGACATGTTAGTTATTGAGTTCGGTCTTTTTTAAATACATACAATGTATTGTATGAAAGGCAATCAAGGTTCAGATCTGAACATTTAAATGAAACAGCATTAACAGAGTTGGTAGATGACTGGACCACAACTATTGTTAAAAACAGAATATCTGAAGCCATATTTCTTGACCTATCTAAAGCGTTTGATCTGGTTGATCATAGTTTGCTGCTTAAAAAAACTAAATGTATACCGGTACCATATATATGTACAAAATTGGTTTAAATCATATTGATGTGAACGCTCACAAAAAGTTTCAATATCTGGTACACTTTCAGAAAGTAAATCAGTTACATGCGGTGTACTTCAAGGATCTGTTTTAGGCCCAGTTCTTCTCGTTATCAATGATATGCCCTTTTGCACTCAGTATTAAAAAATGAACATGTTTGCTGATGACGAATATCTTAATAATGATTTAATAAATGTCCAACAACGGTGTGATAATAACTTGATGAACATTAATACTTTAAAAAACAAAGCAATATTTACAGCAGCTCAGCCAAGGCAACCATTATTCAGATCAGCAGCGCACTAAAAAATAGGAGTTGATATTATTGAATTTACCAGAAACTTCTGGGAGTAACAATTGACAACACACTCACAAGTTGAAAACACCCTAAAATTGCAATTACTTATTATACTTACTTGGCAGAATAAAATACTATTTATTAATACCTATTAGGAAATTATTTTACATTTCTTACATACTTCCTCATCTATTACTGCACACTATTGAACAATTGCAACTCATCCTAATTAGCAAGCTAATCCTTTTACCCTGACCCAACATTTATTTTGACTTCAGCAGAAAAATATGTGTTTTACAGAAATATCATCCTACCAACTGAGACGAGCTTCTCTGAAAATAGGAAAATTCAAGATAACACCGTCGCTACATGATTAGCTTACTCGGTAGTGCGTCTGACTATCAATTCAGAGGTCGTTTGAGTTTGAATCCACGTTCCATTCCTCGTTCCAAAATAGTTTATATAAGGTTCGTTACAGTTTCCCACCACCTAAGAATCACCAGCTCGCCGAGTCCAGACTCGCCCAGGCTCGTCCAGGCTCGCTGGTCCTTCACGCTCGTGGAAAAGTTTGTTGTAACGAACCTTATATATACTACTACCATCTACCCCCAGGCTCACTGGTCATTAAAGCCCATGGAAAAGTTTTCTGTAATAAACCTTTACCATACTACTACCATCTACCCCCATTAGACAGCCGCTAACCAGTTAAATCCTTAAACGGAACCCAAGAATTGAAATAACTAGAATAGCCACTCCATTTTACATAAACCCTCTTCTTTTTGTAATCACGTCTCAATATCTTTTCTATTCTAAATATTTCTTGACTCGCTTTAGCTAGTACTTGTTCATAGAATGATCCCACAATATTTTCGTTGTTTAAATCTTTTAGAAGATATGTAACAGGTTTTGTCTTTTGAATGTCCCTAACGACAAATATTTCTTCCGTCCAATTAGGAGTGTAACCTTTTTCAAATTGTCTTTTATATTTACTTACTTTAACTCTATCACCAATTTTGAATGATATTCCAGATGTCTGAGATTGTTTAGAAAATAAATTATGTAAAACCTTTTCTTTATTTTTTTCATCTTCCCTTTTTTGGGAGTCATACCAATACTACTATGTTTAGTCTTATTATATTTTGAGATTATTTTAGACAGAACAGCAATATAATTATTTATATTATTTGCGGTGAAATGCTTCCACATTATTCTCTTTATAGTTCTATTAAATCTTTCAATAACAACTGCTTTTCCTTCATTAAAAGTATGATACATTTCAATATTGTTATAACTTAACATTTTATTAAAGTGTTTGTTATAGAATTTACTCCCCTCATCAACCCACAACGTTTGAGGTCTTGCATTCATCTCACTTAAAATATCTTCAAATGCCTTGGTTACATCTAAACCAGTTTTCTTCTTAAGCAGCCCACTCCAAGTATATTTACTCAAGACATCAATTACATTTAATATATATTTAACTCCTTAATTATATTTTGAGAAAGCTCGCATATCAATCAACTCAGTAGACCACGTATCATCCACACCACTTACAATAACTCGACGTCTCGGAAATTTTCTTTTAATATGTTTATGTAATTCATCCGCTAATTTACTACCCCAAGACGTCGACCTTTCCGGGTTTTTTTAGCCCAAACCAAGTTTATGTTTTATACTAATTTGACAATTAATCTTTTATCAATTTTCTCCCCAACTCCCGCCTGTTACAGTCTCCATGACTCACAATCTCCATGACGACTGGTACGACACTGAGTCTCACTGTCATTCGTCTATCGCCGCTGGTGTATGTGGGAATGTGATCGTTTGTAAACCCTCGATGGAATAACAACAACGCTCAATCACTATTCAAACAAACAAACAAACAAACTCCATCTTATCGAGATGTGTCTTTATAACATTACAAAGTAACTAATCCCGAGATCCATTTAATCACATCAGCGGAATATATTTCACTTTGCTGCGTGCACGCCGTCAGTTTTCTACATAAAACGTCGAAGAAACGTCTCTTACCGCGTTACGCGTGCGTCGGCATTTTGAATGCAAGCAGACAGGTTCAAAACTAACAGCTACGTTTTCATATGTTTGAATGCAGTTTAGGACGAAACTAGGGTAAACTTGTGAAAACCCATGGGATATGTCTACATGAACTTTGTAATGAAGACTGTTTTAATTTAATATCACTCCTGACACACAGAATCCATCGGCTTGTTTTACTTGCAGCCATTTTAGAAATGTATTGATTCTCCAAAATAACTTATTGGCAATAAGTGGTCCGCATACTTACAATAGAGTTTTATAAATGTATTGATTATCAACGTTACCTATACATACTTCTTGATTAAATATAAAAATTACCTAGAAACATATTTATTGATTAGATATCAGTATTACCGTTATATATATTAATTGGTTTGATATAAATATTACTTACATACATATTTATTGATAAGATATCACTGTTAACTTTTTATATATTTATTGATTAGATATCACTATTACATATATATATGATAGAGAGAATCATACGTCTAACAAAACACCTTTCAGGAGCACCGGATCCGCGAAGGATACATAAATGGCAGAAAAAGTGAATACAGTAGAGAAAATTACCATTTTACAGTGCTTAAACTTATAACGAGTTATCCTTAGCTAGCTTTCGGCTTTACGCCTTCATCAGAGGACAAAAATAAAAGAAAACAAAACCAAAACAACGACACAAGAATAAACAATTTTCTATATAAAATACTACAAACAGACTGAGAAACCTATTGTAAAATATTACAAACTAAAACTTTTAACTATGCACGCGACCACGCGCCCATAACCCATACGACGGTAGTATCCCATACATTTGTTTTTTTGTTTAGAAAAGGTAGAATCATATACTAGCAACAAGTAGTTGAAATTGTTGTGACCTACATAACACAGAGGTATCGTTTATAGGAACAAGTCTTGTTACAGAATCGCAGAGCGGATAAAAATAGAATCGCAGACATTTGCGTGTAGACGGTTTTGTACGCCGACATTTATTATAAACTGAATATTAGATCAAAACTGTATATAACTGGAATAAACCGTCAATTGTGATTCTATGTATTGTGTAACTATGAACACTATTAATATAAAATAATAAAGCAGTTTTCTTATCAGTGTGTTGTTTCATAAACGGTATGAACAATTATAAATAACACCTATTTAATATTGCTGTGCTCCTCATTAAATAGAGTCATTTGTGTTTACAGAATCACAGAGCGGTAAGAATAGCGTCGGTAAAATCGAATAGCAGAACAATTCCAAAATTCTATTGTGTGTAGAATACATGTAAACACCGAAATTTATTATAAACTGAATACTAAACCAAATTTATATTGATAAATAAAGCAAAAAAGTTTGTTGAAGACCTATTCGTGAACGCCGACATTTAGTCATAGCATCATATTGAACAAAACATATGTAAATTGAGTAGAACTGTGTGAGTAAGATTTAAACTATTGTATATATGTATTGGTAGATGCACCGACGAAGTATATTATTTGTGTATAGCAACACGTACATCGTCCCCGTTGTTGATGCCAAAGGTTGAATAGTATTTAATCTGCGGATCCAGTACGATTCTCTAGTTTGCGTTTCTCGTCTGACCAATTAGGGTTATGATCTAAACAGATAATGGATATCTCCGAGAAAACATGTCCCGTGGAGCATAGGTGATCAGTCACTGGGTTATGATTGGTCAGACGAGAAGCGTAAAATATGTTTACACATATATATTGATTAGATATCACTGTAAACTTTATACACATTTATTGATTAGATATCACTGTAAACTTTATACATATTCATTGATTCAATATCACTGTAAACTTTATACATATTCATTGATTAGATATCACTATTACCTATATATATATGATCCAACGGATTTATAGATATGTCCTTTATATAACATGTGAGTAGTCATGAATCCTTAACTGGATCCTACTCATATAAAGCTATCACTTCATGTATCTAAATTTGTCCACCCTGTCCAGATGTGTTGTATGTAATTCCATAGTGTATAAGTCATGGTCGACACCAAATTTATTGGTTTGGCAGAGGCTTTGATATTGTATCTATGGTTTGCATTTTAGCTAGGCGCACTCGCCGTAGTCTGGTCTGTACATTTATGTCTTATTTATTCACAAATAATTATCTCCATATATATATCATGCATTGTGAATGAGCATCTGAAAAGATTCTAAAAATCGTAAATTCCGTTATTGTGAATTTAATTAGCTCCCTTTATGAAATTAAATATATATGAGTTCACTGTAGCTATATGATCCAACGGGTTTATAAATCTTTCCTTTATATAGCATGTGAGTAGTCATGAATGCTTAACTGGATCCTACTCATATAAAGCTATCACTTCATGTATGTAAATTTGTCCACCTTGTCCAGATGTGTTGCATGTAATTCCATAGTATATAAGTCATGTTCGTCACCAAATTTATTGGTTTGGCAGATGCCTTGATATTTTATCTTTAGTTTGCATTGTAGCTAGGCGCACTGGCCGAAGTCTGGTCTGTAAATTTATATCTTGGTTATTCACAAATAATTATTTCCATAAATATATATATATTGGTTAGATGTCACAGTTAACTTTATATATTTTTGTTGATTAGATATCACAATTACCTATATACATATTTATTGATTTAGATATCACTATTACCTTTATATATATTTATTGATTAGATATCACAGTTAACTTTATATTTATTTGTTTATTAGATATCACAGTTAACTGTATATATATATTTGTTGATTAGATATCACAGTTAACTGTATATATATATTTGTTTATTAGATATCACAGTTAACTTTATATATATATACATATTTGTTGATTAGCTATCACCATTAAGTTTACACATATTTATGGATTAGATATCAATATTTCTTTGGTACATACCTATTGAACAAATAAAATGTCATATATACATTTTATTTATTAGATATAAATGTTACCTATATACATATTTTTTGTCCGTAATATAGACAGCATGGTATCCAAACTATTTCTACCGCTACTGACCGGAGTCCATAAGAGCTTATATTATTGCCATCATGGGTCTATGACCGTGATTCGTCCGTTGTATTAACTTTTCTTGTAAACGATGTAGCATTTCTGGTTTTCATCTTGTCGTTTTACACGGACGAGGTCTCGGCCAGGGCTTGGTTGTTCAAAGTTGCTTTAGCTTAGGTAGAACATTGTAGTTTTGATATTTAAAATCCAAAATTTTTCATATCAAGTACAATGTGTTATAGGAATAGAATGACATTTTGTTACGATTGCCAGTAAATTATTACATTGGATACATTTAAAATCTCAAAATAGCATGATTCGAAAATTCAAGTAACGTGGCGTTCAGGTAACAATACTTTGAATAACTGATACCTTTGCTGATTGGACCAGACATAACACAAGTAATGCCCTTAAATTATCAAAGCATATTGACTTCTGACTTAAAGTCGATGTTACTAAAAATAGATTACATTTAAATATTAAAGAGAGAGAGAGAGAGAGAGAGAGAGAGAGAGAGAGAGAGATGAAATTCTTGTATTATCATTTTGTTTCAAAAGCATGCATCTGCAGTTATGAGAGTGCTTGAAGTCATTATTTGTAATTAAATTTTTCTCAGCAACCTACTTCTATATCATTTTCAACTTGTTTCTTTTCTCAAAAAATGTCTGTATTCGACAACAGTCGTGCCTACATTGCTTCCTCCATCTCGTATACCAAATCTAGTTGTGGAAGTGTTAATTCACCAAACCGCTGCCATTGAATCACAAACGTATCATTATGCAAGATTCAGGCCTTGAACTGTGTCTGGCTATCATACTTGTATTCATAACGACGATCTACGTAAAAGCTCTCATTATATCAGTTTTGTTATAAATTGTATTATGTTTTATGAAAGAGATAACGATGTGATATTTATAAAGAACATTAAAAATAATGATGAATATTTTAACGAGGAAAATCAAGGAAACAAAGTTCTACGTACACTGAGTTCCTCAACAACATATAATAAACAAGACATGTAATTGACATATTATAGCTCCTTAATATGACTTTTTTTAATAATTTACAGATTAGATTTAGTACATATAACACAAATTCTGAAGTAGAGTTTAAGACTCGAGAATGTAGCTCATGTGTATACTTGTATGCGTCTCGAAGACAAGGAGAAGCATTTCCGCAGATTATTTTGTACATTAGAATTGATTTTTAATATTTAATTGTACCAGAAAATGCCTGAAAGAAGGCACTGAACCAAAATCAAAATCAGGACGATAATTTGTCTTATCATGTTCTTCATGTTTGTTACCGGCATCGGTTTTAAATAGTGAGATAGTGACAGGTAGTTTTCAATAAAAGTAGTGGAAGCGTTCGCAAATCTTCAGTAATGTTTGATATAGTAGTAAAATATGAATTCCGACTTCCGATTAAATACACTCTCAAGCTGTTTTTGGTCAAATCACCCTTTTGCAGATTAATTCTTTCCAAAACATTAAGACGATCAAACCCGCGACCTTTGGAGTAAGCGGTCAACACTCTTTCAATTGCGCTACCATTCTTCTTACAACGTACGTGCTCTTTAAGAGACTCGCACCCCAATGTTAAAATCCATTTTACTTACGTTTCCGCATCAAACGAATCATTCCACTATGAATGTATTACTATATGAAAATATTAATACTATTTTATATTTTTTTTTATAAAACTAGTTTGTTTATTTGAATATTAGCGCTCTTCTTTACCATCGAGGGCTAATAGTCGATCAGTTAACCAAACCAGTCTTTCTTGGGATCTTAGAAGGTAAACCAATACTCGAGCACAATCATATCCGCAAAAAACTTTTCGCTTGGAATCAGCAACGAGAGACAACTGACAATGAGACACAATGTAGTACATACATGTATATAAATCATCACGGACATTTTGGCCGGACGGGGTTTCGAAGATTGTAATTCAAGCAAGTGACGTCATGTTAGTCTTGAATCTGTGAACATGCTTAAACATATAAAATGATAATTCTTTAGATTTGTTTCTTTTATACTGAGGTATTTTAATATTTAAAAAGGAAAAAAAAATCAAAAACATTTTCTTGTTGTTTTTTATTTGTCATCTAAATAATTTCCGTTACAGACATTGCATTATACCAAACACAATGTGCATTTTGAATATTCTAATGTGTGTGCTGCACGATATTGAGCACGGTCGCCGAGAGAGACGAAGCAAACTGCTCCGAACAAATGTTTATTTTCGTTATTCAAAACAGCACACTGAATGGTTAATGTACCTATTTCAAAAATATAACTTGATTAACACACAACTACAACCAATGATCGGCTTGCTCTGAACATCACTAGTACATCGGGAGTGAAAAAAAAGAAGAAAAGACAATCATACGTGGTATACACTTTCTTTTTTTCAGGGGCTAACCAGAAACGGATATATTTTTTGGCCTAAGTAATTTTAGAAATTGCTTTTAGTGAAAATACGTTCAAATTGCAATGTGTCCCTTTAAAATAATTCAATTTTGTAATTAAACTAATACCTTGAGATCCATGTGCATTACTTCCATACATTTTTGGAGGGAAGAAAAAAACAACACAATAACAAAACGGTCGTGTGCGTTTTGTCCGTTTGTCGCATTTTGTCCGCAGAAAAAATAGAATTACGTCAAATTTTGTCAACATAACGCCTTTTGTCTGCAGAAAATTTAGTACAATGAAGATTTCTGTCCGCATCGAGACAAAAGTCAACTAATTTCTTTTTTTCCCTATGAATAAGAAGCGTTGCGAACAAAAAGCGCTCAGCAGACACAAAAGTCACAGTCGTGCATAAAGCCGACGTCTGACTACACATTAATGAAAACGCAGGTTTTCATCTAACTGATTTTTACATAATACTGGTGATATTTCATAGTGAATAGAAATATGAGTCAAAATTAAAACATTGTTGCATGAAGGAAATATGTACTATTGGATATAGAGTGACTTTTATGTAGAATAAAAAACAAAACAAACGCTACGGCTATGTGTGGTGTCCTTGAGCAAGGCACTTTTTCCGCGTATGTTGTGTACTGGTACTACCCAGGAAGACTTCGAGCGTGATTTTTCTAAGTTGTAAGAACTTGTTTCACAATCGAAGTAAAGTAAATTAATTTAAAACAACAACAAAAAACAAAGGAAAAAAATGTACTTAGATGAATGTTGGTACGTTTTGGGATATATCTGAGAATGATATCTATAGTGATAATTCTCAATAATTGTGCACGTTTTTTTTTAATATATATGTATATATATATATATATATATATATATATATATATATATATATATATATATATATATATACGAGCTAAGGCATTAAACATTATTTTGTCATCATTTAGATTTAAAGCAGTTTCGTGAAATCAATGCACACTGTTCAATACTGGTACAGGTGTGCATTGTTTTCATGAAACCTAAATGCACACTGTTCAATACTGGTACAGGTGTGCATTGTTTTCATGAAACCGAAGTGCACATTGTTCAATACTGGTACAGTGTGCATTGTTTTCATGAAACCGAAATGCACACTGTTCAATACTGGTACAGTGTGCATTGTTTTCATGAAACCTAAATGCACACTGTTCAATACTTGTACAGGTGTGCATTGTTTTCATGAAACCGAAATGCACATTGTTCAATACTGGTACAGTGTGCATTGTTTTCATGAAACCGATATGCACACTGTTCAGTACTGGTACACCGGGCTCCCGTGGCGCAGTCGGGATAGCGCTCAGGTATGTCGGTCAGATGGGGTTGTTCCCGCATGGGTTCGAGCCCAGGTCCTGTTACATTTATTTGTAACGATTTGACAAAATACATTGTGTCCCGCGTCACTAGTTTCTCACCGCTGACTCATGTGAGAAAGTTGTCAGTTACTAGCAGAGAAATTGTGTGGAGTACTTGTTAGAAACCCAGGAAACATGGTTCGGTTAACTGACCGCCGTATATAACTGAAACATTGTTGAAAAACGGCGTTTAACTCAATACAAACAAACAAACAAATCGAGAATATGAATAGTTTTATTAGATATTAATATTTTCAGATTTCAAAAGTATTTCTTTATTTGCTGTTATCTCTGATGAACATGCGTCGGTGATAAAACATAAATACACACACTGACTTGTAACTGTTTAAACACAAGCGATCACTATACGCATTTCGCTGTAAATGTAATAAATAAACAACAAACCAGTCAAGCAAGTAGTTTTTTTAAAAGAAAAGATATTGTCACCATCATAACCATCAGAACGAGTGGAATAGGATTTATAGAAATTGCACGATTTAAAAAATATATATATATATATTAATAGTTTCTTTACACATTTTTCAGCCTTACCCCACTTCGCTACTTATTTTTATTGCATATTTCGACTTTAAAAGCCTTTTTATTTTTTATATTTTTCAAAATGATGTATAGGCCCGGGCCTATATGGCTTAATAGTAGCTACGCCACTGAGTAAGGGATCTTTATGCGGAACGTTGGTCGACTGGCTCAAAATAATATGCTACTAAACAGTAGTGCAATAATACACACCCTGACTTAACTTAGAAACATGGCTTATCATCAGTATGTACACTTACTGTTTTAGACGTGATACACGCCCTGACTAAACTTAGAAACATGGCTTATCATTGGTATGTACAGTTACTGTTTTAGACGTGATACACGCCCTGACTAAATTTATAAACATGGCTTATCACCGGTATGTACAGTTACTGTTTTAGACGTGATACACGCCCTGACTAAACTTAGAAACATGGCTTACCATTGGTATGTACAGTTACTGTTTTAGACGTGATACACGCCCTGACTAAACTTAGAAACATGGCTTACCATTGGTATGTACAGTTACTGTTTTAGACGTGATACACGCCCTGACTAAATTTATAAACATGGCTTATCACCGGTATGTACAGTTACTGTTTTAGACGTGATACACGCCCTGACTAAACTTAGAAACATGGCTTACCATTGGTATGTACAGTTACTGTTTTAGACGTGATACACGCCCTGACTAAACTTAGAAACATGGCTTACCATTGGTATGTACAGTTACTGTTTTAGACGTGATACACGCCCTGACTAAATTTATAAACATGGCTTATCACCGGTATGTACAGTTACTGTTTTAGACGTGATACACGCCCTGACTAAACTTAGAAACATGGCTTACCATTGGTATGTACAGTTACTATTTTAGACGTGATACACGCCCTGGCTAAATTTAGAAACATGGCTTATCACCGGTATGTACAGTTACTATTTTAGACTGGATACACACTCTGACTAAACTTAAAACATGGTTTATCATCGTTATGTACAGTTACTGTTTTAGACGGGATACACACTCTGGCTAAACTTGGAAACATGGCTTATCATCGGTATGGACAGTTACTGTTTTAGACGGGATACACACCCTGACTTAACTTAGAAACATGGCTTATCACCGGTATGTACGGTTACTGTTTTAGACTGGATACAAACCTTGACTAAGTTTAGAAACATGGTCTATCATCGGTATGGACAGTAACTGTTTTAGACGTGATGCACGCTCTGACTAAACTTAGAAACATGGCTTATCACCGGTATGTACAGTTACTGTTTTAGACGGGATAAAAACCCTGACTAAATTCTCCAATCAGTTTCTAGCATTTCATCACTGAGCAGATCGAAATTTGCTTTGTTATATACTAAACGGAACAGCTTACCCGCCACCTTGCCTTTTATGCATTTTTTTAAAAAGTATCAAAGACACTTCCTTGAAATTTGGACTTGAATAAGGAGGAACTTTGAGGCTATAACAATTGTCTATGAATGTCGTATTACTGTGAATGTCGTATTACTGTGAATGCCGTATTACTGTGAATGTCGTATTACTGTGAATGTCGTATTACTGCGAATGTCGTATTACTGTGAAAGTCGTATTACTGTGAATGTCATATTGCTGTGAATGCCGTGTTACTGTGAATGTCGTATTACTGTGAATGTCGTATTACGCGTCTAAATTTTTTAATAACACAACTTAATATTTTGAAGAATATATTGGAAATACAAAAGTAGCGGGTAAGCTGTTACGTTCAGTATGTATAAACCAAATGTTTTGCGTTTATGTAGAATGCAAGTTGTATGGGAACAATATTCTTAAATATGTACCACAATGACAACTAATTTCTGTCTTGTCTTATGGGAGAATTTATTAAAAGAATGACTGAAAGTACCTTCATTTAAATCTCCAAATATCAACACATTTTAGATATAGGCATAGTACCACCATTGCAAAAAGGAAATGCTTCCGTGGGGTAGTCGCATAATGGTGGTTATAAATAATCCTCAATTCTTCTTCTTTAAAAATGCATGTTCCTTATTTTAATGCTCATTTTTTTTTGAATGGCATTATTGATGTATTTTGAACATTTTGATAGCATTGTCATGTTTGAATTGTGAATTTAGAAAAAGAAATTATGCTTGGAAATTGGGGTATGAATACATGATTTCGAAAGTCTACTTTCACTTTGTCACCAGTGTACACACTGAGCAGAAAAAAATCTCTTATATGACACATGACCGCTACTTTTCTCATCATATTTTGATAGTGCAAAGGTTGACAAACAGTAAAATGTAGGTTTCATCTCTTTCATTTGGGGTTCTCTATGAATGACAAGCCTTCAAACTTTTATTATTTACTATAGGATAAAGAACAAAAATCAATGGTGGGGTTACACCTATATCAAAACTTTTTATAAATTCCTGTTAAAATGTACAAACATTATGGATCTGAAGTTTTAGGACTTTAAAAAACACCCAGTTATTTACTTCTTTACCTCACTTAATCTCAGTCCATATCGAATCAATACAGTAAATTACAAGACCAGGTGATCGTGAGTGCCAAATACTCCTGGACAAATACACCAATAAGCCTCCGCCGTGACGTGTACGACCGTTTCTATATGCGCAGTCATGGTTAAATTCGTTTACAACAAAATATAAGTGAATTTTAGTAAAGCATAAAATATCGAAATCTAAAATAGTGTATTTAATAAAATTGAGTTAATTCGAAAACTTCGTATACAATGGCTTATCGAAAAATCATGGCTAGTATTTGCATGTGGTCCTGGATAGGATTAAATTTCGCCAGTCTCCAGCATCAGAAAAAAGTAACAGCACCATAAAATATGTACGTTGTATATACAGTTTTTCGGGTTAACTAGGTATTTGTAACATAGAAGTTTAGGTAATATAAGTTCATACAGGATGTAAACAATACTAGCGCCTAGATATATCTTGACTCGAATGTTACTAAAATTCCGGTATGAGTAGTCGTGTAATAGGCCGATGGCGACTCTCCATCTATTTATATCATTACTCACTTAGAAGCAAGAAATCACCAATATTATAGTGACCCATGGCACGCACGCATGCACGCACGCACGCACGCACGCACGCACGCACGTACACACTAAAACAGACTAAACAAGTGTAGATTATGCACATTTGAGAAATTAGCTGCCAAAATAATAAAATATTAAAAGTAATTTTAAATATTGATTTACACAGTGTTAGAAAACACCTTATATTCATTCATGCACATAAAAATGGGTATGCATATACATACCTATGACAAAACACGTCTTTTATTTACCTTTATACTGTTGTGTACACGCCATCTATAAACACGCACGACACATACACATACACGCTAACGTATGTACACACACGCTTACTCACACACGCACGCACGCACATTTACGTACATACACATCCCCTCACCCACACGTACACACATATTCTCACACATACGCACGAACGCACGCCACACGCACGCACAAGCACGAATACATGTATAATATTTAATTCTTGTTTTTTTTCTATTTGATACAAAATTCATTGAATAGCCGAAATGAAACACAAATAGTCGTAAATTAAAGTTATTTTCCATTTATCTATATATGAAACCCTACAGATAGTAATAAGGCATCTGTTCAGCACTTGCTGACCAGCGACACAAAGGTGTTTTGCCACCTATAAGTTAGGTTGACAATCACATTAATCAATCGTAATACAATGGGAATGTATCAATGTATTTCCTCTATACGCCGCTGTATTTAATTTGTCACCTTAATGGTGGGTTGTGTTAGCATGCGAGTAGTGTACCAACACACCAAATATATGTTGATTACATATTAGATAAAAAAATTATCTTTAATAGATTTCATTTAAAAGGGAATTTATCTAGGATTTATCAAACTTTTAAAATTGGCTAAAAACATATTTTCACCAATATATCATGCCTATATATACTCTCTGACCCCATACTGCCAAAAGGATATATATTTAAACATGCCAAAATTATATATTAAAAAGGGATTTCCTAACCTAAGTTAGACTAAAATAGATTTCCCTCTTAAAAGAGCAACATATTTTGTGACGTATAAAATGAATCACGTGATTTCATTTTGATTTCAATTTGATCCGTTATGCACAAGGGTTCAGTTTTAAGGGTCGCAATACAAAATCTGAACGGGCACACATGTTTCTTAGTAGAAACATAGTGGATTTTAATAAACTATGGGAGTTTTTGTGGGGAGTGACGTACGCTTTTTTTAAAAAATAGTAGATCCGCCATTGATACGGACTAACACGTAGTAAAAAGTGTTTCATCTTAGAAAGAATCCGAATGACGTCAAGCAGTATTAAGTGCTATCTATTTTAAGATTGGGAATTTTGTTTCAAGTTTACCATTCCAATTTAGATATCGTTTTGGTGGATTTGACATATCATTTAGATTTTATTAATTAATAATAATGAGATGCTTTTTATCCATTTTTATAATTATTTTATTTTTAGGACATTTATAGCGTATTTCCCTGATATACTCCCTTTAATATGACAGATAATGTCTGAAAGACATGTCGTGAAATAGTTTTATTTAAAATTCAAACGAGGCTGCAATTTATACATGTTGGATTTACCAAATAAGTATTATCAATCAATCGTAAAAATAAACAGGACAAAAACTTACTTTGGAAAATGTTTCAGTCATTATAATTGGCAGTTCAAAGTTATAAATTGTAATATTTCTGGATAAACCAAGTCATTTGCAATGAGATTGAGATTGAAGAAACTAAGTTTATTTGTCGTTTTATGCCAATGAGGGCTAACAGACCACCTAACCTGGGTTTTTTTCTAGGATCCTGCCAGATTAACCAGTGTTCCAGGACTCCTATTCCTGGTAACTGATAACTTTTCCCGCTTGAATCAGAGGTGAGAGAGAATCATAATGAGACGCAATAACGTATATCGATTATCACGGAGGCTTTTGCTTGGTGGGGATTTGACCCCTAGATTGATCGTCAGACGCGTTGCCGATTAATTGAACCAGATCGGCTACAGAAACTCTGTTGTCTCCACATATGGGTAAATCTTTCGCCTTTTACTCGAGAAGGAACTAAGTCACCATTAGAACATCAACTTAAAGGTGATGGTATAAAAGCATAACAACCACCATAACTACTACCATTAGCATCATCATCATCATCACCATTATCATCTACAACAACAATAACAACAACAACAACATCAACAACAACAAAAACAACAACAACAGCAGCAACAACAACATCACTTTTGACTGCAAAGAGCAAAAAGGGTCTTACGTGGCCGAGTGATTAATGGCGACGTCTCAAGGTCGCTGGCTTCTCACCGCTAAGGTCGTAAATTCGAGTCCTGGATCTTTCAGTTTTACTTATTCTACAGTAGGGTTACACATCAATATAATTATTATATAGTACAGGGTGAAGAATCTCATCCCTTTCATCAAAAGTAGATTGCTCATTTATTATCATAAGGGATGACCCCACCCCGACCCTAACAAACCTATTACGGGGTGATTAAATGGATCACTTTTTAGTGATTGAAATTAAAAAAAAATATCATCATAAGCATACTAAATTTTCAATCAAAATTCAATTAACCATATTATCAAAGTTTAGTTTACATAAGGCGTACTCCAGATATCTGTAGAATGTTTTACAAATGTATAAATTCATCAATATTTGAGGCTATTTTCATTTATCTTTATTATCTTCAAAATTTTAATGGGTTTAGCAAGGTTATTTTACACGTTTTATTCACGTTTAAAAGACATGTCGGCTTTTATAAATGCACCATGGGAATTATAGAAAATGTTTATTATTCATAAACAAGTTGTTTGTTTCATTATAAAAAAACAAAACATATTGAGATATTGTTTACCCCGCGTTAAAGCAGGGTGATATCGGCGGTGTGCACATATAGTTGGATGAATCAATGGATGGTAGCCATATACATAATATGGTATAGTCTAAATGGTACAGTATCAAAGACGCATTAAAACCAATATTCAGCACTAACGAACGTTAACATTTCTATATAAACATATTTAGAGTCATTGTTAAAAGACAATATGACAAAAGGACATATATAGAATAATGATGGCAATGTCGATATCATAACTGTTCATCCTCATTTCATTTATTAACATTAATTAAATAGTTTGTTATACACTCTAACGAATTATTGCTGTTATATGATTATATTGAATGAATATTGTATAATTTGTGATAATGTACTTTGTAAGTATCCTAATAAAATATATGTTCTGTTCAGGACTCACACTACTATTATTATCTCCCTTGAGTACTCCGGACCTGCGGATGAAAGAGGTAGAAATTAAACTTTAGTTCTCTTTTTCTTCTTTTGTAGGGTTTTTACTTCAGTGGTTTACTTTTACCTAGCATGAATTAAATGGTCAGTACTTTAGAAATCACCTCTGAAAATTTTATGCTGATACCAGTTTTCTGGACAATTTTGTGTCATTTCAGAATTGTTGGTTCGAACCGCATTGTGGGCGAAAAGCTGACATATTATTACTCAGGAAATTAATAGGTCTCACAAAAGCATTGAATTAAAAAAAAACGGCCAAGGTATACTTTTTTTCTTTTATTATTGCATCAGTATCTTGAATCAGTAAAGAATTTGAGCCCTGGCACAAGATGCAGATTTTTTCCCACTGTGTTTTGAACACAAATGTTAGAATGGAGTCCTACAGAAAATGTAATAGTTGTGTGATACGTTCTGTTCTCTTTATATCACAAGCACGTTTAATGTCCATTACTTACACATGTCGTCGCAATGTATCTGTAAATATCGACTGGTACGTAGATAATCAGGAGAAATAAGAAACCAGGTTTATTGTGTAAACCTATCTGATTTCAGAAACCCATGATCTTTGTTATGTTTTAAGTAAATTACATTTATTAACGTTTGTTTCCATGGTGACCATACGTCTGTCGCCGACTCACATTGTGACACCCGCTTTAATACAATTACCTGACAAAACCGCCATGTGCATCCATCATTTAAAGACGTACGCAGCACGATGTAATGCTCAGAAGATCAAACAAAAACTGGATTTAATATAATATTAGTTTATCATTAGATGCACGAGATGTAGATTACATTGCAGATGAAAAAGACGGATATATATTTAACAAAATGTTAATGGTTCGTAAATACTTTTTTTCTTCATTTTTCTTATGCTAATTAACTATTGTCATTGTCATTGTATTGTTTCATGATGGATTAACGTGGAATATTATTTGGAATATTAGACTGACTGGTCATTAGTCTTAAAAGCAAAGTCAATATAAGTACAATATTAATATGTTATGGAGTTTATACATCATTTTACACTGACCACGCCCAAAAAAGTCCGTGACTAAATTTAGGAATATGTGTACCAACCTAAATAAATAAAGAACAGCAATGAAACTGATGATTATGATGTCAATTAATAATTAATAATTACTATAATTCATAAAAACAATATTCATTATGATTATGGTAATGCTGATTCTACTGGAATGTATGTCATATTTCGCATTGTATTTAAACACATTGTACTCATTTAATATATAATTTTTTTTCAATCTTATTTTTATCACAACGTTAAGTACGTTAATATTATCCTTATATCTTTGTTGCGCGCACAAAATGACCTATTTATGTGTCGACGTGCCGTAAAACACACTTCATTCATTCATTCATTCATTCATTCATTCATTCATTCATTCATTCATTCATTCATTCATTATCTCTTTGTAGTAAATTAAGTGTAAAAGAAAAAAAGACATGCCAGTGCATATATTGGAAACCAAATCTACATTATGCATTTGACGCAGGAACAGTGTGTAGTGGTTAAGATTTGTCGCTCATGCTACCGGCCTTGATTCGATCCCAGGCACCACCAGATTGTCCCTAACAAACACCTAGTTCTAGACATATCCAAACAAGAGCGATTCGCAAAAAGCCCATAATCGACCTAAATTAACGTGTGTAAACAGTTAAGATTATTCAAGCTCGTTTGTGATAGAGCTCACAGTTTATACGAACCGATCTCGAGTCCGTTTTCTTGGTAGAACCAGTACTGAGTGTTGTTTTATTACAGGCATCGGGGTCGAGCTGTGGATCGAAATCGCAACCTCTGGCGTAAGCGGCCTGGACTTCTTAACTGTTATTTTTTTACTGGCTTAGTGTTAAACGTCATTTGACTGACAGTTTGACGTCATTCGACTGACTCTGGGCGGAGCTACGATGAAATCTGAGATGAATGACGTTTGGAAGGTGATGTTTGCTACAGCTGTTTCTAAGAATAACGCGGCTTTGTAGTTTGTACATGACTTGTTTAAAATTGAACCAAGAGAGGATTCTTAATAATTTAGAACGAACTTAATACTTACATTATTGTGTAGGCTGTTTTAACAAATAAGAGCGACACAATTTTGAAAATTGAAGAGAATCCATTGGTTGTCAAATGAAACACTAAATTTATTGTTTAACATCATTTGACAACTAATGAAATCACTTCAAGAAATAAGCGGAGAATCGAACAAACGACTCCACTATCCTGGAGTCAATGCTCTACCACTGGACCATGTACTACGTAATAATTAGTGTTCATTTAGCAAAAAGTTAACAATAAAGAAATCCAATGGGAGCGACGGCAGGGAGCGACCGGTATCCTTAATTGTTATATATTTTTATTAAATGAACGCTAACTGGCTTAGTGTTGAATGTCATTTGACTGACAATTTTGACGTCATTTGACTTACTCCAGGTGGAGCTACGATGAACGCTGGGATGACTGGCGTTTTAAAGTTGATGTTTGCTAAGACCGTTTCTAAGCATAGCTCGCACGGCTTTGTAGTTTGTACATGACCCATTCAGAAATAAATCAAGGGCGGAGTCTGCCCAATGCTATTCACGCGTGCGCAGTGATGATGAACTTCTTAATAATTAAGAACGAACTTAATGATTAAATTATTGTGTAGGTTGTTTTAACAAATAAGAGCGACACAATTTTGAAAATTGAAGTGAATCCGTTAGTTGTCAAATGAGGTTAAAGACTAAACACAATTAATGATTTTTTTTCTATAATTAGGTAAACGCGCTACTATTAAAACATTTATTCATTCATTGTACACGTCATCAATCTTGATGGTTAGACCTTTGGCCCAGTTACATATACCACAATAGAGCCATGGTCCGTATGTGGCTATTGTAGCCAAAAAGAATGTAAACCCTATGATGTAAAACATTGTTGAACAAGATTTAGAAATTATAACTTTATCCTGTTGATATACATCTACTAAAGACAACAATATGTCACTGTGAATTTGTTACTCTTTTGCCGGAAGAGCATCATTCGGAAAACCTTGCCGGTTACCCAAACAATTTGGAGCGAGCGGGCATCACAAAACACGTATATTGATAACGGCACAGTTGTTTGTCATTATATTTATGCACCTTCCGTGTTTTATTAGGTGATATATTCATATTACAGGTACTCCGATATTCCATTGTAACTTTTATTTTGATACAATGCTCACGGTTAGGGAACACACCGTAGAGTGATTATCGCCGACAGCCGTTTGTCACAGATTCACACCGACAGTATTACTTTTTTGTAAATTTTGTCACAGTTACTTGTTGATAGCTGATGTTTTGAATATGTTAAATATATCAAAACATATGAAGTATATTTTTTACATTCGGTGGAATGTTATGTATTATTAGTATAATGCGATCAAGTTGAACGTTTGATTGTGGCTATTTCTTCAAGTTTTAAAACAATTTAATTGCATTTCTCTGTCATTGGAGCTTTTTTAATATATGTTGATAACTGACACAACTACCACATCAAATTACAACCAGCATGATAAATAATAAATGTAGTCACTTTTATTGCTAAGTTTTGGTAATGCCAGAACACGCTATATAAAATTCTAATTTTTAAAATGTCACAGCTTTGTGACGACATGGTAACAGGCGTGTCGATCCTTATTTGAATGTTATGGATTCAGAGTCGATAGTTTTAACACTGTAGAATTGTGCAATCCTATGCAAATACTGCCAAAGTCTGCGAAAGTTAGAACCGACACTGAAGCAAAACAATACCTCAGTACTTTCATAAAAAAGCAATGATCGTGTTTCGTTTGACTTCCGCTGGCAGTTTAAAACTATACATAATTATAACGAATCATTTTAGGGACAATTTGACACTTTTTTTATGTATTACCCTATTTACATTTTGAGTGATGTATTTATCCAGCCCATCGAATGGTGCATGTCTTGTTCTCAATCAACTGACCAAGTTGGAGATTCAGATTTCAACTTTTTCGGGATTAATAAAACACAACACATCTGGTAACGTTATATTTGTTGTTGTTTTTTTTATAAAATAATTATACAAAATGCATACACAAACTATGATGATCTGCAGGGAAAACACGAAAGATAAGTTAGTGTAACGTGATTACCTGCAAGTATACTTGGGGTTCCGGAGATGTGCCTATTTACACAGTTCAAAGTATCGTACCCACTCTACCCATCCACACATAAAATAAATCTTGTATTTATGTATTTTATTCATTTGAATATTTCAAATAAACTGAACCACACAAATACAAGATCTGTGTTTATATTTTTGTGCGTAGGGTGGGTGTTGTCGGTCCAAGTTACGATACTTTGACCTGTGCATTTTTAAAGTCTGCCGTAAAGTAATTGACCTTTTCACATATCATCTGAGTATATGAAGATGGTGTAAACGATTGTCGTCTTTTAAATCAAACAGTTTGCTATACTAGCGGTCGCACGAGTGACCGGGAAACGGTCTGCCGTTGTGTGCACACGTCACATGCCTACTGTAATTCCCGCTTCTGGTGGTGGCGACCTTATACCGTTAACATGAATATATACTGTTCTTGCCCTTTTGATTCGGTTTTGGAACATGCCTCACTTCCATTTTTGTCCCAAAACATATGTATAGGTTAGAAATTATTTGGCTAGTAGACAATTCCATGCACAATATCTAACCGCCTTATTTGTTGATCTGCTTTCTCTTCCTAGAACGATTTCATCGGCTTAGGAAAGAGGTCAACATGTACTGACGGTCATGACATTCTATGTAAAATGGCATGTTCTGTTTTCTATGTTCTATCTGGTCGATTTTATTTGCTGAGAAAATAGGACATGTTATCAATGATAGGCGTACATCCAGATCACAATAAAGCGAGGAATCTTCGACAGAAGTGCCAAAAATGTCGACTAGAAGCGGTGACCCTGTAGGGGAGAATCCGTGACATTTAAATCAACATTGACACAAACCTGTGACACATAACGGTATTTCTCACTAAGTATATGTAAAAAGTCAATTAATGATAACCTTTGTTTTAAATAAAAATTACTTATACAACAGTTATCAATGGTATTCTGAACCGATGAATGTTTTTATTGACAATTTCACTTCTACTTTCATTTACATACATATTCAGCGAGGATTTGTTAATTGCGATTTAAACCTATACTAAGGCATATGATCGATTGGAGCTTTGAAGATACTAATAAATATAAGGTAAAACTCAATCATGTAATGAAGTTTAAAATTTATAGTTGTGTCCAGTAAATAATTGACTATAGACATCAAAATATGCCGTGTTTTCCCGCATCAGATCGACGTACTGTAGATTCGAATCACTCCACGTTGTGACAAAGTTCCCTGACCGCGACTTGTGCGTGGAAAGAGTGAAAATAACTTCGTTAATATCGTTTTACAGGTGAAAAAGAGAACACACTTATTGTGGTGTGGTGTGATGTCGTGATTGGGTTAGCTGTTAAAATACTTTATAACATGTATCAGTATGCATGTTGCTTAGTAACGTGGTACCTTATATCAGTAACCAGACGGTACCGCTACACGTCGCTTAGTAACGAGGTACTTTGTATCATTAATCAGACGGTAACGCTACAAGTGGCTTAGTAACGTGTTACCTTGTACCAGTAATCAGACGACACATCTACATTTAGCTTCGTAACTAGGTACGTTGAACCAGTTATCAGACGGTACAGCTACACGTGACTTAGCAACGTGGTAAGTTGAACCAGTTATCAGACGGTACCGCTACACGTGGCTAAGTAACGTGGTACCTTGTATTAGTACGTGGTACCTTGTATCAGTAATCAGACGGTACCGCTACACATGGTATAGTAACGTGGTACCTTGTATCAGTAATCAGACGGTACCGCTACACGTAGGTAAGTACCTTGGTTCCTTGTATCAGTTATCAGACGGTTCCGCTACACGTAGGTTAGTACCCTGGTTCCTTGTATCAGTAATCAGACGGTACTGCTACACGTAGATTAGTACCGTGGTACCTTGTATCAGTAATCAGACGGTACCGCTACATGTGGCTTAGTAACGTGGTACCTTGTACCAATAATCAGACGGTACAGCTACACATGGTATAGTAACGAGGTACCTTGTATCAGTAATCAGACGGTACCGCTACACATGGTATAGTAACGAGGTACCTTGTATCAGTAATCAGACGGTACCGCTACACGTGTTATAGTAACGTGGTACCTTGTATCAGTAATCAGACGGTAACTTTACACGTGGCTTAGCAATGTGGTACCTAGTTACCAGTAACAAGACGGTACCGCTACACGTCGCTTAGAAACGTGGTTTCTTGTATCAGTAATCAGACTGTACCACTACACGTTGCTTAGTAACGTGGTACCTAGTTACCAGTAACAAGACGGTACCGCTACACGTCGCTTAGAAACGTGGTTTCTTGTATCAGTAATCTGACTGTTACGTTACACGTGGCTTAGTAACTTGCTTCTTGTTACCAGTAATCAGACTGTACCGTTACACGTGGCGTAGTAACGTGGTACATTGTATCAGTTATCAAACGGTACCGCTGCATGCACCTTAGTAGCGTGTACCGCTGCAGTAGCGTGGTACATTGTACTAGTAATCGGACGGTACATCCACACGTCGCTTAGAAACGTAGTGCCTTGTATCAGTAATCAGACGGTACCGCTACACGTGGCTTAGTAACGTGGTACCTTGTATCAGTAATCAGACGGTACCGCTACATGTGGCTTAGTAACGTGGTACCTTGTACCAGTAATCAGACGGTACCGCTACACATGGTATAGTAACGTGGTACCTTGTATCAGTAATCAGACGGTACCGCTACACATGGTATAATAACGTGGTACCTTGTACCAGTAATCGGACGGTCCGCTACACGTAGGTTAGTACCGTGGTACCTTGTATCAGTAATCAGACGGTACCGCTACACATGGTATAGTAACGTGGTACTTTGTATCAGTAATCGGACGGTCCGCTACACGTAGGTTAGTACCGTGGTACCTTGTATCAGTAATCAGACGGTACCGCTACACATGGTATAGTAACGTGGTACTTTGTATCAGTAATCGGACGGTCTGCTACACGTCGGTTAGTACCGTGGTACCTTGTATCAGTTATCAGACGGTACCGCTACATGTTTGTTTTTTTGTGATTACGTTTTTGAGTATAGTTATGTGTTTGCTAATTTGAGACAGTCATGTATCTTGCTTTATCATGTTGGCTAAACACCTCGTCCTCGGCTCAGGGTTGCAGTTACAATGACCTACAGTGTAGTAAGGCCTAATATCAATATAATTTATAATGACGCCCATTTGAACAATTTCGTTTCGTTTCAAGGCAGTCACTAGTTTGTGTAAGTAAGTATTTGGTTATTTGTAATTTACAGTTAATTATGTATTATCGATCCCAAGGCACTTTATGTATTTACAAATATTTTGTTATACTTGTCTTACATGTGGGAACAATACATACTTTATCATGAATATTATTAATATAGCTGTGACTGTGACGGAGTGGTTTGATCTCTGACGTGCTTCGTATATCTGACTGGTAGCCACATTAGGATTCTACATGTATGTGCGGAAGATTATAAACGTATCATGCAGGAATTGTATGTCAGACATCCATTTATACACAAGTAAATGAACGTTTCAGTTAAAACATTTTAAAACAGTTTTTGTTGGAAAAGGTCAGTTACTTTTATTCCCAGTTGATCGAGGCTGATCGTGTGCATGACGTTTGAATTTGGCGCGTCATATATTCGGAATTTGGCGCGTCATATATTCGGAATGAAGAATAATGTGTAATGCCTGATGCCGGATAAAATGTGTTTTTAGCACGGCACAGTGTTTTACTACAATCGGTGTAAAGGTCTGAAAGACAGAATATTCAGACATAAAATACTGACACGTACAAATAAATACTACGTGTTCGACGTTTGTGATTTCTCCCGAGGTCCTGCGTGGCTGAGAAGTCTAAGTCACCATCTGAAAATCACTGACCCCTCACTGCTGAGGCCGTGGACTCGGGCCCAGCTCGATTTAATGACATTAAGGCCGGTAAAACTTCTCCTATCTATATACACATTGTGTATATAATTTCATTATTTAAAACCGAATCAAACTGTTGTTGTATAGCAATAGGTGATAGTCAGAAAAAACAAGGATGTGATTAATGTTGGCAACGGTTTAGTTTTGTTTTAGAACGTAATTTCAATAAATCTATGCAGACAGTTTTAATTAGATTTGATACTTGAATATTCATACAAAAAATGACTGTTTATGACTTGAATGACTTACTTATAGATTTATATGTAATTACTATTGACACAAATGTTCTGCATCTCCATGTAATGTATAGATTGTGACAAATTAAACCTATGCATCTCGACATGTTCTTGATTTTCCATTATAATAAACTTTGATGTGCTATACAGGATTAAAGTAATTTTCATTGCCGTTATTAATTTGTTATTTCGAATTGTATTAGAGCACACACATACAATAAAATATCAAATTACAATATAAATAGAGAAAGAAATAATTTATATAGCACATGGCAAAATTAACAACAATTTTACACAATATAATTCAATATTTGTTATGAGCAAAATAAAAGTTAAGCTAAAGAAAATGGAATTATACTTCATTAAACATATTAAATGTTTTTAAATTTATACATATGATGACATGATACCTGAATAACCAATCAGGTCGAAACGAAATACAAGACATGAGAAGGAAATCAGTTCTACACGCAAAATGTCAGTATTGATACAAGTATACTCAGCTACACTGCACGTCACATTTACTCTGTTTAAGGCGCAGTTAGGTGCAGTGCACAAACAACCTTTACAAGACAATTATGTATTTTTGTATCATTAGTGACAATAGGCCTTAAGCCATTAATCAGTGCAATTATTTGCATATTAGGATTAATAACTATAAATGCGTTGAGTGGCACAAGACTGATTATCGTATAAATGGAATCCAGAGATTTTGTCTAACATTTCAGATTCGTAACATTTTAGAATAAGATGTATAGATATACAAGTTAACATCTGTTACAGTTTGGACAAATCTTTGTTAAGGTGACGCTGAAGAGACGGCATATGATATTTATTGTACTTCGAAATTCAGTGGTATATCTAGGGTATAGTTTTGATAGATGTCAGAGTTCACAAACATTGTTCAACATTGGTTTGACAGAAATAAAATCTGTAAGGGTACTATCTAGGTATATACAATATGACCAATTACTCTCTCCAACTCTATTGATATTGGTGTTAATAAGTTTTTCCATTTAGATTTAAAACAATTCACATCCGTATAAAGCCTAAGGCAAAACAACAGAATCATGAATTGTTATCGAAGTTATAGGATGAAGGCCATCTTCATGAATACCTGAGTTTTGCAGCCCTAAAAATATACCCCTGAGTTTAGAGCACATGCACTTAATACGTTGTTAATCAAACATATATGTATTGCAGATCACACCTAGACGTGTATATTCTGTTGGCTCTTCGACATATTTATTACCTAATTTTCATTTACGTTTGGTATTGTTATATTGCGTTTTGGTTTCATAAAAAAACAATAACAGAACAATTATTCGCATTGTACAAGTAACTCCATTTTGATGAGTATGTATTACGTAAGTCCATCATTGTGTCCAGTCCAATTTTAGAAAAATATATTGATCGCATCTCCGCGTCGGCAACAGTGAAAATTGCAACTGGCGTTAGATAAACATAAGCCGTACCCAAAACGTTATATTTCGTCAATGAGACCATTACAATTATGTTAGATAAACATAAGCAGTACCCAGAACGTTATATTTCGTCAATGAGACCATTACAGTTGATATTAGATCAACATAAACCGTACACAGAATGTTATATTTCGTCAATGCGACCATTACAATTGATGTAAGATAAACATAAGCAGTACCCAGAACGTTATATTTCGTCAATGAGACCATTACAGTTGATATTAGATCAACATAAACCGTACACAGAATGTTATATTTCGTCAATGCGACCATTACAATTGATGTAAGATAAACATAAGCAGTACCCAGAACGTTATATTTCGTCAATGAGACCATTACAGTTGATATTAGATCAACATAAGCCGTACCCAGAACGTTCTATTTCGTCAATGAGACCATTACAGTTGATATTAGATCAACATAAGCCTTATCCTGTACGTTCTTTTTCGTCAATGAGACCATTAAATTTGATGTTAGATAAACATAAGCAGTACACGGAACGTTCAATTTCGTCAATTCGACCATTACAACTGATGTTAGAAAAACATAAGCAGTACCCAGAACGTTCTATTTCGTCAATGAGACCATTACAATTGATGTTAGATTAACATAAGCAGTACACGGAACGTTCTTTTTCGTCAATGAGACCATTAAATTTGATGTTAGATAAACATAAGCAGTACACGGAACGTTCAATTTCGTCAATTCGACCATTACAACTGATATAAGATCAACATAAGCCGTACACAGAACGTTCTATTTCGTCAATGAGACCATTTTAATTGATGTTAGATAATGATAAGCAGTACACAGAACGTTAATTTTGTCAATGCGAGCATTACAACTGATGTTAGATAAACATAAGCCATACACAGAACGTTCTATTTCGTCAATGCGACCATTACAGTTGATGTAAGTTACACATAAGCCGTACACAGCACGTTAAATGCCGTCAATGAGACCATTACAATTGATGTTAGATAAACATAAGCAGTACACAGAACGTTCAATTTCGTCAATGAAACCATAAAAAATGATGTTAGATAAACATAAGCCATACACAAAACGTTCTATTTCGTCAATGCGACCATTACAGTTGATGTTAGATACATATAAGCCGTACACAGCACGTTAAATGCCGTCAATGAGACCATTACAATTGATGTTAGATAAACATAAGCAGTACACAGAACGTTCTATTTCGTCAATGCGACCATTACAATTGATGTTAGATAAACATAAGCAGTACACAGACCGTTCAATTTTGTCAATGCGTCCATTACAACTGATGTTAGATAAACATAAGCAGTACACAGAACGTTCAATTTTGTCAATGCGACCATTACAATTGATGTTAGATAAACATAAGCAGTACACAGAACGTTCAATTTCGTCAATGCGACCATTACAGTTGATGTTAGATAAACATAAGCAGTACACAGAACGTTCAATTTTGTCAATGCGAACATTACAATTGATGTTAGATAAACATAAGCAGTACACAGAACGTTCAATTTCGTCAATGCAACCATTACAATTGATGTTAGATAAACATAAGCAGTACACGGAACGTTCAATTTCGTCAATGCGACCATTACAATTAATATTAGATAAACATAAGCCGTACACGGAACGTTCAATTTCGTCAATGCGACCATTACAATTGATGTAATATAAACATAAGCAGTACACAGAACGTTCTATTTTGTCATTGAAACCATTACAATTGATGTTAGATAAACATAAGCAGTACACGGAACGTTCAATTTCGTCAATGCGACCATTACAATTGATATTAGATAAACATAAGCCGTACACGGAACGTTCAATTTCGTCAATGCGACCATTACAATTGATGTTATTTAAACATAAGCAGTACACAGAACGTTCAATTTTGTCATTAAGACCATTACAATTGATGTTAGATAAACATAAGCAGTACACGGAACGTTCAATTTCGTCAATGCGACCATTACAGTTGATATTAGATAAACATAAGCCGTACACGGAACGTTCAATTTCGTCAATGCGACCATTACAATTGATGTCATATAAACATAAGCAGTACACAGAACGTTCTATTTTGTCATTGAGACCATTACAATTGATGTTAGATAAACATAAGCAGTACACGGAACGTTCAATTTCGTCAATGCGACCATTACAATTGATATTAAATAAACATAAGCCGTACACGGAACGTTCAATTTCGTCAATGCGATCATTACAATTGATGTAATATAAACATAAGCAGTACACAGAACGTTCTATTTTTTCATTGAGACCATAACAATTGATGTTAGATAAACATAAGCAGTACACAGAACGTTCTATTTCGTCAATGCGACCATTACAATTATGTTAGATAAACATTAGCATTACACAGAACGTTCAATTTCGTCATTGAGACCATTACAATTGATGTGAGATAAACATAAGCAGTACACAGAACGTTCTATTTCGTCATTGAGACCATTACAATTGATGTAAGATAAACATAAACAGTACGCGGAACGTTCAATATCGTTAATGCGACTATTACAATTGATGTTAGATAAACATAAGCCGTACACAGAACGTTCATTTCGTCAATGCGACCATTACAATTGATGTAATATAAACATAAGCAGTACACAGAACGTTCTATTTTGCCAATGAGACCATTACAATTGATGTTAGATAAACATAAGCAGTACACAGACCGTTCTATTTCGTCAATGAGACCATTACAATTGATGTGAGATAAACATAAGCATTACACAGAACGTTCTATTTTGTCAATGAGACCATTACAACTGATGTGAGATAAACATTAGCATTACACAGAACGTTCTATTTTGTCAATGGGACCATTACAACTGATGTTAGATAAACATAAGCAGTACACAGAACGTTCTATTTCGTCAATGAGACCATTGCAATTGATGTGAGATAAACATAAGCATTACACAGAACGTTATATTAAGTCAATGAGACCATTACAACTGATGTGAGATAAACATAAGCATTACACAGAACGTTATATTAAGTCAATGAGACCATTACAACTGATGTGAGATAAACATTAGCATTACACAGAACGTTATATTAAGTCAATGAGACCATTACAACTGATGTGAGATAAACATAAGCATTACACAGAACGTTCTATTTCGCCAATGAGATCATTTATATACACAATTTAAAGAAATGAGCTACTGATACCCCCTGTCTTGTTCCTTGGCGTATATCTAACCAGTTCGACATATAATTTCCGTAACGAACACGACACTTCACATTCGTGTGCATATTAACAATAGCTTTGTCTACAGTAGAATGTATGTTAAATTGTGGCAACTTATAAGATATTGCATTGTGCCACAGTCTATCAAAAACTTGTTTCGAGTCCATTAAACATGTAGCAATGTTAAATATGTTGAACATGCCTCATGCATATTTAACTATTTTATATTTCAGGACCACAACATTTTGGCAACACATATTTCAAGAGAAGTCATAACCTCTGACATTGTTTCGTGTGACACGTGATTTAGGATCAGAGGTTTCAGTTTCAACGATATAAAAAGATGATGGGGAGCAACTCGGCTGTTCTGACAGGCCTGTACATAGTGCTAGGTATCACACCAGTGGCTCTGGGTGTCTTCCTACCTGACAATCTTTATGCCACTCTTAAACAGTCATGTCCCAAATACGAAGGATGTCAGGTGAACAATCACAACATGCAGAACAGTACTGGTGGTCTCGATAATTCTTCCAGGAGTATTGATGCCGCAGACACAGGTGAGTGTTGTTTAGCATGCTCCTGTGACGTGGACGTGTGCATCAGGAGAGGCAATTGTTGTCCTGATGTGACTCAACCTTCTGGGGGTCCGAATCAAGCTGTTAGTCAACCAGACCTGGTGTGTTTATCCCCATCGATTAATATCAAGAAAATACGCAGCAAGAAGAAAGTTAACACCACACTTTTACACGACTGGCGAACTTCTAACGCTACGGTGGGCGTATACATGGTTCACTCATGTCCAACGCATTCTCCAGACAGCCGTTGCGAAACACCAAATGTCACGATTCTGGAAGAAAATATTCCACAAACCTCATTTGATAAAGGTGTTACTTACCGTAACATTTATTGTGCGGAATGCAATAACGCAACCAATCTGTTGCCATGGAAACCATATATTACGTGCTCAGATGTAAACATTATGAAATCCAGTCAGTTCTTATTTCCAAATTCTGTCGAGAAAGTGTACCGTTTCGCTACTAGATCGGGTTCTGCCGGATGTGGTGTCGATTTTCAACCGCCGGACAACGTAAGTGTGTCGTCTGATAAATGTTTCGTAAACAATGGTGGAATAGTCAACACGTGCTCCGAAAATGACACTGTTCAAACTCTAAAAGACGCTTGTGAAAATATAAACATGCCATTCATGAACTACGAAGAGCATGGCATCGTGGTATATTCAAACGTGTTTTGTCACATTTGTAGAGCAGATAATGGTTTAGTTAATACACATGTTTGTCCAGTTAATATCGAAGTTAATCTCTACACGGACAATTCGTATGTACAACAACTGAATGCAAATGGGCGTGATACAACAAAGCTGATGTTACCATGGAAACAGACAGACATGCCTCCAAAACATTACACACCAGACGGACATTCATGCGCACGGTCTTATGTGTATGACATTTACATGGTAAATAATAGTTTCAAAACCTTTTTAAAACATTTAATTGATAAACCATCATGATTGTTTAACTTTTTACTGCCGGTTTGATCTTATTTCCCCCAATTTCCCTTTTAGATATACAACGTTTACGATTATTCCAGTTATATTTGCAACGAACACGTATTTGAAATACATGTTGTGGTTCGTCACGTTATTAATATAGGCCATATCTGTACATACTGACATGGGTTATCCATGGTTTACATTGTACCATATCCCAACACATATGCATGGACATATATTCGAGATATAACGAGGGCTTAGTGACTTTGTCGTACTCAAAATAGACAAAAAGGCAGATATACTGATTTTGCTCTGAGCCGGTGATATTCTCAATGCGGTTTATTAACATGTCTACCACGTAGTATAATTAAGCGCGGTTATTAACACGTCTGCCACGTGGTATAATTAAGTGCGGTGTTTTAACATGTCTGCACGTGGTATAATTAAGAGCGGTTATTAACATGTCTGCCACGTGGTATAATTAAGCGCGGTGTATTAAGGTGTCTGCCACGTGGTATAATTAAGCGCGGCTTATTAACTTGTCTGCACGTGGTATAATTAAGAGCGGTTATTATCATGTCTGCTATGTGGTATAATTAAGCGCGGTGTATTAACGTGTCTGACACGCGGTATAATTAAGGGCGGTTTATTATCGCGTCTAACACTTTATTTTTCTTTTGCCTGAATGTTATGTCATTTGTTTAGATAGATCTTTTAGAAATATTGTTGGTACAGTTTTCCTTGAATTTTCAAAAAACGTTAATTTGGAAAATTATTTTATTTTTTTTTCAAATGCTAAAAACTATACACTTTGGATAGTTCACCAATAGCCTGATTTTAATTTTATCTGAGAGAAAGAATACAGCAATATGTCCAAGTATCCGGAGTTACATCTCACGATTGATATTTAATGTATCGGGATATGAGCTTCAGCAATGCTTTGCCTTTCCTTGGACAATACTAAATAGAATCCTGATATGTTTGCGGATGACACAACTTTGTCTACATTTAATTGATCGGTCAATTGTAACGTCGATGACGTATGTGCTAATACTATGATTTAGAGTAATTTGAGTTGCATGTCTATCAACGCACTGAAAACTAAAAGTACATAACCTTCATCCCAAGACAAACGTAAGTATCTGTCGGGTGAAGAAGATTCGCCATTATTTGTCTGTTTTAATGGTGAAGTAATTTATTGCAGTAAAACTGAAAGTGTCTTGGTGTGATAGTTGATACCACTCTCTCTTGGGATGAACATGTCGCTAAAGTCATCAACAAATTCATTATTATATATTTATCATATATAAAGATATTTCTTCCAGTTCCCAGACGAACATTGCTGTTCAGTGCCGTTATTTTACCTCACACTGACTATTGTTATTGTTTGGGGAAATTGTAATTCATCTTTAGAAATTAATCTTGTGATATTAAATCAAGGCTCATTTTTCATAAAAAGAAAGATAGGGTGTACACACGATCTTTAGAACACAATGAAGAAAGGAAACTGTTCTGTATCTGTATAAAGCTGTTCGTTAGTGAGGTTTCGTCCACTACACAAGGGAAAGACCTTTCTCCACTTTCCATACTATCAACACCGTAGTCACATTCAGACAAGAAGAGCTCGATATTTTACAAAGTTTAAACAAATCAAGTATTACATAAAATCATTTCGCACATAACATTATAAACATAATGACAAGAACGAATAGCCATAAAAATAGCTTCTCTGGCTATAGTACTGACTATCGTGATGTGTTGGTACAAATGAACACAATCCCGCTGTTCTTGTGCATGTGATCACATTTACCTGGTACCGCTGTCGCAATCACGCTGTCCTTGTACATGTAATCACATTTATCTGGTACCGCTGTCGCAATCACGCTGTCCTTGTACATGTAATCACATTTATCTGGTACCGATGTCGCAATCACGCTGTTCTTGTGCATGTGATCACATTTGTCGGGTACCTCTGTCGCAATCACGCTGTTCTTGTACATGTGATCACATTTGTTTGGTACCGCTGTCGCAATCACGCTGTTCTTGTGCATGTGATCACATTTATCTGGTACCGATGTCGCAATCACGCTGTTCTTGAGCATGTGATCAAATTTATCTGGTACCGATGTCGCAATCACGATGTTCTTGTGCATGTAATCACATTTATCTGGTACCGATGTCGCAATCACGCTGTTCTTGTGCATATGATCACATTTACCTGGTACCACTGTCGCAATCACGCTGTTCTTGTACATGTGATCACATTTATCTGGTACCGATGTCGCAATCACGCTGCTCTTGTGCATGTCATTACATTTATCTGGTACCGGTATCACAATCACGCTGCTCTTGTACATGTTATCACATTTATCTGGTACCGATGTCGCATTCACGCTGTTCTTGTGCATGTGATCACATTTATCTGGTACCGATGTCGCAATCACGCTGTTCTTGTACATGTGATCACATTTATCTGGTACCGATGTCGCAATCACGCTGCTCTTGTGCATGTCATTACATTTATCCAGTACCGCTGTGGCAATCACGCTGCTCTTGTGCATGTGATCACATTTATCTGGTACCGATATCGCAATCATGCTGCTATTGTGCATGTGATCACATTTATCTGGTACCACTGTCGCAATAACGCTGCTCTTGTACATGTAATTGCATTTATTTGGTACCTATGTCGCAATCACTCTGTTCTTGTACATGTAATTGCATTTATTTGGTACCTATGTCGCAATCACTCTGTTCTTGTACATGTAATTGCATTTATTTGGTACCTATGTCGCAATCACTCTGTTCTTGTACATGTAATTGCATTTATCTGGTAGAATGTCGCAATCACGCTTTGATGCCGATAGGTTTGAAACGGCAATAGCATGCAGGAAAATGAAAATAACACATTAACTCAGATGCAGGAAAATAAAAATAATGGGAAAACTACCTTTTCTCTCAGATTCAGAATTTAAAAAATAGCAACAAACACTTTAGTCTCTGTCGTTTAAGATGATATTCTTCAGATTTTCTCCCACGATGAAAGGCATCGGCCATATGTAATTCTGCTTTAAAACATGTCATATTATATAGCTGATATGGCTGCAGAGGACAACTGATACATTCGCATTTAAAACGTCGAAAAAGACGTTAACAATGTAGACATGAAGAAGCAAACGGAATAATTAAATGTCGTCTTATGAAGGCAATTGAAGGCCAATTACCAGGGTAAGCCATTGATGGCTTTTCAATGATACTGTTGAAGCTGGAACTGATGATAATTTGCATGTTTAAAAGCTTGGTGACTCAGATTGTGTGTATGATAGAATATAAAGAAAATGACTTTAAAGTTATATGACTAGTGCGCTCTAAAAATAATACGTGGTACTTTATTTTGTGGAGTTTTGCACTAAGCTGTAATGATGGTGTTAGTTTGAATATAGGTACATACTGTAATTGGTAGTAAAGGACAACATTCATTTCATGCTACTCAGTAATTAATGTAGGACATTTAAAGGATATTAAACATTAAACATTAAACTATATTCCGTCATACTAGCGAAACGCCTAAAATGATAACTGACTACAAATTATGGTGCAACAAAGTGATTATGACGCAAAATGTTATGACTATTAATATTCATTAAAATGTGACTGAAATAAGAACTACTTAATTAAATATCAAACAGTTTTGAACTAAAATTACAAATGAAAGTTTAAATAAAGTTCTTTGATCAAATTTTGATTTACTTATTTTAAGAATTCACTTATGAAAAAAAACAATAAACAATTCAAAGAGGAATCTTTACAATTTTTCTATATTATTTTGATGGATAATACAATCAAAATCCCACTTCTAACGCTATTGTAGCAAAATGACCAAGGGCGGACAACTCACGAGGGTAGAATACAAGTATACTAAAAATAAAATTTACAATTTACAGTTTTAATTTTACATGAATAAAATTACGAATTTACAACTATATAATATATACAATTTAAAGCAGATTACTCAACAAAATAACACAGCTGGTTTAAAAATGCACTACGATGGAAATAACACTTTTTACACAGTTCTTTCTCCTACACGTTCCGTATATCTATATCGCGATCCAAACTGCATACATCATATGAATGTTAAAACTGTTATAAAAACACACTCATATTGTATTTAATATACTACTACCGCGTCCGGATTATCGTAGATTAAGCGTTAATCGTCCCTCGTGGTGATGGCTATATAAACAGGGTTATCTTCCCTAGAACTCTGTATTGAGTTTTTTTCTGGCTTTACGTCATTTCGTACCGACTATCTTCGATCGTACTCCGACGCCAGGATCGTCAAGTCGTCCATATGTCGAGTATATGGGTTACTGTCGTTATGACGGTACTACCGCCAGCTGAATTCCTGTCACGTCTACACGTCGTTAACGTAACGGACACATGCCTCGCTTACGTATAACAACGGCTACAATATATATATATAAGCATCCAAAAAATTTCATTAGACATATCAATCAATTCTAACATGATGAATTTCAATACTTCATGGTAAACACGATATCAACAGCTCAAAATACTTTCTCATATTCCTCGGCCTATATTCTAACCAATCGACTCTCAATACCGCGGATTCGAAATTAAATTACAGACATTCTCGTCGGAATGGATATGAACAATTTATACAACTTTACTTAGATCTGATTACGTCAAAATATATATATCAGACATTTAAATAACACAACCATATACAACATAATACAAAATTCACATACCCATCTGCCGTTATGTATTGGAACAGTAACATTCTCAATCCTTTTCGTCACGACGACTCCAATTCCAAAAGATGTTTCTGCTGGACTGGACATTGTTTCCATAATACAATCAGACATATATAGCAAATGCTCCACATACCTTATTGAATTTCGTGCAAATTATAAAACAACAAACTTTCAGTATATCGTACGATATGGTACGATGCGGAATTTACGCTATGAGGCCCAATGTAAAATTATATTAGTTTTATAAAATATAAACCCGTTTAATTATTCTAACTTTCTGAATACTTAATCGAATTTCATGAAAAAACCTGTCAAAATTATTTATTCTTTGATCAAAGAATAAATATGTAAAAATATATTAAAAACGTTACTCCCACAACAACCTAACTATTTTGTTACAGCATTATGCCAAACTAAAGTAACATAGTGACTTAATGATTACGGAGCAACTATTCCTGTATTATGGCTGAAGGAAATATAGTAAGACCAAATGAAAACTTGAAGTACCAAAAACACAACATTTAATGAACATGAATTCATAAAATGAAACGTAATCATTAACTTGTTTATTTCATTGTTTTATTAAAGTGAATGAAGCTTAATTTGTAAATACGTGTATTCCAGTTTTTATTAAGCAGAAGTAGAAAAAAAATTAATCCTGAAACATGTCAAACAACAAAGAACAACACAATAGACCTAAATTTTAATATTTGTAGCGTTTTAACAGATAATATAGCATTATTGATGATTTTCAATATATGGTGGCCATATTTGCGGTCATCTTAAACATTTGACAACACTCCCCAATAGTTTTAGCAAAAAATCAATTGTTTGTATATGGCATACAATTTAGAAGAAGATACTGATATTCCAGTTTGTATAAAGTAGAAGTAGCAAAGTATAATCCTTAAACATATTCAGTATTTTAAAAACTATTTATAAATAAAAATAAGACCAAAGACTTCAACAGAATGCGTATATTTGCAGAAAAACATTAATTTTTCTTATTTTGGCGGACATTTTGTCCCTTATTTACACTTGTTGCACGTGAATCAACCAACCTCTTACTTATTTTACCATAACACATGCCATACAACTTACAACAACACAATAAATCTAATTTTTATTACTTTGCAGTATTTTTAATCATACTATATATAACATGAATATCAATATTTGGCGGCCATTTTGTCAGCCATCTTGAATTTGTGACCAAACGCCCCAACAACCGTTAGTTAAAAATATATTTTCAGACTCAACATACATTTTACCTCCAGAAACAAACATTTATGAATAAATATACGGCCAAAGCATTCAACAAATACGTATATTTACAGAAAAAGTGTATTTTTTTATATTTTGGCTGTCATTTTGTCCCTTATTTAGATTTTATGTACATGAATCCACCATATTTGACTCTTTTTTAAATTACAGCATGTTATACAACTTACCACAACAAAATAAAAATCTAAATTTTAATACTTTGCAGCGATTTCTATCAGTTTATATATTATAACTTGAATTTCAATATTTGTTGGCGATTTCGGTGGTCATCTTGGATTTGTGACCAAATGCCCCAACAACCGTTTGTAAGAAATAGATATTCGGACTCAGCATACATTTTACATCTAAAAACAAGCATTTATAAATAATGATAAGCCAAAGCATTCAACAACATGAGTATATTGCAAAAAAGTGTCATTTTTAAAAAATATTTTGGCAGCCATTTTGTTCCTTATTAAGAGTTCTTTTACTTGAATCAACCATAGTTTTATTCTTTGCTTACCATAAAACAAGTCATACAACTTACAACAACACAATAAATCTTTTATACACTTTGCAGTATATAAGTTTATATATTATAACATTAATTTCAATATTTGGCGGCCATTTTGGCGGCCATCTTGGATTTGTGACCAAACGCCCCAACAGCAGTTAGTAAGAAATGGATTTTCGAACTCAGCGTAAAATTTACCTCTAGAAACGAGTCTCAAACCTTTTGGACATTAAATGTAAATACCCCACCCCTATCTATGTGACTAGTTGGGACGGTCTGTATGTGAAAGAAACCCTGTTCCATCAAACGTTGCAGAAATGAGAGCAGCATTGAGTCATTCCTGGAATGGTTTGCCCCAAGCGAAATTTGATGAGAAAAAGATGTTCAGAGTGTATTGCAGTTCAAAGGGGTCACACACAATATTGACATTTCTTTAATTCTTTTTTGAACCACCATTGAATAGTCCGTTTATTCTCCCCGTCATAGGTATGAGGAGGTTGTGGAGGACGACCCTCTTTCCCTTCACACGCTTCATAAGTAAACAACTATGACGTATATATAACTATTACTATTATTATTGCTCTCTCATTCAACCATTCATTCTTAGTATGTATATAGTATTCCTTCGATAATGTGACATATGAATATATTGCTTGTTATCAAAGAAGTTTTATTCCGCAAAACCATGTCACTGTGAGAGAGTTAAATGATGATGCAGATGCTAACGATGAAGCTTATCAGCGGTATGATTAAATCCTCTGTATCCACAGATGTGGCTGTAAACAATTTAACGAATTTCTTTCCTGGTCTAGTTATTGACTGGTATTAGTGTATGAAAGGTTGATTTCTGTCGTAACTCATTATTAAAAACTTATAACAAGATTTTATTCCACATTCGCTATTTGTTTACGCAAAGCCAAATCAAACCTCCTATAAGTGAAGTCAAGATTGAATAAGCATAAACACATAATATCTATCGCCATATGTATGGCTATCATGATAGTACACTAAAAGCATGATATAACATTTTTTATTTCATTATACCAACATTTCCATAAAATAAATCTAATTTATATCTTATAACAATTATTGAAAAATACGATAAAATATCAGCATTTCCCAAATCAAACTTATCCTATTTATTACACTAGCTGGAATCAAACCTCCATCGTTTGTCAAACTACCCTAAATCTAACTTACTCTAATTATTACAGTAACGCAAATGAACGATCCCTTATTCATAACAATAACCCAAATTAACCCCCTCCTTTATTACACTAACCGAAATAAAATCTCCCTTGTTTATTACACTAATCAAAATAAAACATTCCTCATTTATTACATTAACCTAAATCAAACATCCCTCGTTTATTACACTAACCCGAATCAAACCTTCTTCGTTTATTACACTAACCCGAATAAAAAATCTCTCGTTTATTACACTAACGGGAATCAAACTTCCCTCATTTATTGCACTTACCCATATCAAACATCCCTCGTTTATTACACTAACCCAAATCAAATATCCTTCTTTTATTACACTGACCCGAATCAAACCTTCCTCGTTTATTACACTAACGGGAATCAAACTTCCCTCGTTTGTTACATTAACCGAAATCAAACATCACTCGTTTATTACACTAACCCAAATCAAACATCCCTCATTTATTACACTTTCCCGAATCAAACATTCCTTGTTTATTACACTAATCAAATAAAACATTCCTCATTTATAACATTGACCTAAATCAAACATCCCTCGTTTATTACACTAACCCGAATCAAACCTTCTTCGTTTATTACACTAACCCGAATTAAACCTCCCTCGTTTATTACACTAACAGGAATCAAATTTCGATCATTTATTACACTTACCCAAATAAAACATCCCTTGTTTATAACACAAACACAAATCAAACATCCCTTGTTTATAACAATAACAGGAATCAAACTACCCTCGTTTATTACACTAACCCAAATAAAATATCCCTCATTTGTAACACTAACCCTAATCAAACCTCCCTCGTTTATTGCACTCTCCTGAATCAAACATCCCTCATTTATTACACTAACCCGTAATCAAACCTCACTCGTTTATTACACTAATCCGAATACAACCTCCCTCGTTTATTACAGTTACCTAAATCAAACATCCCTCATTTATTAAAGTTACCTAAATCAAACATCCCTCGTTTATTACACTAATCCGAATCAAACCTCCCTCGTTTATTACACTTACATAAATCAAACATCCCTCATTTATTACACTTACTTAAATCAAACATCCCTCGTTTATTACACTAATCCGAATAAAACCTCCCTCGTTTATTACACTTACCTAAATCAAACCTCCGTCGTTTATTACACTTACCTTAATCAAACCTCCCTCGTTTATTACACTAACCCAAATCAAACTTCCCTCATTTATCACACTTACCTAAATCAAACCTCCCTCGCTTATTACACTTACCCAAATGAAACCTCCCTTATTTATAACACTAACCAAATTAAACCTCCCTCAATTATTACACTAGAAAATAATGGTATGAATCCAGTAACGCTCTACCGGTGTAATATATTCACTGAGACACGTGTCTAGTTATGAGACAAATCACTTCACTGAGACACGTGTCTATTTTTGTGACATCACTTCATTGAGACACGTGTCTACCGATGAGACATATCATTTCACTGAGACACGTGTCTACTTTTGCGATATATCACTTCAATGAGACACGTGTCTACCAATGAGACAAATCACTTCACTGAGACACGTATCTATTTTTGTGACATATAACTTCATTGAGACACGTGTCTACTGATGTCACATATCAATTCACAGAGACACGTGTCTACAGGTGAGACAGATCACTTCACTGAGACACGTGTCTACCTTTAAAACATATCACGTCAATGTGACACGTGTTAACCTCAGGGGTGAGACATATCACTTTAATGAGACACATGTCTACTTTTAAGACATATCACGACAGTGAGACACGTGTTTACATCACGGTGAGACATATCACTTCAATGAGACACGTGTCTACCTTTAGGACATATCACGTCACTGAGACACGTGTCTACCGGTGTGACATACCGCTTCATTGAGAAAAGTGTCTACCGGTGTGACATATCACTTTACTGAGAAACGTGTCTACCAGTGAGATATATCACTTTACTGATAAACGTGTCTACCGGTGTGACGTATCACTTCACAGAGAAATGTGTCTGTCGGTTTGACATATCGCTTCATTGAGACACTTGTCTACCGGTGTGCCATATCACTGCAACGAGAAACGTGTCTACCGTTGAGACATATCACTTACAGGGAAACCTGTCGACTTTAGTGACATATCACTTCACTGAGACACGTATTTACCGGTGTCACTTCACAGAGACATGTGTCTACTTTTTTAACATATCTCTTCACTGATTAACGTGTCTACCAGTGTGACATATCACTTCATTGATAAACGTGTCTGTCGGTGTGACATATCGCTTCATTTAGACACGCATTTACCGGTGTGACATATCACTGCACCGAGAAACGTGTCTACCGGTGAGACATATCACTTACAGAGAAACTTGTCTTTATTTGTGACATATCACTTCATTAAGACACGTATTTACCGGTGTGACATATCACTTCGCAGAGAAACGTGTCTACCGGTGAGACATATCGCTTAACAGAGAAACATTTCTACTTCTGTGAATAAAAATACAGCTAACGTAAACAACGTCTTATTAAAACGGCGTTTGTATGAAACTAGCGTTGCGATTGGATGACGCTCCCTTCATGAAATCTCGAAGGAACCAATCATATGTTTGTATTGTGACTTGGTAGAAACGACGCAAAGCTAGTGTAATATCCAACGGGTGATAAATGGAGAGTATCGGAATGGATTACGTGTGTGTAACCGATGATGCACTTCATTGAGACACGTGTCTACGGGTGTGATATATCACTTCATTGAGACACGTGTGTAACTGGTGTGATATATCACTTCATTGAGACACGTGTCTACCGGTGTGATATATCACTTCACTGAAAAACGTGTACCGGAGTTGATCTGTTGACGAATGTCGAATGCGACTCTTACTTTAAACATATTTTATTTCCAATCTTTACAATATAACAACATATTTGTGAAACAATAAGAATAGGATTAGAACAAAAGATGAATCTTATAAAGTTCTTACCCAAGAATACAATTGTCATGACAAATTTGCGGTAAATCATAGTATGAATATGCTTAATAATGGGTACATTTCTAATATTATAAATGATACAGTTTGGAAGGAAAAAAAACGTTTTACAAGAGATTATTTAACAAGTTTGATTTAAAAATTTGAAAAGAAGAGATGGAGAAACATTTAATATTTCGTGTAGAAAAGAAAAATGGAAATGCAGAAGTTTTGGGGACTGGTGCGTGCTTTGAGTGAGACTTATGTCACATGGACAGAAATTAAGCTGCTTGCAGATCTACACCTATTTATATTCAAAATATTTTACTGGACATGATGAATTTTTGGGCAGTTTCGAATATAGTAATGTTTATGTCACATGTAAGATTTGAGTTGCCAAACAATAAATTATTTACAGATACCGCGCATAATGGATTAAGTTTCCGTTATAGGTCGGCGCGAATAGTAAGATAGAGCAGACATTTCAGAAAGAAATGATAAGTACTTTCGCTACTTCCACAAGTGCAAAAGGGAGCTTCAACAATGTTTTGATGAAATAGGTGTTGGTTTAGGGAACTACACTTAGTACGTAATTGTGTGTGCAGTATTTGTGCTCTCCTATTTCCCGAGTAATAGTATTTTGGTACTTTAGTTATGTTGTGGATAAAATGTTGCTTAAACGTAGCCATAGAACTAGCATTTCGTGCAGCAGTTGGAAGACTGTTCCATTCTCGCGGTACAGATGGAAGAAAAGATGTTCAATATAGTTTTGTACGAGAAAATGGAATTTGTTAATCACTTACGTTTCTTAGATTATAGATCGAAGCTTCGTTAACCAAAGAAGGTACTAGCGAGGAAAGATAAGGCGGAGTTTCGTTATTTATCATTTTATAAAAGATGATAAGTTTGTGTTTCCGTCTACGAGCCGTTCAGTCAACATCTTTATAAAGATCATAAAGATATACTAATTTAGTTGCTCCTATAACTATGTGTGCTGCTTCATTTTGTATTTTGTCTAGGTCTTGTTTTTCGTTATAAGTGCAATTATCCCAAATACTGTCGCCGTACTCTAAGAGGGTCTAATAAAGGATATATAAATAATGTCTAGAGACTTTCATCGAGCTGATGTTTAAGTTTGCGCATTATATTGCTGTTTAGCTGAACTGAACGCAGCTCAGCATTTATCACAACAACAAAAAATCACTATTAAGCATGTATTACTGTGCGGTAGACATATTGTCCATGGCCCTGATGTGTTTACGTTGAAAGAACGTGTTTCACAATTGAAGTAAATTAAATAAGTTTAAACATTTGTCCATAAAGCTCAAATAACGCGACTAAAATAGCAACATACAGTGACTGTTAATTAACACAACTGTATACAACTGTCTGCCATATCGTAATAGCAGTTACTATGACAACTGAAAATAACAACGTCAATAATTCTAATTCAGTTCATCTTCTTTTAGATATGTAAGCGTTGAAAATATCACGACTGATATAGTCAAAATAACGCAATATAATACTAACGTAAAAGTCGTCCGAAATAGCAGGCAAACGTCGTGTGTTTTCTTATGTTTCATTTTTTAATTGGAATTCGAAATTATGAAAAAAGATAGCGTGTCAAACTGTAAAAAAATGAACAAAGTTTAACATATGTAAAATTCAATAACTTGTATTAGAGCATTTTTGCGCAATCACGGCAAGAGTGAATGTTCAAAATTTGTTTTTTTTTTAAACTCGCGTTTTAATCAACCCCAGCGTAATGCTTAGATGTAAAGGTAACATAAATTGCATTTCATCTGTATTGAAGTTACAATCTTATTACAGGAAATAAATTAATTATGATAAAAGTAATTTAAAAATGTTATTAAAAACAGTTTTCAATATTAACCATTTTATAAGGGAAAAAACCCCGGTGGAAATCGTCCGAAAAACACGTACCGCTAGGCGGCGTTGTTAAGGAGATTCTGCGGGACTATATTGAAAATAATCTAAAACTAAAGCTGATGCTCCATAGTATATGTGTACAGATTTTTGAAAATTTTCGCCAGATGTCAAAAAATCCTATAAGAACGCCGCGAACGACGTTTTTTGACATGTCAGTTACCATATGTCTTCAGTAGTTTGTAGCAGACCCTGCAATAATCAGTGATGATAATGATATTGTATTGTGGCGATTTGGAAGACGGTCTCGTACATGTTACACAATGAATTTTTTAACATAATAATACACGTATCAGTAAACGACCTCTCCGAGAAATCTCCGAGACTTATGTCATATAACAATAGCTGTCTTGCATTGTTCTTGCATAAGCCGACTATATATATACACACTAACGTCTCATTATATGTACAATTATATATACAACACAGTATCAAAACAAGACTTATATTAACAACATATGCCATTATAAAAAGAAGTAACAAGAGACGGAGATGGACAGCTGACCGAAATGCTGCTGTCTTTTTCTATTCATAAGTACCTAAGGCCATGTGATGTTTACCATTATGGTGGCTTAAATATCTCATTAATATATATATATAGCTAATAATAGAATGAAATATTTACTATTGCAAAGTGTTAATAAATACCACGCCATTATATTCCAAGAAATGTCAACTAGGTTAGAGGTGTTGATTATGACATTTACCGCAGCGTAATGGTGCTTTAAACGTTAAATGTTTCAAGAAATGAAAAAACAACAACAAAAAAACAAATTGTAGTGCTTTTCTTTGTTATGGCATAGCGGAATACAATTGTTTGTATATATTTCCGATGACTTGCTTAAATGTTACATTAACGTGAAATCAATACGACTTCTGTAATCCACCTCAGCCTTATTTGTACATATATTCGTTATCACTACCATGTTTTTCCTCACTAGCAAAAAGCCTGTTTAATTAAGGTCCAGACCTCAAAAGAGACAAAGTTGTCTCCCTTGCGGAATACTTGCGTGGTCCAGTGGTAGAGTATTGGACCTAGGACCGGAGGGTTGTGGGTTCGATTCTCCACCACGGCTATGTGTAGTGTCCTTGTAGTGTCCTTGTAGTGTCCCTGTAGTGTCCCTGTAGTGTCCCTGTAGTGTCCCTGTAGTGTCCTTGTAGTGTCCTTGTAGTGTCCTTGTAGTGTCCCTGTAGTGTCCCTGTAGTGTCCCTGTAGTGTCCCTGTAGTGTCCTTGTAGTGTCCTCGTAGTGTCCTTGTAGTGTCCTTGTAGTGTTCCTGTAGTGTCCTTGTAGTGTCCTTGTAGTGTCCTCGTAGTGTCCTTGTAGTGTCCTTGTAGTGTCCCTGTAGTGTCCCTGTAGTGTCCCTGTAGTGTCCCTGTAGTGTCCCTGTAGTGTCCTTGTAGTGTCCTTGTAGTGTCCTTGTAGTGTCCCTGTAGTGTCCCTGTAGTGTCCCTGTAGTGTCCTTGTAGTGTCCTTGTAGTGTCCTCGTAGTGTCCTTGTAGTGTCCTTGTAGTGTTCCTGTAGTGTCCTTGTAGTGTCCTTGAGCAAGACACTTTATCCGCACACTTGTATCTTTAGTAATAGTTCTACACAGGGATACTGTGATTTGTGTAAATTGTAATAACTTATTTCACAATCGACGTTATATATATTATAAGTCTAAAACACATTATATTTAAGGTGGCGGCGCTAATTATATTGTCACAAATAGTTTGCCACGGCTGTCATATTTCAATCACGATTATCGCGGTAACTATGGACCAAAATGATAAAACACATTCACAAATGGAATCAGCTACCATATGTAAAAAACAGAGGTTTGATAATAATTTCGGTGTTTTATCATTACTTGTATTTGTAACACGGCAACGAACTCCAATGTACAAAATGGCTGGACTTTATTTAGTTACCATCATATTCATCATATCTATCATGGGAACTATTACCACAGGGGTCTGTCACGAAAATTGTTTTAGTTAATATATATAAAAAAAAACACTATGGAGGAATTCCTCCAAAACTCTAAATTTCCACCCCACACTTTTCAAGCAACTATTTTTTTTTTATCTATTCAACGACTTCAACGTTGTTTTCTATACAAATCGATCATGCATACGTATTTAGCAACCACAGACAATACTATACATTAATGTATCTCTGTCACAAAAAATCAATTCAATTTGTTTTACATTTGTCTCCACTTTCCTAATTTTTAACAGCGTTGTCTATTACGTTTGGTGCTGTTTGGTTTTTTTCACCACTTTATCCGAGAGATTGCGAATTTCGCAATGAATAATATCATTTGTCATTGATCGAAAAAGGCGTAAGTCAATATTTATATATTATGGTAAATTCTGACCAATGAAAATCGGCCTATTAATAATGCGTTAATAGTACCATGCTATTTCAGTTGAGAACTTAACATGTTGTGAATTACTTTGATCAATGTTCTAATTTTATATTACACATTTATAATTGGTTTTATCTCACCTGAGTCAGAATTTCAAATTAATTTTTAATGACCACTCCGGTGCTTCATTTTCTTAAAGACGCCTTCACCGATAATTTTTTTATCTTAGCAATAAAACTGCACATGTGTATAAAACATATTTGTTATAGATATTCTGTTCAATAACTTATATTGTACTTTGTCTCTGTAGTGTTAAAGTCTTTAATTTTGTGGACCAAATACTAAATCGCGGCCCGCGATAAAGACACTCATTGGTCAGTATCGGGTTATGCTAAAACATCGACGAATAAAACGGAAAACGCCGACCTGTATATTAATGAATTTCTCATAAATAAGATAAACTCAATACAAGGACGGAATCAATCATTACCTTTAAATGTGACATTTGTCTTTACGATTCAATATATTTAACATTATTTACAGAACGGAATGTTATAGGTGATGCATCTTTAAGTATGTGCATACTGCTTTAATGGGACTGTTTTTTATATGCTACGTTTCCTGTTCTCATTTCAGTATGTATTTTATAAATAGCATATACCTAAGTTCCTCTTCCCCGTTCAAACATCTTTATGGGTTTTAGTAAACTTGATTGCTATCTTTATCACTAAGTTTTCGTTGTTGTTGTTGTTGTTGTTGTTGTTGTTGTTGTTGTTGTTGTTGTTGTTGTTGTTGTTGTTGTTGCTGCTGTATGGTGTTAAGAGTCGCTTACAACAATTATTCAGTGATATTGTGACGATGTCTACTTGAGACAGTATTACAAGCGGTGTCATACTTGAGTATTACACCGCAGACATATGGTAGGATACACTACCCAGTCACATTGTATGATACACTACCCAGACACATTGTATGATACACTACCCAGTCACATTGTATGATACACTACCAAGTCACATTGTATGATACATTACCCAGTCACATTGTATGATACACTACCCAGTCACATTGTATGATACACTACCCAGTCGCATTGTATGATACACTACCCAGACACATTGTATGATACGCTACCCAGTCACATTGTATGATACACTACCCAGACACATTGTATGATACACTACCCAGACACATTGTATGATACGCTACCCAGTCACATTGTATGATACACTACCCAGACACATTGTATGATACACTACCCAGTCACATTGTATGATACACTACCCAGTCGCATTGTATGATACACTACCCAGACACATTGTATGATACACTACCCAGACACATTGTATGATACACTACCCAGTCGCATTGTATGATACACTACCCAGACACATTGTATGATACACTACCAAGACACATTGTATGATACACTACCCAGTCGCATTGTATGATACACTACCCAGACGCATTGTATGATACACTACCAAGACACATTGTATGATACACTACCCAGTCACATTGTATGATACACTACCCAGACACATTGTATGATACACTACCCAGACACATTGTATGATACACTACCCAGTCGCATTGTATGATACACTACCCAGACACATTGTATGATACACTACCAAGACACATTGTATGATACACTACCCAGTCACATTGTATGATACACTACCCAGTCACATTGTATGATACACTACACAGTCGCATTATATGATACACTACCCAGACACATACATACACTACCCAGACACACTTTGTATGATACACTACCCAGTCACATTGTATGATACACTATCCAGTCACATTGTATGATACACTACCCAGACACATTGTATGATACACTACCCAGTCACATTGTATGATACACTACCCAGTCACTTTGTATGATACACTACCCAGTCACATTGTGTGATACACCACCCAAACACATTGTGTGATACACTACCAAGTCACATTGTATGATACACTACCCAGACACATTGTATGATACACTACCCAGTCACATTATATGATACACTACCCGGTCACATTGTATGATACACTACCCAGTCACATTGTATGATACACCACCCAAACACATTGTGTGATGCACTACCCAGTCACTTTGTATGATACACTACCCAGTCACATTGTATGATACACTACCCAGACACATTGTATGAAACACTACGCATTTTTATTTAGATTCGTGACGTAACTACTTCATGGAATCTATATTTATTGATTATACCGACAAAAACGTCAATTTTTTCAAAAGTTGTGACGACATGGAGCAACGTGTAGTTAACAAGAGACGTAACTGTTCTGTTCTTCAACACATACTTGGTCTACTTCTGTATCGGTGCTTATAAAACAGGACATTGTGTTGTTAATCGAGAGCATCACTTGTATAAATACTAGTAGATCTAGTAACAAGCCAAGTTTTGGTATTTATTTACTTTGCACGTGTTACATTTATGTTCATAAACTTTCAACAAACAACATAAACTGGATTAATTGTCCACATTGCAGTGATTTGCTATATTTTGTGGAACACATTTTTGCTTGTTAAAGATGCATTACCGAAACATTTCTGCTCTGTAAATGATGGAAAGTTATTGAATTACTAAGAGAAAGGTCCCATTCGAAGACAATGGTGGATTCCGCTCTTATATTATTAAATTCGTTGAAACACATGCAGTGTAAAATTCTGTAAATTTGTTGACCAAATACTAACTCGCGTCCCGTGATAAAGTCATTCATTGGTCAATATCGGGTTATGCTAAAATATCGACGAATAAAACGAAAAAATCCGGCCTGTGTACTAAATAAGATAAGCCATACGGAATCAATAGTTATCTTTGAATGGGACCTTCTACGTTGTGGTTCCATAAACTTTCCATCATTTACTAAAAAGAAAGTTGCATGTGATATATCTATAAATGAATGTAGATCTATTGAACTTTGCTTATTGCAGTAAGCTTTATATATAAAAATTATATTTCTTTATCATGTTTTTTTTCTTCAGAAAAAATGTCGTCGATGGTACTGTCCCGAAGGGCGCGAAATGATTGGTTCTGATTGTGTTCCGATCTTTGCTGATGTTGAAAAGGCAAGTTACAGCGTGCAACTGAAACTGAGACCGGATAGTTTGTCACGTGACAAATTTGAAACTCACAACGATACTCTCTCTTTAGTCCGACAAGTTTTAGATGAAATGTTTTATGAGGTCAGTAATGTCGAAAAAGATATTATAGTAGTTGCCATCAATGTTGACAAAGCATATATTTTTGTATCGTTTTTGTTAAAAGTTATTCACAGTTCATCTAATTTGCGCCCATTGTTTGATGCGACGACGTATGGAAACACCGTTAATATTCCAAGTCCAAATGGCAGTTTAACGATACTACCGGAGTTATCCACTGCCGTTAAAATCGAACTCAGTACCTTCCAACTGTCCGATATTGTAGTACTTGATCTGCTTGATTACTCAGCACTTCTCAACGTCTACCGAGCAGGTATATTGGACATTGAGATGAGTTTTAGATATACATCAATCACTAAAGTGATGTTCTGCACCCTTATCAAACTGGAAAGGAACGAAGTTTATGATTACGTCGACATTCTCAACATCCGTATACCTGACGTGCGGTTACATATCGGCGAATTTTCGCGGTCGTCAGTGTACGACAATGTACGTATTTGTTTGTCCGACTATTTACGGCTCGCAGAGCAACATTTGGCTCTGTGGAAAGCGCAAAATGAGTACTCACCGCAGGCTATCATATCCATGGTTTGTAACATTCTCTCAATTGTAGGTCTGCTTCTTACCATAATGACGTATATAATATTTGACGAGCTACGATCAGTTCCAGGCAAAAACAACATGATGTTAGCAGTTCATTTATTGATTGCTCAGTGCCTCTATCAGTTTGGCATGGACCAAACTGAAACCCCAGACCTCTGTATTGTTCTTGGAATGTTTATCCATTTGTTCTGGCTTACCGCCATATTTTGGATGAATGCCTGCACTCTGCACATGTTTCGTACGTTTGTAACGGGACAAAGTTACCGATCTGTAAAGGCCTTTGACCCGCACGTGTGTTGCTATAGTTTTTACTGCTACGGGGTGGCCATCAGCATGGTTGCAGTCAATATAGGGGTATCACTGTATAGATCAGACGGGAAGGATATTGGATACGGTGGTCATGTATGTTACATATCCAACCCCGTCATGGTAGGATGGGTATTTGCGCTCCCTGTTGGTATTATCATTATTTTGAATATGGGCTTCTTCTTTGCGGTTGTTTACCAAATTTCTGTTTCCACCATGCGTCGCGGAGGCAAACATACGGATCGTGCTAATACTGTCATATACATGAAATTGTCCTCGCTGACAGGTGTTACGTGGATTTTCGGTTATTTGTACCTTTGGACAGATTTCGTTCCTTTTGAGTTTATTTTCATTATTTTAAACGCTGGGCAGGGTGTCTTGATATTCATTTCGTTTATATGCACAAAGCGTATTTTCAAATTGTATTTTGGCCTTTTCCGCAAGTACAACAGGCAGTTTAGAAATCGCAGATTGTGCGTCTGTTTCTGCCTCTCTAGAAAAGCATGCGACACCGAAACAAATGTCGACATAAACACGGCTAAAATATCGTTAACGGCAGGTTCGAGCACTAAAGGTCAAATTCCTTACATAACGCGAATTGCCATGCAGCAAAATTATGATTCTAGCTTCAGTAGATCAAAAGCTGCCACTCAAAACGAGTCATCTGAAGTAGCTAAAGGTTATAGCAACGGCTCAGACATATTTAAAGAAAGCATGACGATTGCTAAGGCGACCGTTGAAGCAGGTAAAGTTCTTACCGAGGAACATGATAGCACCATCTTACCTGAAAACAATCATGCAACCCATGTAGGCAATGGTACTGGCAATACCACTAGTGTCGCTTCTGTAAACATACACAGCGCTGAGGTACCAAACGCACGTTTTGAAAATTAGACCCATTATATAAAATATATTGCTGAACCGTGTGCATAGCATGGCCACATAATTAAAAGTAGCGTATGTCTAATTTATGAAGCAAAACCATATATTCTATATCAGTCGAACAGTCTGTTTCATGAAAAACACATTTTTCAAAATCGATCGGAAACTGTTTGAACTATCACAAACAATATTTGGTTGGCAAGTTGCCGCAAAATAAATTTATTTAATGGATTGACCTATTGAAATTTTTCATCTGTTTTAGCATTTGACATGTATTAAAAAATAACAAAAAATCCTATGTCTCCTAGGAGTTTTGAAACATATTTAAATTTCCACAACCCTTAATTTGCATTGATTTCTCATTAAAACCCAATTTATGCTGCAATATTTGTTTTGTTTGACAGATTTTCAAAATTAAATAATTATTAACCACTTACTGTTATGTAAAGACCTTCTGATATTTAGTTTATGTAAGTGACTGAAAACTAAATGACTTTGCTTGTTAACATTTAATATATTTTCTCTAAACGATCACTTTTGTCAATATGTATTTTGCAAAGATTGTTTGTAAAGAAGTAGTTTCACTAAGCGTGAAGAATGTTAATATATATTTTATAGTAATTAAAATGTCATTCTAGTTTGTACTGTTTTCGCTCTCCAAGTAAAGTCACAATTGGTAACTATTCGGGGTTGCCAACCACCGTATTTTATACCGGTATTAGGCCATGATTGGTACTTCTGTTATGATAAATATCAATTTTGTCATTAATATGTGCTGTATGTTCGCCAAATTCTTCAGGGAAATTTGGCGTGTTTTGCAACTGATCGCTACACAGCTATCATCCATGTTATAACAGCTACAAAGCTAGCATCCTTGTTATAACAGCTACAAAGCTAAAATTCCTGTTATAACAGCTACAAAACTAGCATCTTTGTTATAGCAGCTACACAGCTAGCATCCCTGTTATAACCGCTACAAAACTAGCATCCCTGTTATAGCCGCTACACAGCTAGCATCCTTGTTTTAGCCGCTACACAGCTAGCATCCCTGTTATAACCGCTACACAGCTAGCATCCCTGTTATAGCCGCTACACAGCTAGCATCCCTGTTATAACCGCTACACAGCTAGCATCCCTAGTATAGCCGCTAGCATCTCTAGTATAGCACCTACACAGCTAGCATCCCTGTTACAGCCCCTACACAGCTAGCATTCCTGTTATAACCGTTACACAGCTAGCATCCCTGTTATGCCGCTACACAGTTAGCATCCTTGTTATAGCCGCTACACGGCTAGCATCCCTGTTATAACAGCTACACAACTAGCGTCCCTATTATAGCCGCTACACAGCTAGCATCCCTGTTATGCTGCCACACAGCTAGTATCCTTGTTATAACCGCTACACAGCTAGCATCCCTGTTGTAGCCGCTATACAGCTAGCATCCCTGTTATAACCGATACATAGCTAGTATCCCTGTTATAACCCTACACAGCTAGCATCTCTATTATAGCCGCTACACAGCTACCATCCCTGTTATGCCGCTACACAGCTAGCATTCTTGTTATAGCCGCTACACAGCTAGCATCCCTGTTATAACCGCTACACAGCTAGCATCCCTGTTATAGCCGCTGCACAGCTAGCATCCCTGTTATAACTGCTACAAAGCTAGCATCCCTGTTATAACCTCTACACAGCTAGCATTCCTGTTATAACCTCTGCACAGCTAGCATCCCTGTTATAACCGCTACAAAGCTAGCATCCCTGTTATAACTCTACACAGCTTGCATCTCTGTTATAGCCCCTGATGACACAGCTAGCATCCCTGTTATAGCCCCTACACAGCTAGCATCCTTGTTATAACAGCTACACAACTAGTATCCCTGTTATAACCGCAGCACGGCTAGCATCCCTGTTATAACAGCTACAAAACTAGCATTCGTGTTATAGCTGCTACACAGCTAGCATCCGTGTTGTAGCCGCTACACATCTAGCATCCCTTTAATAGCCCCTACACAGCTAGCATCCCTGTTATAGCCCCTACACAGCTAGCAACCCTGTTATAACCGCTACAAGACTAGCATCCCTGTTATAGCCCCTAAACAGTAAGCATCCCTGTTATATCCGTTACAAAACAAGCATCCCTGTTATAGTTATAGCCGCGACACAGCTAGCATCCCTGTTATAGCCGCTACACAGCTAGCATCCCTGTTATAGCCGCTACACAGCTAGCATCCCTGTTATAGCCGCTACACAGCTAGCATCCCTGTTATAGCCGCTACAAAACAAGCATCCCTGTTATAGCCCCTAAACAGCTAGCATCCCTGTTATAGCTGCTACACAGCTAGCATCCCTGTTATAGCCGATACACAGCTAGCATCCCTGTTATAGCCGCTACAAAACAAGCATCCCTGTTATAGCCGCTACACAGCTAGCATCCCTGTTATAGCCGCTACACAGCTAGCATCCCTGTTATAGCCACTACACAGCTAGCATCCCTGTTATAGCCGCTACAAAACGAGCATCCCTGTTATAGCCGGTACAAAACTAGCATCCCTGTTATAACCGCTAGCATCTCTAGTATAGCAGCTATCACCCCTGTCCATGTTATAACCGCTACAAAACTAGCATCCCTGTTGTTGCCGCTACACAGCTAGCATCCCTGTTATAGCCGCTACACAGCTAGCATTCTTGTTGTGACCCTACACAGCTAGCATCGCTGTTATAACCGCTTTACAGCTTGCATCCCTGTTGTAACATTTTCTGTATGCACATCATTATACGTGTTATGAATATTCTGTATATGGTTATGTGTTAATTTAAATGCTACCTCTTGTATGGTATATTTATGACAGTGCTTACAAGGTATATACATAGCTACATGTGTTTTGCATGTATCATACCTAAATCTCATTATATGTATGTCAGGGAATGTCGGAAGTCGAAACAACCAACGGACAAATTAAATCTTAACTCAGACTGCTTTGTTTCAATTGGATGTTTCATAAGACAACTATCTGACTAATTGCAAAGTTGAGAGAAAATGTATCACGTGAGAAGTTCCACTTTTAAGGATAAATATTTTGTATGTATTTTAGAGACCTGTCATAAGAATTGATTTGCTTTTGAGAAATACGTTAAATGCATTTGGAATGTTTGAGATACACGTATTTAAAATTTTATGTGATTTTGAGAGATATGTTTATATGGCATTTAGTTTTTACTTTTGAGAGATACGTTTATATGGTATTTAGTTTTTACTTTTGAGAGATAGGTTTAAATGGCATTTAGATTTTACTTTTGAGAGATACGTTTATATAGCATTTAGTTTTTACTTAAGAGAGATACATTTATATGACATTTAATTTTTACTTAAGAGAGATACTTTATATAGCATTTAGTTTTTACTTTTGAGAGATACGTTTATATGACATTTATTTTTTACTTTTGAGAGATACGTTTATATGGCATTTAGAATTTACTTTTGAGAGCTACTTTTATATGGCATTTAGATTTTACTTTGAGAGAAACGTTTATACGACATTTAGTTTTTTACTTAAGAGAGATACATTTATATGACATTTAGTGTTTACTTAAGAGAGATACGTTATATAGCATTTAGTTTTTACTTTTGAGAGATACGTTTATGTGACATTTAGTTTTTACTTTTGAGAGAAACGTTTATGTGACATTTAGTTTTTACCTTTGAGATATACGTTTATATGGCATTTAGTTTTTTCTCCTTTTGAGAGATACGTTTATATGACATTTAGTTTTACTTAAAAGAGATATGTTTATATGGCATTTTGTTTTCGTTTGTGAGAGATACGTTTATATGACATTTTGTTTTCGTTTATGAGAGATACTAGTACGTTTTATGATATTTTGGTGTTTTCGAAAGATATTATTGGTTGAGAATTCCTGTTTAAAGATATAATTAATACAGTTGTGCTCTTGTGTGATATGTTGTATAATTATTTGTACTTTCAAGTGCATTTTTGCGCCGAAAGATTTTGTTTGTTCAGGTTTAAACATACACAATATATCACTCTGCGTTTTTCTGAGAGGAGATATTTTGACCGATGTTTTTGTGATAAGAAGTGTATTTTAAATGACTATCAATTTAGATGATTATTTCATAGTTTTTACCTTTATATTGTACTGCATTTGACTACTTCTCATTTCTGTTTTTGTATTTTCGAATAAAACTACGTATTTTCGATTTTACGTATCAATTGATAGTTTTCTTAAACAAATCGAAAACTGTTTTGAACCGCATAAAAAACAAGCTTATATGTTAGACAGTGCAAACTTTTAACAATATTCATTAAGATAAGTCCAATATATTACATTTTGATAAGATTACTTACATCTCACCGCTAAGGTCGTAGGTTCGAGTCCCTCTCGCTACAAAAACTTGATGTGAAAAAGTATGCCAGTTACCTCCAGAAGGACGGAAGTTCTAATCAGTCTGACTCACTCTGAGGTCTTCCTCCACCAGTAAAACTGGAATTGCCATATATGACCTGAAATATGTTGAAAATGGCCTTAAACTCCACCTAAAAATAATAATAAAACATTTTGGAGAAGGTAAAGCAAACACTATTTTACTCTTATAACACTTGTCTGTAATCCTGTAGACTAATGTTAAACTGTTCTATACATGTATGGATATTTTACTCTTATAACACATGTCTGTAATCCTGTAAACAAATGTTAAACTGTTCTATACATGTATGGATATTTTACTCTTAAAACACGTGTCTGTAATCCTGTAGACAACTGTTAAACTGTTCTATACATGTATGGATATTTTACTCTAATAACACTTGTCTGCAATCCTGTAGACAAATGTTAAACTGTTCTATACATGTATGGATATTTTACTCTAATAACACTTGTCTGCAATCCTGTAGACAAATGTTAAACTGTTCTATACATGTATGGATATTTTACTCTAATAACACTTGTCTGCAATCCTGTAGACAAATGCTAAACTGTTCTATACATGTATGGATATTTTACTCTAATAACACTTGTCTGTAATCCTGTAGACAAATGTTAAACTGTTCTATACATGTATGGATATTTTACTCTTATAACACATGTCTGTAATCCTGTAAACAAATGTTAAACTGTTCTATACATGTATGGATATTTTACTCTTAAAACACGTGTCTGTAATCCTGTAGACAAATGTTAAACTGTTCTATACATGTATGGATATTTTACTCTAATAACACTTGTCTGCAATCCTGTAGACAAATGTTAAACTGTTCTATACATGTATGGATATTTTACTCTAATAACACTTGTCTGCAATCCTGTAGACAAATGCTAAACTGTTCTATACATGTATGGATATTTTACTCTAATAACACTTGTCTGTAATCCTGTAGACAAATGTTAAACTGTTCTATACATGTATGGATATTTTACTCTTATAACACATGTCTGTAATCCTGTAAACAAATGTTAAACTGTTCTATACATGTATGGATATTTTACTCTTAAAACACGTGTCTGTAATCCTGTAGACAACTGTTAAACTGTTCTATACATGTATGGATATTTTACTCTTATAACACTTGTCTGTAATCCTGTAGACAACTGTTAAACTGCTCTATACATGTATGGAAGTTTAACTCTTATAACACGTGTCCGTAATCCTGTTAACAAATATTAAACTGTTCTATACATGTATGGATATTTTACTCTCATAACACGTGTCTGTAATCCTGTAAACAAATATTAAACTGTTCTATACGTGTATGGATATTTTACTCTCATAACACGTGTCTGTAATCCTGTAGACAAATGCTAAACTGTTCTATACATGTATGGATATTTACTCTTATAACACTTTTCTGTTATTTTGTAGACAAATGCTAAACTGTTCTATACATGTATGGATATTTTACTCTTATAACACGTGTCTGCAATCCTGTAGACAAATGCTAAACTGTTCTATACATTTATGGATATTTTACTCTAATAACACTTGTATGCAATCCTGTAGACAAATGCTAAACTGTTCTATACATGTATGGATATTTTACTCTAATAACACTTGTCTGCAATCCTGTAGACAAATGTTAAACTGTTCTATACATGTATGGATATTTTACTCTAATAACACGTGTCTGCAATCCTGTAGACAAATGCTAAACTGTTCTATACATGTATGGATATTTTACTCTAATAACACTTGTCTGCAATCCTGTAGACAAATGCTTAACTGTTCTATACATGTATTGATATTGTATTCTAATAACACGTGTCTGCAATCCTGTAGACAAATGTTAAACTGTTCTATACATGTATGGATATTTTACTCTAATAACACTTGTCTGCAATCCTGTAGACAAATGTTAAACTGTTCTATACATGTATGGATATTTTACTCTAATAACACTTGTCTGCAATCCTGTAGACAAATGTTAAACTGTTCTATACATGTATGGATATTTTACTCTAATAACACTTGTCTGCAATCCTGTAGACAAATGTTAAACTGTTCTATACATGTATGGATATTTTACTCTAATAACACTTGTCTGCAATCCTGTAGACAAATGCTAAACTGTTCTATACATGTATGGATATTTTACTCTAATAACACTTGTCTGCAATCCTGTAGACAAATGTTAAACTGTTCTATACATGTATGGATATTTTACTCTTATAACACTTGTCTGTAATCATGTAGACAAATATTAAACTGTTCTATACATATATGGAAGTTTTACTCTTATAACAATTGTCTGTAATCCTGCAGACACATATTAAACTGTTCTATACATGTATGGATATTTTACTCTTATAACACTTGTCTGTAATCCTGTAGACAAAAGTTGAACTGTTCTATACATGTATGGATATTTTACTCTTATAACATTTGTCTGTAATCCTGTAGACAAAAGTTGAACTGTTTTATACATGTATGGATATTTTACTCTTATAACACTTGTCTGTAATCCTGTAGACAAAAGTTGAACTGTTCTATACATGTATGGATATTTTACTCTTATAACACTTGTCTATAATCCTGTAGACAAAAGTTGAACTGTTTTATACATGTATGGATATTTTACTCTTATAACACGTGTCTGTAATCCTGCAGACACATATTAAACTGTTCTATACATGTATGGATATTTTACTCTTATAACACTTGTCTGTAATCCTGTAGACAAATATTAAACTGTTCTATACATGTATGGAAGTTTTACTCTTATAACACTTGTCTGTAAGTCTGTAGACAAATATTAAACTGTTCTATACATATATGGAAGTTTTACTCTTATAACACTTGTCTGTAAGTCTGTAGACAAATATTAAACTGTTCTATACATGTATGGAAGTTTTACTCTTATAACACTTGTCTGTAATCCTGTAGACAAATATTAAACTGTTCTATACATGTATGGAAGTTTTACTCTAATAACAATTGTCTGTAATCCTGTAGACAAATATTAAACTGTTCTATACATGTATGGATATTTTACTCTTATAACACTTGTCTGTAATCCTGTAGACAAATATTAAACTGTTCTATACATGTATGGAAGTTTTACTCTTATAACACTTGTCTGTAAGTCTGTAGACAAATATTAAACTGTTCTATACATGTATGGATATTTTACTCTTATAACACTTGTTTGTAATCCTGTAGACAAATATTAAACTGTTCTATACATGTATGGAAGTTTTACTCTTATAACACTTGTCTGTAAGTCTGTAGACAAATATTAAACTGTTCTATACATATATGGAAGTTTTACTCTTATAACACTTGTCTGTAAGTCTGTAGACAAATATTAAACTGTTCTATACATATATGGAAGTTTTACTCTTATAACACTTGTCTGTAAGTCTGTAGACAAATATTAAACTGTTCTATACATGTATGGATATTTTACTCTTATAACACTTGTCTGTAATCCTGTAGACAAAAGTTGAACTGTTCTATACATGTATGGATATTTTACTCTTATAACATTTGTCTGTAATCCTGTAGACAAAAGTTGAACTGTTTTATACATGTATGGATATTTTACTCTTATAACACTTGTCTGTAATCCTGTAGACAAAGTTGAACTGTTCTATACATGTATGGATATTTTACTCTTATAACACTTGTCTGTAATCCTGTAGACAAAAGTTGAACTGTTTTATACATGTATGGATATTTTACTCTTATAACACGTGTCTGTAATCCTGTAGACAAATATTAAACTGTTCTATACATGTATGGATATTTTACTCTTATAACACTTGTCTGTAATCCTGTAGACAAAAGTTGAACTGTTTTATACATGTATGGATATTTTACTCTTATAACACGTGTCTGTAATCCTGTAGACAAATATTAAACTGTTCTATACATGTATGGATATTTTACTCTTATAACACTTGTCTGTAATCCTGTAGACAAAAGTTGAACTGTTCTATACATGTATGGATATTTTACTCTTATAACATTTGTCTGTAATCCTGTAGACAAAAGTTGAACTGTTTTATACATGTATGGATATTTTACTCTTATAACACTTGTCTGTAATCCTGTAGACAAAAGTTGAACTGTTCTATACATGTATGGATATTTTACTCTTATAACACTTGTCTGTAATCCTGTAGACAAAAGTTGAACTGTTTTATACATGTATGGATATTTTACTCTTATAACACGTGTCTGTAATCCTGCAGACACATATTAAACTGTTCTATACATGTATGGATATTTTACTCTTATAACACTTGTCTGTAATCCTGTAGACAAATATTAAACTGTTCTATACATATATGGAAGTTTTACTCTTATAACAATTGTCTGTAATCCTGCAGACACATATTAAACTGTTCTATACATGTATGGATATTTTACTCTTATAACACTTGTCTGTAATACTGTAGACATATATTAAACTGTTCTATACATGTATGGAAGTTTTACTCTTATAACACTTGTCTGTAAGTCTGTAGACAAATATTAAACTGTTCTATACATATATGGAAGTTTTACTCTTATAACACTTGTCTGTAAGTCTGTAGACAAATATTAAACTGTTCTATACATCTATGGAAGTTTTACTCTTATAACACTTGTCTGTAATCCTGTAGACAAATATTAAACTGTTCTATACATATATGGAAGTTTTACTCTAATAACAATTGTCTGTAATCCTGTAGACAAATATTAAACTGTTCTATACATGTATGGATATTTTACTCTTGTAACACTTGTCTGTAATCCTGTAGACAAATATTAAACTGTTCTATACATGTATGGAAGTTTTACTCTTATAACACTTGTCTGTAAGTCTGTAGACAAATATTAAACTGTTCTATACATGTATGGATATTTTACTCTTATAACACTTGTCTGTAATCCTGTAGACAAATATTAAACTGTTCTTTACATGTATGGAAGTTTTACTCTTATAACACTTGTCTGTAAGTCTGTAGACAAATATTAAACTGTTCTATACATATATGGAAGTTTTACTCTTATAACACTTGTCTGTAAGTCTGTAGACAAATATTAAACTGTTCTATACATATATGGAAGTTTTACTCTTATAACACTTGTCTGTAAGTCTGTAGACAAATATTAAACTGTTCTATACATGTATGGAAGTTTTACTCTTATAACACGTGTCTGTAATCCTGTAGACAAATATTAAACTGTTCTATACATGTATGGATATTTTACTCTTATAACACTTGTCTGTAATCCTGTAGCCAATATTAAACTGTTCTATACATTTAAGGTTATTTTGGTAATAAATGACTGTGATCGTTGTTTATTAAAATTAATTCTTTATATTGAATATTACAATTAGCATGTAAGACTAACCACGTACCAATTGTCAGTAGAATTAACTGAAACCTTTCAACTTCTAAACTAGTATTTACAAAAACAAGTAAGAAACCGCCATTATATTAATAGATTGATAAATTTGTTACAAACAAGCGATGCGTAAAATCAACACATGTTTTTAATTCTTTTATTTTAATCTCATCTTATACAAAACACATTAAAATATACATAATACACAAATGCACATGGTCATTCAACTATTAGAACTGCAAGATTCTTTTATCACAAATAGTACAATAATATCACATACGCTTATATCACAAAGGTAAATAAACAAAATATTACATAAATTATAGAACCTTGATGTTTCGGACCTTGGTCTGTCGTCATCAAACGTCGCACCTTTACTGGCACATGTTTGTTTTATTTGAGAGTTATTGTAGGAATACTTTGTAAAAATACATTGTATGAGTATGTGGGTTTATGTTTGCGATAATACAGTGTATAGGTATTTGGGAGTTATTATGTACATGTATGTATATTTGAGATTAATTATAAGTAGGCCTATGTATTGTAATAATACAAATGAATATTTGTGTATTACATGTATTATAAAAATGGTATGTAATGAATCAGTGTATGAATATTTGAGTCTTATTTTGAGAATACAGTTTGCTGAATATCGTTTTACTGTAATCATGAATATAATCTCATTGTCTAGGTTTGCTACGTGTTGTTGTGTTGGGGTTATATTTTGTTGTTAGTTGGAGTTTAATCTTTATTTAAGTGACATTTAACTTCACTAAACTAAATATTAAACTCCAATTCACAACAAATGTTGAACAGTTATTTTGCCTTAAAATTCAGAATATAATTGGTGTTTGTTGTGTTTTCAAGTGCTAAAATTTATCTATCCGTTTTTAACCGTTTGGAGAAAATTAAAAAAAATAATGTATGGGATAAAAAACAAGATAATAAATAGTGAAGAATACGAAAACGGTGGAATTTTAAGATATAAATAAATTCCTATACTCACTGAAATCAGGGGCGGATCCAGAATTTCAGTTCAGAGGGGCGGACCTGAGGGCGCAACACAAACTCTGAACGGGCTCACATGTTTTTCAGTAGAAATATAGTGAATTTCAATAAGATATGGAAGTTTAGGGTGGATGGGGTGTGCACCGTCTAAATATTATAAGATCATCAGGAAAAGCAGGGGCGGTAGTGAAATGGATAGAGTGTTGGCGCTCACGACAGAGGTTGCAGGTTTGATCCCCAGCTCGACCCGATACCTCTCATAAAACAACGCTCAGTACTGGTTCTACCCAGGCGAAGTCGATAGCGATTCATAAAATTTCTGAGTATTCATTGCAATCGAGCTTAAATAACTTATTATAAACTAAAACCATGAAAATGGGAATAAAATACTCAGAACAAATTAACAAATATGATGGAATTTACCTTTTGGAAGCTCACTATTACATGCTTGTTTAGAAAGGAAGGCTGTCTTTAAGATATACGTTTATAACGGAAATGAATGAATAAAGCATCTGGAATAAATTATGTCGAAAAATAGATATTCTGGAATAACTGAAATAGTAGCTGGAAATAATAATTTTATTGAACAAAATATGGAATGAAATAAACAATATGAGGTAAACAATACACTGAACACATTTTTTATCACAGTAATTTCGTCCAATAAAGTTCATTTCCAGTTGTATCACGCATATGTACAAAGACGTTACAAGGAAAGGCTTTAATTAGAAAAAAACGAATATGTGTTCTGCTTGTAAAAGTGGTGATATAAGGTGCCTTAATTAGATATGTTTACTAAAATAGCTTACAATACTAATACTGTAGACTCCGGTTAATAAGCCATACTTGAATGAATGTGGACACCAAAGATATATATCCTTACCGTCGTTCTGTGTGTGATAATTAGCGCATGTCAAATTCTAACCTTAATTAGGGGCATGCATTTTTATACAGATAATATTATAATCCCTTTGTTTGGAATGTGAAACTTAATCATTCACTTAATAGTCAAAATCTAAAAATGGAAACATAATTTACTTAACACGTTCATTATGAATAATCTGAGCAAATAAACTATACACCGTTATTTTTTAAAATAAAACTGCGATAGGTCAGTAATCCAAATAAGCAATTTCATTTTAATTGCTTATTTGTACATCTGATATTATCAGATCTGTTGGAGTCATCAGGGATTAGCGACACTCTACCTCGAACACTCCAAACACAGCATGTATTTACACGTGGCTGGTTGTTGACATTTCATAGACTTTCGCACGTTTCGATTTGGAGCACCAAATCATATTCTTGCATGACAAAACCGATCGATTTTGGTTGTATCTAGGAGACCGGGCGCATAGTTTAGGGCTTGTGTATAAGTGCTTATCGAGAATAGGTTCATAAAAATGTCCCTAAATTATAATATGCACATGCGCTTATTTACCAGATTCTACAGTATATCGAAATATATAGTGTCATAATTATATAACTAAACATTCGTAAATGAAATATTCAGTCTTTGTGGTTGATATCAATATTTACTATAGTATCATAATTGTTACTTTTAAACCAAAATTGTTGTCAAAAAATGCGGTTGTCGCAAATTGTTTTGTTATTTGTATATTTCATTGCCATGGAGATTGCCGTACTGCTCGTGGGTCTGTTTAAGATGTATCTCACACTTTCTGACTGTGTGTCGCATGTTTCACTATGTAAGGCTATAATGTGACAATTATATTACCAGTTAAACAGTTACCACAGTAACCAATAACTGTTCGTGTTTACTGAACTGTAGAACAGTTATCGGTAGAATCAGTACTAAGTGTTGTTTCTTTGACACCACCAAGTCGACCATGGATTCGAATCTGCGACCTCTGGTTTGAGTGACCAGCACTCAGTACACTGCACTACCTCACCGTTTGAAATATATTTGACGAATAAATACATAACAATGATTGAAGAAAGTACCTCCGACTAAACCATCAGAGAGAAATAGCCTAACAGAACAAGTATTAGGGCATGGTTACCAGGAACAAAATTGCATTTTTCTCTTTTTACCTTTTCAGCTGACACATTAGAAGTATTGTGTTCTTATGTCATTGCTTCAGCGAGCCCTAATGTTGTGAACACAAACATGTTGACCGATGTTTATTTAAACCAAACATCTAACACGTTTGTCTAGTCAAGGACACCAAGGCAAATACAGGCGTACTCTCCTTCGATGCCCGTTTCTAGCGATCCTTTACGTTCTCACAGCTGGTGCCGTTGGTTCGATACCAGTTCATTTTGAATAAAAATGCCCGTCACGTGCTAAAGGAGATTTGTCCTACTCATATTAATTATGAGGTTTTCATTGGATACGTCGTTATAACATGTCATGTGTTTAAAATGACGTTAAACCTAAGTCTAGAATAAACAAATACAGATTGGTAATACTCCACGTAAAACTCGATCCCGATAGTTGTACTCTTTCAACTGATGTTTGAGATTCAGCGTTATTGTGTTTCGTGTGATATTTTCCATTCTAGAAAATTAAAGGTTAATGTATCAGTATACAGTCGACATGCCAACTTCTAAGACCGGTGAAGTGTGTATATTTAACATGAGGTACATCAGGGCTGTGGTCAGTTCGGTTGAACGCGATATTTTTAGGAAACCAGGCATTGAACGTGTTTGCTGTTTAACGGCGCTGAACGAAGCCCTGACGTATTGGCACGTTCACTAAATGCTAAGTATCTAATTATAGGACTAAGGACTGCTTGTCAGAATGGGGTTGGGGATATTGATATATAGTTCTATTTCGTTATTGATTAACTATGAAAACTGATCTACCTTGTTAAGTGGCACGCTGTCTGATGAATATGAAAGCGATATATCTAACTAGAATACTAGAACAGTTCTGATATAATCTATCGTAGCTGTATACCATCGACATACTGTACCAATGTCTATTATCGGTCACTGTATACCGTCGACATACTGTACCAATGTCTTTTATCGGAAGTTGTATACCGTCGACATACTGTACCAGTGTCTATTATCGGTCACTGTATACCGTCGACATACTGTACCAATGTCTTTTATCGGTACTTGTATACCGTCGACATACTGTACCAATGTATATAATCGGTAGCTGTACATTCTATACCAATGTATAGCATCGGTAGTTGTATACCATCGACATACTGCATCAATGTGTATTATCGATGTCACAATACCGTCGACATATCAATGTCTATCATTGGTAACTGTATACCGTCGGCATACTGTACGAATGTTTATTATCGGTAGTTGTATACCGTCGACATACTGTATCAATGTGTGTTATCGATGGCATTATACCGCCGACATACCAATGTCTATTCTCGGTAACTGCATACCGTCGACATACTGTACGAATGTCTATTATCGGTAGTTGTATACCGTCGACGTATTGTACCAATGTCTGTTATCGGTAGTTATATAACTTCAACATACCAATGTCTATTATCAGAAGTTGTATACCGTCGACACATTGTAACACTGTCTATAATCAGTGGCACTAAACCGTCGACATACCAATATCTATTATCGGTAGCTGTCTACCGTCGACATACTGTACCAAAATCTATTATCGATAGCTGTATATCGTCGACATACCAATCTCTATCGGTTGCTGTATATCGTCGACACACTAAATTTTAACATCAGTATATTATATTGTCGACAAATAAATGCAGACATGCAGATAAATAAAGCGTCAACTATCCCAATCTAATATCGGCAGATGTATACGTCGATAAACCACAATGATATCGGTAGATGCATACTGTCGATAAACAACAATTCAATATCAGCAGATGTATACCGTCGATAAATAACAATATACTATCGGCAGATGTATACCGTCGATAAACTACAATATAATATCGACAGATGTATACCGTCGATAAACAACAATATAATATCGGCAGATGTATACCGTCGATAACCAACAATATGATATCGACAGATGTATACCGTCATTCAACAACAATACAATATCGGCAGATGTTTACCGTCGATAAACTACAATATAATATCGACATATGTATACCGTCGATAAACAACAATATAATATCGGCAGATGTATACCGTCGATTACCACTAATATGATATCGATAGATGTATACCGTCGATAAACAACAATACAATATCGACAGATGTGTACCGTCGATAATCAACAATATAGTACCGGCAGATGTATACCGTCGATTTGCAACAATATAGTACCGGCAGATGGATACCGTCGATAAACCACAATCTGATATCGGCAGATGTATACCGTTGATAAACAAAAATATAATACCGGCAGATGTATAGCGTTGCTATTCAAAAACACTATTTCCACGATTCACAAATTTGCTATACAACCAGTTATTACTCATGGAAATACAGTGGCTATCGAGGAGACACTCTCTAATAGAATGAATAAATAACAAAATATGTTTTAAAACGACAAAAAGTTTATTGAAAAAATATCCATTGAAAATAACGATTACAATTTTTAATAAAAGGAAAAAAAATCCTTCCAACAGTTTGCTTGGTGCCTGTGCTTTTAATGTCTCACACCACTATAACATTTCCCATAGGGCTCCATTGTAAGATTTATGTCCAAAACACAGTTAAAAAAAAAACCCAACAAAATCTGCAGCATGTGTCTGGACTCAATTTCTTCAATGGTTCAAAATATGCAATTATAAAAGAAAAATAACAAACGTTGACTTTTTTTTTTAAAAAAAAATTCAAAGGTTTTGTGACACCAGTCAATTTGCAAAGTTATAATTTGTCACAATTCGCCAACGATACCATCCAATCCATCAAGTGTTAAATGGCACAGAATTGCCCAGAAATCTGGTATCAGTATCAAACTTTCAGCGGTGATTGAAAAAAACTGACCATTTAACATATGATGGGAAAAAATATATCACTGCAACACAAAGCCCTTGAAAAAGAAGAAAAAGAGAAGTTTTATGTCTACCTCCTTGATTGGTATGTCAGGAGTACTCAAGGGAGATAATAGTGGTGTGAGTCCTTAAGTATCAACCATTACTTTCTTCTCGGGTTATACGAAGAATAACTGAGGACAAAATGATTGACAAACTGACCAAGGGCCGACAACAAAACCACTAGGGTAGAAAATTAATATACTTAAAATAAAATGTACAATTTTATTCTTACATAAATAAAATTACAAAAATAGATAGAACAGAACATAATACTATGTACAGTTTCTCATCAGATAAACATACACATTACATATAGATATAAATACATGTGATAGGTGTTTCAAACAATATAATCTTTACATCGTGGTCTTATGTTATCTTACAGTAAGGTTTCTCATTCACAAGTTGTATATGAATAGAAGCTAAACATATTTAATCAAATATAAACACTTCATTGAGGATGAAATCATCACAGTGCATTATTCAGCCGTATTTCATTTCTTACATTCGATGCCTCTGCGATGAATTTACCAAACATAACATATAGTTTGACATTACTCAACGAAATATTCACAATTAACTTTCTACTAAATGACCTTACTGTTTAAATGATATACACTACTTCCACGTCCGGATTCGTAGAATTTATTCTCTAATGTACGTCCGTCCCTTATATCGTCGATGGCTGGATAACGGAGTAATCTTCCCATGATTTCCGTAGTTCTGAGCTACTACGATTTACGTTTATGTTGCCAAATACACAGAAATGTCAACGATCCTGTCGCCCATATAGTGTATACGTGGGTTACCCGTCCATATGGCGGTACTTCTACCGGTTGACTCCCGTGTACGTTTTCAACGTTGTGGACTCCTACTTAGGCGGCATCAAAATATATAGACACGCCTACAATATATAAACTCAGACTTACATTTTTTTTCAATATGTAATAACGGTACATTCTTTTCTTAACATCTATCAGTTTCATCGTAATTTTATCAATATGTAATAACGGTACATTCTTTTCTTAACATCTATCAGTTTCATCGTAATTTTATCAATATGTAATAACGGTACATTCTTTTCTTGACATCTATCAGTTTCATCGTAATTTTATCAATATGTAATAACGGTACATTCTTTTCTTAACATCTATCAGTTTCATCGTAATTTTATCAATATGTAATAACGGTACATTCTTTTCTTAACATCTATCAGTTTCATCGTAGTTTTATCAATATGTAATAACGGTACATACATTTCTTAACATCTTTCAGTTTCACGGTAGTTTTAGCAATATGTAAAAACAGTACATTCATTTCTTTACATCTATCTGTTTCATGGTAGCAGAATACTTCTCTATATAAAGTACTTTACTTATTAATATTACCACACGTTCTTTCGACTCTGGATAACAACACGATTTATAAAAGAAAACTGACGGAATAATCATTCTGCTAACTATTCACCTGGTAAATATTAAAATACGCTATTACCATTCAATTATATATATCACAAACAGACATACAGTTTTAAAATGCTGAATTTCAATACATCATCATAACCACACTTTAAACAGGTCAAACTTATATTGATATAATCCTCGGCCTACGTCCTAATCAACAAACTCTATATATCTCGGACATGAAATAAATCGACCATTTTCTCGTCTGAATAGACATCAACATTTGAGTTATATAGCCAAATATTTGCCACAATTACATGAGGAAATCAATAACCATGGAACATGAATTAATTCGACACTCCTAACATCGGATAACATTTGAAAAATAAATATTATAATATATCTTTAAAACTATTTAACCCAACCTGCCTAGCGATATGTTTAACATCCGTGATCAAATGCTCTACCTGCAATAATATAGTATATACAATTTGAATGGCATTGTACTTGCTGACACCGACACCGACACGTTAGGGCACGTAAACTTTATATTTTGTCACAATGGTGACGATTTCTTCATAATCAATGGGAATATTGGTACCGCTTGCTGGCTTAAAACCATTGCAACGAGTATTTACTTAAATAAAACTCGCAGTATTTGTTACAATGTATCAAAGTGTCACAACATTGGCAAAATAACAGGTTTTGATATTAAAAAATAATCATGGCAGGAATTATCCCCACAAAGAAAATGCACAATAACTGGTAGGCTGACCAGCTTGTTTTTAAAGAGGGTGCAGTGACACCCTAAGATTTAAAAAAAAATGAAGTCCTCAAATGCTTACATATGTTGGAATCTTATAAAAATCACGTTTTAACACCAGTGATGTCTTATTGCAGTATATGCTATGTCAGGTTTTGCCTTACTCATCTTCAGCAAGTAATCACAACCACTATGAACAATTTTGAAAATATTTCAAAACAAAATTACATAATAGATTTTTTTAAGCCTAAGAATCATGTAACCGTGGGGAAAAAGGGGCGTAACTGTGTAGTGAGGCGTAAACAGACGCTAAATGCATGCAATTATACTACAGGTAGATGTACACTAAAACTTGCGAAGACAATAATAGATCTTAATCATTTTATAAACTGAATTTTCTGAAATGATACTTTTAATATACATGTACTTCTAAACATACAGGGTCATCAACCTTTCTGAAATTGAGTTTTATTTTAACACATTTCGACAGGTTAGAACAGGAACAAAAAAATAAAGGTAATTTATAAATAGTTGATATTGATATTGACATAAATTAAATAAATATTTAAGCCATCTCTATAGTGCAGTGTTTAAACAATTCAATGAGTATATAGGTGGCAGAACCCCAATCACGTCGACCAAACTTAAACTCGAATTCTCTAACTGAACCCAATTAGGTGCAATGCTCGTTCAAACAATTTTGAAAGTTCTGAACTAAAAGTGCACAACGAGCATTGTGGCAACCCTTAGTGTAACAAAATCAGTGTTTGTTACACTAGTGGTTGACTGCGCAACCCTTAGTGTAAAACTATTTTTGTTACATTAAGGAGCGATATGTGACACATTGTTTTAACAAAATGTAGGAAATCATCTTCTCTATAATATCCCTACATATCGTGGCAAATTACACAATTTATACAATTTATCTGTTAAGTACTGATACGTATTGTTTATGCAACCGCCTTGAAATTGGGGGTGGGGTGGGGTGGTGATGGGGATATAGTACTACCAACGGCCTTTCTTCGTACCGTTCGCCCTTCCGTCTGTCCGTTTGTTCTTCCGTACGTCACGATTTCATGTCAAGGTCAATGTTACTGTTACATGTACTAAAACTAGAAAATCGCTATCAATTCTTAGCAGCATTATTGTCCATCCGGGGCAAGTTACACAGATGTTCAGAACAGTGATACTTCGGATGCACGCGTTTCACGATTTTTAAGGCAAGGTCAGTTCCATTAAGGGTTGTGGTTATAAATATTCCTTAGTGTTACACAAATATACTTATCGTCGAAATATGATTTTCTCATAAAATCACATTCATATACAACTTATTTTGTTATACTAAGCGTTCCGATTATCATCTTATTACTTGTGTAATAAAAGATAAAAAAAAAGCCACATAAAAGTTGTTTTTAAGTGTCTAGAAACATTTTCTTTCAACTGTTTTTCAACCGTCCAAAAAAAACTACTAACCCTCAACCCTACAAACACTGAACTACCCATTAGTGTGTGCGGACGGGCGAACAGTGGTAACACTATATGCCCCCATTTCATAGCAGGTATAAATAAATTTTTAGTTGAAAAAGAAATTGTTACACTTAGTGAACCTGTTTTTTAATCAAATGTCAATACATGTACCAAACATACACTTAGTGTAACAATCGTACACTAAAGGTTGACACCGTGACCCTTAGTGTCGATTCTTACAATAGAACAATGATGTGACATGTACTAATAATATAATGACCCCTCTAAGGTTTAACTGTTTAACGTGTTATATATATTTCACGAGATGTTCTGAGTTTAGATTTAAAAATAATAAAAATCTAATCTATATTTCAGTGGATCAGGAAAATATAAACTAACCAACCTTCCAAAGTTTTACATCGGCCGAGCAAATCTGTATTCTATAACACAGCCATCATCATCATGGTTGTCATAGTCAACATCATCATAAGAAGCAGCAGAATCAGCAGTGTATCAATTTTATAATCGTTATTTCCTACGAAATATATAAAAATTTTACATACATGGAGGATCATAACATGAGCAATTTTATGACTCGGTTCAGAACGTCCACCTGTGTCTTATTATTAAATCTTAATCTCCAAATCTTAGTACAAGTCATGGATATAAATTAAATAGTTTCATGATATCATGAGTAAATTACACCTGTTTAAAGTTGTTATTAATTACATCTTTCAAAATAACTACACCTAGATGGCGTCTTTAGTGCATGTCTGTATATTTGTATAAAAGCTCAAACTAATTGAATTCATACCTTACAAATATCACTTCTCTTTTCTCCATTTCTTCTCTGCTCCACACGGCGGCAATATCTCCAACCAGGCAAACTAATTTGTGATTCAACGAAAATGAGAGTTTAATAACATTTGTACACAAGGTGCGTATTACGTTTTATTTCTTATTTCAATTTAAACTAAATCATTTTACACATATTTATTTCAATGCTATAAGTAGGTCACAGGGATTTAGATGTTTAATATGTGTATTTATTTAATAATTCTTATCTTATTATCCATGACATAACTAAATAACACTCATATGTAAATACATTCTACCATCCGGGAGGATTAATCCCCGAATCGAATGCTCCTCTGTGTTGATGCTCGGCGCACATCGATGATTTACTTTTAATCTTTTTAATACGATATTGAGTCATATCAGACAGTTAAAACATTTTAAAATATTTGATAATGTATTTTTATTACACTGATTTTATAACTTCGGCTTTTAATTCGATCATTACTTTTGTTATAAGATTAATCTGTAGAACACACCAAGCTCTCCCGATTACGTCCTTTAAATAGCAAAAGTTACGATCACGGTGATTGGTCAGTTGCTTAGGGAAAGTTTGTATGACGTCATAGTTTAATAAGCGTTCAATTGCTATGAATTGTGGAACAGACATGGAATACCCTGCTTTTTACTTGGGGTGAACAGACCTGATATCAGGTTCTGGGAAAGACTTGTTTTATAATCCTATATTTAGTTGTTGTTCGACCCCAAGATATTAATATTCGGTGAAAAATAAGTTTGAGCCAGTTTCAAAGTCGTCTGCTGGGTTGTTCTAGATCTTGTTTTTGTTTCGCATGTCGATTAAGAAAGTAATAATAAATTGATAAAAACAGATTCGTTGATAATTTGAAATTAAGTTTTCAACAGCGTTATGTTACTTTTAAATAAAAGTGTATTTTCTAAAGTATATTGTATAGCTGAGTTGTGATCTGCTCCTAACAACTAAATAAAAACAAATTTCCAAACATTGAAAACCGGAGTTGATTTCTTTACTATTGTTTTATTTACGTATTGTAAAATGGATAACAAACGTATGCACGTCATTCCATATTGGGTACAATCGGTATTAAACGCAAAACTGTGGTTGGAAAACTAACATTACATAGTCATATAACAATCCATTTGACCTTTCTCCTCACTTTTTTGTCAAAAACACGTTCATTTGTCACAGACAATATTAAATGAGTCTCTGTAACACAAGAACAGATACAAAATAGGGCACACCTTAGATATCGTTACTGATTTGTAGTGTGGGAGTAAACATGCCATGAAGATAACCAAGTGTATTTAGTATGAATACACTCTGATTTTAAGGTATAACAAGATACCACGGACGTCCTCAGATTGGAAATACGAGATATCTTTGATGATAACATGTAGGTGATTATATTTTGGAATACCTTAAATAAAAAATATTTTCTACCCCAAAGGTAGAAACCTATATACATATAGTACCTAATCATTAACTTGAACAGTATGAAAATAGTTATGTTTCTTTTGTATTTTTATTACATGAAACTGAATACACTACTTTTGAGACGTTAAATGCAACTCGTGCACATATAAGCATGTTTATAAACAATCGGCCAACTCGTGCACATATAAGCATGTTTATAAACAATCGGCCAACTCGTGCACATATAAGCATGTTTATAAACAATCGGCCAACTCGTGCACATATAAGCATGTTTATAAACAATCGGCCAACTCGTGCACATATAAACATGTTTATAAACAATCGGCCAACTCGTGCACATATAAGCATGTTTATAAACAATCGGCCAACGAATGTTGCAGTTTTGGAAGATTGTGGACGCTGTCAAATGTATATCGAATCCGTAAAAAGATGTATTAAATATCATATTAAAATAAGTAGAATGACAAAATGACAGATAAGTTGAATTATGTTACATTTGTATAATGCAAAACAAATGTCTAACAGCAAAACCATCTGGGTTAGCACAGTTAAGCAGATATTATATAATAGTGAGTTTGGTTACATATGTCAAAGTCAGTATTTGCAATATGAACACATTTTTACGAAAACGTGCTCAGCGGTTATATGACCAATCTGTTTAACAATGGCATGCAGCTCAAGCTATATCTTCAAAGCTGGTTTTATATCATTATGGGAAATATTTGAATATATTACCATGGCAACTACTTGAATATATAACCATGAAAACTACTTGAATATTTTATCATGGGAAACTACCGGCATTCAGCATATTAATGTCCTGCAAATATGAAGCAACAGTTCACGACTTTTCATTGTTTGCTTACAATGGTTTTATTATCAAGCAATGCATTGTTAAATTATATTACGCTATACGTGTGTATCTGATTTGTGATTTTCAATCGAGCCAAAAGCTCAAATCTATTATTATGTTTTAAAATGTTGGTAAATTAATATTTACCAACTACTTACTTAGGACATTGATGGGTTTTTCTTCTTATGACTTAATCTATTTATGATTAATATACTCGTATATTTTACACATGCACACTGTTTATTACATATCTATTTATAATGCATGTTTGAACTGCACCTTTATCGCGAAACATTTTTTGTATGTGTATTTGTTATATATATTGAAAATAAAACCATCTAGCTTAATTTTGATCATTAAATGAAGAAATGCATATTTCCCCTTTCTTTGACATATACAAACTTTTACTAAATTTGCAGTATTTTGGCAGTTTTGGTTTAAAATTAAAAAGAAAATATATATTAAAATCAAAACGTCATCAATTTAGCAATTTCGTTTTTACTCTTACACATCGTGTAAACTTAATAAAGCTTCTCAGATACATGAACCGATTAATGACATGCAGAACCAGTCCAATGTAATGGAAGAGCTACATTCAATTGAAGAAAAATAAAGCAGTTAGTCCACCTGTTTGGGATATTGCATTTTAATGAAATAAATTTAAAACAGAAAATTGATGATTGAATAATTTTCAGCAAGGGTGATATAAATAAAACATTTATCGGACATTTCTACTGAAGTACTGCATATGTCATCAAACTATGGTTCTATTTGTAGCGTACCACTTCAATATGGATGACATATTGCACAATGCAACCACCACCTACACCATGCTTACCAATGACACACAACAGTTAGACAAAGACGATATTAGGAATGAGAAGTTTGAAAATTTACAACTGGTAATGGATATCCTTCTTATCTCACTTACTATTTTACTGATGCTATCGTTTGGGTGTTCTATTCATTTGGCCGATATACGCCATCACTTGGCTCGACCAATCAGTGTCACACTTTCATTGACATGCCAGTTCATTGTCGTGCCGTACACGTTCTACGGGTTGTTGCACGTGCTGCAGCTTCACGAGTATGATGGGCTTGGATTGATAATACTTGCCACGTGTCCAGCCGGGGGCGTGTCTAACTTGTACGTTTACTGGGTAGATGGTGATATGGCGTTAGGGTAAGTATATCTTACCTATATATTTGCATTGTATTCTACCACATTTCATAAATCCAGCTACGAACATCTTATTCGGAAACGAAAGAGAAACGCACAACTATGTTTATATGGTATATCTAATTACATGAACCTCAAATTAAAAACAATAAACATTTCTTTTCTTCGAATAAGTATTTTAAAATATGATACCAGAATTTCATTAGAAAATTCCAACGCGTTACCGTTGATGTAGCACCGCTATTGCTTAAATCAAAAGTCAAATAAGCAGTCTTGCCAGCTGCGTTTTCCTATTTGTTGAAGCAGTAACAGTACGGCAAATCTACGTTCAGTTAAGTCTAGCCGTGTCTTTGTTTATTTTCACATTTTGATATATTTAAAGTTGGCTTTATGTGTTAAATAATTTAAAATATGAAATATTCTATTAACTGTCAAATGGGTAGTTTTGCATGGGTAAATCTTGTTTTCGAGGTCAGAGTGGTGATGGATCAAAAGCGATAGTCAGCGGTTACAATTGTACTTTAAACTGTCAGTTAACGCGTAATAGGTAGAATAGAGATTATTATTTGATGCCACACATAAAAATATTGCACAAAATACCTTTGTTTTTCTTTTTCGTTGTTTCAATGTATAAAACCACCTAGTTCAGTTATTTATCCACCCTTTGAATATACCGGCATGCATATCAACATTATATTGTATTCAACTCTGTGGCACTTTGCAATACTTAAAATGAAATAGCTACAATGTACCTAATTTATATTTCATCAACAGTTTGACTTTGGTCAAAGTTTTAGGCCACATTTTCGGATGTTTTATTTAACTTTAACCTTCTTGTATTTTAAGACATGGACCACGTGTCGATGTGTTTTGTTGACGTTGTTTTTTCTATCCTGAACAAGATCTTTTTTATCTGATACGTTATTTCAGTGTAATTGTAACAGCAGCCTCCACTGTTACAGGCCTGGCCTTTATGCCCCTCAATATCTGGCTATTCACCCGTGGATGGGACAACACCATTGCCTTACCGTACATACAAACTTTCGTTTCTCTGGCAACAACTCTCGTACCTGTATTCGTGGGAATGATTGTATTGAGGAAGTCACCATGTGCTGCCAAATGGATTTCCAGGGTATGTATACACTGTTATACATTTAAGCGTGATACAAAACAACTATTTATGAAATAAATTCACAAACGATAGCAGAGTAAAGAATGAAGAATGAAGAAAGAAAAATAGTTTATATTGAAAGCGCAGAACACAACCAAGAAGTAAAAATAGCAGCCTCGTTTTAAAAGTCTGTTTTTGAAAGATTATGAAATAACAAAACCCCCGTAAGCACCACTCTCCGACACGCTCGTCTCCCTCCTCGCACGCACGCACGCACGCACGCACGCACGCACGCACGCACGCAAGCACACGCATGCGTACATCACATATACTCTCACTACTTATTTAGCGATTTGTTCTTTTATCTTAGTATTTCTTACAGCAAAGTTAATAAACTAATAAGTGTTTCAGGTTTTTACACTTATTTTCAGGTTGGCAGCGCTCTAGGTACTTTGCTTATTGTGTCCACGGTAATATTGAGCAGTTATATGTATCCGGAGATGTATTTATCATCATGGAAAACATGGACAATTGCATCCATTTTCACTCCAGTTGGATTTCTCATTGGCTACATTTTTGCTGCCGGTATGCGCATGCATGCTGACATCAGACGGACGCTTGCTATCACAACCAGCGCCAAAAGCATTGCAATATGTTTGACAATTATTGTCCTCTCATCGTCAGCCGAAGTGTATTACAAAGTTATCGTGTTCCCAGAGTTACACAGCATAATTATGATGTTTCAGCTGGGATTATACTGTGTAAGCTTCAGATTATATCGATGGTGCAATGGAAAATATTTTATGCAAAATCATGACGAAAGTGACGTCACAGTTGCAACAGCGGACGATAGTGATACTATATCAACGGTAGAAGTGCAGTTCGATGTCACTGTTAATGATCGAAATAAAACAATGAACCGACGTATGAGTGATTCCCATGCACTCGATTCACAGATTGACCTCTGTAATTTTAAAAACCGTAATATTACTTAAAATAGTAACACAATGAAACAAAATAACTGAGCATTGATATGCATCCTCAACGTATATGTCAGTGTGAGTGTGAATGTGTGTGTGTACGTGTGTATGCGTGCGTGCGTGAGTGCAAGTGTATGTGTATGCGTACGTGCAATGTACGCATGTATGAGAGAGAGAGAGAGAGAGAGAGAGAGAGAGAGAGAGAGAGCCTCGTGTACGCGTATATATTTATGTACTTTTGCTTGTCTGTTTGCCTTACTGTAAATATGTTTATACAAGTTGTGTACAAGCATGCATAAATTCCATCTTTAAATATGTTTCAGTTTCTTTTGATATTATAACGCTTACGAAACCTTTGCACCTTTTGAAAAGTGGATAAATCGTACCAACTCATATACGATGCTACTATTCTCATATTTTATATACTTTGGCTATTTATTTGTTTTTGTTCTTTTTCCCTTCTCTTCGCTAATATCCTTTTAATACTCATATACTACAGTGGTGTAGCATCGATGGCAGCCTTTAATCTTTTAATGTTTGTGTTGCTACTCTCGAATGGATGATATAAGTAGATGGAGGGCTGCTGTTGATTTGTTTCATGGTGGCATTACAGCTGCGGAAAAGTTTACATGGAGGCTTCCATATCAATGCTCTATTTATTATTGATTCTGGGGCAACTCTGTCACAAATGCCAACATAATATATATTTAATACTATTTGAATTTGTCTAAATATAGACTTAATTTTGTTTCTGATTTTATAAGACGCTTGTTGCATTGAAACAAACCCGGATCCTGGCAATGAATCTTATAGTTTGTCATGTTTATAGCAATATTAGCAGTATAAGAAATAAGTTAATATTATTGACATTTTTTAAAATTTATATTTTTGTAATGCATAGAAGCGTACAAACTAAATCTTAATGTCGTTTTGCTTTGTTTAAAACGGTATATAGATTGTTAACATTGTAAATATCATTAAAAAGTTTCTCTTCGTAACAAGAAGTACGTGAAAGTGAATATACAAAATTTAGTATGAGCCCTAGTAAACATATATCTGTGTATGGAGCATGGATAAAGTTATCATTTACTATTTCAAAATAATAATTGCAATAGGGCTACATGCTTAACATGGCCCTCTATATCTTCTTGTACTTTCGTTTTCGTTTCGACAAGATGCATATTATATTATATCGTGATTATTACTGCACTATTTAATGGACTAAAATAAATTATTGATCCTTATAGGATCATTGAAGGTTGTATGTGATGTTGGTTGCAGCTGTTTGTTGCATGTATATTTTTTAACTTTATCTCCAAATATTGCAATGTTCTCAATATGACCTTGTTCTACTTTCGATTTCGTTTAAACAAGGTACATGCTATGTTATATTATATTTTACAGGGTTATCTATATGCATGTCATAAAAGAGCATGTTTCGCTATATGCTGAGATATTGGTTAGGATGAGCTTGTACGTTTTGTCTGAGCCGATTTTTTCAATATATATAGTGTTTATTTACCGTTCTATAATCCCGTGTGCGAGGTATACTATTCTTAGTCTGAACAGGTGAACATATCCAAATATGTTTACATTTTATTAAATGACATATCAATATTAGTGATGACTGTGCTGTCAGATAAGAACATTGAATTGATTTGAACTGAATATATAGTAGTCATATTCATGTACATATAATAATTGTGATTTTTTTTAAAATATGTTTATGTATTGTTCATTTTTGTAGTTATGTTAACTTGTATTTGTTCATCTCTTCATTGTATTATTCAAATGCTCTACTGAAAAATGGAGGAAATAGAATTATCAATCTTCTAAAATAATAAATGTACGTTGTGACGAACAACATGGTTTGATTCAAATAAAGGAAACGTTGCCATATAAGGGATAGACTGAAATCTATTACTGTAAAATCGGGGAAAATACAGAAATACTCGAACTAAAGATAATAACAAATCTTAGACTCTCACATCTTCATTTAACATCCATGACACATGCAAATAAATTATGAATGATTTTATGACTTTTAAAAAAGATGACATTATTGTTTATTTCTCCCTAAGTTTTCCTTTCAAGCTTTTGTTATTGTGCAGAGAAAATAGTGAATGTTATAATACAAGTTATGTATACATATAAGAAAACCTATGTTATAATGTTTCTGAATGTGAATATTTAATGCATAAATATATACTGAACTGATGTCACTCTCCTGGCTCGCTCTGGTATGTTTTCTACAACATCACTGCATGCTGTTTATTAGCCTATGTCTGAATTGATGTCAACACCTAGCTCGCTCTGGTATGTTTTCTACAATATCACTGCATGATGTTAATTAGCCTATATCTGAATTGATATCACCTCCCTGACTCGCTCTTGTATGTTTTCTACAATATCACTGCATGCTGTTTATGAGCCTATGTCTGAATTGATTTCACCTCCCTGGCGTGCTCTGATATGTTTTCTACAATATCACTGCATGCTGTTTCTAAGCCTTTGTCTGAATTGATGTCACCTCACTGACTGGCTCTGGTATGTTTCCTACAATATCACTGCATGCTGTTTATTAGCCTATATCTGAATTGATGTCACCTCCCTGACTCGCTCTTGTATGTTTTCTACAATATCACTGCATGCTGTTTATTAGCCTATATCTGAATTGATATCACCTCCCTGACTCGCTCTTGTATGTTTTCTACAATATCACTGCATGCTGTTTATTAACCTTTGTCTGAATTGATGTCACCTCCCTGGCTCGCTCTGATATATTTACTACAATATCACTGCATGCTGTTTATTAGGCTTTGTCTGAATTGATTTCACCTCTCTGGCGCGCTCTGATATGTTTTCTACAATATCACTGCATGCTGTTTATTAGATTATGTCTGAATTGATGTCACATCCATGGCTCGCTCTGGCATGACTATGTTTTCTACAATATCACTGCATGCTGTTTATAATCCTATGTCTGAATTGATGTCACCTCCCTGGCTCGGTCTGTTATGTTTTCTACAATATCACTACATGCTGTTTATTAGCCTTTGTCTGAATTGATGTCACCTCCCTGGCTCGCTCTGGTATGTTTTCTACAATATCACTGTATGCTGTTTATTAGCCTATGTCTGAATTGATGTCACTGCCTGGCTCGCTCTGGTATGTTTCTACAATATCACTGCATGCTGTTTTTGAGCCTATGTCTGAATTGAAGTCACCTCCCTGGCTCGTTCTGTTATGTTTTCTACAATATCACTACATGCAGTTTATTAGCCTTTGTCTGAATTGATTTCACCTCCCTGGCGCGCTCTGATATGTTTTCTACAATATCACTGCATGCTGTTTATAAACCTATGTCTGAATTGATGACACCTGCCTGGCTTGCTCTGGTATGTTTTCTACAATATCACTGCATGCTGTTAATTAGCCTATGTCTGAATTGATGTCACCTCCATGGCTCGCTCTGGTATGTTTTCTACAATATCACTGCATGCTGTTTATTAGATTATGTCTGAATTGATGTCACATCCCTGGCTCGCTCTGGCATGACTATGTTTTCTACAATATCAATGCATGCTGTTTATGAGCCTATGTCTGAATTGATGTCACCTCCTTGGCCCGGTCTGTTATGTTTTCTACAATATCTCTACATGCTGTTTATTAGCCTTTGTCTGAATTGATTTCACCTCCATGGCGCGCTCTGATATGTTTTCTACAATATCACTGTATGCTGTTTATTAGCCTATGTCTGAATTGATGTCACCGCCTGGCTCGCTCTGGTATGTTTCTACAATATCACTGCATGCTGTTTTTGAGCCTATGTCTGAATTGATGTCACCTTCCTGGCTCGGTCTGTTATGTTTTCTACAATATCACTACATGCATTTTTGTAGCCTTTGTCTGAATTGATTTTACCTCCCTGGCGCGCTCTGATATGTTTACTACAATATCACTGCATGCTGTTTATAATCCTATGTCTGAATTGATGTCACCTCCCTGGTTCGGTCTGTTATGTTTTCTACAATATCACTACATGCTGTTTATTAGCCTTTGTCTGAATTGATGTCACCTCCCTGGCTCGCTCTGGTGTGTTTTCTACAATATCACTGTATGCTGATTATTAGCCTATGTCTGAATTGATGTCACCGCCTGGCTCGCTCTGGTATGTTTCTACAATATCACTGCATGCTGTATTTGAGCCTATGTCTGAATTGATGTCACCTCTCTGGCTCGCTCTGGTATGTTTTCTACAATATCACTGTATGGTGTTTATTAGCCTATATCTGAATTGATGTCACCGCCTGGCTTGCTCTGGTATGTTTCTACAATATGAATGCATGCTGTTTTTGAGCCTATGTCTGAACTGATGTCACCTCCCTGGCTCGGTCTGTTATGTTTTCTACAATAACACTACATGCAGTTTATTAGCCTTTGTCTGAATTGATGTCACCTCCCTGGCGCGCTCTGATATGTTTTCTACAATATCACTGCATGCTGTTTATAAACCTATGTCTGAATGGATGACACCTGCTTTGCTTGCTCTGGTATGTTTTCTACAATATCACTGCATGCTGTTAATTAGCCTATGTCTGAATTGATGTCACCTCCCTGGCTCGCTCTGGTATGTTTTCTACAATATCACTGCATGCTGTTTATTAGATTATGTCTGAATTGATGTCACATCCCTGGCTCGCTCTGGCATGACTATGTTTTCTACAATATCACTGCATGCTGTTTATAAGCCTATGTCTGAATTGATGTCACCTCCCTGGCTCGGTCTGTTATGTTTTCTACAATATCACTACATGCTGTTTATTAGCCTCTGTCTGAATTGATTTCACCTCCCTGGCGAGCTCTGATATGTTTTTTACAATATCACTGCATGCTGTATATAAGCCTGTCTGAATGGATGACACCTGCCTGGCTCGCTCTGTTATGTTTTCTACAATATCACTGTATGCTGTTTATTAGCCTATGTCTGAATTGATGTCACCGCCTGGGTCGCTCTGTTATGTTTCTACAATATCACTGCATGCTGTTTTTGAGCCTATGTCTGAATTGATGTCACCTCCCTGGCTCGGTCTGTTATGTTTTCTACAATATCACTACATGCTGTTTATTAGCCTCTGTTTGAAATGATTTCACCTCCCTGGCGCGCTCTGATATGTTTTCTACAATATCACTGCATGCTGTTTATAAGCCTGTCTGAATTGATGCCACCTGTCGTGCTCGCTCTGGTATGTTTTCTACAATATCACTGTATGCTGTTTATTAGCCTATGTCTGAATTGATGTCACCGCCTGGCTAGCTCTGGTATGTTTCTACAATATCACTGCATGCTGTTTTTTGGCCTATGTCTGAATTGATGTCACCTCCCTGGCTCGGTCTGTTATGTTTTTCTACAATTTCGCTACATGCTGTTTATTAGCCTTTGTCTGAATTGATTTCACCTACCTGGCTCGCTCTGGTATGTTTTCTACAATATCACCGCATGCTGTTTATTATCCTATGTTTGAATTGATGTCACCTCCCTGGCTTGCTCTGGTACGTTTTCTACAATATCACTACATGCTGTTTATTAGCCTATGTCTGAATTGATGTCACCTCCCTGGCTCGCTCTGGTATGTTTTCTACAATATCGCTACATGCTGTTTATTAGCCTATGTCTGAATTGATGTCACCTCCCTGGCTTGCTCTGGTATGTTTTCTACAATATCGCTACATGCTGTTAATTAGCCTTTGTCTGAATTGATGTCACCGCCTGGCTCGCTCTGGTATGTTTTCTACAATATCACTGCATGCTGTTTTTGAGCCTATGTCTGAATTGATGTCACTTCCCTGGCTCGGTCTGTTATGTTTTCTACAATATCGCTACATGCTGTTTATTAGCCTTTGTCTGAATTGATTTCACCTCCCTGGCTCGCTCTGTTATGTTTTCTACAATATCACTGCATGCTGTTTATTAGATTATGTCTGAATTGATGTCACCTCCCTTGCTTGCTCTGGTATGTTTTCTACAATATCACTGCATGCTGTTTATTAGCCTATGTCTGAATTGATGTCACCTCCCTGGCTTGCTCTGGTATGTTTTCTACAATATCACTGCATGCTGTTTATTAGCCTATGTCTGAATTGATGTCACCTCCCTGGCTCGCTCTGGTATGTTTTCTACAATATCACTGCATGCTGTTTATTAGATTATGTCTGAATTGATGTCACATCCCTTGCTCGCTTTGGCATGACTATGTTTTCTACAATATCACTGTATGCTTTTTATAAGCCTATGTCTGAACTGATGTCACCTCCCTGGCTCGGTCTGTTATGTTTTCTACAATATCACTACATGCAGTTTATTAGCCTTTGTCTGAATTGATTTCTCCTCCCTGGTGCGCTCTGATATGTTTTCTACAATATCACTGCATGCTGTTTATAAGCCTGTCTGAATTGATGACACCTGCCTGGCTCGCTCTGGTATGTTTTCTACAATATCACTGCATGCTGTTTATTAGATTATGTCTGAATTAATGTCACATCCCTGGCTCGCTCTGGCAAGACTATGTTTTCTACAATATCACTGTATGCTGTTTATTAGCCTATGTCTGAATTGATGTCACTGCCTGGCTCGCTCTGGTATGTTTCTACAATATCACTGCATGCTGTTTTTGAGCCTATGTCTGAATTGATGTCAGCTCCCTGGCTCGGTCTGTTATGTTTTCTACAATATTGATACTTGCTGTTTATTAGCCTTTGTCTGAATTGATTTCACCTCCCTGGCGCGCTCTGATATGTTTTCTACAATATCACTGCATGCTGTTTATTAGGCTTTGTCTGAATTGATTTCACCTCCCTTGCGCGCTCTGTTATGTTTTCTACAATATCACTGTATACTGTTTATTAGCCTTTGTCTGAATTGATTTCACCTCCCTGGCGCGCTCTGATATGTTTTCTACATTATCACTGCATGCTGTTTATAAGCCTATGTCTGAATTGATGTCATATCCCTGGCTCGCTCTGGTATGTTTTCTACAATATCACTGCATGCTGTTTTAGCCTATGTGCTGGTAGACACGGTGCATGGTCGTGACGGGAATGGTACTACTTTAAGACACTGTGCACGGTCGTGACGGCAATGACACTAGTGTTAGACAATTTGCACGGTCGTGACGGGAATTGCACTAGTGTTAGACACGGTGCATGGTTGTGACAGCAATGAGACTAGTGTTAGACACGGTGCATATTCGTGACGGAAATTGCACTAGTGTTAGACACGGTTCACGGTCGTGACGGGAATGACACTAGTGTTAGACACGGTACACTGTCGTGACGGAAATGACACTAGTGCTAGACACGGTACACTGTCGTGATGGGAATGACAATATTGTTAGACACGGTACACTGTCGTGATGGAAATGACACTAGTGCTAGACACGGTACAATGTCGTGATGGGAATGACACTATTGTTAAACACGGAACACTGTCGTGATGGGAATGGCACTTGTGTTAGACACGGTGCATGGTCGTGACGGGAATAGCACTATTGTAAGGCACGGTGCATAGTCGTGACGGGAATGACACTAGTATAGACACGGTACAATGTCGTGACGGGAATGACACTAGTGTTAGACACGGTGCACGGTGGTGACGGGAATGACACTAGTGTTAAACACGGTACACTGTCGTGACGGGAATGACACTTGTGTTAGACACGGTACACTGTCATGACGGGAATGACATTAGTGTTAGACACGGTACACTGTCGTGATGGGAATGTCACTATTTGTAGACACAGTACACTGTCGTGACGGGAATAATACTATTGTTAGACACGGTACACTGTCGTGATGGGAATGACACTATTGTTAGACACGGTACACTGTCGTAATGGGAATGACACTATTGTTAATCACGGTACACAAAAATGCTTCAAATCAAAATTACTAAAAAAACAAACCGAGCGATTTTGGAATAATTTTTATTTGATTTCAAACAATATGCTTCATAGTGATTGTGAGATTTTTAGAACAATTTACAAACTAGATTTTATTTTATTTTTAATTATTTAACCCCACCCTACGTCAAAAAAGACGTCAACATATTACATAATTCTATGCGCTTTCCATAAGAGTTCTGGCGGTTGATTAAGGTTAAAATATTTTCTAAATCAGTGGTTCAGTTAGTATATTATGAAACTAGAAGTAATTTCCAATGTGAATATGTATTTTTTGCAGCGGTCAATAGAATATATATGCAGTCCCCCATTAATGCTTCAAATAAAAGGACAGCCAGTTAACCGTTTTACCACTTTATTGTTCTTGCACAAACTGACAAGGTATGGATTTGTGATAACTTGGTAAATAGCTGCAAAGAAACAAAATAAAAACCCTATTACTTTAAATTCCAAATGGAGATAAATATACATATATTTCACTCATCATGTTTTCGATGAAAGAAGAATCAAAATGCAACATACATGGAAAATACGCTGTAGATATAAATCAACACTCTAGATAATATACCTAATTACATTTTCCATTAATATTTAGTTACTTAACAAAAACAAATCCCTCAGAGCAACCGCATACTTATTATGGGTGCGAAATAGCATGGGGCGAAGTGTGCTGCTCAATGCATAAATATTCTATAAAGGCAATAAGAGGCGAAATGGAAATAACTTTAATTGCAAAATAAACAAAGGCATTGGTAAGATTAAATAAAGTGTAATTCTAAATAAAACTTACACCATAAGGGCACTAAAATAGCCGATATACAACCATGTTGAACCAAGCGACAGGATTCAATCCAATATGTCTGCCTCCTGCCGAAGCCGCGAGGTGTAAAGACCAAAAATAGTGGAAAGTAACGGAAAGGATGGCACGTACTAAACAGCACAATATATATTTATATGTGACGTCGGAACCATGGCCATGTTCAGCCTTTTTGACGTCCCAATGTATAGCAGCCAAATCGCATATTTTTCGACCTCAGTTGAGTTATTCCTAATACACAGAATAGAAACATATATCACCATGTACACATTTGACGGATGTATGGATTTACAAATGCAAAAATTACGACGAACCCCACATTTTGAAAATACAAGCGAAAAACGGAAACTATTTTTTTCTCGATTTTTTTCGAAAAACGGCTTCAAATCAAAATTACCACAAAACAAATCAAGCGAATTTTGCATAATTTTTTTATAATTTTAAACTATATATTGTACAATTATTGTGAGATTTTTAGAAAAATTTACAAACTAGATTTTTTATGATATTCAATTATCTAACCCTACCCTACGTAAAAAAAAAACCGCTTTAAAGCAAACGTCAACGTCGGTATAGCGCATGAGGTATACGTTTTGTGATATTTAAACAAGTTTGTTCTTACCATTATATTAGTATTTTGTACACACAAGTTATATATACTTCTGCTGTTTAGTGGCAATTAATTAGTGGCAATTAATTTGTCTATAGCATTTATGATAGCATGTCTGTTTGGTGTACGTACAAAACCGTCATTTTTTTCACTTACAGGGAACTGGATTCCAAAACAATATTCTCATTTCTGACTAGCTCCACGACTGCTAGTGAAATGTGGACATCACGGTTGTCAATTATTAGAACAACAGGTCTGGCCTTTCTAAAGTTCGGAGCATTTTTGCATCTGTAAATTCATATATCCGTTGAATGTGATCGTGGTGATATGTGTTTCGATTCTGTACATTCGGTATAACTTGGCTGAGGTCGACAAATACGCGAATTTGCTGCTATAAATCGGGACGTCAAAAAGACCAAACATGGCCATGTTTACGACGTCATAGGTAAAGAAGTGTTATATTTACCGCAGAAAAAAAGCATATTCAAATTGGAAATTATTCCTAGTTTCATTACATACCAAATATTCCCTTGATTTCGAAAATAATTTAAAAGATATATTCCTCCTTAAGCACGAAGCATGGTCATGACGGGAATTGTTAGACACGGTGCATGGTCATGACGGGATTGGTACTATTGTTAGACACGGTGTATGGTCATGACGGGAATGGTACTATTTTTAGAAACGGTGCATGGTCATGATGGGAATGGTACTTTAGTTAGACACTGTGCATGGTCGTGACGGGAATGGCACTATTGTTAGACACGAAGCATGGTCATGACAGGAATGGCACTGTTGTTAGACATTGTGCATGGTCGTGAAGGGAATAGTACTATTGTTAGACACGGTGCATGGTCATGACGGGAATGGTACTATTGTTAGATACGAAACATGGTCATGACGGGAATGGTACTATTGTTAAACGCGAAGCATGGTCATGACGGGAATGGTTCTATTGTTAAACACGAAACATGGTCATGACGGGAATGGTACTATTGTTAGACACGAAGCATGGTCATGACGGGAATGGTACTTTTGTTAGACACGAAGCATGGTCATGACGGGAATGGTACTATTGTTAGACACGAAGCATGGCCATGACGGGAATGGTACTATTGTTAGACACGAAGCATGGTCATGACGGGAATGGTACTATTGTTAGACACGAAACATGGTCGTGACGGGAATGGTACAATTGTTTGACACGGTGCATGGTCATGACGGGAATGGTACTATTGTTAGACACGAAGCATGGTCATGACGGGAATTGTTAGACACGAAACATGGTCGTGACGGGAATGGTACTATTGTTTGACACGGTGCATGGTCATGACGGGAATGGTACTATTGTTAGACACGAAGCATGGTCATGACGGGAATTGCACCATTGTTAGACACGGTGCATGGTCGTGATGAGAATGACACTTTTGTTAAACACGGTGCATGGTCGTGATGGGAATTGCACTATTGTTAGAACAGAACAGAACAGAACATATATTTTATTAGGATTTGTACAAAGTACATCATCATACTATGTACAATATACAATCAATATAAACATATAGTCACTTAACAGCAATGATTAAATTCATTAGAGTATATAACAAAATATTTAATGAATGTTAATAAATGAAATGAGGATGAACACTATGCTTAAACAGTTAGCACTGTTTTTCTAATTTCTAATGACTCTTTTATATATCTTGAAATATTATATAATATGGTTTTATTATGTGAATTAAGTAACTCTAAAAATTTGAACACAGAAGGTCTTTGATAGTAATACTTTTTCAAATACTGTTTTCGTAAATTATTAAAACAGGGACATATACATAAGAAATGAAACTCATCTTCTATATCCCTTGAATTGCAACATCAACAATATCTTTCATTTTTTGGAATTCTATTTCTGTCATATCGTCCAGTTTGTATTCTAAGAGGATTAAAAGGTAGTCTTAATCTAGTGTAAAATAATCTAAGATTACAGGGCAATATATCGAGATAATTCTCGTACTTAAATTGATGTTTGACAAGTTTATAAAATTCGAGCACTGGACTTTTTTTCTACTGATCCAAACCATTGTTGAATGAAATTGTCGATAACCTTTTGTTTAAAAATATTTGGAAATACTTTGGGATTAACAAAACGATTATTCTCAAACATATAGGTGAATCCATAATCATTTAACATGGTTTTAATATTTGATACCCAGTTCTTACAACCTCTATTACAATCATATAGCCCCTGTTCATATAGTTTTTTTATCAATATATTTTCCGTATAAATAACTTTACACCAATAGTTTATAATTCTTACATATCGTGATATATATAATGGATATCTCCCAAGCTCTCCATACACACCCACTGTACAAGTATTTAATCTAACATTCAATAAACGTTTACAGAACTTTAAGAGTATTCTTTCGATTACTTTTGACTTGGTATATCCCCAAATTTCACTCGCATAACTTAAGATAGAACCAACGAATGCATCAAACAACTGGCATAGTAGTTTTGGCTTTAAATGGTATTTTTTACAATTAAATAAGAGGGTATTAAAAGCTTTCAAAGATATGCCAACCAAATGTTCCTGATTTAAATTAAAATTACCAGTATAATTAAATATTGTTCCAAGATAATTAAAATCATCAACAACTTCAATAATTTCTCCGTTATAAGTCCAATATTCATTGGGTAACAACCCACCACGTTTTCTAAATACCATTATTTTTGTTTTCAATGTATTTACTTTTAAGCCCCAATTATTACAATAAGTATGCAAACGGTTTAGATTATCCTGTAATTCAGAAGGAGATTTTCCTAAAATAGCCATGTCGTTCGCAAAAAGTAACATAATCAAAACAATATCATCAATATTCAATCCTGAATCAACACTGTTTTGTAAATACAGCTCCAAGTCTTCCACAAACATAGGGAAAAGTATAGGCGAGATTACCTCCCCTTGTCTCAATCCCACAGCATATTCAAAATAGTAAGAATAACTATTACAACTCTTTACACACGATTTAACCTTCTGATACATGTCTTTAATAATACGTAGAAGTTTACCCCTAATACCAAGCTTATACAATTTTAGCCAAAGTGCATTTCTATATATACTATCGAAACACTTCATCATGTCAACGAAAACAACATATAAACGTTTATTATCATATAAATAATTCTGGATAATTGACATTAACACAAACATAGCATCAACTGTTGACCGTCCCTTTCGAAATCCAAATTGCGCATCTGAAATGATATCATTATTATCACAAAATGTTTCAATCCTTTTATTGAGTATGGTGGTAAACAGTTTAGATAAACAACTTACCAAGGTTATGCCTCGGTAATTATTAACATCGCTCACACTACCTTTTTTGTGAATAGGGATAATCACTCCCTCTGTCCACTTATCGGGAAAAAAGCCTGAGGTCAAAATAGCATTAAAAATATCACATAAATGGGAGCCTAAAATATCAATACTTTCAATAAAATACTCATTTAATAAGAAATCGCTCCCAATCGATTTTCCAGCTTTCAAACATTTACTAGCGCTCAGTATTTCAGAAACAGTAATTGGCTGGTCTAAATCCTCGAATGAACAACAATTGTTATCAAAATCATTATCAGTACAAAAAGATTCGGCATCTTCATTTGCTGTCTGAAATATATCATTACTTAAACAAGCAAAATAATTTCGGAATTCCTCCAATGATATGTCATTACTTCCGGCATGCTTATTCTTTTTCTTAAAATATTTCCAAAATTCTTTAGGTTTACAATATTTTAAACTCTATATCTGATAATTTTTTTAATTCAAAACATCGCTTCTTTTTCTTAACGGTATCTTTATATTCTTTTTTACATTTGCAGAAATGCTCCCTATTTAAATCTGATTTACAACAGGTGTATATACGTAATGCTCCTAAATATTTGTTCTTGGCAATAACACAATCCTTATCAAACAATTCCGCATGTTTTACAAATGACTGGTCAGAAAATGTGACATAACTTTTATGTATATAACTTTTTGAAAATAAATTATCCGACACAGCACGAACTATATTGGTAAAATCATTCATAACATCGTTGACAGAATCTCTATTTGAATAATCAATATTCTTTGTCAATTTATTAAAATCAGACAATTTATTTATTAAACCTGAGCGAAAACGCTCACGAAGCAAATTATCCCATTTATACTTTACGTTGTGCACATCTACAGGTATAGCTGTAGGTCTATTACAACACAAAGAAAATTTTATGGGTGAATGGTCACTCCATTCATTAATAGGGTCAATTGTAAAAGTACTGATATGTGAAAAATTACTCTCATTTGTAAGTAAATAGTCAATCACGGATTCTCCGTGCTATGACACAAAGGTACACACATCCGTATTAATACCTATTCTACCGTTTACTATGCGTAAACAAGACGATTTGCATAACTCAAGAAGTTTAACACCCTGACTATTGCATGTTTTATCAAGCGAGGACCGGTACATGGGTATATCGGGAACATAATCAATATCATCTGTATAATAATTTACCTTGTCTTGTATAATAAAATCATGTTTAGTACCAGCTCTGCTATTCATATCACCCATAACATACACCGACCCGAGACTTTCATAAAAAACTATATCATTTTCCAGAAGTTCAAATAAATCAACATTAGCAATAGTATATGCAGGGGAATCTTCCCCCCATAAATAAATTCCACATACATATACATCATTATCAAAATTAAAGAATTTGTTATCAAGTTTAATCCAAACAATGGTGTCCAAGCTACTTTTAACTACCTCAATACCATTTTTTAAAGATTCCTTGTAGTATAAAACAATACCACCACTAGATCTTTTGGCATTACGATGTTTAAATTTACGGTAAAAATTATGTGAAACATATCCACTCAAGCTAATATCGCTATTAGTACATGTCCATGATTCATATAAGAATACAATGTCATTATCAGCAATAATATTTACAAAGTCACAATTGTCTTTCTTACTCCTAGTAAGTCCATGAACATTCCATGACAGGAAACGTAGTTCACCCTCTGCGTAATCATAGTCCCTCACTGGCCTACCGTTGATATATAGGGTGTCGTAAGCAATCCACGACGTGTCCCCTCTGTCCCTGGCTTCTCTCATCTTAGGTAGAAGCCTCTTCCTCTTCTCTTCTACCTCTCGTGGAAATTGTTCATTTACATAAAATGCAGTACCTTGTAATGTTTTCCACTGTTTACGTACGAGTTCTCTTTCTTTGAACAGCGTAAATTTTGCGACAATCGCTTTATTCCTTCCCATGGCCTTCACCCCCATTCTGTGTACTCGCTCGAACCCGATATTGTCAACAATGTCCTTCGCTACCTTCATCTTCTCGTGAATAAAGCTACGTACTACAGCTTCTGCAGCTTCCGCACTCTCCCCCGAGGCTTCCGCAATGTTACTAAACACCAGATTGTTTCTCATGGACTGCGATTGTAGGTACACGATTTCATCCCGGATCACATCCCTTTCCTTCTCTAATCCCACAACTTTATTGTTCAAAATCCCCATATTAAAATCTACACTTTCTGTCTTCTCCTATACTCTCGTTAGTCTCTCATCTGACTTTTTATTATTTTCATCTATGATAATCCACAGCTTTTTCAGATCGCGGTCGAACCCATCAACTTTCTTCTCTAAGCTCTCCAGAGCACCGAGCCTCTTGTCCATGGCACATATTTTATTGTCAATTTTCTTAAGATATGACATTAAGTCCGTATTTGTCGGTTCTATACAACTTTCCACCATAACTGATTTTTTTACTATAAACACATTGTCAGTTCCAGTTTTCTGCGTTTCAGCATTAAATAAAACAGCGTTGGTTTGACTCAAAATTTCACTCACCAGAATGTCATCAGTATCCTCAGACGGGCCTCTGGTTTTGAAAAGTTTGTTGTTTTGTTCTTCACTATCACAACCACTACTTCCTCTGTTCCGTTTATTCTTTTTTTAGTCATTATATCTCCATAATACCATAGAGCACTTGCATTCACTTATTTAAATATTTATACGCCTTTTTTATAGTTAATACATCCTTTTTATTCTCAAATTATCGGAGCAACAAATTTTGCGACCACTCGCTTGGACCACGTGACTATAGACATAGTGCATGGTTGTGATTGGAATGGCACTTTTGTTAGACACGGTGCATAGTCGTGATGGGAATTGCACTATTGTTAGACACGAAACATGGTCGTGACGGGAATTGCACTATTGTTGGACACGAAGCATGATCGTGATGGGAATAGCACTAAAGTCCTCTACGTCCGGTGTCACACATTTCATATAGTCACATGTTTGAATTGCATATTTTTGAAGTACACTAAGTACAGTGACGGAAATATGTTAAATTCATTTTATTAACATGGTATCTAAATGAATATTGTCTACAGAAGTACCCAGTTTTATGCTACCATGGTTACGGGGCTGGTAATTAAGATATATATTAGCTACAACATTGACATTTAAATCAACATGTTACTCTGTCATCAAACTAACGTTGGAGACAATTGGAGATACGTGGTAACAGTATTTTAAAACGAGGCATCACTCACTGCTGTATGGAACGCGTGGTAAAGTGATAAAACATCGGACCAAGACTGGGAGGGTCGTGGATTCGATCCTCCTGCGCGACTATGTGTTGTGTCTTTGTGCAAGACACTTCATTTACATATGTCTAATACTGGGTCTATCCAGGAATACTTCAAGCGTGATTTGTCTAAGTTATAGGAACTAAAATCAGATGAAAAAACGACTTTAGCGCTAGACGTCTTCAGTGGTATTCGCTACATATTTTATTTTCACATATTTTGAATGCGCGTTTATCGTTTTCTAATTAAGATGAGAACAATTGCTTTGTCCGTTATTTAAAACTGGTATCATGTATCGTTAGCACTATCGACCAACGAAAACTGGTGGCATGTATCGTTTGACGAAGTCTCAGTAAGTTATAAAACTCAATAAATCAGTGGAATATTTAACACTCTTCAATACCGGTAGTGGATTTCTAAAAAATATATCCCGTTTCTACATTGGTCCAACAGATAAATAACTCCCTGGCTAAAGGGCCTGTCACACCTAGTCGATTTGGGTCGCCGGAGCTATACCGGAGAACAAAGTCGGCGATTTTCGGGGATCGGTACTAGTACGGCAGCGCAACCGTATCACATCGCTAAAGAACGGTAGTACATCGCCAGAACATCGGCGAAAAATTTAGCAACGGCAGGCGACGGTGGAACTGTTTGAACATGCTAAAAAATTTTCGCCGTTGCGTTGCCGGAGCGAGCAATGGGTACAACGGCAGTACTCCGGTATGGCTTCGTTAGTGTTAGTAGAGCACTGGTAGTGCCCCGTCTTTCTCGTCCCAGCGAGGCAGTTAACTCCCACCTTACGACTACTCCAATATTGATACCACCCCCGTTTTTTTATATTAGTGACGGGCTTAATACTTCTTTATTCAATGGTCAGTTCCTTCAATAATACAACCAGCAAATCTGTCTCAACCAGTCTTTGTTCTGTTTTTACACCCTTAATTACGACTACTTGTGTGACCAAAAGACGCTTCGAGGCAATACTTACACCAAACGTGTGAAAACGTTGGGTAAACACAGCCACAGGACACCGGATAGTGTGTAGTTTGTCAGTAGAATATTGCAAACCATCCATACAATACAATCATATCAATTATCCCCTTGTTAATAAATGTGCATATATTTAAACTTATGATAATTATACTTCATTCAAGTAATAACAGCAACAAATCCATGATAAGAAAGCAAAGGATTTATTACTACCAGTACTGTTATCATTGCTATATCAGTATATGCACACATAAAAGTTTGCGATTCCCATCAGTGTGCCAAACGGCATTGGGTTCAGACACTTGATAAATAAATAAATAAATACGTCTATGAATAGTTCGGCACCAGCGCGTCGTATCACCAACTTCATCAACACGGACAAGGCTATCTGCAACACGCTGTCGCTGGACATTATGCCAAAAACTTCAACCATTCTCTGAACAATTCGTTGTCATCACCTTGCCATCTATATTTGCATCAGCAATAACTGTAAACATGTCTTTTTATATCTGATGTTAAATAATCTGAAACAAGATAAAGATCTTTTTAAACTGTGTTTCGTTTTGTACTAGTTTATTATGTACTATTTCCACTATTTGGACGCATATAAGCATTTATATTTTTGAGCAAACATTGAAATTTAAAGCAAGAAGTAATACAACAGCAGTCTACGAGGCAGCTTGCTCAACTATTCAAATCATTTGTCACAAAAGTACAAACTTTGATTGAGACTGATGACCAGTTACACAAAAGTTGTATAACTTACTAATGTGAGTAGGTATTATATTCGTAAAACCTTGTATTATGTATCAATCCAAAACATGCAATGGCTGCTGTCAGAGATATACACTTTCCAATATTTTCTAAGTGAAACACAAGCGCCATACTTTGCAAATATTATCCCCATTAACGTAGATTTCATAACTGCAACTTAAGCCCTATATTTAAAATTTCAATCAAATTTGTGGACGACAAGTTTCCCGATTACAGGAAACTAGAGTGGGACGATTTGATTACGTGTATGAAGGATCCTCAGACGAGTAAGCGGAGGTTCGGAAACTTGACACTGCTAATATAGACCGATCTCCAAGTTTGACGAAAATCACGCAAGAACTTAAATTTTATTCATCAATACAAATAGCCACGCCCCCACAAAACAAAACACAAATAAAGATAAAAGCATGAATGACAGGTCACGTGGCAGCATTACTCGGGTATTGGTACAGACATATTCTAAAAATATAAATATAAACTCACCAATTATACTGCCAGGAAGACTGTTTATTCTACCAGCACAAGAAGATGCATCGGTCCTCACGTAAAGTAGATGCACAACACGAATAAACTGTATACCGGAACCAACCAAAGCCAATAAAACGTGAAACCCCAATAAAACGTGTAAATACAATGAGAATATACACATTCTGGGTGCGAATCAGTGGCGTGTAACACGGAGAAGATGGCCGCTTTCCACGCATAGATCTATAAGTAAAATCAAAAGTAGTGTTTATGTGCCAGTTACTGTCCAATCAGATGAGCCGAACCGTACAAACACGCCCAATATTGAGTGGAGACATCGGGATCAAGGATAACATTAATACTATCAGAGGCCTGGCACAAGAGGAAAACACAATTATCGAATGCAAAAACAAGAAAGGAAATGTAGAAATTAGTAAAATTGGTCTAACAATCAGTCAAAAATATTTGGCAGCATCAACAGATGGTTTAGCCGTAGAGTAGAATGGAGAAGAATTAATTGAAATAAAAAAAATCTCCAGAACAATAAATACACAATGTAGTATCAAAGAAGCAGTTCAAAAGGTGCCAAACTTTTGCTTAGAAAAGGGTCCTAATGGAATAAGTTTGAAAAGAAAGCACGAGATATACTACCAAATAAAAGGACAGTTGAACATTATTGATAAAGAATGGTATGATTTTGTGTTGCGGCGGTTAAATCCTTACGACATATATATTGAAAGGATTTATAGAGACACAATGATGTGGAATACCATGATGGTACTGAAGCTAAAATGTGTTGCATGACATTTCTGTTGCCAGAGCTAGCTTCACCACGCCAAATAAGTTACTCGGGCATAAGAAAACCAAAATCACCCTTGGTATGTATATTTTGTTACAATATTACTTTATTTATGCATTACTGAAAATTGAAGAATATACGCCATCTGCAGGAAATGTCAACAAGATTTTATATCCAGAATACTAATTACTTAAATATTTGTCAGCATTATAGTTATCATGACACCAAGTGGAGATCAACATTGCAATGTTATATTATAGCATTGCGGTATGTATTGCAATGCAATTATAACAGTTCAAATCATTTTTCAATGATGTATTTCAAATTGATATGTATCACCATATCTTTGATTGGCACATGACAATAAGTGTTTTTCTAAACATAGTGTGTTATTTCCTTATAATAGTTATACTTTAAATATTGGTAACAAATTTTATACTATGTATTGTAATTATATTTATTTAGTTTACATCTGTACAATATGTTCCCTACATAAATGCTTGAAATATCGTGATGCTGGTTATCACAATATATTCCAACACCAATTGGCAAAACTGCAATACATACTGTTTACGGCTGTAATACCAGAATATTGTTTTAGGCTTTCACAATACAAGCAACTGTATATATTTCATTTTTTATTTAATCAATGCTTTGTTTCAAACCAAAAAATAGTTTAAATGTACAAACATTTTGGATATTGTACATTCTTCAATCAATATTTTTGTTATACTTTAAAACAAATATATATTCGTCGCTACGATTTATATATGTATCTGTTCATATATTTTTTCAGTTCAATCCAAAAACGGAATCTGACGTCCTTGTAGATAAACCAAATCCCACCAAACAATTACAAGAAAAGTGCAGTACACCATGACACACAGGTTACGTCTACCAGCTCAGTAAAACATGACGCACAGGTACCATCTACCAGCTCAACAGAAAAACAAGATAATATATGATCATAAATAAATGTTATTTCTTTGCAGTTCAATGATAAATGTTCATATTTTTAAAATATTGTGTTATGCAGTCAAAACTCTGTTAGTGATCTGACACTTTTATTAAGCTGCTAAGAAAACAAAAATATTTGCTATTTCGATATTTTCCGAGCAAATTAAACTGTATACATAGCCATTTCATTAACATTGACAATTCCTACTCATTTCTGTAGTTGCAGTTTCACATTTTATTGAACATTTAACCCTAAATAATTTCAGACCCAGAGTTCCAGTTCAAGATCTAGGAGACCCCACCAAATAAAGTTTCTTGGTCGCAGAATTCTACATGAATTGTACACAGACGAGACAGTTAACAAAACTGAATGGTATAGTGGAACAGTTTTGGAAGTTATTAAAGGTACAAGCCTAATGCTATATATTGTCACATTATGATATTATATTTAACTCTGGTATGACTTGTGTTTAATGGACACTTTCACCAATATTTCTGTTATATCTGCAACCTATATAATTGACGTTGCCACATTGAAATATTGTACAATTTAGGTACAATTAGTTGCTTTTTAACTAGTCTTTAAATGCAGAGGTGAAGCATTGTGTTTTTAAAATATTTGTTGAGACCCAGCCGTGGATTGAGATAACATTGATAATCCATAATACATAGTGGATGTTTTCCCACTGAACCAACACAATGATACATGTAAATAAAGAGTAACCAGACCTATTGAATTGAGTGATTAAATATCTAACATAATATTTTACCATTGATGGCTAACAGATTTTCAGTAAATATAACCACTTGTTCCTCGGATCAACGAACATAACACAGTATCTATCTTTGCGCAACCACGTAACTGATAACTTTACATTTTAATCAGCGGCGCGAGATCAATCGTAATGAAATGCAATGTGGTTATGTCATATATCAATCATCTTTAACACTGTGGATGGACACAGATTCAAACTGATGACCAAAGCATTGATACTAAGTTAGACAAGCTATCAAGTGAACTTATCAGCCCCAGCAAACCTTATAAAGTAGCACGTTTTGTGCATATTATTTACCATCCAACTTCTCTCTGTCATAAGTGTATCTCGATGCATTACAGTTTACAATAAAATAATTTCATTCTTGTTCTTAATTATGTATATTGTATTTACCAATGTTATTTACTTATGTGAGTAAGTGGCTGTTATCTTAATTATTCACTACATGTATGCATTTTCTTTCTTTTAAAAAAGGAAAAGATGGCATTCCTGGTGCTGTGTATGAGGTCCTTTACAAAGGTGAGGACTTTTTTTATGTACTAAGTAACCTTAGACCTTATTATACTCCCTATTGAGTGTGTTTTATTGGTTTAATCGATACTGAGTATTGTTTTTGAGAGTAAATTGCATAGAGCTTGGAATTGAAACCATCACCTCAGTGGCCATTACTGTACTCACTGCACCATCAACATGCTCAAAAGCGTTGATAATATACAACAGAATACAAATAGTGACAATATCAAACTCATTATCCATTGCCTGAAAAAAGTACTTAATTCTAACATTAATACACTAATCTTTACACTATAACAACATATTTGTGAAACAATAAGAATAGGATCAGAACGAGGATAAATCTTTTAAAGTTCTTTTTCAAGAATACAATTGTCATGATAAACAGGCGGTAAATCATGGTATGCATATACTTAATAATTAGTACGTTTCTAATATTATAAATGATAGGGTTTTGAAGGGAAAAAAATGTTTTACAAGAACACCGTGGTCATCCTACCGATGTTTCTGTCGAGTGCTGTGAGTCTGTTCGCAGCAGCCTCTAACTCTTCATTTGCCGTTTCATTCTGTAGAATATTCCTTACACACAAGGTAACCATCTCCACTGCTTCATCAACACAATCACTAACCTCACCACCCATAATTGCAATATTTATCTGACCCCAAGTTTGTCTAACATAAATATTTTTTCTCACTATAAACAATGTTCCGAGGTGAATGCAAATCGTTAAGATAACGATTGATATTATTTATGCAAATAAAATACTTAGGAAATAAAATTAAAATGAACAGTTTATAAATGCACCGCTCATATCATATCAGCACACCAGTAATATATACTGACCGATAAAATTACTTGTTTGAAATTAGGTCCGATTCGGTATTAAATACAAGATACAAGACACTTTATTTTGTGTCGGATATACAAATAAATAACATTAACTGTGGAGCTATTTTCCGACAGTAACAAAGATTCTTGATAATTTTTTATAATATTTATTGCTTGAACAATCCTTTGTCAACATAAATTGAAATAACATGTTGCCACAAGTCACAAAGAAATAAACACATCAATATTTATTTTTAACCTGGGAGTAAAATGTGCGACAATTCACGGTGGGGAAACAAACATTATCACATTATCACAAATGATGTCGTTACAACAAATATCTGGTTTATCAAGATCGCCGTTATAACAGTCAATAGGATGTAAAGCAACAATCAAAGAAATGAAGAGATAAATAAAAATAGAAAATAATTAAAGTAGGAGGTAAGAAAAAGAGAGAAAAGACACAACCTGAGCTGTCTGTAGTCAGAAATCACCCCTATCAATCTAGTCTCAAATTCCCCTATTAATATACTCTCAAATCTCCTCTATCAATCTAGTTTCAAGTCTCCCTTATCGATCTAGTGTAGTCTCCAATCTTTCCTATCAATCTAGTCTAAAAACTTCCCTATCACTCTAGTCTGAAATCTCCCCTATAAACCTAGACTCAAATCTCCCCTATCGATCTAATCTCAAATCTCCCCTATCCATTTAGTCTCCAATCTCACTTGTCAATGTAGTCCCATATCTCCCCTATCGATCTAGTCTTAAGTCTCCCCTATCAATCTAGTCTCAAATCTCCCCTATCGATTTAGTTTCAAGTCTCCCCTATCGATCCTGTCTCAAGTCTTCCCTATCAATCTAGTCTCATATCTCCTCTATCGATCTAGTCTCAATTTCCCCTATCGATCTAGTCTCATATCTCCCCTATCGACATAGTTTCCAGTCTCCCCTATCAATCTAGTCTCAAATATGCCCTATAAATCTAGTATTAAATATCCCCTATCGTTCAAGTCTCAAATCTTCCTTAATAATTTAGTCCCAAATCTCCCCTATCAAACTGTCTCAACACTGCATGACTGCCCTAAGCGTAGTTTTCATTAGAACCATATTTGTACAAAGTACAACTATACAAAATCAAAGTACTCGAAGTACTGGTGGCCTGTGCATGTTTTTATAGGGAAATATTTATTGAAGGTTCACGAAGAAAGTATAATAAGGAAGAGTGTTTTTAATTTTTCCCTTTTTTATCTAGGCACAAACACTCGTTTTGTCTAACAACTTCAGTATACAGTAAATTTCAGATTTTGATATTTCTACTACAGTGAAAGTTTTGTCACAATGCATTTACATATCAGTTTCTCTGGCGACTCAAAAACTGACCACAGAGGACATATCATGAGATGATGATACTCCCCAACTATCTTGACCATGTACTGCCGTCGGAGATTTTTGAAATTAAAAAAAACAACAAGAGGCCCAAGAGGGTCTGTGGACACTCTACTGGCAAATAATGGTTGTTATCTTATGTAACTAATTCGACTACAGTTTTGAAATTTCACAAAATCAACTCTTATTGGGTCCTTCCGGCTCCTTATGGAATTTCAATCCTCTTTATGTAACAAAAATTATTTGCTAATTCTACACAATGGTTTACATCTCAAATTCACAATTGTTTTTGTAAAAATGCTGGAGAAAATGAAAATGAAAAAAAAACAACTCCTATGTTAAACTCAAAGTCCTCATTCAAAGACCCTATCCATTCCAGCCCCTTGACATGTACAAACGTCAAACCCCCCTACCCATAGGGATAATTTTATATAAAATATAAACTGATTTGACTGACCAGTTGTTGAAAGGAAGATTTTTGAAAATAGTGTACTTTAATCCTTTTGAGACCCCACCTGGCCCCTTATAGAAATTAAATCCTGCTTATTGAAACACATATTATTTGCTATAACTTGAAAAAGCTCTAGAACTCAAATTGAATAATAATTTTGCACAAATGGATGAAAAAAATGTGAATTTTTCCGTTTTCCCATAGACTTCTTATGTAAAACTCAAAGTCCTCTAACAGGGCCCCTATAAATAATATCCCCTTAATTTGTACAAACTTTAAACCCCTATCCATAGGGATAATTTATATCAAATATGAACTAATTTGACTGACCGGTTGTAGCGAAGATGATTGTTGAAAATTTTCAAATTTAAGCCTTTTGTGACCCCACTTGGCCCCTTATGGAAATTTAATACTGCTTATTGAATCAAATCTTATTGACTAGATGATGCTTCAAAACTCAAACTGAATAATAATTTTGCACAAACAAATTTTCCGTGTTCCCATAGATTTCCTATTTAAAACTCCAAGTCCCCTCACAGAGCCCCTATAAATACTAGCTCCTTGATTCTTATCTTGATTCAAACCCCTAATCATAGTGATAATTTATGCCAAATATGATCAAATTTGACTGACTGATTCTTCAGAGGAAGATTTTTGAAATTCCCAAATTTTACACTTTTGGGCCCCTCCTGACCCCTTCAGACAGTGGAATCCAGTCATTTTTACAAATCTGAATCTCCTTGACCAAACAATGCTTATGTGAACATAAAGGCAATATCAGTTCCATTTTTTTATTAATGTGTATTATGATCACGTGTCACCTAATTGAGCCCTCGGGGCGGGTTCATTTTTAACCCTAGGGACACCATTTGAACAAATCTAATGGAACTATAGTTGGTGACCATTACTACATAAATATTTTTACAGTCTGTTCGGCGGTTCTCAAGAAGAAGATTTTTTAAGTTTTATACTATTTTAGTAACGGTGGCCATTTTGAATTTTAAATAATAATAATTAAAAATATCTTCTGTATAATCTCTTATTCATGAGAAACATCCATGTTAAGTTTAACTGGCCTAGTGGTTTCAGTGAGAGTGTTGCTAACGGACGACAGACGACGGACAACTCGCCATCGCATAAGGCCTTCTGGCCTTTGGCCAGTAAAGCTAACAAGAGGCCCATGGGCCTTATCGGTCACCTGATTATCCTTGATGACATAAAGCTATATGAATCTGTTTTCCAACTAATGTCCTTCGGGAAGCAGCAAAAATTCAAACATGAATTTTGAATGTCATATCTGCATCAACAAATCACACCATTTTCTATAGAATATATCTTATATAGATTAAGCAAAGTAGTACCCACCCCAAGGGTCAAACCTGAGACCAAGCGGCATGAAATGCACAATTTTTATGACAGACTCATAGGCCTCATTAATTATGCTTACAGTTTGTTTTTCAGTGCTTCCTATGATAGTAAGAAGATTTTTAAAGTTTACCTTGAATTTGACTGTTGGGTTGGGTGGGGGAGGGGGGACTCAATAAAACATAAGCATTAACCGTCATGTTAGCAACAACAAATCATACCAAAAACCATTAAAATGAGTATTCAGTCATAAGAAATGACGGTTTTTGTCATTTTCTCTTATATAGATTTAGTAAAGTAGGCCCCACACCCAGGGCCAAACCGTGAGACCCAGGGGAATGAATTCACAATTTTTTAAATGACCCATAGGCGTCCATAATCATGCTCACAATTCGTTTCTGAGTGCTTCCTATAATAAGAAGAAGATTTTTGAAGTTTACCTTAAATTTGACTGTTTTGGCCCCGCCCCTAAGACCTCATGGGGTTGGAACCATGAAATTCACATAGGTATTAACCGTCATGTCAGCAACAACAAATCACACCAAAAAACATTCAAATAAGTCTATTCAGTCATTAAAAATAACAGTTTTTGTCATTTTCTCTTATAAAGATTTAGTCAAGAAGGCCCCACCCCAAGGCAAAACTGTGAGACCCAGGGGCATGAAATTCACAATATTTATAAAGGATCCATAGGCGTCCATAATCATGCTCACCAACTGTTTCCCAGTGCTTCCTATAATAAGAAGAATTTTTAAAGTTTACCTTGAATTTGACTGTTTTGGCACCGCTCCTAAGACCTCATGGGGTGGGGACCATGAAATTCACATAAGTATTAACTGTCATGTCAGCAACAACAAATCACACCAAAAAACATTCAAATAAGTCTATTCAGTCATAAGAAACAACGTTTTTTGTCATTTTCTCTTATATAGATTTAGTAAAGTAGGCCCCAACCCAGAGCCAAACCGTGAGACCCAGGGGCATGAAATTCACAATTTTTATAAAGGACCCATAGGCGTCCATAATTATGCTCACAATTTGTTTCTGAGTGCTTCCTATAATAAGAAAAACTGTAAGGTATGCCGTAATAATAAGACTGAAAAAAAAACCTCACTTTTGCCGATTGTCCTCAATGTGATGAGTTGATGACCACCTATCAGTATCAGGAAAAATGGCATTTTCAGCATCGGTCACGTCGCAGTTATACAAACGTATTACTACATTACGCGCCAAATAACTAGTCTGTAGAGCGGACCCAGCTCTCCCGATTGGGTCCGTAAACTAGGAATGGGATTTGAGCACTTTGATTGGTCAGTTGAATGACGTCACAGTTTGGTAAGCGTTGAATAGCTATGAATTGTGGAACAGGCATTGAATTCCCTGCCTTTTAATTGGGGGGTTCATAGACCTGATTCGGGAGATTTCAGGACTGGGATACACTACCAAATAACCCACATATTTGCGAAAAAAATGTTTTTAAAAATTATTGCTGTGAGCATATATAAATTTATTGTCGAGGTTTATCATTAAATCTATGATTCAATTGATTTATAGCTAAATACGCTTAAATTCAATTCAATTTTCAAATATATTCGATAGTGCTACTTTTTTATCGGCTGAGTAGATTGAAATCTTCTCAGCTGAGTTGTTAGATTTTTAGTAAAAGCGACAGGTGACTTTAAAATAACGGCTATAACCAGTGCTAACGCACCGGCCAAAAATGTTTCAATAAAGATGGACCTTCCTATCTTTCACCACGTTTGGTGGAATATGAATATTAACATATTCGCTTTCAATTAGCAAGTTTTATGTACGTAAAAAAAGTCACTATATATATGTTACCGGAAGAGTAAAAGTCATTCCGCGCCGAGACACGTCCACTGAGATAGCGGCTTATACTAAATGTTATAATCAGAACATAAATTTACATAACCGTTAGGAACTGATGTATAATTTTGCTAATTATACTAGGATTAAATTCTGAATATTATTATATTTGCCGAACAGTTGCTCAGTTTGTTTTCTTTACACTGGCGTAATGGTTTATGATAGTTGTGTTAGATGGGATGAAGATGGTTTCCGTACACGAGTGTACATCGGCGAATCACAGTACCATCATCGCCTATCGATACCAACACAAAACTGTGAGTTTCTAGACACTGAGAAACCATTTACGAGAATGTTTTCGACTTCAGTTCCAGGAAAATCAACGGTAACTCGAAATGTGAGATCCAACTCCAAGTTGAATTTGGTTGGCGGAATAGTGTGTTCTCCAAAAGTACCAAGGCGACGCTTGACAAACATTCCTTTGGCAATGTCGGAAACGGAAAACAACCTAAGTCGTCAGAAATGGATTCGCAGCACAGCAAGCTCATCTATGGCGTACACTATGACGTCAGCTTCAGTAAAGACGCTCGGGTATTCTGCACTGTCTGCTTCACCAGAAAACCGGTTAAGACAGTATGGCTACCGGAACATTGATAATCCAAAACAGGGGAGCATGTACTTTATTGCCGAGTACCATACGGTAGAAGGAAAACTGATGGTTAGACTGTGTCAGTACGGCAATATTAAAGTTCCGGGAACCAAAGAAGGCAAGAAGCCAATAATAACAATCCATGTAAAATTGGTGTCTGAACACGGAGTAGTAGATAAGCAGGTTATTACGCTAGATTTCTGCAAATATAGTAGCAACTTCAAGTTCAATTACATCAATTATTTTGACATGGCCAACGTTGAAGATTTGAAAAAAAGCCATCTCAGTATCAAGGTTAAATGCAAACGAAATCTCTTTTATGGACAGAAAACGATAGCAGAGACTATTTCAAGACTAAATAATGTAAACATTGTTACAGATTTGTATGGCGATCATATAGAGTCGGTTGAAACGATTTTGTTTAAGGGAACATGATAAACTAAAACAGTTTCCCAAAACATTTCACAATCACGTGCTTAACCTTTCCTCTGGCCGGATAATTTGTAATGCAATCGGCTAACATGACTTGTATAACTAAAGTTGTTAAACTATACATACTTAATTTATCTGGCGGGGCTAATTTTTCTACTCACGATGAAAGAAAAAAGTTTGGTTCACCCGTACTATAAGCTCCCCAGTGTCTGTTAGGGTGCTAACCGGCCCAAGACGCTAACATTTTTTTTTTCAGAATGTTTTTGTTGTAATTATTATAATTTTGCTTTAATTTTTACTGTTGTGGTTGCTTTGATTTTGATGCCACTCATCTTGTCGGACATATGTTTTTCGTTTTTATACATACTTGAACAAAAAATCGACTCGGTTTGATTTCATGTTAACTGGGGTTTCAAAACTCATGTACACAATGTATGTTATTTCAAATTACATATTTAAATTCTGAAGTTAACGGAGTCTTTATACAGAGATATGAGATAGAAATTGTTATTTAAGTCAAATCAAAGTTATGAATTTAAAATAATTATTAATGTTTTGCTTATATACTGACAGGAAGTAATGCATATTATTGAAATACAAAAAAAAAGTATCTGATACGTATATAGGAAAACAGAATATAATTAGTCGTATAGGTGTATCAGTTACTTAACTTCTAGTTTACCACAAACAAAATGTATGAAATATGTTTGGTGCACGGACTCTTATTCAAAAATGAATAGAACTGTTTGTTTATAAACCTTTCTCTCTCTCATATTTATTTCATCATAATATTTCATGTATATAACGTGTGTTAATATTTCCTGTAAACATATATATTTGCTTGTTTACATTGAACGCTGTATAATTTGTATATTTCATATTATTTTGCGATGGTCGTATTCTCCTTAGGAGTAAATAAAGAGAATATAACATTACGATGATATGCATCTTTAATTGACAGCTACATAGCAAGTGTGTTTATCACAGACGTACAGACGCGTGTTTATACATGCATGCCTCAATGATAGTCAAGCTCTCGTATGTGCAAGCATGAAGGTCCTAGTTCAAAATTGAGATAGCATAGTCTTTATATGAATATAAACATGCACATGTACGTATATATAAGTGTAACTATTGCTTGCATATTGTTGTTACATATGTTCGAATAAAATTGAAGTAACATTACTGTCGTGTTATTGTTTATATTATCTAACCCAATTAAAACTCCCAATGCACAGTTTCATTTGTACGCTAAAAAAAGTCTGGTTATCTCCCAAACCATCACATAAACTTGATGCAATAAAATCTCCGCTAGCCATCCCGGTGATGGTTCGGTTACAAGAAATATTGACAAAAAAGGTGAGTCGTCTTCAATGTTTCGATATTTTTCTTATGTTTAAGAATGAAAAATTAAACATCGGAAATGTTGTACGATATTTTCATGGATACCCTGTTCGTGCATACATGTTCTTTTCAGATGAGATGCTTTGTTTGTCTGTATTCACTTCTTGAAACGAAACGGCCGTGGCGAATTTTGTCAATGTTCGGCATGATGTATGGTTACCATGTGACTTTCTCACCAATTGTCCAAAGGACTGTATCTTAGATTGCTTATTGAATATACCCGAAAAGGTCTTGAATAAAAAATCACAACACGCACTTCATTTTCGAGAGCAAATTGATTTTGTACACGGTGTTCGGAATTATGTGTGATGGTTCTGTGAGGCATGTTATGGTTCAGCTGCATTGAAAATCGCTCGTTTTTTTTAAAAAATGTTATCCCATGTATATGATCTTAACCCTTTACTCCATAGATACACGTTTTCACGCACCAATCACAGAAGGCATTTGAAAACAGTGCAGGAAGAGTTCAGATTGCTCGTAACGAGAAATCTGAACACTTCCTGCACTGGTTTCCACTCTGTCAGGTAATATTAACATAATTCACCCAATAATTTAAAAGCCTTCTATATAAGGTGACATTCTATATAAGGTGTCCAAAGGTGTCAATTTTAGAGGTGTCCAAAG